>OX637399.1:16304500-17515000 GCA_951799425.1 Ilex aquifolium
TTATAGTAACAAATTACTATTTTGCCCTTTTTCAGAAAAAGTTCAAATTTACCCGGGTTTTACATTCTTCCCCCCTTAAAAGAATTTCGTCCCCGAAATTCACACACACATGTACATTCAACCACATGCATATGCGACAAGTATATCATACTCATAACTATAAAAATGTACCTCCATCCTCGAATAGGAAAGGATAACTAGTACGGATAGTGTCCTCGCGCTCCCATGTCGCCTCATCCACTCCTCGGTGTTGCCACAGCACCTTCACTAGCCTCACGGTCTTGCCTCGCAAAACCTGATCCCGGCAATCCATGATACGCACCAGTCCCTCCTCGAAGGTGCCATCCGCATCAACAACAAGCTCGCCCCAATCCACCACATGAGTCGGATCTGGGGTGTATTTCCGGAGCATGGAGACATGGAATACCGCGTGAACACCGGATAGATTTGGCGGTAACGCCAACCGGTAAGCAATTGTTCCAACCCTCTCAAGTACTTCGAAGGGCCCGATGTACCTCGGCGATAGATTTTCCCGCTTGCCGAACCTGACCACTCCTCTTTTAGGCATCACCTTCAAGAAGACATGATCTCCCACCTCAAACTCTAAAGGTCGTCGCCGTCTATCGGCGTAGCTCTTCTGTCGGCTCTGAGCTATGAGAAGACGCTTCCGTATCAAGTCCACCTTCTCTGAGGTGTCTCTAACCAATTCCGGACCCGTAGAGGGTCTCTCCCCTACTTCCGTCCAACAAACCGGAGAACGACAAGGCCTCCCATATAGTGTCTTATAGGGTGTCATCTGTATGCTCGCCTGATAACTGTTGTTGTAGGCGAACTCCACTAAGGGTAAGTGCTCTTCCCAACTACCCTTGAGATCTAGGACGCATGCCCGTAGCATGTCCTCTAAAGTCTGGATGGTCCTCTCCGACTGACCGTCCGTCTAGGGATGAAAAGCAGTGCTCATCATTAACAGTGTCCCCATGGCTCGCTGAAAACTCTCCCAAAAATGAGTCGTAAACCTGAGATCCCAATCCGATACTATAGATACGGGCACCCCATGCAACTGGACAATCTCCCGTATATACAACCTGCAGAATTCCTCTAGTGTGGAGGTCATCCGCACCGCCAAGAAGTGTGCCGACTTCGTAAGCCGGTCCACTATCACCCACACCGCATCATGTCCCCGCGATGTCCGTGGCAAGTGGGTCTCAAAATCCATTGTGACGTGCTCCCACTTCCACTCAGCTACCTCCAAAGGCTGGAGCAACCCTACAGGTCTCTGGTGCTCAGCCTTGACCTGCTGACACGTGAGACATCGTCTAACGAAATCTCCGACGTGCCTCTTCATCCTGCTCCAATAGTATTGGCGACGAAGATCATAGTACATCTTCGTGCCACCTAGATGCACAGCAAAATAAGAGTAATGAAACTCCCTAAGGATCTCCTCTCTCAGACCCGCAGAATGGGGAACCACAACCCTTCCCCTATACCAAAGACTACCATCCGTGTGAATGGCCCAGCCCTCATCACCTGTACCCAACCGTACTCGGTCCCTGATGGACAACATCTCCGTGTCCTGCCCCTAGGACTCGATCACTCTGTTCAGTAGGGAAGGCGTAGCCACCAAACTCCCCAAAGTACCCTGAGCCTGGCCCATGTAGCATAGCCCGAACTGTCCCACAGTCTTGAGCATCTGTCACTCCCGGGAAGCCACACTAACCAAGACTCACCGTGACTTCCGGCTGAGTGCATCAGCCACCACATTTGCCTTACCGGGATGGTAATGCAAAGTGAAGTCATAGTCCTCCAGATAGTCCATCCACCTGCGTTGCCTCATGTTGAGGTCCCGCTGTGTAAAGATGTACTTCAGACTTTTGTGGTCCGAAAACACCTCGAACTGCTCACCGTATAGATAATGGCGCCAAGCCTTCAAGGCAAAGACTATGGCCGCCAACTCCATGTCGTGCGTAGGATAGTTCTGCTCGTGATTCTTTAACTGTCGAGAACCATAAGCCACCACCTTTTCCGATTGCATCAAAACACAACCAAGTTCATCCTTTTAAGCATCACAATACATTGTGTACCTTTGTCTCCTTTTCGAGACTATCAAAATAGGGGCGGAAGTAAGCCTCTTCTTCAACTTGGAATGCCTTCTCACACGAATCATTCCACTCAAACTTGACCTCTTTTCGGGTTAACTTGGTCATAGGTGCAGCTAATCGAGAGAAATCCTCAATGAACCTCCGGTAGTACCCTGTTAATCCCAAGAAACTGCGTATCTCAAAAACTGACTTCGACCTCTCCCAATTCATGACTGCCTCAACCTTCTCCGGGTCCACGGATACACCCGAAGCTGACACCACATGTCCTAAAAATTTCACCTCTGTAAGCCAAAATTCACACTTGCTGAACTTGGCGTACAACTGGTGGTCTCTCAACCCCTGGAGAACAACCCTTAAGTAGTCCTCATGCTCTTCCTCGGTCTTGGAATAGATCAAGATGTCGTCAATAAAAACCACGACGAACTGATCTAGGTAGGGCTGGAACACCCTATGCATGAGATCCATGAATGACGTCGGAGTATTTGTCAATCCAAAGGGCATCACGATGAACACAAAATACCCATACCGCATTTTGAACGCTGTCTTAGGGATATCTGCCTCCCTAATCCTCAATTGATGGTAGCCCGTGCGAACATCTATCTTGGAGTAGACTCGTGCTCCCCTCAACTGATCAAACAAGTCATCAATCATCGGCAAAGGGTATATATTCTTGATAGTCACCCGATTCAACTGCCGGTAGTCTATGCATAGCCGAAGGGTCTTGTCCTTTTTCTTGGTGAACAACACCGGAGCGCCCCAAGGTGAAGTGTTTGGTCTAATAAAACCTCTGTCCAACAACTCTTGTAATTGGACCTTGAGTTCTTGCAACTCAGCTGGCGTCATCCTATGTGGAGTCATAGAAATGGGCGATGTTTCGGGGTGCAACTCAATAGTGAAGTCTACATCCCTATATGGAGGTAATCCCAGTAGTTCGTCCGAAAAAACGTCATCATACTCACACACCACCCGAGGTAGACCAAACTCCTGTCTCGCCTCGTCCTGCAGGGTAAGGCTCGCAAGCCAGCCCATCAATTGCCCGTGCCATCGAGAGTCATACATGGCTTGGGGTAAGGCATCATGTTTTTCCCCTTGGAACTTGAAACAAACACCCTCCGGTGTGTAGGCAGTGACCCTCTTCCGATTACAATTAATGACGAATCGGTGTGCTACCAACCAGTCCATCCTAAGGATAACATCAAACTCTGAAATGTCCAAGACCCTAAGGTCCACGGTGAGTAGAACCCCCGAGATCTCTAACTCAAAACCCCGACATATCGGGTCGACACACACCCTAGATCCTAGGGGTGAATTTACATACAATGGCTCTTCCAAGGTATCAACCTCTAAACCCAAATCTGTCACACATGATGCAGATATAAATGAATGAGATGCACCAGAGTCAAATAATACCCTTGCCCATAAGCGAGAGAGTAGAAATGTACCCTGAATAACCGACTGATCTGCTGGCTCAGTTTGAGGCATAATGGCGTTGACATGCCCCTGGGTCCCTGAAGTCCCAGCTTGTGAGCCCTGTCCTCGACCTCGACCCATGCTCTGGCCCATCTGGCCTGATTGCAGGATCCTCGCACATGAAGTAGTAGGGCCCTGTGCAGCACCCTAGAACTGGTACTGGCTCCCCTGGCCTATGGTGGGTTTGGGAGGAACAAAGTGTGTCTGTAGTTGCCCCACTGATGACTAGGATTGAGACGCCCCATAACTCTGGGATCCCTGCCGCTGAGGACAATCCTGCTTTATATGTCCCGGTTGGTTGCAATGATAGTAAGTCCTTTGGCCCGCTTGGTAGGAAGGCCTCTGATTTCTCCCGCCTTGGGAGGATTGGCCTTGGCCTTGGCCTTGATAGCCGCGGCCTTGTGGAAGCGAAGTCCTTTTCCTCTTCCCCGAACTTGAAGAAAAAGATTGGCCCTCCTTCTTCTTGTCTTTAACACCCGCTTCCCGGATGTTCCATGCGCCATCTATCTCT
This sequence comes from Ilex aquifolium, assembly GCA_951799425.1. Lineage (NCBI taxonomy): Eukaryota > Viridiplantae > Streptophyta > Magnoliopsida > Aquifoliales > Aquifoliaceae > Ilex > Ilex aquifolium. Next base: position 16,308,581 of record OX637399.1, read on the forward strand.
CTCTCAATGGCCATAGATGTCTCGACCATCGAGTCCAAGTCTTCCAGGCGGAGGCCCACAATTTTTCCCCGGATGGACAATTTCAGGCCATCCTCAAACTTCCTCAACTTGGCCATGTCTATGGCCACATAATCGTCGGCGAAACGGGCTAATTCCGTGAACTTAGCCACGTATTATAATACCGTCATAGTCCCTTGCCTCAAGTCCAGGAACTCTCGAGCCTTAGCTTGCTGGACAGACACTAGGAAATATTTGCCCATGAAGAGCTCTCGGAACTCTCCCCATGTCGTCGCCTCCAAGTTCCTCGAGGCCTTTACCCAATCCCAGCACAATTGGGATTCTCCCTCTAGCTGGAATGTAGCTAGTGTTATCTTAGTGGCATCGGAGGTGATCTCCATAGCCCCTAAGAAAAGTGTAACGGTGTACGGAACCGGCGGTGAGATTTCGAGAATCCGATACCCAACAAAGACACTTGATTTTATTCTATAAAATAACCATTCAATGGGTATCATCCAACAATGATTTGGTTTATTAACTCATGATTTTTATTTAAAATGATCATTGGATGGATTTTCGTCAATGACGGATTTACTTCACAAGTGCATTGCATTGTGTTGTGAGAGTCGGTGAGGACTCGGGTTGAAGTTGCATGACTGAATTTTATCTCAATTCATAGCATGACATGAAAATTCCTATCATGGGATTGTATTTTCTTGATTGAAAAGAATGTTGCTCGTAAATTGTTGTATGTGAACGTTCCATATGCATATTGTGAAACCCCGGAAAAATTTAAACTTTGACGAACAAGGGCAATAGGTGAATTGCCACTTCGGTACTAGTTGAAAAACTGAATTTTTCTAGATCTCGGATGACGAAACGGATTTCACCGTTGGATTCGTCTCGCGAAATCTAGTTACCCTATAAAATTTCATCGAATTCCGAGACAGTCGGATTTTTTGCGTTTTACGAGGCTGTCGAGTCTCGGGTGACCCCAAAAACGAAAATTTTGTTAAAATATGGAGAATTTGAAAATAATTTAAATTATTTTCAAATTAAATATTTTGAACTTGAACCGGGACAAAAATTAATCGTTTCGGGGTTGAAACGGACCCGGAATTAAGAGGGACGTGTGGCGCAATGAGGGCCAAGTATTCAAAAAATATAAATAGGGGCCTAAGTCTGAAAAATCAGACTTCTACACACCATTTCAGCTGGTTTCAGCCGAGAGAAAAGAAGAGAGGGAAAATGAGAGAAAATCCGACTTCTCTCTACGATCTACGGCCGTGGAGTGCTCAAATCGTCTCAGGCCAAGAACAAAAGATGTTCTACGCGTCGAGGGCTACGCGTGGACACCAAGAACGACGGTTTTCACCGAAGGTATGGAAACCGAAATTTTGGAGAAGCTTGGAATGGGCTTGGGTTGGCTTCTTGGAGTTTCCTACGGGGATTCCTCACGCTACAAGAGGTAGGGTTCCCTCCTCTCTTGGTGTATTCCTAACCTAGCATGTTTTTATGAAATGGGTAGATTGATAGAGGTTTATATCAATTACCTATTGTTGTTAATTGGGAGAAAATGGGTAGGTTGTTAGAAACCTTAACACTTGCCTTTTGTTGTGATTCGGTGAAATGGGTATTGAAATGGTAGAATAAATTCTATCTCAAGTTTGGAATGGTAGAAATTACTTAAAGTAATCTCTTGTGAAATGTTGGGCATGTTATGTGTTTGCATAATTTGTTCCCTAGAATGGGTGAAATATGTTATTTTAATTAAATTGAAATAACATGTTTGAATTATGTGATTACCACTAATGTATATCATGTGTGGGAATTGGGTACCAAAGGTGCTAAGCAAAGCTTGTACGAAATTGAGTATTTAATTGTATGTCTTTAAGGTGTTTGTTTAAATGCCATTATAGAATGAAGTATGTTTTGCATGAGTTATGTACAACATGCTTGGATATTGTGTTGAGGAAATGTTCATATATACATGCTTGTGATATATGTTGACATTGTGAAAGATTACGGTATTTATATGCTCATGATATAAATTACCATGGATGAGTTGGTTTATGTTAAATTGTTCGTATGACACTCATACATATCGAACATGTGATTGAATGGCTCATGGTGCATTATTGCATATTAAGCATGACATTTGTGTCACATTCATGGGCTTAGGCATGAGTGTGGGTGAGTAGGGAATATCCCTATGTCATTCATTACATATGAACATGGCATAAAAGTGGCAATGGTACATTATATTGCATATGCACGGAAACATCGCATTATGGGTGTGGGTGCATGGTTGATATCAAACACCATGTAGGTGGATGATAGGTGGGCTCGGGAAGGCTGGATTGAACATCCGGTTGAGTCTCATGGTTACATGAAAAAGAATTGGGTCGGGGTTAGCAAGAAGGGCTAGACTCGCCCTCGGGTGTGAGACCCGGTGTTTCGGATACGCACCTCCGTTGGTATAATAGTCCATAAAGTGTGTCGGTGTACGCGGAACCGTTGGTGGAAGTCCATAAATTCCGTGTCGGTTGGGTGACCGTTGGTGTAAGTCCATAAATACCCACCCCAAAGAAAGACCCAGAAAATTTTAAAGGAAGAGTCATTGGGTGCAAACTACCAAGGGCGGGGGCTTGGGGAAGCCCGGTTTTATACTCATGGCATTAGCATTGTGTTGAGGAGCCGGGAAGGGCTCGGGTGAGTTATAAGAGTGAGTATCATCTCATTCATGGGGCTCAGGTAGCTTGGTTCATCATACATGGCATTTGCATGTAAAGTGAGTCGGTGTGGGCTCGGGTGGATGCACATGAATGGAATTCATCCCATCTCATGGCACAGCATGATTGCATTCAATCATTAAATTGCATGCCCTTGATTGGAATGGTTATGAATTGTTAAATGTTGCATGTGAACATTCCATATGCATATAGGTTGAGGAGTAGCCTCTGTAGGAGGATATCCTATTGAGCGTGGCTCACCCTTCGTGGGACACATTTCAGGTGCGGACTATACGCCGGTGGGAGACCCTCATGCGGGACCCCAAGAATGAAGAAAAGCCGACTTATGGCTTTTATGGTTTAACTTGTAAAGTTTTCGTATAAATTCCATTTTAATGTGTAAATATATGGAATTGTATTAAATGGACTTCCATGGACTTTTTATAATGTAGAAAACATGAATATATATGTTTGGGTGACCTTGGAAAGGTTTGAAATGGATTGGAAATGAAAAATGGTTGAAAATGGCAAAACTGGGCAGAGAGTACCGGTACTGGGTACCGGTACTTAATGGTACCGGTACTGGGTACCGGTACGGAATGGTACCGGTACTGGACACCGGTACCCTCTTTCCAGTGGGTTGACAGTACCGGTACCGGGTACCGGTACTGAATGGTACCGGTACTGGATACCGGTACCCCCTTTCCAGTGGGTTGATAGTACCGGTACCGGGTACCGGTACTGAATGGTACCGGTACTCTATTCAAAATTTTCAGATTTTCACACTGCTTCGCCCTATTTTCAATCTACGTTTTCCTTCCCTCCAATGATGTAAATGAACTATAATGGAGTATAAATCATGGTATATTGAATATTGGTTGAACCCAAATGAATAACCGAATCCGGTTAACAATTGTGAGTTAAGATCCCGGTTAAGGGGATGCTACTACCATGATGTTAGGTTGAGTGACATCCACGGGTATTTCCGCGGGTTGACGGGTGGTCAACGGTTAATAAGGGACCCCCGGATTTTGGGGCGTCACAGATGGTATCAGAGCCTAGGTTTACGATATACCTAGGGCTTGAGGGAAATGGGTTTACACCATGTGCATTCATGTTATGTGTTTTATTTGTTACATGATTATGTGCTACATGATTATGTGTTATGTGTAAATTGTATACATGGTAAAATGTATATGGAAAAAAAAAAAAGGAACACTGGGGTTGGAAAACATAATCTTGGAGGTTCGAAAAGGGATGAACGGGATAGTTCATGGGTTAAATGTCTACTAGTGTGTGATACATGGTCTACTAGTGAGACGGTGAGGAAATTCACAATGTTTTGAACTGAGTCCCTACATTGGGATACTAGTTATTGTTTTATGACAATTTAAATTGCATAAAGGAATTGGGCTTAGAGGTTGACACCTTGGAAAAACCATTGTGGGTGAGTTCTCCCTAGGATCTAGAGTGTGTACTAAATGGGTATGTCGGGAATGTGAGCTAGGATTCTTGGGGATTCTACTCCACGGACAAGTTAGAATTTGATGTCATCCTTGGGATGGACGGATTGACAGCACACTGAGTCGTCGGTGATTGTGATCATCAGCGGGTCACTGTTTACACCTTGGAGTGTGTATGTTTTAAGTTTTAGGGAAAACGCATGACGTTTACCTAAAGTAAAATATGAGTTCCGTTGGAACGGGTAGTTAATGGGTTAGCTAGCAAGCTTTACCTTAGAGAACGAAGTGAGACATGAATTTCGTCCACCTCAGATGTTTATGAGCTTACGAATGTTTGCCTCCACGCAGGGATGTAGACTTCAGTGTTGAGTTACACCCCGGTATGTTGTCTACTCTATGGCTCCTCATAGAAGGACACTGGTAGAGTTGTGAGAACTCTAGGTTGAATAAGGACTTCACTACCGAATGCTTCGCCTTGGGATGCTTCGGTACTATTGTCAAATTACAAAGAAGGTTACTTTACCCCCATTCTAGTCGTCCCGGAAATGGGACAGAGGTACACGGGATATGTGGTGCTTTTACGGACGGACTTGGTTGCGTCTAGAACCTAGTCCGGGAGAGAGACGGATACATGTGGGACAGTTTAGACAGTATTGTTGTAACTTATGCATATGGTCGAATGTGCAAGAGGGTGTAAATTTCGGGGACGAAATTCTTTTAAGGGGGGAAGAATGTGAAACCCCGGAAAAATTTAAACTTTGACGAACAAGGGCAATAGGTGAATTGCCACTTCGGTACTAGTTGAAAAACTGAATTTTTCTAGATCTCGGATGACGAAACGGATTTCACCGTTGGATTCGTCTCGCGAAATCTAGTTACCCTATAAAATTTCATCGAATTCCGAGACAGTCGGATTTTTCGCGTTTTACGAGGCGGTCGAGTCTCGGGTGACCCCAAAAACGAAAATTTTGTTAAAATATGGAGAATTTGAAAATAATTTAAATTATTTTCAAATTAAATATTTTGAACTTGAACCGGGACAAAAATTAATCGTTTCGGGGTTGAAACGGACCCGGAATTAAGAGGGACGTGTGGCGCAATGAGGGCCAAGTATTCAAAAAATATAAATAGGGGCCTAAGTCTGAAAAATCAGACTTCTACACACCATTTCAGCTGGTTTCAGCCGAGAGAAAAGAAGAGAGGGAAAATGAGAGAAAATCCGACTTCTCTCTACGATCTACGGCCGTGGAGTGCTCAAATCGTCTCAGGCCAAGAACAAAAGATGTTCTACGCGTCGAGGGCTACGCGTGGACACCAAGAACGACGGTTTTCACCGAAGGTATGGAAACCGAAATTTTGGAGAAGCTTGGAATGGGCTTGGGTTGGCTTCTTGGAGTTTCCTACGGGGATTCCTCACGCTACAAGAGGTAGGGTTCCCTCCTCTCTTGGTGTATTCCTAACCTAGCATGTTTTTATGAAATGGGTAGATTGATAGAGGTTTATATCAATTACCTATTGTTGTTAATTGGGAGAAAATGGGTAGGTTGTTAGAAACCTTAACACTTGCCTTTTGTTGTGATTCGGTGAAATGGGTATTGAAATGGTAGAATAAATTCTATCTCAAGTTTGGAATGGTAGAAATTACTTAAAGTAATCTCTTGTGAAATGTTGGGCATGTTATGTGTTTGCATAATTTGTTCCCTAGAATGGGTGAAATATGTTATTTTAATTAAATTGAAATAACATGTTTGAATTATGTGATTACCACTAATGTATATCATGTGTGGGAATTGGGTACCAAAGGTGCTAAGCAAAGCTTGTACGAAATTGAGTATTTAATTGTATGTCTTTAAGGTGTTTGTTTAAATGCCATTATAGAATGAAGTATGTTTTGCATGAGTTATGTACAACATGCTTGGATATTGTGTTGAGGAAATGTTCATATATACATGCTTGTGATATATGTTGACATTGTGAAAGATTACGGTATTTATATGCTCATGATATAAATTACCATGGATGAGTTGGTTTATGTTAAATTATTCGTATGACACTCATACATATCGAACATGTGATTGAATGGCTCATGGTGCATTATTGCATATTAAGCATGACATTTGTGTCACATTCATGGGCTTAGGCATGAGTGTGGGTGAGTAGGGAATATCCCTATGTCATTCATTACATATGAACATGGCATAAAAGTGGCAATGGTACATTATATTGCATATGCACGGAAACATCGCATTATGGGTGTGGGTGCATGGTTGATATCAAACACCATGTAGGTGGATGATAGGTGGGCTCGGGAAGGCTGGATTGAACATCCGGTTGAGTCTCATGGTTACATGAAAAAGAATTGGGTCGGGGTTAGCAAGAAGGGCTAGACTCGCCCTCGGGTGTGAGACCCGGTGTTTCGGATACGCACTTCCGTTGGTATAATAGTCCATAAAGTGTGTCGGTGTACGCGGAACCGTTGGTGGAAGTCCATAAATTCCGTGTCGGTTGGGTGACCGTTGGTGTAAGTCCATAAATACCCACCCCAAAGAAAGACCCAGAAAATTTTAAAGGAAGAGTCATTGGGTGCAAACTACCAAGGGCGGGGGCTTGGGGAAGCCCGGTTTTATACTCATGGCATTAGCATTGTGTTGAGGAGCCGGGAAGGGCTCGGGTGAGTTATAAGAGTGAGTATCATCTCATTCATGGGGCTCAGGTAGCTTGGTTCATCATACATGGCATTTGCATGTAAAGTGAGTCGGTGTGGGCTCGGGTGGATGCACATGAATGGAATTCATCCCATCTCATGGCACAGCATGATTGCATTCAATCATTAAATTGCATGCCCTTGATTGGAATGGTTATGAATTGTTAAATGTTGCATGTGAACATTCCATATGCATATAGGTTGAGGAGTAGCCTCTGTAGGAGGATATCCTATTGAGCGTGGCTCACCCTTCGTGGGACACATTTCAGGTGCGGACTATACGCCGGTGGGAGACCCTCATGCGGGACCCCAAGAATGAAGAAAAGCCGACTTATGGCTTTTATGGTTTAACTTGTAAAGTTTTCGTATAAATTCCATTTTAATGTGTAAATATATGGAATTGTATTAAATGGACTTCCATGGACTTTTTATAATGTAGAAAACATGAATATATATGTTTGGGTGACCTTGGAAAGGTTTGAAATGGATTGGAAATGAAAAATGGTTGAAAATGGCAAAACTGGGCAGAGAGTACCGGTACTGGGTACCGGTACTTAATGGTACCGGTACTGGGTACCGGTACGGAATGGTACCGGTACTGGACACCGGTACCCTCTTTCCAGTGGGTTGACAGTACCGGTACCGGGTACCGGTACTGAATGGTACCGGTACTGGATACCGGTACCCCCTTTCCAGTGGGTTGATAGTACCGGTACCGGGTACCGGTACTGAATGGTACCGGTACTGGGTACCGGTACTCTATTCAAAATTTTCAGATTTTCACACTGCTTCGCCCTATTTTCAATCTACGTTTTCCTTCCCTCCAATGATGTAAATGAACTATAATGGAGTATAAATCATGGTATATTGAATATTGGTTGAACCCAAATGAATAACCGAATCCGGTTAACAATTGTGAGTTAAGATCCCGGTTAAGGGGATGCTACTACCATGATGTTAGGTTGAGTGACATCCACGGGTATTTCCGCGGGTTGACGGGTGGTCAACGGTTAATAAGGGACCCCCGGATTTTGGGGCGTCACACATATAGATTGAGGATTAGCCTCTGTAGGAGATACTCTATTGAGCATAGCTCACCATATACGGGAAAACATTTCAGGTGCGAGATACACACCGGTGGATGACACTTACTCGGGGCCCCAAGGATGAAGAGAGGCCGATATGTGGCTTTACTTTGGGTTTTTGTAAACTAATTATGAAAACTTAGTTTTTGACATGTAAATATATGCAAATGATTGTAATAGAACTTATACGTATCATGTTTTATGTGAAAAACTTCATTAAACATGTGTTGAATGATTGTTGAAAGGTTTGGAATGGATTGGAAATGAAAAACAGGTCAAACAGGCAAATCTGGGCAGAACCTACCGGTATGTCGTACCGGTACATCTTTGTCCAGTAGGCAAACCGTACCGGTATGCCCTATCGGTACGCTTTCTAAAAATCAGAAATTTTAAAACTGTTTTGTCAAGTTTTTGGGCTATGTGTTTCCTTCCTTCAAATGTTATAAATGGACAATAATAGAGTACCAATGGTGGTATATTGGACCTCGGATACGTCAATCAATCAAAAGCATATAGACTTTGTATTTTTAAAATCCTGATAAAAGGTGTGGTGCCGCGGTGTCGGGTTAACCGGCATCCACGAGTATTTTCGTGGGTTAATGGATGATCAACGGACTTATAATGACCCCCGGTTTTGGGGCGTCACACTTTATCTTCCTCTTTCATGTTTTTTCTTCCAAAATTAGGTTTTAGGTGTAAGAAAGCATGCTTGTATTTAGAATATGTCAAGGCATGTGTGGGAGAAGCAGAGGTGGGCCCACAAAGCAGTTGTAGTTGAGACTGCAGGTTTCTGGCGTTTCTAGGCAAAACCTACAGGTAGAACGATGATAAAACCTACCGGTAGGTTTTTTCCAGTAGGCAAAATCTACCGGTAGGTTTTGGCAGAGGCAGCGGTAGAAGAATTCCAGTGCACTAACCTACAGGTAGGTTTTGACGAACATCTACTGGTCGGTTTTCACCTGTTTTGGATTTTTCTTGATTTCTTGATATCCCGAGCCACCCGTTATGTCTCCCCTTCATCTCCATTGCCTTTAAGCACTTGATGGAGGGCTTAATACATGCCATTTCCTACACTTTACCTACAATCACACAAAACTCCATTAATTGTTAGATTAAACGCAATTTCTCCCATTTTCTCCACAAAAGCAAGTATAAAATGGGTGCAAAGAGATAAATGATGTGCAATATTCTATGCTCATCAAGGTAATTATGGTATATATAGGTTTAATTGTCTTAGTCTCCACATATATAATTGTGAGGGAAGATCTTAGAACAAGAGAAAAGATATAACATTAAAGAATCAAGAACAATAAATTGCATAAATCAATTATCAGATCGCAATCATAAAACTATACCTTAACTAAAGAGTATAAGGGAATTACTCACAACCCTGAATTCTCTAATATCTGGAAAAATAAATCTAAAATCTACTAGGAGGAAGGTAGCCTCAATACAAAGTAGAGGACCAACATATATATAGGTAAATCAAGAAACCCAAAACCCTAGAAAATTAGTCAGGCGTTCTTGACAAATCTACCTCTTATGCCTGGACGTGTGTTTCCTGTCGTTCGGACGAGTATTCTTTATGTTGGCCATTCTGCTTATCGCGTCTGGACGTGTGTTTTATACCATCTGGACAGACCTCTTCCTCTTGCCTTTGCAACTTCTAGAAGTAGCGTCCGAATGCGCATTCTCAACCATCTGAACGCACAACTCTTTTTGTCCATTTTTATTTCTAGTTGCTCTGAATATTTTCCCCTTCATATATTTGCCCCCTCAAGTATTCAATTCAACTATTTTGCCAGCAAAATTGTCAAACACTACAAAAGAGAGGTAAAATCCTGAAATTAAACAACTATGCACAATTAACTACCCTAGCCTATGTAATTAGCCAAATAACCTTATAATAAGCATACATATTCCAAGGCTAATCAACAATCTCTGCCGAAAATTTAACTGACCATCATGAAAGGACAAATTCTCTACGGTCCACCCTTTCTCCAATCTACTGTAGATCACCTCCAGTTGTTGATCCAATCATTGTAACTCTACAATCCTTTTTTAAGAGTATAGGTTGATTCACTTGATTAAACAAGCATGGTCGGTTTCCCTATTTATCCACCAACATATCAAAATATTCTAAGGTCTCAATAATCTTCCACTTACACACTGCAAGGGAATTCATTGCACCCCAAGATTTTCTACTAAGTGTATCTTGACTTGATCTGAAATGTGTACACCAAAGTGTAGGTGGTCAAGTTGTAGTTATAATCCGGTTAAGTCTGGAGTCGAATCCATAGGGAACTACTGTTAGTGTTTTGAAGTAATTAGTGACAGAGACAAAAGTGACTGGAACCTTTGAAATTTGAAGTTATGATGATTATAGAGTTTCCTGGACAGAATATAAGATTCTCTCAAATGAAAGAGTCACCCTTTAGCTCAAGGATCTCGACATCTAGTCAATCATCCGGTTGTTATATTTGTGTTTGACAGCTCAATAGACGCCTATGTCAATAGCAAGTTAATTGAAGGATAAAGATAGATAGTGAGAATTAGGAGCATGGCTTCGATGTCTTTGTAGAGATTTACAAGAATTGTCAGTATCAGGACTCAACCCGCCTACAAACAAGCAAGTAATTCTACAAATCATCCAGCAACTATTATATTATTCCATTCTTAGTTAGAGCATAATAATAATGAAGATTGAAAAGTTGTCATGAAGGCCTAGCTTGAGTACTTGCAAGGAACCAATGAATCCTCCTATGTCAAGAGTTAACTTGTCTTAGGAGACTCATGATTGTACAAAGTACCTTAGCTTTGCTAGATGCATTCAATCATTCAATAAGCAATCAAAAGATAAAACGTTAAGCATAAATGAAATGCACAAATATAACTTGTGAATGATGTATACATGTCCATCACCTCTTACTAAAGAGTGAATAAGAAACTACTCACTCTTCATGGCTTTGGGAAAGCTAGAAAAGTGAGTGATCCTTATCCCTCCAAGTAGAGAAATTATAAGATAACGTACACTACACAATAAGCCTATCTTCAACAAATAATGAGTGAAACACTACCCACCTTTCAAGGCTAAAAGAGAGCTAGAAAAGTGAGAGAGGTTCACTCCTCTAGGTGAAGAAAGAAGCTTTTACAATGGAAACTAATGAAACTAATAACGAAGTAGAAGAAAGCTAGTTACTTTTGGAGGCTTTTTTCCACTTCCAAAAGATGATCTTCAACAAGTTCCAAGGGAAGGTATTTATAGGCAATAAGGGGGGTAAAATTCTTGTTAGGCGGCTTGGGTTGAAATTTTGATGTTTGAATTATACTTTTATCCCCCTCTGTTTTGAGTTTTGACAGTTGGCTCCCCTGTAGTTTGTAGCTTTTACGCACAAAACCCTGAAAAGAACAAGAATTAATGCATTAACCCTAATTCACGCACTAACCCTAATTTGACTTACTTTGACTCTTTTAACTTGTTTAACTAACACAATTGACCTATTAACTTAATTCAATTATGCATTAATTAGGGTTAATCACACCCCCAACCTAAACATTACTAGTCCCTAGTAATAAATAACAACAGAACAAAATAAAATCATTTTCGTAGATGACACGATTACATTTAGCATGTGCAACAAGCCGTTAAACCCCTAGGTGATCCCTAGTGGACAAGTTTTTTCTCGTGAAGGTTTCCAGTGAACCTACCAACAAACTCCAGTTAACAGATGTGTATATGTAAGATTTCTTGTCAAAATGAGTTAGCACATGATTGTTGAGACACCCATCCCTCAATTTTGAATTGTTTTCCAAACACTTCTCTGTCATAGGTACGTACTCTATGAAAAAATAAAAACTTGTTACATTAGCATTTGAAATTCCCTATGTGGTAAGAATAATCAATCTAGTGACAATAATTATTATATAACAAACATTCTTCTTTACAACCTTCCATGGGTAGCTTTGATTTCACAAACCTTTCTTAGAATGCCCTTAGCAAAACAAAATTCTCTCCGATTATAGTGACTTTCTCTCAAAGAGACATGTGATCAAAAGAATGTCAATTGCAAATTCACATGCACAAAAATTACGGGAGTGATCCAAGAAAAATAGACTAATCATTTTTGGCATAATCTAATGGAGCAATATTGATACAACTAAAGTACCACTATTAACATACCCCAAGTTTTGATTGACTTTCTACACATGCATCATACCTGAGATCAATTAGGGCTTTTTTCAGGTTATAATGTGGCCAGGGGCGAGTGGTTAAAGAAATGACGGATGAGAAGAGTTCAAAATGGGTTCTCCAATTTCATTATAATTCTACACATTTTCTACTTCTTTTCTTCATCTTGTCTTTGGAAAACTCATTCGTGCTTCTGTCTCTTTTTTTTATCTTTTCATTTCATTCCCTTTTTCTTTCAAATCACAATTCTTTGACTAGATTGACTTATTTTGTATTTTATTTCTTTCTTTGCTCATCTCCTTCTACCCTTTTGTTTGCCCTTTTTCCATTTTCTTCTCTTTTTTCATATCCAGAAAATCTGCTTTTTAGAAAATGTGCAAGAAAATCAGATAACCCAGGTAGGGATTCAGATTTTTTATTTTTTTTGGCTTGGTCAAAGACATGGTTGCACATAAAAGAATTATCATTTTGAGGCTCAATCATGGCTGACAAGAGATTATGTATCAACAGAAATGGATAAAGCTCAAAGAAAATTCAAAAATGGCCTAAAATCCTTTCTCAGACATGTGCACATGTATTTGTCATGTGAACAAATTCTTTGTGGGATAAATCAATATACTGCTTTATTTATATCAATCAAAAAAATCTTAATGAGATTGATTACTCAAGGATAGAAAGTGAAAAACCTTACTTGAGTAAGTGTTGATTTTCTCTCAAAAGTATCGCAAGGCTCAAAAGCTTACCACGGGATTCTTCGTTATCTCCACTGAATATGTCAGGTTTTCAAAGAATGTCGGTTATATCCCGATTCTATTTTCAAGCCTGATTATTCTGCACTTTCTTAAGAATAACAAATACCAATGTACATTTGATATTTAAGCATAGAAAAAACTATTTTTCAAGGAAATGATATTTTTTTCAATTTGGACTTGTTAGATTGGGTGTCAAAACAATCCTGTGCTTAGTCACTTTAGCAAGTAATCTTACTATTGATATCAGTCCCATCGATCTATAACAAATAACAAAGGAATGCTGAAATCTAACACAAGCAAATGTAATAAAGCTAACATCATTCATTTCAAAACGTCTCATTGTTCAAAACAACAATACTTAAAACATCCAAAACAAAAAAAAACACATATTAAACCAAAAGAACAAAATTCCATCACAATCGCTCACCACTCAAGTGCCCGAAGGTCCAACAGCTCCACCATCCATACGACGCAGAATCTCATCTAGCTTCGAACATGAAATGGCATTCGAACGTGGATTTTAAGTTCAAACGTCAAATAAAAATCAAAATTATATATATTTACATACACATTTCTATACACAAAAATTGAAAGAAGACTAAATGCATAAATAGGGCTTGGAAATATATGGCGTCTCAGGATAAGTCCCTACCCACTCTACAATTTCGTTGGTCTTTTAGGACATTCCTTACTCGGCCCACATCTTTATTTTAACAAAAAGACTTTGTACATCTATCAACAAGGATATTTACATTTTTACAAAAGGAGTTTGGATCATTGACCTTCATTCCAAAACATGCTTTTCCTACAACTTTGTCAAGAAGAATTCTAATCCGAGTCTTGTATTGTCTCCATATCATTTGAAAAATCAGTGAATCTTTCAATTTCTTGTCGCACATGATGTGTAAGTACATGACTGGTATAGTATGGCATCTCAGGAAAATCCTTACTCTGCCCATACACTATCCAGTTTAACCGATCAAGTGCGTGACCAAAAATTGGTTCAGAAAATTGATTGTATTCCTTCATGTGAAAGATCCTGCCACATTTTTTACATGTGCCAAGTCGTTTGGCACGACGACGTTTAGCAAAAGTGCTTCTTCCACACAGTGGTTTCACTTGCTCTTCTCATACTTCAATTTTTCTTACCAATCTTGCTTTTTTCAATATTGCATAATGTACATTAGATGGAAATGTGTAACACCCCAAATACCACCCTGGACGGCATTACACTATGAAACCATTCATGTCATGAGAGCAACTAAATATATATCTATCAAATAAGAAACATTCTTAATTTTAACAAAATTTGGGCAGAGTCTCCTTCGTACGGGAAGCTCTCCCAAAACTCACAACCTGTACATGTATAATACATTGACCACACCGGGTCTATCTAACCATCAAATCCAAAATATTTCATTCACCATATATACTATCCACAACAATCATCCCAAAAGAATAAGCCAAACTAAGGCCATTACAACCCAAAAGAATTACATGAATATATTGCAGCGGAATTTCAAAAGAAACTAGATTTTACAATGTTTGTACATATTGGTCCCTAGTCTAGTACAAAAATAAAAGGGCATCTCTAAATGTCCCACTCGGGATCCAGGTACCCCTCTAATGAGGCTTCCCCAAGGCCCGGCTCATTAGCGCCAAGCTCCTCCTCTATAGCATAATCTGAAAAATGTTAATTGTAGGGGATGAGCACGAAGCTCTGTAGCAAAATCTTCCCAAACTCAAACAAGGTTTATAAAAACATATAAAATGGCCGGTCTCATTTTACAAATAGCATACATAATCTTTGAAGTAAAACAGGGACATTTTAAAATGGATCTCAAGTTTAAGTAGCAACAGTAATTTACATAAACAGTAAAAGAAACCAAGATCCAATACATATCCATTTTCCAAAATATAAACCATTTTCTCACAAGACCTTGTGGAATCCCATACTCCCACAAGTCCTTGTAGGAAACCATTTTCCACAATAATACAACAATCCATCAATATGTATATGTATCTCAAACATGATGTAAGGCAAACCCCATGAATCGACACATTGAGTAATATCTAACCCACACACACCCACACAAATCTTATCAAAGATATCCATCCTTTAGGAAGGGCGTATGCCACACCAATGGCAGTGACGTATCCAACCCAGGCATTAGTATACTAACCCTCTTACACGGCACCCGTGAGCAATAGCGGTTTAGTCTTACCAAAGCACTAACCCCACTACGAGTGGTAGGAGAAATGCCAACCCCCACGGAGCAAGCAACACGTCTACCCACTCTACGATATCTCGTCAAAGGCCACCCATGGTCATCCCACACTCATAAGAGATACAATACCAAACCCAATTTCACAATTTACAAGAATATCTTAAAAATTCCCAATTTAAGCATGTGACATTTTCAATAACCAACAAAGAAAATGCAAGAGATCACAACAATATCATTTTATTACTCAACACAAAACACTATGATTTTAAAATCAAGAATAAAGGAAGAGTTCAAGAGGAAAACCCATCACTCTTGAAAACTAAGGTTTTTCAAACAAAAGAGGGATTTCATGGGTATACAACCCTAACTTTGTGTAAAACATGTTAACAATTGAAAAAGAACCAAGAAACAATGGATTCATAGCAAATACATATCATTAAGAATCAAAACATACATATTTATTAACCCTAACATCAATGTAAGAGAAAGAGAAGAAATCCCCTACCTTATGCTCTTGAAGAAACCTAGGGTTTGAGTCTTGGATCACTTGTGAACCCTTTGTCTTTCCTTTTGATCTTGAGTTTTATCTTTCTCTCTTTTTCTCTAAGGATTTCTAGGAGGGTTAGGGTAAGAGGGAGATGAAGAAATGGGGCAAATGGGATGTGGGATGGGTTTTATAACACAAAAATCCTGACTTTTAACTGTTTAGCGGCGTCAGACAAATGGTACCTGTACGCGGTACCGGTACTGTATGGTATCGGTACCCAGTACCGGTACTGTATGGTACCGGTACTCAGTACCGGTACCCCAAGCCTTCTGGAGTCGAAGTACCGGTACACAGTACCGGTACACTTTGTCTGCTGCAACTTCCAGGGCAGTTTTGACCCATTTAGAGGTTGAATTGGAAAATTTTCATGATACACACTTTTGTAGCCCTAGATGTCTACTATCTACTGTAAAAATTTCAGATCAATTGGACTTAAGGATAAAAAGTTATGGCCAAAACACTAAGTAGTGTCCAGGACCCATTTTACCCAAATTCTCTCTAAAGTGTGTTTTAACTCCGGGACACTTCCTAACTTCTAATACATCCCTATTACCTCTCCCAATGTTTTTCGACCTTCCGGATTCAATGGAAGCATTATTTTGACCTAAAAACCTTTAGAAACTTGTCTATTCACCCGTTCCAAGTTTAAACATCTTCGACACGTAAACTTCTCAATCAAATTATCTCCATAGTATTTATTCCTACGGTTTATTCTTATGTCACTACATATATCCACATTTTTAAAACAATTATTTACTATATATTTATATACATATATAAAAGAAAAATGCAGGGTGTTACAAAATGTGCTAAAGATGCCTAAGACACCCTATCTGGTTCTTTAACGTTTGTCTGTCACAAAGACGATTAAAGCTGCCTTTAAAGACATGATCATTTTTTTAAAAATACTATGAAGACTGTATAAATACGCAAGACAAAATTTTAAAAGCACAGAACTATGTAAATACGAACTGTATTTCTCACCCCCCAACTTAAACTGAACATTGTCCTTAATGTTTCGGATTTACAAATATACGCGAAGTGGTTTTAGGGTTGAGAGAGATTTGTTCATCTACAGAAGCCCTACAAACAAGATACACATTTAATCATATTTACAAAAATCAGAGTTTCGATTAACATGAAAACTCTTATGCGTAAGTGCAAAAAGAAGAAGGAAACCCATGAGTAAATATAGAACTAAAATACAAAACATAAAACAAAGGATGGTATATGTGGAGTGTGTAGCCATGGAGTTTGCAGAGGGTGAAGCGTAACAGAGAAAGGGGAAGAAGAATAAGAGCGGCGGAGTGGGAAAAAGATTAGAGTTTGGAGGCCTTATAAAGGCGTTCGTTAAGGTAGGGTTGGGTTGGGTTGAAAATTTCATGACCCGACCCTTCTCCGTGTCGGCAACCCCGAATTTATTCAAAATATTCTGGATCCATTAAAACAATTGATTCCACATCTTTAATAAACTCTTCGTAAAATAGTTTTAAACGTTGACCATTAACAGTAAAAATATTACCATTTGACGGATTCTCTACCTCCACTACTCCATTTCCAAACATTCGCCTTACAATGTAAGGCCCAGTCCACCTTGACTTCAACTTACCAGGAAACAGGCAGAGCCTTGAATTGAATAGGAGGAATTTCTAGGAAGGAGCAAAGGATTTTCTCACTATGTTTTTATCATGAAAAACTTTCATCCTTTCTTTTAAAATTTTAGCATTGTCATACGCCTCATTCCTCAATTCTTCCAACTCATTGATCTGAAGTTTTCTTGATATTCCTGTCTTGTCCAAGTCAAAATTCATGGTTTTAATGGCCCAGTATGCTCTGTGTTCCAATTCAACAAGTAGGTGATAAGGCTTTCCATAAACTAATCAATAAGGAGACTTACCCAAATTTGTTTTAAAGGCAATGTGATATGCCCAGAGTGCATCAGTTAGTCGTAACAATCAATCTTTGCGGTCTAGGTTTACCATTTTTTCAAAAATCATTTTTATCTCCCGATTAGCCAATTCAGTCTGTCCACTAGTCTATGGATGACAAAGGGGTTACAAATTTATGAGAAATTAAATATTTTTTCATCAGATTTCAAAAAGGACGATTGCAAAAATGAGCACTCCATCACTTATAATGGATTTAGGAATTCTAAACCTGGACAAGATGTTTTCTTTTAAAAATTTGATCACTGATTGGTGATCATTATTTCGGCATGGAATTACTTCAAACCATATGGACACATAATTAACGGCCACTAAAATATATAGATAGCCAAAGGAAGAGGAAATGGTCTCATGAAATCGATGCCCCAACAATCAAAAACTTCAATTACCAGTATGGGGTTCAAGGGCATCATATTTCTTTTAGAAATAGTCCCCAACCTTTGACACCTATCATATGTTAGACAAAAGACATGAACATCTTTAAAAAGTGTGGGCCAATAGAATCCACACTGCAAGATTTTTGCAGCGGTTTTTTTAGACGAAAAATGGCCACCACATGCTTCAGAATGACAAAAAGAAATTACCTGTCTGATTTCTTGATTGGGGATAAAACGCCTTATGATTTGATCCTTAAAGTATTTAAACACGTATGGATCCTCCCAAAAGAAATTACGAGCTTCCCTTAAAAAAAAAATTTTGTTCATCATCGTAAAGGAAGGGGGAAACGTACCAGTGGTAAGGAAGTTAGCAATATCAGCATACCATCATGCTTTCACCATTGTGAACAATTGTTCATCAGGGAAATTTTCATTGATTGGTAGTCTGTCCTCATGAAATTCATATGTCAGTCTGGATAGATGATCTGCCACTACATTTTCGACCCCTTTTTTGTCCTTGATGATTAGGTCAAATTCTTATAATAAGAGAATCCATCTCAAAAGTCGTGGCTTAGCATTTTTCTTTGTGAGCAAGACTTCAATGATACATGATCAGTAGACACAATGACATATGAACCAAAAAGGTAAGAACAAAATTTTTTAGAGCAAAAACCACAGCAAGCAGTTCTTTTTCAGTTGTGGAATAATTCATTTGAGCATCATTCAGAGTTTTGCTTGCATAGTAGATCTCAAAAGGTTTTTTATCCATCCTTTGACCCAATACTACTCCCACAACATAGTCACTTGCATCACACATCAATTCAAAGGGCAAAGTTCAGTCAGGAGGTTGCATTATTGGAGCAAAAATTAACATTCTTTTAAGCTTATCAAAAGCTTGTTGGCATGCTTCATTTCATACAAAAGTTACATCCTGACTTAGGAGATGACACATGAGTTTTGATATGGTACTAAAATCTTTGATGAATCTCCTATAAAATCCTGCATGCCCTAGAAATGGTCGGACATCTTTAACAATATTGGGTGCAGGCAAATTGCCTATCAAATCTATCTTTATTTTGTCAACTTTTATGCCATCAGATGACACAATATGACCCAAAACAATGCCTTGTGTTACCATGAAATAAAATTTCTCCCAATTAAGCACCAGATTGGTCTCCTTACATCTTATCAAAACTTTTTTGAGGTTTGTTAGACACAATTCAAATGAATCACCATACACAAAAAAAATCATCCATGGATACTTCCAAAAATCTTTCCACCATGTCACTAAACAAACTCAACATGCACCTTTGAAATGTTGTAGGAGTGTTACAAAGTCCAAATGACATCCTTTTAAATGCAAAAGTACTGAATGAGCATGTAAATATTGTTTTCTCTTAGTCATCAAGTGCTATTTCAATTTGATTGTACCCAGAATACCCATCTAGAAAACAATAGAATGCATGACCTGCAATTCTTTCCAAGACTTGATCAAGAAAGGGGAGAGAAAAGTGGTCATTCCTAGTCACCAAATTGAGTTTTCGGTAGTCTATGCATATTCGCTATCCTGTGACAACTCGGGTTGGTACCAATTCATTGGCATCATTTTTAATCACGGTGACCCCATACTTCTCGGGCACAACTTGGGTTGGGCTAACCCATTTACTATCAAAGATGGGGAAGATAATTCCTGCATCCAACAGTTTGAACACCTCAGTCCGTACAACCTCCTTTAAGTGTGGGTTCAACCGTCGCTGCATTTGACAAGAGGGTTTTGCATCCTCCTCGAGGTATATATCATGATTACAAATTAATGGGCTTATACCTTTCAAATCAACAATGGTCCACCCAATGGTGCTCTTATGACTTTTAAGGACTTCAATTAGATTAGACTCTTGTAAATCTGCATGCTTGGATGAAATGACCACTAGTTATGACTCGTCCTTTCCTAAAAATGCATATTTTAAGTCAGATGGAAGAAGTTTCAATTCAGGCTTCGGTGGCTTGACACTAGATGAGAGTGGATTTGTACCACTTAGGGTTAGTTCTTCAAATTTGGGTTCTCAGGTCCCTGCAGCATGAGCGGGGCAACTCTTTGGACTTTGACAATCATCTTTTAACTCAGATGTGATAGACTCCAATAAACAAGATTCATCGAAGTTTTCACAAAATGCATCGTTCAAATGTTCATGGGTCAAAGACTCAATGAAATTCACTTCTTTCATTTCTTTTTTCTCTCATGGGTGCTTGGAAATGTTAAAAATGTTATGCTCAAGTGTCATATTCCCGAAAGTTAATTTCATGACCCCATTCCTGCAATTGATTAATGCATTTGAAGTTGCTAGGAAAGGTCATCCAAGAATGACGGAAATTTGATTCCTTGGATATATTGCTAGCTGAGTATCCAAGACAATGAAGTCCATAGGAAAGAAGAAGTTTTCCACTTGAACAAGGACATCCTCGACAATGCCCATTGGAACTTTGATAGACCTATCTGCCAACTATAGTGTGATACAGGTGGGTTTGAGTTCACCCAAACCCAATTGTTGGTAGACCGAGAAAGTGCAAATTGACACTGGCTCCAAGATCCAACGATGCTTGTTCTATCCTGAAATTCCCAATGACACAGTTGGACACCCTAGATCCTTGTATTTTGGAGGGGTTTTGTGTTGGAGTATGGCACTGGCTTGTTCTATTAAGAAAGCTTTTTTCTGAACATTTTGACCTCTTTTGATTGTGCACAAGTCTTTTAGAAACTTGGCATAAGAAGGAACTTGTTTGATGGCATCCAGAAGTGGTATATTGATTTTTACTTGCTTAAAAAGCTTGTAAATTTCTGCATTGTTATTCAACTTCTGTGTTTTCTTGAGTATTTGAGGAAAGGAGCAGGAATGGGACATAGTGGTTGTAACTCCTTATCTTTTTTAGACTCAGTCTCTTCTGGAGAGACTTGTGCAGGTTGCAGCACATGTGTTGTCTCATTGAGTGGGGATTGTTTGATGGTTTTGTCAATGACTTTACCACTTCTGAGGGTGGTGATGGCTTGAACTTGTTCTTGTGGGGATTCCATGGTCGAAGGATTACCCACATGATATTGACCTTGTGGTTGTTTAGGTTAGGCAAGAAACTTGCCTTTCTCATGTGTGGTCATTGACTGGGTCAACTTTTGGATATGACATTTGAGATCCTCAAATGACTGAGTGGTCTTGGTTTTGAAGTCATTGAAAGCCTGAGTGGAATGATTGTTGTAGTTCATTTGGATTTGTATGAACTGATTCAATATGTCCTCAAGACTTCTCTTGTGTGGTGGTTGGTATAGTTGATAACAAGAGGCCATTGAGGTGGTGGTTGAGAACCTTGTTGTGGATTCATGGGAGGTTGTTGTGTGTTCCTCCAACTGAAATTTGGGTGATTCCGCCACCCTGGATTATAAGTTTCAAAATAAGGGTTGGAATAAGGCTTGTTAAAATTGGAAATTGCATTGGTTTGTTCTAATAAGACTTCCTTAAACGCAGGAATGGTAGGACACTCCCTAGTAGGGTGTTCTATCAGCACACAAATCCCACACACTTGTTCTTTAGGAGGGCCAACAACAACTTGATTTATCTTTTTCATCTCCAGAGCTTCAAACTTTCGAGATAAGGTAGTCATTTTTGCCCTCAGGTCATCATCTTCTTTTAAAACATATTTTTTCCCTTGGGAAGTGGATGGTTTGGCTTCAACAGTGGTAGGAGAGGCTAAGTCCCACATATGGGAACTCTCGAATATGGTATCAAAAAATGCAAATGCCTCTTCTGAAATTTTTCTCATGAGCCATCATTTCAACAAACTGACATAGTCGAGTAGGCTGAGAATCATAGAAAAAACCTACCAAAGTCAAACTCACAAAAGCATGGTGTGGGCAGGCTTGGAGAAGATCCTTGAATCTGTCCCAACATTGGTAAAATGTTTCTCCCACTTTAACCGAAAAATTCATGATTTGCCTTTTAAGTGCATTGGTATGGTGTAGAGGGAAAAATTTCTTGAAAAACTCATTTTGTAATGCCTGTCAGTTTGGTATCGAATGGGCTTTCAAAGAATTTAGCCGTTGTTTAGCCTTGTCATTTAAAGAGAAAGGAAAGAGTTTCAACTTGGTCAGTTCAGAATTATCTTGGAATGTCTCACATACCTCCTCAAAATCTTTAATATGCAAATATGGGTTTTATGATTCAAGTCCATGAAATTGAGGTAGTAATTGCACTGTCCCTGACTTTACATTAAAGTTGAGCGCGTTTGCAGGAAACACAATACAAGAGGGGACACTATTTCGTGTGGGATGCAAATAATCCTGTAGGGTTCGAATGTTAGAAATTTCCCTTTCTCTCTCATTAGTGGTCATACTATTATCAAAGGAGTCTGCTATTGATCGAGGTGAAGATGGTTCAGATTGATTTACACACCCAACAGATTCTTCTGGAAAATTTGGAAAGCAAGGATCGTCCTCAGACATAAAATAAGAATTATATACATTATATCAAAAATATATACAAAAAATGAATGTCTTTTTACTTTAAAACACCATTTGGTTCCCCAGCAACGGCGCCAAAAACTTGACTTGATCCGAAATGTGTATACCCAAGTGTAGGTGGTCAAGTTGTAGTTATAATCTGGTTAAGTCTGGAGTCAAATCCACAGGAAACTATTGTTTGTGTTTTGATGTAATTAGTGACAGAGACCAAAGTGACTGGAACCTTTGAGATTTGAAGTTATGATGATTATAGAGTTTCCTGGATAGAATATAAGATTCTCTCAACTGAAAGAGTCACCCTTTAGCTCAAAGATCTGGGCATCTAGTCAATCATCCGGTTGTTATATTTGTGTTTGACAGCTCAATTAACCTCTATGTCAATAGTAAGTTAATTGGAGGATAAAGATGGACTGTGAGAATTAAGAGCATGACTCCGATGTCTTTGTAAAGATTTACAAGAATTGTTAGTGCTAGGACTCAACCCGTCTACAAACAAGCAAGTAATTCTACAAATCATCCAGCAACTATTATATTATTCCATTCTTAGTTAGAGCATAATAATAATGAAGATTGAAAAGTTGTCATGAAGACCTAGCTTGAGTACTTGCAAGGAACCAATGAATCCTCCTATGTCAATAGTTAATTTGTTTTAGGAGAGACTCATGATTGTACAAAGTACCTCATCTTTGCTAGATGCATTCAATCATTCAATAAGCAATCAAAAGATAAAACGTTAAGCATAAATGAAATGCACAAATATAACTTCTGAATGATTTATACATGTCCATCACCTTTTACTAAAGAGTGAATAAGAAACTACTCACTCTTCATGACTTTGGGAAAGCTAGAAAAGTTAGTGATCCTCATCCCTCCAAGTAGAGAAATTATAAGATAACGTACACTACACAATAAGCCTATCTTCAACAAAAAATGAGTGAAACACTGCCCACCTTTCAAGGCTAAAAGTGTCACACCCCAACTCCAAGGGCATGACCGGCCGTGAACCATAGATTTATAACCTATGGAACACGTAAGCCTAACAATAAACTAATAATATAGGAGTGGAAAACAACATTAACACTAACTTGATCTCACGTCAATATGTCAAAGTCAACATACCTAAACTTGTTTGCCCCAATTATCCAAACAAGTAAAGATGGCTATACGATATATGCTACGAAGGTCACAACACTATTAATCCCCAATCAATTCTCTGAGTCCACTATTGGCACTCCAATCTTTTACCTGAAAAAATTTTATTTTGAAACCATGAGCTAAAAAGCCCAGTGAATGGAAAGGCATGCATAAAGTGGCTGAAAAACATATTTGGCATACGACATGTAAAACAAAGATTTGGAAAAATAACTTCATCAAGATAACCAAGTTCTCAAGAATAACACAATCGGATTTTAACAAGGAATTATACCACAAAGGTGAATCATATCATAATGGTGGAGACTGTACGATATCCAATATTCGATGGGAACCAAATACCAAATGCTAGAATATAAGATAATCAATTTCTCAAGAATAACACAATTGGATTTCAACAAGAAAGCATACCACAATGGTGAATCATATCATAATGGTGGAGACCGTACGATATCCAGTAATCGGTGGGAACCAAATACCAAATGCCAGAATATATCTCAGAGTTGGATCCAACATCGTTCTTAGGGTCACCACAGGTTGGCACCCGGGAACTATTCCCTAAGACGATCCGGTGAAGGTCACCAGGACGCACCAGGCACTGTTCCTTCAACCGTTGAGCACTAGGGTCACCACAACCTCCCCCGGGTCTGTTCCCTAGTGGCCAGAGTCACCCGCACACAGAGGAATAATTTCCCTAGACTTTCAATCATGGTCTCATTCACTATCACAAAGTGATTATATCTCAGGGTTGGATCCAACATCGTTCTTAGGGTCACCACGGGTTGGCGCCCGGGAACTGTTCCCTAAGACGATCCAGTGACGGTCACCAGGACGCACCAGGCACTGTTCCTTCAACCGTTGAGCACTAGGGTCACCACAGCCTCCCCCGGGTCTGTTCCCTAGTGGCCAGGGTCACTCCACATAGAAGAATAATTTCCCTGGACTTTCAATCATGGTCCCATTCACTATCACAAAGTCTCACCATATAAACAAGTGATGGAGTCACAATACTTCACAAAAGAATTCATCAAGTAAGGAGAATCGTATGCCACAAGTATTTAGACACTTAGTCAAACATTTTAGAAAGGTAGTAATGAACAAGCATGATGTAATGTTTTGAAAGTGTTTAGGGATACGAGGAATTTTCGAAGATACGTAGCATGCCAAACCACTCACCTCAAGTCCAAAGGAAATGCTTTGTCACCCGAAGTAGAGTGAGATGTTGCCGATGCCTTTCCTCTTTCTCTCACAATTTCCTTTCTCTTTTGATGAGGTTCTCTTCTTTCCTTCTTCTCTCTTTTACTCTCTATTCTTTCTCTCTCTCTTTAGTGGGAGGTCACCAATGTGTTTTCCTCCCAATTCAATAACCAAGTCCCCTATTTATAGGCCTTCAAGACTCCTAGGAATACTCTAGAATGTGGACATGTGTCATTCTTTCCTTGGTGTGGGGAACCTTCCTTCATTTCCTTACTTGGAACTTTCTAGGTTCCAATTGTAGATTTTTATACAATGGTTAATCCTCCACATCTCTAGAAGTCTCCATACTAATCTAGGACATTGTGGAGTACTCTTTATCTCTCTAAAATCTTCTAAAACCTTCCGGAGTGCTCTAGGTTCCTCGATGTTCTAGAACCTTCTAGATCTTTCTAGAAACTTCTTCAACATTCTAGATTCTTCTAGATTTTTCTAGACTATTCTAGGTTATTCTTGAACTTTCTGGAGACTTCTCCAACATTCTAGATTCTTCTAGAATATTCTTGATTTTTCTAGAAACTTCTCCAATATTCTAGATTCTTTTAGACTATTCTAAATTCTTCTTTAACATTTTTCTTATTCCTTCCAAGATAATATTCCCTAACTAGTTCCTTGCCAAAATAGAACGGGGTATTACAAAAAGAGAGCTAGAAAGGTGAGAGAGGTTCACTCCTCTAGGTGAAGAAAGAAGTTTTTACAATGGAAACTAATGAAACTAATAATGAAGTAGAAGAAAGCTAGTCACTTTTGGAAGGTTTTTTTCACTTCCAAAAGATTATCTTTAACAAGTTCCAAAGGAAGGTATTTATAGGCAATAAGGGGGGGTAAAAGTCTTGTTAGATAGCTTGGGTTGAAATTTTGATGTTTGAATTATACTTCTATCCCCATTTTTTTTTAGCTTTGACAGTTGGCTCCCCTGTAGTTTGTAGCTTTTACGCACAAAACCCTGAAAAGAACAACAATTAATGCATTAACTCTAATTCACGCACTAACTCTAAGTTGACTTACTTTGACTCTTTTAATTTGTTAAACTAACACAATTGACCTATTAACTTAATTCAATTATGCATTAATTAGGGTTAATCATATCTACTACTACATTAGCCTTCCCCATATGATAGTTCAAACTAAAGTCATAATCTTCCAAATACTAAATCCATCACCTTTGCCGAAGATTTAGGTCCTTCTACGTGAAGATGTAATTAAGGCTCTTATGATCGAAATAAACCTAAAATGTATCTCCATATAAGTAGCACCTCTACAACTTGAGAGCAAACACCACAACTGCAAGCACAAGTCATAGGTAGGATAATTCTGCTTGTGGATCTTTAACTATCTAGAGCCATAAATAACAACCTTCATGTGTTCCATCAATATGCAATCCAAACCCCGTAAGGAGGCATCTGTGTACACATCATAGTCCTTACCATTATCCAGAATAGTGATTAGTGAGTACCAATGTCGTGTTCAACTTCTTCTTTAGGACGGTAAAAGCTTTTTCATAGTCCTCATTCCACAAGAACTTCTTTCCCTTCTTCGTGAGGTGGGTCATTAGCATAGCTAACTAAGAAAACCCTTCCACAAATCTCCTATAGTAACTTGCCAAACGCAAGAAACTATGGATCTCAATCACATTCTGAGATCGTTCCCATTTCATCATTGCCTCAATCTTGGTAGGGTCTACAGCTACCCCCTACTCCGATACCATGTCCCCAAGGAACTTAACCTCCTTTATCTAAAACTCATATTTACTCATTTTCGTATACAGCTTATGCATCCATAATTTTTGTGGCACCAATCAGATGTGTTGTACATGAGGAGCATGTATCCTTGAATAAAAAAAAATATCATCAATGAAGGCGATAACAAATAGATCCAAATAAGGTCTGAACACCTGATGCATTAAGTCCATGAAAGCTGCTGGAGCATTAGTCAACCCAAAAGGCATCACGATATACTCAAAATGACCATACCTGATGCGAAAAGAAACCTTAGGAATATCCTCCTCCTTTATTCTCAGCTAGTGGTATCCAGTATAAGGTCGATCTTAAAGTAATATTTGGAACCTCTCAACTGATCAAACAAGTAATCAATCCGAGGTAAATGATACATATTCTTCACCATCACCCAATTTAACTTCCTATAATTCGTACACAGCCTGAGCGTCTCATCGTGCTTCTTCACAAAGAGGACAGGTGCTCCCCAAGCTGAGGAGCTTAGATGGATGTTAGATCACATTTTATAATTGGCTAATTATGTGGAGTCCATTGTAAATCTCAACCTTTTTCATGGTTACAATGCTATAAAGATTGACGACCCAAAAACGTCATTGAAGGGAGGAGATCAAACATCAAAGATACATCATTCATACTCCGGATGCACCTTTAAGCTTAGGACAAAGTTAATGACCAAGATACCTAAGATGAAACCTTAGTTATTTAACTTAGGAAGATTATGGTTAATTAGAATTGAAAGCAATCCATATATGGCTCCTAGGTTTTCTTCAAAGAAAAGATTTTCTGAAACCATTTTGTGTTTTCGAAAACATGGATTTAACTATTATCGGACCCCTATTGAGCAACACCCTTTAGTGCTCAAGATGACAAGTTTCTTACTTGATTTTACACATAAAAAATAATAGGGACCGATCTATGCTTATTAGCCTTTGCTAGAACAATCTCTTCATGACTTGGGGAACTTAAGAGAGAAAAGGCCATGGAAAAGGACAGGCCTTACATCTTATTAGCACTTTCTCTAGATTGGTCAGACACAAATCAAAGGAATCACCATATACAGAGAAGTCATCCATGAATACTTCCAAAAAATTTTCAACCATGTCACTGAACAAGCTTAGCATGCATCTTAGGAATGTTGCAGGAGCGTTACAAAGTCCAAATGGCATCCTTTTGAATGCAAAGGTACCAAAGGGGCATATGAAGGTTGTTTTCTCTTGATCATCTAGTGCTATCTCAATTTGACTGTACCCAGAATACCCATCTAGGAAACAGTAGAATGCATGGCCTGCAATTCTCTCTAAGACTTGGTCAAGAAATGGAAGAGGAAAATGATCTTTTCTAGTGACCAAATTGAGTTTTCGTTAGTCAATACACATTCGCCATCCTGTGACAACTCGAGTTGGTACTAATTCATTTGCATCATTTTTCACCACTCTGACCCCCAGACTTTTTGGGCACAACTTGGGTTGGACTAACCCACTTGCTATCAGATATGGGAAAGATTATACCTGCATCTAAGAGCTTGAGTACCTCCGTTCTCACAACTTCCTTCATGTGAGGGTTCAGTCGTCACTGCATTTGACGAGAGGGTTTTGAATCCTCTTCAAGGTATATAGCATGATTGCAGATTAAAGGGCTTATACCTTTCAAGTCAGCGATGGTACATCCAATAGTATTTTTATGACTTTTAAGAACTTCAATCAGTTTAGACTCTTGCAAGTCTGTAAGCTTAGATGAAATTACCACTGGGTATGACTCGTCCTCTCCTAAGAATGCATATTTGAGGTAAGATGTGAGAGGTTTTGTGACGCCCCAAAATCCGGGGGTCCCTTATTAACCGTTGACCACCCGTCAACCCGCAGAAATACCCGTGGATGTCACTCAACCTAACATCATGGTAGTAGCATCCCCTTAACCGGGATCTTAACTCACAATTGTTAACCGGATTCGGTTATTCATTTGGGTTCAACCAATATTCAATATACCATGATTTATACTCCATTAAAGTTCATTTACATCATTGGAGGGAAGGAAAACGTAGATTGAAAATAGGGCGAAGCAGTGTGAAAATCTGAAAATTTTGAATAGAGTACCGGTACCCAGTACCGGTACCATTCAGTACCGGTACCCGGTACCGGTACTATCAACCCACTGGAAAGGGGGTACCGGTATCCAGTACCGGTACCATTCAGTACCGGTACCCGGTACCGGTACTGTCAACCCACTGGAAAGAGGGTACCGGTGTCCAGTACCGGTACACCATTAAGTACCGGTACCCAGTACCGGTACTCTCTGCCCAGTTTTGCCATTTTCAACCATTTTTCATTTCCAATCCATTTCAAACCTTTCCAAGGTCACCCAAACATATATATTCATGTTTTCTACATTATAAAAAGTCCATGTAAGTCCATTTAATACAATTCCATATATTTACACATTAAAATGGAATTTATACGAAAACTTTACAAGTTAAACCATAAAAGCCATAAGTCGGCTTTTCTTCATTCTTGGGGTCCCGCATGAGGGTCTCCCACCGGCGTATAGTCCGCACCTGAAATGTGTCCCACGAAGGGTGAGCCACGCTCAATAGGATATCCTCCTACAGAGGCTACTCCTCAACCTATATGCATATGGAATGTTCACATGCAACATTTAACAATTCATAACCATTCCAATCAAGGGCATGCAATTTAATGATTGAATGCAATCATGCTGTGCCATGAGATGGGATGAATTCCATTCATGTGCATCCACCCGAGCCCACACCGACTCACTTTACATGCAAATGCCATGTATGATGAACCAAGCTACCTGAGCCCCATGAATGAGATGATACTCACTCTTATAACTCACCCGAGCCCTTCCCGGCTCCTCAACACAATGCTAATGCCATGAGTATAAAACCGGGCTTCCCCAAGCCCCCGCCCTTGGTAGTTTGCACCCAATGACTCTTCCTTTAAAATTTTCTGGGTCTTTCTTTGGGGTGGGTATTTATGGACTTACACCAACGGTCACCCAACCGACACGGAATTTATGGACTTCCACCAACGGTTCCGCGTACACCGACACACTTTATGGACTATTATACCAACGGAAGTGCGTATCCGAAACACCGGGTCTCACACCCGAGGGCGAGTCTAGCCCTTCTTGCTAACCCCGACCCAATTCTTTTTCATGTAACCATGAGACTCAACCGGATGTTCAATCCAGCCTTCCCGAGCCCACCTATCATCCACCTACATGGTGTTTGATATCAACCATGCACCCACACCCATAATGCGATGTTTCCGTGCATATGCAATATAATGTACCATTGCCACTTTTATGCCATGTTCATATGTAATGAATGACATAGGGATATTCCCTACTCACCCACACTCATGCCTAAGCCCATGAATGTGACACAAATGTCATGCTTAATATGCAATAATGCACCATGAGCCATTCAATCACATGTTCGATATGTATGAGTGTCATACGAACAATTTAACATAAACCAACTCATCCATGGTAATTTATATCATGAGCATATAAATACCGTAATCTTTCACAATGTCAACATATATCACAAGCATGTATATATGAACATTTCCTCAACACAATATCCAAGCATGTTGTACATAACTCATGCAAAACATACTTCATTCTATAATGGCATTTAAACAAACACCTTAAAGACATACAATTAAATACTCAATTTCGTACAAGCTTTGCTTAGCACCTTTGGTACCCAATTCCCACACATGATATACATTAGTGGTAATCACATAATTCAAACATGTTATTTCAATTTAATTAAAATAACATATTTCACCCATTCTAGGGAACAAATTATGCAAACACATAACATGCCCAACATTTCACAAGAGATTACTTTAAGTAATTTCTACCATTCCAAACTTGAGATAGAATTTATTCTACCATTTCAATACCCATTTCACCGAATCACAACAAAAGGCAAGTGTTAAGGTTTCTAACAACCTACCCATTTTCTCCCAATTAACAACAATAGGTAATTGATATAAACCTCTATCAATCTACCCATTTCATAAAAACATGCTAGGTTAGGAATACACCAAGAGAGGAGGGAACCCTACCTCTTGTAGCGTGAGGAATCCCCGTAGGAAACTCCAAGAAGCCAACCCAAGCCCATTCCAAGCTTCTCCAAAATTTCGGTTTCCATACCTTCGGTGAAAACCGTCGTTCTTGGTGTCCACGCGTAGCCCTCGACGCGTAGAACATCTTTTGTTCTTGGCCTGAGACGATTTGAGCACTCCACGGCCGTAGATCGTAGAGAGAAGTCGGATTTTCTCTCATTTTCCCTCTCTTCTTTTCTCTCGGCTGAAACCAGCTGAAATGGTGTGTAGAAGTCTGATTTTTCAGACTTAGGCCCCTATTTATATTTTTTGAATACTTGGCCCTCATTGCGCCACACATCCCTCTTAATTCCGGGTCCGTTTCAACCCCGAAACGATTAATTTTTGTCCCGGTTCAAGTTCAAAATATTTAATTTGAAAATAATTTAAATTATTTTCAAATTCTCCATATTTTAACAAAATTTTCGTTTTTGGGGTCACCCGAGACTCGACCGCCTCGTAAAACGCAAAAAATCCGACTGTCTCGGAATTCGATGAAATTTTATAGGGTAACTAGATTTCGCGAGACGAATCCAACGGTGAAATCCGTTTCGTCATCCGAGATCTAGAAAAATTCAGTTTTTCAACTAGTACCGAAGTGGCAATTCACCTATTGCCCTTGTTCGTCAAAGTTTAAATTTTTCCGGGGTTTCACATTCTTCCCCCCTTAAAAGAATTTCGTCCCCGAAATTTACACCCTCTTGCACATTCGACCATATGCATAAGTTACAACAATACTGTCTAAACTGTCCCACATGTATCCGTCTCTCTCCCGGACTAGGTTCTAGACGCAACCAAGTCCGTCCGTAAAAGCACCACATATCCCGTGTACCTCTGTCCCATTTCCGGGACGACTAGAATGGGGGTAAAGTAACCTTCTTTGTAATTTGACAATACTACCGAAGCATCCCAAGGCGAAGCATTCGGTAGTGAAGTCCTTATTCAACCTAGAGTTCTCACAACTCTACCAGTGTCCTTCTATGAGGAGCCATAGAGTAGACAACATACCGGGGTGTAACTCAACACTGAAGTCTACATCCCTGCGTGGAGGCAAACATTCGTAAGCTCATAAACATCTGAGGTGGACGAAATTCATGTCTCACTTCGTTCTCTAAGGTAAAGCTTGCTAGCTAACCCATTAACTACCCGTTCCAACGGAACTCATATTTTACTTTAGGTAAACGTCATGCGTTTTCCCTAAAACTTAAAACATACACACTCCAAGGTGTAAACAGTGACCCGCTGATGATCACAATCACCGACGACTCAGTGTGCCGTCAATCCGTCCATCCCAAGGATGACATCAAATTCTAACTTGTCCGTGGAGTAGAATCCCCAAGAATCCTAGCTCACATTCCCGACATACCCATTTAGTACACACTCTAGATCCTAGGGGAGAACTCACCCACAATGGTTTTTCCAAGGTGTCAACCTCTAAGCCCAATTCCTTTATGCAATTTAAATTGTCATAAAACAATAACTAGTATCCCAATGTAGGGACTCAGTTCAAAACATTGTGAATTTCCTCACCGTCTCACTAGTAGACCATGTATCACACACTAGTAGACATTTAACCCATGAACTATCCCGTTCATCCCTTTTCGAACCTCCAAGATTATGTTTTCCAACCCCAGTGTTCCTTTTTTTTTTTTCCATATACATTTTACCATGTATACAATTTACACATAACACATAATCATGTAGCACATAATCATGTAACAAATAAAACACATAACATGAATGCACATGGTGTAAACCCATTTCCCTCAAGCCCTAGATATATCGTAAACCTAGGCTCTGATACCATCTGTGACGCCCCAAAATCCGGGGGTCCCTTATTAACCGTTGACCACCCGTCAACCCGCGGAAATACCCGTGGATGTCACTCAACCTAACATCATGGTAGTAGCATCCCCTTAACCGGGATCTTAACTCACAATTGTTAACCGGATTCGGTTATTCATTTGGGTTCAACCAATATTCAATATACCATGATTTATACTCCATTATAGTTCATTTACATCATTGGAGGGAAGGAAAACGTAGATTGAAAATAGGGCGAAGCAGTGTGAAAATCTGAAAATTTTGAATAGAGTACCGGTACCATTCAGTACCGGTACCCGGTACCGGTACTATCAACCCACTGGAAAGGGGGTACCGGTATCCAGTACCGGTACCATTCAGTACCGGTACCCGGTACCGGTACTGTCAACCCACTGGAAAGAGGGTACCGGTGTCCAGTACCGGTACCATTAAGTACCGGTACCCAGTACCGGTACTCTCTGCCCAGTTCTGCCATTTTCAACCATTTTTCATTTCCAATCCATTTCAAACCTTTCCAAGGTCACCCAAACATATATATTCATGTTTTCTACATTATAAAAAGTCCATGGAAGTCCATTTAATACAATTCCATATATTTACACATTAAAATGGAATTTATACGAAAACTTTACAAGTTAAACCATAAAAGCCATAAGTCGGCTTTTCTTCATTCTTGGGGTCCCGCATGAGGGTCTCCCACCGGCGTATAGTCCGCACCTGAAATGTGTCCCACGAAGGGTGAGCCACGCTCAATAGGATATCCTCCTACAGAGGCTACTCCTCAACCTATATGCATATGGAATGTTCACATGCAACATTTAACAATTCATAACCATTCCAATCAAGGGCATGCAATTTAATGATTGAATGCAATCATGCTGTGCCATGAGATGGGATGAATTCCATTCATGTGCATCCACCCGAGCCCACACCGACTCACTTTACATGCAAATGCCATGTATGATGAACCAAGCTACCTGAGCCCCATGAATGAGATGATACTCACTCTTATAACTCACCCGAGCCCTTCCCGGCTCCTCAACACAATGCTAATGCCATGAGTATAAAACCGGGCTTCCCCAAGCCCCCGCCCTTGGTAGTTTGCACCCAATGACTCTTCCTTTAAAATTTTCTGGGTCTTCCTTTGGGGTGGGTATTTATGGACTTACACCAACGGTCACCCAACCGACACGGAATTTATGGACTTCCACCAACGGTTCCGCGTACACCGACACACTTTATGGACTATTATACCAACGGAAGTGCGTATCCGAAACACCGGGTCTCACACCCGAGGGCGAGTCTAGCCCTTCTTGCTAACCCCGACCCAATTCTTTTTCATGTAACCATGAGACTCAACCGGATGTTCAATCCAGCCTTCCCGAGCCCACTTATCATCCACCTACATGGTGTTTGATATCAACCATGCACCCACACCCATAATGCGATGTTTCCGTGCATATGCAATATAATGTACCATTGCCACTTTTATGCCATGTTCATATGTAATGAATGACATAGGGATATTCCCTACTCACCCACACTCATGCCTAAGCCCATGAATGTGACACAAATGTCATGCTTAATATGCAATAATGCACCATGAGCCATTCAATCACATGTTCGATATGTATGAGTGTCATACGAACAATTTAACATAAACCAACTCATCCATGGTAATTTATATCATGAGCATATAAATACCGTAATCTTTCACAATGTCAACATATATCACAAGCATGTATATATGAACATTTCCTCAACACAATATCCAAGCATGTTGTACATAACTCATGCAAAACATACTTCATTCTATAATGGCATTTAAACAAACACCTTAAAGACATACAATTAAATACTCAATTTCGTACAAGCTTTGCTTAGCACCTTTGGTACCCAATTCCCACACATGATATACATTAGTGGTAATCACATAATTCAAACATGTTATTTCAATTTAATTAAAATAACATATTTCACCCATTCTAGGGAACAAATTATGCAAACACATAACATGCCCAACATTTCACAAGAGATTACTTTAAGTAATTTCTACCATTCCAAACTTGAGATAGAATTTATTCTACCATTTCAATACCCATTTCACCGAATCACAACAAAAGGCAAGTGTTAAGGTTTCTAACAACCTACCCATTTTCTCCCAATTAACAACAATAGGTAATTGATATAAACCTCTATCAATCTACCCATTTCATAAAAACATGCTAGGTTAGGAATACACCAAGAGAGGAGGGAACCCTACCTCTTGTAGCGTGAGGAATCCCCGTAGGAAACTCCAAGAAGCCAACCCAAGCCCATTCCAAGCTTCTCCAAAATTTCGGTTTCCATACCTTCGGTGAAAACCGTCGTTCTTGGTGTCCACGCGTAGCCCTCGACGCGTAGAACATCTTTTGTTCTTGGCCTGAGACGATTTGAGCACTCCACGGCCGTAGATCGTAGAGAGAAGTCGGATTTTCTCTCATTTTCCCTCTCTTCTTTTCTCTCGGCTGAAACCAGCTGAAATGGTGTGTAGAAGTCTGATTTTTCAGACTTAGGCCCCTATTTATATTTTTTGAATACTTGGCCCTCATTGCGCCACACGTCCCTCTTAATTCCGGGTCCGTTTCAACCCCGAAACGATTAATTTTTGTTCTGGTTCAAGTTCAAAATATTTAATTTGAAAATAATTTAAATTATTTTCAAATTCTCCATATTTTAACAAAATTTTCGTTTTTGGGGTCACCCGAGACTCGACCGCCTCGTAAAACGCAAAAAATCCGACTGTCTCGGAATTCGATGAAATTTTATAGGGTAACTAGATTTCGCGAGACGAATCCAACGGTGAAATCCGTTTCGTCATCCGAGATCTAGAAAAATTCAGTTTTTCAACTAGTACCGAAGTGGCAATTCACCTATTGCCCTTGTTCGTCAAAGTTTAAATTTTTCCGGGGTTTCACAGGTTTCAATTCAGGCTTTGGTGGCCTGATACCTGATGAGAGTGGCTTTGTGCCACTCGATGAAAGTTCCTCGAATTTGGGTGTCCATGTCTCAACAGCACGAGAAGGGCAACTTTGTGGATTTTGGCCATCATTTGTTGACTCAGATGTGCTAGGTTCCAACTGATATGATTTAGCAGAGGGTTCACAAAAGGTATTGTTCACATGTTCGTGAACCAACGACTCAATGGAATTTATCTCTCTCTCTTCTTTGTCATCTCCTGGTGTTTGGCAATATTGAAAATATTCAGCTCAAGAGTCATATTCTCAAAGGTTAATTTCATAACCTCATTCTTGTAATTAATCAGAGCATTGGAAGTTGCTAGAAAGGGTCGACCAAGAATAATGGGAATTTGATTTTCTGAATGCATTGCTAGCTGAGTATCTAGAACAATGAAGTCCACAAGGAAGACAAAGTTGTCAACTTGGACAAGTACATCTTCAACAATGCCCCAAGGGATTTTGACAGATCTGTTGGCCAACTGGAGTGTGACACAAGTGGGTTTGAGTTCACCCAGATCCAACTGCCGGTAGACAGAGTAGGGTAGCAAATTAACACTGGCTCTAAGGTCTAACAGTGTTTGTTCTATTCTGAAGTTTCCAATAACACATGATACAGTCGGACACCCCGGATCCTTGTATTTTGGAGGGGTTTTGTGTTGAATGAGGGCACTGACTTGTTCAGTTAGGAGGGCTCTTCTTTGGACATTCTGGTTTCTCTTGACTATGCACAAGTCTTTTAGAAACTTGGCATAAGACAGAACTTGTTAGATTGCATCCAGAAGTGGAATGTTGATCTTTACTTGCTTAAAAAGCTCGTAAATTTCAAGCTGATTTTTCAACTTCTGTATGGTTTTGAGTCTATGAGGAAAGGGAGCAGGAATGGAACACGAAGGTTCTGTTTCCTCAGAAGGTTCTGGCTCTTGTTCAATCATAGGCTCAGGTTCTTCTTCAAGTTCAGGCTCAATTGGTTCAGTCTCAAATGATGAGTTCACTGGGATTGACTTAGGTTTTGGCTTTGGAATGAGCATGTCTCTGATGGTCTTGTCAATCACCTTGCCACTTCTCCGTGTAGTGACAACTTAGGCTTGGTCTTGCGGGGTTTCCATGAGTGACGGATTTCCCACATGAAATTGGCCTTGTGGAGGTTTTGGTTGGGCAGGGAACTTACCCTTCTCATGTGTGGCCATGGATTGGGTCAGCTTTTGGATGTGGCTTTTAAGATCCTCGAAAGATTGAGTGGTCTAGGTTTTGAAATCAGTGAAAGCCTGTGTGGAATTATTGTTGTAGTTCATTTGACTTTGCATGAACTGATTCAGTGTGTCCTCAAGACTCCTCTTTTGTGGTGGTTGGTATGGTTGATATGCAAGAGGTCCTTGAGGTGATGGGTATAAACCTTGTTATTGGTTCATGGGCGTCGGTTGTGTGTTCCTCCAACTGAATTTCGGGTGGTTCCACCACCCTGGATTGTATGTTTCAGAGTATGGGTTGGAGTAAGGCTTGTTGAAGTTAGAAACTGCATTTTTTTGTTCTAACAAGACCTCCTTGAACGCTGGGATGGAAGGACACTCCCCAGTAGGGTGTCCTATTAGCGCACAGATTCCACACACTTGTTCTGTGGAAGAGCTAACATCAACTTGATGGACCTTCTTCATCTCTAAAGCTTCAAGCTTTCAAGACAAAGTAGATATTTTTGCTCTCAGGTCATCATCATCTCTCAAGACATACTTACCTCCTTGGGAAATAGATGGTTTGGCTTCTACAGTAGTAGGAGAGGCTGAGTCCCACA
Source organism: Ilex aquifolium (assembly GCA_951799425.1). Taxonomy (NCBI): domain Eukaryota; kingdom Viridiplantae; phylum Streptophyta; class Magnoliopsida; order Aquifoliales; family Aquifoliaceae; genus Ilex; species Ilex aquifolium. The sequence goes on from OX637399.1 coordinate 16,345,995, forward strand.
TCTGAGAACTATCAGATATGGTGTCAAAAAAAATGAATGCCTCATCCGGACTTTTTCCCATAAATTCTCCTTGAGCCATCATTTCGACAAACTGACGTAGTCTAGGGATAAGGAGTCATAGAAAAATCCTACCAAAGTCCAATTCTCAAAAGCATGATGTGGGCAGGATTAGAGCAGATGTTTGAATCTCTCCCAACTTTGGTAAAAGGTTTCTCCTTTTTTAACCGAAAAATTCATGATTTGCCTTTTAAGTGCATTCTTGCGGTGTAGAGGAAAAAACTTTCTGAAAAATTCATTTTGTAATGTCTACCAGTTAGGTATTGAAAGAGCTTTTAAAGAATTTAGTCATTGTTTAGCTTTGTCTCTTACAGAAAAAGGAAAAAGTTTCATCTTGGCTAGTTGAGAATTGTCTTGAAATGTTCCACACACTTCCTCAAAATCTTTTATATGCAGATATGGATTTTCTGCATCCAATCCATGAAACACAGGTAATAGCTGCACTGTCCCCAGCTTTACAGTAAAGAGGGGAGCATTTTTAGGGAATACAAAACAAGAGGGGACACTATTTCTTATGGGATTTAAGTAATCCCGCAAAGTTTGAATGTTAGGCACTTCACCCTTTCTCATAGGGACTTCTCTGTTTCTCTCATTATTTGTCATATTACTCTCACAAGAGTCTGCTACTGATCTAGGTGAATTCGGTTCAGGCTGATTCACAGACTTACAAGATTCTGCCGGCAAATTTTGATAGTGTGAAGTGCCCTCAGACATAAAAATAAAGAAAATAAAACAAAACAAAGTTTTTCACAGTAAACCAAAGAATATATACAAAAATAAAGGTATTTTTACCTTTTACCTTAAAACACCTTTTATGGCTCCCCGACAACGGCGCCAAAAACTTGACTTGATCCGAAATGTGTACACCCAAGTGCAGGCGGTCAAGCTGTAGGAATAATCCGGTTTGAGTCCGGAGTCGAATCCATAGGGAAATCTTGTTGGTGTTTTGAGCTAAGTAGTGGTGGAGATCTAGTGATTGTAACCCTTGAGATTTGAGGTTGTGTGATGTATGGGATTTCCTGGACAGAATATAAGATTCTTTCCAAGAGAATTTTCTAAACAAAATATGAGATAAGCTCTCATGTAAAAGAGTCACTCTTTAGTTCAAGGATCTGGACATATAGTTAATTATCCGGTTTATTATACTTGTACTTGATAACTCAATTAACCCCCGTGTAACAGCAGGTCAATCAGAAGATAAAGGTGGATTATGAGAATTAAGAACATGATTCCGATGTCTTGCTAGAAGTTTACAAGAATTGCCTGTGCCGAGACTCAACCCACCTACAAACAAGCAAGTGTTTCTACAAGACATCCAATTATGACATTAATGCTCCATTTCCATTCTTTAATTGAATCACAATAATGGTGAAGATTGAAGGGTAGTCATGAAGATCTAGCCAGGGTACTTGCCTTGAACCGATGAGTCTTTCCATGCAAGAGTTATCTATATTAAAGAAAGAACTCCTGGTTATACAAAGTACCTTAGCTTTGCTAGATGGAATCAATCATTCAGTAAACAGGGAAAATATAAAAGCATTAAGCATAATCGAAAATGCACAGATATAACTTCCGGATAATTTATGCACGTCCATCACCTCTTACTAAAGAGTGAATGAGGAACTACTCACTCTTCATGGCTTGGGTAAAGCTAGAAAAGTGAGTGATACTCATCCCTCCAAGTAGAGGAGTTACAAAGTAAATCAAACTAAACAAAGAGCCGATCTTCAACGAAGAATAAGTGAATCACGTTCCACCATTCACTGCTTTGGTAAAGCTCTAGAAAAGTGGAAGAGTTTCACTCTTCTAAGAAAGAAGGAAGCACAATCAATGGAAGTAAAAGACATAAACAACGAAAGTAGAAGAAACCTAGTCACTTTTAGAGGGTTGCTTCCTCAACCAAAATATGGGGGTTGCTTCCTCTACCAAAATATGAAATAACTCCCTTGATACAAGCAAATATAACATACATCTATAACTATATGAGTGGGAGTCTAAGCCTCCATCAAGCTCTCTACAAAGTCTTTTTAAGCTCTCCCACTTTGGGAGTATTTATAGGTAAGGAGAAGGGGGGCAAGGTAGTGTGGAGGAATAGTGCAAGGCCTTCAAAGTCCAAGTGAAAGTCCCAATGTCCGGAGAGAAGATCAACAACTCTGCAGCCTGTCTGTGGAGAACGTTCGAACGTTATCTGGCGTTCGAACGTTGCTTCTGTCTTCGCTTTATGGGCATTCGAACGCCAGATGGGGTTTAACCCTCTCACTCAAGTGGCCTGTGGTCTTCTATGGAAACCTATTTCCATACTCAATTCAAAACTTGGCGCTTTGCACTCATTATCCTGGTCCTCAAATAGTTCCAGTGGACGTTCGAACGTGAGTTTGCGTTCGAACGTGGTACTCAAGTACCTCAGGGTCTTCCTTCTTGGTTACAACACGTCATGTCCCCGCAGTCTGGTCTGCTCATTGTTCAAGTGGACGTTCGAACGTGAGTTGGCGTTCGAACGTTCTTGATTTGTTCCAAGCTTCTCCAATTTTGTCCCCTAATGTGCTGGTGTTACACTCAAGTGTGATATTTGTTGTTCTTGAGTCCTTGTTCACTTCAGGACCTGAAATGTCATCACTCAAACTCCATCAAAGTACAATTAGTCTTAAAAAAAGGCATAGTAAATTGCTAATTTTAAGTACTAATCACACACCCCAACCTAAATATTGCTAGTCTCTAGTAATACAACAACAATTAAATGTAAATTTATTTCTAATGCCTTTTTCGTAGGTCATCCGGTTGCATTTAGCTTATGCAACAAGCCGTTGAACCACTAGGTTTACCCTAGTGGACGAGTGTTGTCTCGTGAGGGTTTTCAGTGAAGCTACCCACAAACTTCAGTCGAACAGATGTGTTTGTGAGATTGTTGATTAAAGTGAATTAGCATCATGGTCATTGGGACACTCAACCCTCAATCTTAACTTATATTTCGCATGCTCCTTTTTCATTGGTACTTACTCTATGCAAAAATTAGCACCCATCACATTGGCATTTAGAATTCCTTGAGTAGTAGGAATGGTCATTTTAGAAACCAGAATTGTTATATGACAATCATTCCACTTTACCACCTTCCATGAAAAGCTTTGATTTCACAAACCTCTCACAGAATGCTCTTAGCAAAAATTCGCTCCGATTATAGTGACTTATCTCTCAAAGGGTATGTGATCAGAAGATTGCCAATCGAAAAAATCCCATGCACAATTAGCATAAGAGTGAAGTTTTGAGGAAACAATCTTAATTTTAGCGTAATCTCATGGAAGAATATTGATGCAAATAAAGAAATACCAGTTAACATACCCCACTTGTAGTTGACGACCTACACATGCATCAGACTTAAGATCAATTAGGGTTTTTTATAGGTTGTAATGTGGCCAGATGTCAGTGGCTAACGAAATGACGTCAATGGTGTTCAAAAGCTATCCATTTTTTATGTAATGTAGCACACCTCCTTCTAGCTTCTCGACATTTTGAATGGTATTTCTTCCTTTCATTTTTCTCTTTTTTCACTTTCTTGGTAATTCCCTGTCTAACTGTCTCTTTTCTTTTTCGGTTGTTTCCACCTGATTTTTTCTTTCATTGATCAATAGCCACCATCGTCTTTTCTATTTTTCTTGCCTTTCTGTATCATATTGATTTGTAAGAGGGTGTAAGAAAATTAGATAGCAAGGTATGTTAAGTAAATTCTCCTGTGGCTCGGTTATCATATGGGTTTTTCGAAAAATAAATCATTCATTAAAGGCTCAAGCATGGCTGACTAGGGAGATACTTTTTGTAAAAGAAATGGCTAAGGCTCAAAGTCGAATCAAAGATGGCATAAGATCCTTTCTCAAGTATGTGCACATGTATGTGTCGTATGAGAAGGTTCCCTGTGGGATATGTCAATAGATTACTTTAGTTGCGTCAATCAAAGCAAGGTTAATGAGATTATTGAAAAAAAATTAAAAGCGAAAGAGCTTACTTGAGTAAATGTTGATATCCTCTCAAAAGCATCGTAAAGCTCAAAACTTACTATGGTATTCTTTGTCATCTCCAATGGTTATGGCGGGTGTTTCAGGAAATGTTGGTTATATATCGATTCCATTTTTGGGTCTGATCATCTTGTACCTTAAGAATAACAAATTATAATGTATATTTGACAATTTAAGCATAGAGATAATACCAGTTTTTCAAGAAATGTGGTTTTAAGTCTCCATTGCTAAGTTGAGGTGTCAAACCGACCATATGCTTAGTCATTTTAACAAGCAACCTTAGAATCCACATCTGTTTCATCATTTATTAGCAAGAATTACTAAAGTGCTAATTCTATACATGTATTTTAAACAGATAAAAATGACAAACTGAACCATTCATTTCACAAAATATGATCATTTGATACACACATCAAAGGTTCAATCCATCAACCAAAGAAGGGACACAACACAAAAAATTCCAAATATCCACAACCAACTTCCAAATAAGAAACAATCATCCACAACAAACTATAAAAGAAAAAGCCCACCATAGATGAAGAAACAAACACACAAAAATCAAGAACAGAAATAACTCCTCCTCACTCTCCTCCAGATCCACTATCTCTGCTAGCTCGACTAGCTCCACCTCTCAGGTAGCCGAGAATCTCCTCCTGCTGTCGGAGAATCTCAACTTGCTTGGTCTCAATGCCAAGCATGATATCTCTCAGTGATCTCCGGGTGCTGGAGCTGGGTCCTACCTCTTGTGGCGGCTCCTGGGTTCTCTCAGTCTCTAGCTCTCTCTCCTCCTCCTCATCGATCTCCTCTTGCACCTCATCAACTCCTCAGGTAGGGGGCACCTCATGTCTTGCCGCCGGGCCGCCACTATAACCGTGGCTCCTCCTGAAGGAAGCCTTGTTCAGTGGGCCCATTAGCCTTTTGTATGGTCATCTCCGGTCCCACCCTGATCCCATGATCCTTGCATATCTCAGTTACTAGGGTGCCAAACGGGAGCGAGTTCCGCTTCACATCGCATCCCTTCTTCATTTCTGTCAAAACCAAGGAGGGGAGGTCGATGATGTGGCCCTTCCCAAGTGCGTAAAGCAACCGGGCCATATTGGGAAGTATTTCATTTTTTCATTCGATTGGGGAGAAGTTGGCAACCACAATCAAGTTCAACATTTTATATTTATCAGTTAGCTTCCCTTGTCAGAAAAATTGTTGCCCAGTCCAAGAAAAGTTAGACACCCCCATCAGCTCTTTTCCCACAACATTCATCGCCACATTCTTTCTCGGGGGATAGGCGGGACTTGGTACTCGAGGCACCTCTTGCCTTATCTCCCGAATATAGTCTTCATCCACATTGATGTGGATTCCCCTCACATAGCTCTTTAGTTCCCCATTGACTATTTCGGCGTTGGAGTAAAATTCGCGCACCAAGTCAACCATGGCTTCCCCGTCGTTCCGCAAATACAACACCCAACCTCTTCTCTCCATATTCTCCAAAATACCCAACTCAGCAAAATCAGTTAACACTACATCACGCTCACAAACTACGGCATGGTTTTGGTAGAAATTCTCATACCTGTCAGCTTTTAGAGCTATAGGGAATCGGGTCTTGTCATACCTTCGCATAATGGGTGGCCTCCCTTCTCTCACTTCGACCACTTCCTCCACGAAATTAGGCTCTTGGTTGACTGGGTTGCACCTAGCAGGCAGTTTGACTCTTGGAGGCATGGTGTTTCGGTTTTGAGGTTGTAAGGGATTTGAAAGTTTTGATTTTCTGGTGAAAATGGAGATTTTTTATGTGGGAATGGTCTCGGGAGGGTTGATTTTAGGTAGAAATGAGGAATGAGGGATGTTTTGAGGTCTGGGTAACGAAAAGAAATTCTAGGGTTTGGAGGTTTTTGAGGGGTTTTGGAATGGGGAAGACGATCCAGGCTTTTATAGCCTGAGAAATGACGTTCGAGCGTCTATGTAGTAGAATTTTAAAAAGAACGTTCGAACGTTAAAGACGTTCGAACGTGGTGAGCTCCCAGTACTTTTGAGTTCTGTCAGAGACCAAAGTGTTGTAAGTTATTCTCGTTCGAACATTCTATTGGTGTTCGAATGTTTAGTTCTCGTTCGAACGGTCTATTGGAGTTCGAACGTGCTGAACTCCCAGTACTTTTGAGTTCCATTAGAGGTTGAGTACTGCAAGCAGCTGACGTTCGAACGTCACTTGGCGTTCAAACGTTGAATCAAAAAAATTCTATGTAAATTTATGTACACAATAAAAGAGGGCTATATACACAAGTTTGAACCAAAATTCATGGCGTCTCAGGATAAGTCCCTACCCACGCTTTAGGTTGGTATTCTAGGACATTCCTTACTCGGCCCATGTTTTCATTTTAGTCAAAAGAGTTTGTACAAGAAGATTTTTGCACTTTTTACAAAAATTCAGACATTTTGCTTTCATCCCCAAAACACATTTTTCCACAATTTTGTTAAAAAACAGTCTAATCCGAGTTGTCCTCTGTCTCCGTGTCTTTCGAACAACCAGTGACTCTCCTAATTTCCTGTCTCACAAACCGGTTAAGCAAAGTACTGGAATAGCATGGCGTCTCAGGGTAATCCTTACTCTGCTCATTCACTATCCAGTCTAATCGATCGAGTGCACGACCGGAAATTGGTTCAGAACACTGATTATATCTTTTCTCGTGAAAGACTCTGCCACAGTATTTACAGGCACCAAGCCTTTTGGCACATCGGCGTTTAGCAAAAGTGCTTCAGTCACAGAAGGGTTTCGCTTGTTCTTCTCGGATTTCGGCTTTCCTTACCAGTCTTGCTTTTCTCATGATCACAGTATGCACATCAGATGGAAAAGTGCGTAGAACTCCCAGACTAAACCAAAAAAGTTTAACATCCATGTTTTCTAAGCTTTAAGACTCATTATCTAGTTCTTTAACTTCTGCCAGTCACAAAGACGATTGGAACTGACTCACAGACATGATCATCAATTTATACAAAACACGAGGCACGATACATAATATGATCAGAAACAGCAATAACAACAACAAACACACAAAAATTTACGGGCACAAAATATGAACTATAGTTCTTACCTCCCAACCTAAACTGAACATTGTCCCCAATGTTTCGAATTTACCAGTGTATGGATCTTGGAGATGAGGTTGAATGGTAGAGATATGTTCATCTACCGAGACCTACAAATAAAAATACACAAATTACTCATCTTTCCGCAGATCTGGGTTTCGGGAAGGCTGAAAATTCTTGTGTGTGAGTGCGAACAAAAGAAGAATACCCATGAGCAAATATAAGATTAAAATGCAAAGCATGAAGCAAAAGATTATGTTTGTAGAATGTGTAGTCATTGGTTCGCAAGGGATGGGTCGTTTATCACAGAACAATGAAAACAAAGAAGAAGAAGAAGAAAAGGGGGGCCAACAACGGTGGCTGGGGAAAAGAGAAAAAGGTGAGGGCCTTATAAAGGCGTTCTCTTGGGTCAGGTTGGGTTGGATTTTTCCTTACCTGATCCATTTGAGCGTCGGTAGGTGCGAATCTCGGAGTATTCTGGTTCTATTAAAAGAATGGTTTCTACATTTTTAACAAAATCCTCCAAAAATGGTTTCAACCGCTGACCATTAACAGTAAAGATATTACCGTTCGAGGGGTTTTCCACTTCAACTGCTCCATGTCCAAACGCCTTTTTGACAATGTAAGGCCCAGTCTATCTTGACTTCAACTTACCAGGAAAGAGGCGGAGTCTTGAATTAAATAACAGGACTTTTTGAGAAGGCTCAAAAGATTTCCGTACGATGTTCTTGCCATGAAAAATTTCCATCCTGGTTTTAGCAATCTTAGCATTCTCATATGCTTCATTTCTCAATTCCTCCAATTCATTTATCTGAAGGTTCCTTGCTAGTCCGGCCTTATCTAGGTCAAATTTTATTGCTTTAATGGCTCAATATGCCCTATGTTCTAATTCCACAGGTAGGTGACACGGCTTTCCATAGACTAATCGATAAGAAGATATGCCCAAAATTATTTTAAAAGCAGTGCAGTATGCCCAGAGTGCATCAGTGAGTCTTGACGACCAATCTTTACGGTCTAGATTTACCATTTTTTCTAAAATTAATTTGATCTCCCGATTAGCTAATTCAGCCTGTCCACTAGTCTGTGGGTGATAAGGGGTTACAATTTCATGAAAGATCAAGTATTTTTTCATCGAATTCCAGAAGGGACGATTGCAAAAATGAGCACCCCAATTACTTATGATTGATTTCGGAATTCCAAACCAGGACAAAATATTTTCTTTTAAAAACTTGATCACTGTTTAGTGATCATTATTTCGGCATGGAATTGCTTCAACCCATTTTGACACATAGTCTATGGCCACTAAAATGTATAGATAGCCAAAGGAAGGGGGAAACGGTCCCATAAAATCGATGCCCAACAGTCAAAAATTTTAATCACTAGAATGGGGTTTAAGGACATCATGTTTCTTTTAGAAATGCTTCCCAACCTTTGGCATCTATCGCAAGTTAAACAAAAGGCATGGACATCTTTGAAATGCTTCCCAACCTTTGGCATCTATCGCATATCGATAAGGAGATATGCCCAAAATTATTTTAAAAGCAGTGCAGTATGCCCAGAGTGCATCAGTGAGTCTTGACGACCAATCTTTACGGTCTAGATTTACCATTTTTTCTAAAATTAATTTGATCTCCCGATTAGCTAATTCAGCCTGTCCACTAGTCTGTGGGTGATAAGGGGTTACAATTTTGTGAAAGATCAAGTATTTTTTCATCAAATTCCAGAAGGGACGATTGCAAAAATGAGCACCCCAATTACTTATGATTGATTTCGGAATTCCAAACCAGGACAAAATATTTTCTTTTAAAAACTTGATCACTGTTTGGTGATCATTATTTCGGCATGGAATTACTTCAACCCATTTTGACACATAGTCTATGGCCACTAAAATGTATAGATAGCCAAAGGAAGAGGGAAACGGTCCCATAAAATCGATGCCCCAACAGTCAAAAATTTTAATCACTAGAATGGGGTTTAAGGACATCATGTTTCTTTTAGAAATGCTTCTCAACCTTTGGCATCTATCGCAAGTTAAACAAAAGGCATGGACATCTTTGAAAATTGTGGGCTAGTAAAATCCATACTACAATATTTTTGCAGCGGTTTTCCTTGATGAAAAATGGCCACCAAGTGCTTCAGAATGACAAAATGTTATTACCTGACAGCTTTCATGAGCGGGGATGCAACGCCTTATGATTTGATCCTTACAGTACTTAAATACGTAGGGATCCTCCCAAAAGAAGTTATGAACCTCCCTCAAAAATTTCTTTTTGTCCATCATGGTAAAGGATGGAGGGAACGTACCGATAGTAAGGAAGTTAGCAATATCAGAATACCACGGTGTCTCATCAACCGTGAACAGTTGTTCATCGGGAAATTTCTCATTGATTGGTAATCCATCTTCATGAAATTCATACATTAATCTGGACAGATGATCCACTACCACATTCTCAGCACCCTTTTTGTCTTTAATGATCAGATCAAACTCTTGGAGCAAGAGTATCCATCTTAAGAGCCTTGGCTTGGCATCCTTCTTTGTGAGCAAGAATTTTAGGGCTGCATGGTCAGTGAATATAGTAACAGACGAACCAACAAGATAGGAACGAAATTTTTCCAAAGCAAAAACTACAGCAAGCAATTCTTTTTCAGTCGTTGAATAATTCATTTGAGCATCATTCAAAGTTTTGTTTGCATAGTAAATCACATGTGGTTTCTTATCCTTTCTTTGTCCCAACACAGCACCTACAGCATAATCACTTGCATCACACATTAGTTCAAAGGGTAGAGTCTAGTCAGGGGGTTGCATTATTGGAGCAGAAATTAACATACCTTTAAGCTTTTCAAAAGCTTTCTGGCATGCTTCATTCCACACAAAAATTACGTCCTGACTCAGAAGATGACACATGGGTTTGGCTATGGTACTAAAATCTTTTATGAATCTTCTGTAAAAACCTGCATGCCCTAGGAATGATCGGACATCCTTTACAGTCTTAGGGGCGGGCAAATTTTCAATCAGATCTATTTTTCCCTTGTCAACTTTCATGCCCTCAGACGACACAATGTGACTAAGGACAATGCCTTGTGTTACCAAGAAATGGCATTTTTCCTAATTGAGCACTAGATTGACTTCCTTACATCTTATTAGCACTTTCTCTAGATTGGTTAGACACAAATCAAAGGAATCAACATATACAGAGAAGTCATCCATGAATACTTCCAAAAAAATTTCAACCATGTCACTGAACAAGCTTAGTATGCATCTTTGGAATATTGCAGGAGCGTTACAAAGTCTAAATGGCATCCTTTTGAATGCAAAGGTGTCAAAGGGGCATGTGAAGGTTGTTTTCTCTTGATCATCTAGTTCAATCTCAATTTGATTGTACCCAGAATACCCATCTAAGAAACAGTAGAATACATGGCCTGCAATTCTCTCTAAGCCTTGGTCAAGAAATGGAAGAGGAAAATGATCTTTTCTAGTGACTGATTAGTACTTAAAATTGACATATTATTATGACATTTTAAGGCTAATTGTACTTTAATGGAGTTTAAGTGATGTCATTTCAGGCCCTAAACTGAACAAGGACCCAAGAACAACAAGTACCACACTTGGATGCAGCACCAGCACATTAGAGCCCAAAATTGGAGAAGCTTGGAGCACAGCCAGAACGTTCGAACGCCAACTCACGTTCGAACGTCCACCTTACACTCTAGCAGACTCAACTGCTGAAGAGAAGGCGTGTTGCAGTTAGGAAATAAGACTGGAGCTCTGAAGCACTTGAGTGTCACGTTCGAACGCCAACTCACGTTCGAACGTGCACTTGAGTTGATGGAAGACCAGACTACTGCAAAGAGTTGGAATTGAACTTCACAGAAGACCAACAGACCACTCGAGTGAAAGGGTCAGAGCAAATCTAGCGTTCGAGCGCCCTTAGTGCAAAAACAGAAGAAACGTTCGAACGGCAGTCAACGTTCGAACGCCCGTAGTGCAAAAACAGAAACAACGTTCGAACGCCAACTCACGTTCGAACATTATCCACAGACTGGCAGCAGAGTTGTTGACTGTTCACTTGGACTTGGGCGGCAAAAATTATTCCTTCACCCCCCCTTGTCTCCTCCTCTTGCCTATAAATACTCCCCTTGTTGGAGAGCTATGGGAGCCAAGTAGGAAGTAGGAAAGTTGATGGAGGCTTAGACTCCCACTCTCATTGTAGATTTAGCTCATTTTCCTTGTATGAAGTCTTTATTTTAGAGATTAGTTTGGCTTTAGTCCAACATCTCTTGCTTGTTATAACAGTAGTTTATGCTTATGCTTATGTTTATGCTTTCATTTTTCATGCATAGAAGAGAGATAGCTCACCTTTTGGTTGAGGAAGCAACCCTCTAATTCTTGGTTGAGGAAGCCACCCTCCAAATGTGACTAGCTTTCTTCTACTTTTATTGTTCATACATTTCACTTCCATTGCTTGCGCTTCTTTCTTTCTTAGAAGAGTGAAACTCTTCCACTTTTCTAGAGCTTTACCAAAGTCGTGAAGGGTGGAACGTGATTCACCCATTCTTTGTTAAAGATTGGCTACGCATTTGTTGTTAATTTATCTTATAAGTTCTCTACTTGGAGGGATGAACATCACTTTTCTAGCTTTACCCAAGCCATGAAGAGTGAGTAGTTTCTCATTCACTCTTTAGCAAGAGGAGAAGGGCATGTATAAGTTATCCGAGAATCATATTTGTGCAATGTTTTTATGCTTAACGCTTATTTCTTCTTGTTATTGGATGATTGATTTCATCTAGCAAAGCTAAGGTACTTTGTATAATTGTGGGCTCTTTCTATGACACGGATGACTCTTGCATAGAAAGACTCATCAGTTCAAGGCAAGTACCCCGGCTAGATCCTCATGACTACCATTCAATCTTCCCCCTTATTGCACTTCATTTAAAGAATGGAATATTAATATCATGATTGGATGTCTTGTAGAAACACTTGCTTGTTTGTAGACGGGTTAAGTTTTGGCACAGGCAATTCTTGTAAACTTCTAGAAAGACATCGGAATCATGGTCTTAATTCTCACAATCCATCTTTATCTTCCGATTAACTTGCTGTTGACACGGGAGTTAATTGAGTTATCAAGCACAATTATGACAAACCGGATAACTAACTACATGTCCAGATCCTTGCACTAAAGAGTGACTTTTTTTATTTAGCACCTATTTTGTTAAGAAAATCCTCTTGGAAAGAATCTTATATTCTGTCCAGGAAAACTCATATCTCACAGCAAATCTCAAAGGTTACAATCAGTCGGTCTCTACCACTGCTCACCTCAGAAATATCAACAAAAGTTCCCTGTGGATTCGACTCCGGACTCAAACCGGATTATTACTACAGCTTGACCGCCTGCACTTGGGTGTACACATTTCGGATCAAGCATCAAGTTTTTGGTGCCGTTGTCGGGGAACCTTTAAAAGGTATTTTAAGGTGAAAAGTAAAAAGACCTTCAACGTTGTGTATATTTTTTTTTTTTGGTTTACTGTAAATAACTTTGTTTTATTTTCTTTATGACTGAGGGCACTCTTCACTTCCAAAATTTGCCGGCAGAATCGTGTGAGTCCGTGAATCAGCCTGAACCTAATTCACCTAGATCAGTAGCAGACTCTTATGAGGGTAGTATGGCAAATAATGAAAGAAATGGAGAAGTCCCTATGAGAGAGGAGGAGGTCCCTAACATCCGAACTTTGCGGGATTACTTAAATCCCACAAGAAATAGTGTCCCCTCTTGTTTTATTTTTCCTGAAAATGCTCCCATCTTTACTGTAAAGTCGGGGACAGTGCAGTTATTACCCGTGTTTCATGGATTGGATGCAGAAAATCCATATCTGCATATAAAAGATTTTGAGGAAGTGTGTGGAACATTCCAAGACAATTCTGAATTAGCCAAAATGAAACTGTTTTCTTTCTCCTTGAGGGATAGAGCCAAACAATGGTTAAATTCTTTAAAGGCTTTTTCAATACCCAATTGGCAAGCATTGCAAAATGAATTTTTTAGAAAGTTTTTTCCTCTACACCGCACAAATGCACTAAAAAGGCAAATCATAAATTTTGCGGTCAAAGAAGGAGAAACTTTTTATCAAAGTTGGGAGAGATTCAAAGATCTGTTCCAATCCTGCCCACATCATGCTTTTGAAAATTGGATTTTGGTAGGATTTTTCTATGACTCCTTACCCTCTAGACTACGTCAGTTTGTCGAAATGATGGCTCAAGGAGAATTTATGGGAAAAAGTCCGGAGGAGGCATTCAATTTTTTCGACACCATATCTGACAGTTCTCAGATGTGGGACTCAGCCTCCCCTACCACTGTAGAAGCCAGACCATCTAATTCCCAAGGAGGAAAATATGTCTTGAGAGAGGATGATGACTTGAGAGCAAAAATGTCCACATTATCTCGAAAGCTTGAAGCTTTAGAGATGAAAAAAGTCCATCAAGTTGATGTTAGCCCTTCCACCGAGCAAGTGTGTGGAATCTGTGCGCTAACAGGACACCCTACTGGGGAGTGTCCCACCATCCCAGCATTCAAAGAAGTATTGTTGGAACAAACACATGCAGTTTCCAACTTCAACAAGCCCTATTCCAACCCATATTCTGAAACATACAATCCAGGGTGGCGAAACCACCCTAACTTCAGTTGGAAGAACACACAACCAATACCCATGAACCAACAACAAGGGCCATACCCACCACCTTAAGGACCTCCTACATATCAACCATACCAACCACCACAAAAGAGGAACCTTGAGGACACACTGAATCAGTTCATGCAAAGCCAAATGAATTATAACAATAATTCCACACAGGCTTTCACTGATTTCAAAACTCAGACCACTCAATCTTTTGAGGATCTTAAAAGCCACATCCAAAAGTTGACTCAATCAATGGTCACACACGAAAAGGGAAAGTTTCCTGCCTAACCAAAGCAACCACAAGGCCAATTCCATGTAGGAAACCCTTCAACAACAGGAAACACCCAAGACCAAGCCCAAGCTGTCACAACACTAAGAAGTGGCAAAGTGATTGACAAAACAATCAGAGACATACTCATTCCCAAGCCAAGACCTGAGTCAAGCCCAGCCAATCCATCATCTGAACCTGAACCAATTGAGAAAGACCCTGAGCCTGTGATTGAACAAGAGCCAAAACCTTCTGAGAAAAGTGAACCTTCGTACCCCATTCCGGCTCCGTTTCCTCATCGACTCAGAACCAAACAGAAAGTGAAAAATCAGCCTGAAATTTATGAGCTTTTTAAGCAAGTAAATATCAACATCCCACTTCTGGATGCAATCAAACAAGTCCCGTCTTATGCCAAGTTTCTAAAAGACTTGTGCACAGTCAAGAGAAGCCAGAATGTCCAAAAGATAGCTTTCCTAACGGAACAAGCTAGTGCTATTCTCCAACATAAAACCCTTCCAAAATACAAAGACCCAGGGAGTCCAACTGTCTCATGTATCATTGGGAACTTCAGGAATGAACAAGCTTTGTTAGACCTTGGAGCCAGCGTTAATATGCTACCCTACTCTGTCTATCAGCAGTTGGGTTTGGGTGAACTTAAACCCACTTGTATCACACTCCAGTTGGCCGACAGATCTGTCAAAACCCCCAGAGGGATTGTTGAAGATGTGCTTGTCCAAGTAGATAGTTTTGTCTTCCCTGTTGACTTCATTGTTCTGGATACTCAACCAGCAATAAATTCGGAGAACCAAATTCCCGTCATTCTTGGTCGACCATTCCTAGCAACTTCCAATGCTTTAATCAATTGCAGGAATGGAGTCATGAAATTAAATTTTGGGAATATGACTCTCGAAATGAACATTTTCAATATTGCTAAACATCCAGAGAAGAAAAGGAAGAAAGGGAAGTAAACTCCATAGAATCTTTGATACAGGAACATTTGGATGATACATTCTGTGAGGATCCTACTGAATCATCTCTGTTAGAACTCATCTCATCAGAAATAACAGATGATGACCCAAATCCACCAAGTGGCCCTACTTATACTGTTGAGACATGGGCACCCAAATTCGAAGAAATTTCACCAAGTGGCACAAAGCCAGTCTCATCAAGTGTTAGCCCACCAAAGCCTGAATTGAAGCCTCTCCCATCTGACCTCAAATATGCATTTTTAGGAGAGAATGAGTCATACCCAGTGGTAATTTCATCTAAACTCACAGACTTGGAAGAGTCTAAATTGCTTGAAGTTTTTCGAAGTCATAAAAGCACCATTGGATGGACCATCGCTGACTTGAAAGGTATAAACTCGTTAATCTGCAATCATGCCATATACCTTGAAGAGGATTCAAAACCCTCTCGTCAAATGCAGCGACGACTGAACCCTCACATGAAAGAAGTTGTGAGAATCGAGGTACTCAAACTCTTCGATGCAGGGATAATCTTCCCTATCTCAGATAGTAAATGGGTCAGTCCAACCCAAGTTGTGCCAAAAAAAATCTGGGGTCACAGTGGTCAGAAATGATGCAAATGAACTAGTACCAACTCGAGTCGTCACAGGATGGCGAATGTGCATTGATTATCGAAAACTCAATTTGATCACTAGAAAAGATCATTTTCCTCTCCCATTTCTTGACCAAGTCCTAGAGAGAATTGCAGGCCATGCATTTTACTGTTTCTTAGATGGATATTCAGGGTATAACCAAATTGAGATAGCCCTAGATGATCAGGAGAAAACAACCTTCCCATGCCCCTTTGGCACCTTTGCATTCAAAAGGATGTCATTTGGACTTTGTAACGCTCCTGCAACATTCCAAAGATGTATGCTAAGCCTGTTCAGTGATATGGTTGAAAAATTTTTGGAAGTATTTATGGATGACTTCTCTGTCTATGGTGATTCCTTCGATTTGTGTTTAACCAATCTGGAGAAAGTACTGATCAGATGTAAGGAAGCCAACCTAGTGCTCAATTAGGAAAAATGCCATTTTATGGTAACACAGGGCATTGTTCTTGGTCACATTGTGTCGTCTGAAGGCATGAAAGTTGACACGGCAAAAATTGATCTGATTGGAAATTTGCCTGCCCCTAAGACTGTAAAGGATGTTCGATCATTCCTAGGACATGCAGGGTTCTACAGAAGATTCATAAAAGATTTCAATACCATAGCAAAACCAATGTGTCACCTCCTAAGTCAGGATGTAATATTTGATTGGAATGAAGCATGCCAAAAAGCCTTTGACAAGCTAAAAGACATGTTAATTTCTACACCAATAATGCAACCCCTGACTGGAATCTTCCCTTTGAACTAATGTGTGATGCAAGTGATTTTGATGTAGGTGCTGTATTGGGACAAAGAAAAGATAAGAAACCCCATGTAATTTACTATGCAAGCAAAACTTTGAATGATGCCCAAATGAATTATTCGACAACTGAGAAAGAATTGTTTGTTGTAGTTTTTGCACTGGAAAAATTTCGTTCTTATCTTGTTGGTTCTTCTGTTACTGTATTCACTGACCATGCAGCTCTAAAATTTTTGCTCACAAAGAAGGACGTCAAACCAAGACTCTTGAGATGGATACTTTTGCTCCAAGAGTTTGATCTTGTCATTAAAGACAAGAAAGGTGTCGAGAATGTGGTGGCAGATCATCTGTCCAGACTAACTTATGAATTTCATGAGGATGGACTGCCAATCAATGAGAAATTTCCCGATGAACAACTGTTCATGATTGATAAGACACCATGGTATGCAGACATTGCTAACTTTCTTGCTACTGATACACTCCCTCCATCCTTTACCATGTTGGACAAAAAGAAATTTCTGAGGCAGGTTCGTAACTTCTTTTGGGAGGATCCTTACGTATTCAAGTACTGTAAAGATCAAATCATAAGACGTTGCATCCCTGCTCATGAAAGTATCCAGGTAATAACATTTTGTCATTCTGAAGCATGCGGTGGCCACTTTTCATCAAGAAAAACAGCTGCAAAAATATTGCAGTGTGGATTTTATTGGCCAACACTTTTCAAAGATGTCCATGCCTTTTGTTCAACTTGTGATAGGTGTCAAAGGTTGGGAAACATTTCTAAAAGAAATATGATTCCCTTAAACCCCATTCTGGTAATTGAAATTTTTGACTGTTGGGGCATCGATTTTATGGGACCATTTCCCCCTTCCTTTGGCTATCTATACATTTTAGTGGCTGTAGACTATGTATCCAAATGGGTTGAAGCAATTCCAAGCCAAAACAATGATCACAAAACAGTGATCAAATTTTTGAAAGAAAATATTTTGTCCCGGTTTGGAATTCCGAAATCAATCATAAGCGATGGGGGTGCTCATTTTTGCAATCGTCCCTTCTAGAATTTAATGAAAAAATACTTGATTTTTCACAAAATTGCAACCCCTTATCACCCACAGACCAGTGGACAAGCTGAGTTAGCTAATCGGGAGATCAAATTAATTTTGGAAAAAATGGTGAATCCAGATCTCAAAGATTGGTCATTAAGACTAACTGATGCGCTCTGGGCATACCGTACTGCTTTTAAAACAATTTTAGGCATGTCTCCTTATCGATTAGTCTATGGAAAGCCATGTCACTTGTCTGTGGAATTGGAACATAGGGCATACTGGGCCATTAAAGCAATGAATGTTGACTTGGACAAGGCTGGGCTAACAAGGAAACTTCAGATAAATGAATTGGAGGAATTAAGAAATGAAGCATATGAAAATGCTAAGATTGCTAAAACCATGATGAAAATTTTTCATGACAAACACATTGTACGGAAATCTTTTGAGCCATCTCAAAAAGTCTTGCTATTTAATTCAAGACTCCGCCTCTTTCCTGGTAAGTTGAAATCAAGATGGACTGGGCCTTACATTGTCAAAAAGGTGTTTGAACATGAAGCAGTTGAAGTGGAAAACCCAGCAAACGGTAATAATTTTACTGTTAATGGTCAGAGGTTAAAACCATTTTTGGAGGATTGTGTTAGAAATGTGGAAACCATTCTTTTAATGGAACCAGAGTACTCCTCCGAAATTCGCGCCTGTCGACACCCCAGTGGATCGGGTCAGGAAATATCTACTCCAACCCGACCCACTGGGGCGCCTTTATAAGGCACCCACTTTTTCCCCAGCCGCCACAGTTGGCCCCCCCCTTCTTCTTCTTTTTTCTTCTTCTTTTCTTCTTCTTCCTTCTGTTCATCTTCGAGTCTCTGTTACCCGAGAAATCACCCATGACCACACACTCCACAAACACGATTTTCTGCTTCATGTTTTGCATTTTAATCTTATATTTGCTCACGGGTGTTCTTCTCTTGTTCGCACTCACACATAAGGATTTTCAGCCTACCCGAAACCCAGATCTGCTCACAGATGAGTAATTTTTTGTGTTTTTATCTGTAGGTCTCAGCGGTGAACAGATCTCTACCATTCAACCTCGTCTCCACACTCCATGAACCGGTAAATTCGA
Organism: Ilex aquifolium; assembly: GCA_951799425.1. Taxonomy (NCBI): domain Eukaryota; kingdom Viridiplantae; phylum Streptophyta; class Magnoliopsida; order Aquifoliales; family Aquifoliaceae; genus Ilex; species Ilex aquifolium. Next base: position 16,364,591 of record OX637399.1, read on the forward strand.
AACATTGGGGACAATGTTCAGTTTAGGTTGGGGGGTATGATCAGTTCATCAGTTTTTTCTAATATTTTCATAAATTTTTAAAATTTTTTATTGTCGTTGTTGATCATGTTTGAACATTGATTGTATAAATTGATGATTATGCTTATGAATCAGCTTCAATCGTCTTTGTGACTGGCAGACGTTAAAGAACCAGATAGTGAGTCTTAAAATTTAGCAATCATGGATGTAAATCTTTTTTGGTTTAGCCTAGAAGTTCTACGTACTTTTCCATCTGATGTACATACTATGATCATGAGAAAAGCAAGATTAGTAAGGAAGACTGAAATCAAAGAAAAACAAGCAAAACCCCTCTGTGGCAGAAGCAGATTTGCTAAACGCCGTCGGGCCAAAAGGCTTGGTGCCTGTAAACAGTGTGGCAGATTCTTTCACGAAAAAAGGTACAACCAGTGTTCTGAACCAATTTCCGGTCGTGCACTTGATCGATTAGATTGGATAGTAAATGGGCTGAGTAAGGATTACCCTGATACGCCATGCTATTCCGGTACTTTGCTTAACCGATTTGTGAGAGAGGAAGTTGGGAGAGTTACTGGTTGTCCATTCTACACAGACACAGAGGGAGACTCGGATTAGATAATTTTCTATAGGAAATATGTACTTTTGTTGGGGGAGTGAAAGCCAAAGGTCCGAATTTATTGTAAAAAGGGTAAAAATCTTTTTGTATAAATTCTTTTGATTAAAATGAAAATATGGGCCGAGTAAGGAATGCCCCAAAATACCAACCTGAAGCGTGGGTAGGGGTTCATCCTGAGACGCCTTAGTTTTTTTTGAATTAAATTTGTGTGTTTTGCCTTCTTTGATTGTATATAGTGTAGTGGAGAAAAACTTTAATTTTTGGTTCAACGTTCGAACGCCAGGTAACGTTCGAACGTTGGCTGCTTACAGTACTCAGCCTCTGATGAAGCTTCTGCTGGAACTTAAAAGTACTGGGAGCTCAGTCCGTTCGAACGCCAATAGACCGTTCGAACGAGATTAACGTTCGAACGCCAATAGAACGTTCGAACGAAGAGAACTTACAGTACTTTGGCCTCTGACAGAAACTCAAAAGTACTGAGAGCTCACCACGTTCGAACGCCATACCACGTTCGAACGGTCTGTTTAAAATCCTTCTACCCACGTTCGAACGTCACCAACGTTCAAACGTTACAACTCAGGCTATAAAAGCCTGGTTCGTCGTTTTCAGCCAAAATCCCCAAATTTTTCAAAACCCTAGAACTCATTTTCACTCCACAGACCTCAACTCGCCCTCATTCCCCAAGAATACCCAAATTCGACCCTCCCTAACTCCTCTCCACATCAAAATCATCAATCCCAGACCAAGAACCCTAAGTTTCCAGCACTTTTCAGCACCCTCTCAAAACAAAACCCACGTTCGAACGCCATGCCAAGGATGAAACTCCCTGCCAGGCGTGCTCCACCAGTGAACCAAGATCCAAACATTGTAGAAGAGGTGATAGAAGAAAGGGAAGGAAGGTAAAGGACAAAGAGATATGACAGGACCAGGTTTCCCAATGCCTTAAAGGCTGAAAGGTATGAAAATTTTTACCATAAGCATGCAATTGTTTGTGAGAGAGATGTTGTAATTGATGACTTTGTTGGGATTGGAATAAGGCAAGAAATGGAGAGGAGGGAGTGGGTCTGGTACTTGAGGAATGGTGGAGACGCCGTTGTTGACTTGGTGTGGGAGTTTTACTCCAACGCTGAGATCATCAACAGCGCAATCCGGACATATGTTAGGGGTACCCACATTGACGTGGATGAAGCATACATCGTTGAAATAAGAGAGGAAACACCTCGAGTGCAAAACCCTACCTACCCCCCAAAGAAGGACATAGCAATGAATGTGGTGGGAAAGGAATTGACGGGGGTAGCTGACTTTTCATGGGCAGGGAGGAGATTTTTGAGGCAATGGGAGCTCACCGACAAATATAAAATGATGAATTTGATTGCGGTGTCCAACTTCGCTCCCGTAGGAAGAAAGAATGAGATTTTACCCGACATGGCCCGACTTTTGTATGCCATTGGAAAAGGACATAGCATCGACCTCCCCTCTCTCATCCTGAATGAAATGAAGAAGGGGTGTGATGTGAAGAGAAGTGCACTCGTTTTTGCTACTTTGGTGACTGAAATGTGCACGGAACATGGGGTAAGGGTGAAGCCCGAGATGGAAATCCAAAAGCCAATGGGGCCACTGAACAAGGCTTCCTTCCGGAGAAGCCAAAGTCATAGTGGCGGCCCAGCAGCAAGGCAAGAAGAGCCCCCGGCCCATGGAGTGGATGAGGTACAAGAGGAGCTTGATGAGATGGAGAGAGAGATGGAGAGAGAGAGAGATCAGCCACCGGAGGCGGGACCTAGCACCAGCACCCGACGCTCCTTATTGGACGTCATGCTTAGCAGAAGCTAAGCAGGATGAGATCCTTAGGTATCTGAGGGGTGGACATGGAGGAGATGATGCACAAGGAGGAGAGTGAGAGAGAAGGATTTCTGTTCTTGTTCTTGTTTTTTTATGTTTGTTTAAAGTGCTTCTTTTTATGAATTTCTTCTTTGATAGTTGTAAGTTTTTGTGTGATTGTGAATGAATCGAACCGTTGATATTAAAAGATGATATTTTGAAATGAATGGTTCCATTTATCACTTTTATTTGTTTTAATGCATTTGAAGATTTAGCATAAAAATTAAAAGGTGATGGAACAAATGTGGATGTTAAGAATGCTTGCTAGAGTAAATATGCACATGATCGGTTTGACACCTCCATTTATCAACCGAGACTTAAAATCACATTTCTTGAAAAAATTGGTATTCTCTTTATACTTAAATTGTCATATGTACATCAATATTTGTTATTTTAAAGGTACAGGAGGATCTGACTCGAAAATGGAATTGGTATATAACCAATACCCCCTGGAAAACCCGACATACACAGTGGAGATAACAAAGAACACCAGGGTGAGTTTCGAACCTAACAATGCTTTCGAGAGACAATCAATGTTTACTCAAGTAAATTTTTTTTCACTCTCAATTTTTGAATGATCTCATTAACCTTGCTTTGATTGACGCACTTAAAAGTGATCTATTGACATATCCCACAAGGAACCATTGTATACGACACATACATGTGCACATGCTTGAGAAATGATCTTAGGCCATCTTTGATATAATATTGAGCCTTAGACCTTTCTTTGACAAAATTTATCCCTCGTTAGCCATGTTTGAGCCATCAATGTATGAATTTTTCTTTGATAAACCTATATTATTACCAATCCACAGGAAAGCATACTTGACATACCTTGGCTATCTAATTTTCTTACATCCTCTTTGTAAGATGATACAGAAAAAGGAAAAGGAAAAGGAGCATTCGAGATTATCATCCAAGAAGAGTTGATTGGAACAATTGAAACAAAACAGAAGCAAAAAGGCAAGAACTTGCCAAGAAAGTGAAAAATGAGAAAAATGAAAGAAAGAAATGTCATCTCTCGGCAAAATATCAAGAAGCTAGAAAAAGGTGTGCTACAATACGTAAACAAAAGATAGCTTTTGAAAATCCCTGACGTCGTTTCGTTAGCCACTGACCTCTGGCCACGCTACAACCTATGAAAAGCCCTAATTGATCTCAAGTCTGTTACATGCATGTGTGTTAATCAAAATTGGGATATGGTAAATAGCATTCCTTTTAATTGCGTTAATATTCTTTCATGAGATTATGCCAAACATAAGTAGTTGCTTCTTTAAAATTTCACTCATTTCCTAAATTGTGCATGTGATTTTTCGATTGGCCATCTTCTGATCACATGATCTGTGAGAAACAAGTCACTATAATCAGAGTGAACTTTTGCTGAGAGTATACTACGTGAGATTTGTGAAATCGAAACTATCCATGGAAGGTGATAAAAGGGAGTATTTGTTACATAACAATTCCTGTTGCTTGAATGATCATTCCTACTGCATTGAGAATTTCAAATACCAATGTAACAAATGATAATTTTTGCATAGAATGAATACCTGTGAAATAAGGGAGTGTGAGACATAAGTCAAAATTGAGAAGCTGGTGTCCCAACGACCATGATGCTAATTTACTTTAATCAGCATTCTCCTATGCACATCTGTTCGACTGAAGTTTGTGGGTAGCTTCACTGGAAACCCTCACGAGACAACACTCGTCCGCTAGGGTAAACCTAGTGGTTCAACGGCTTGTTGCATAAGCTAAATGCAACCGGATGACCTACGAAAATGGCATTAGGAGTAGATTTTTCTTTTTCGTATTACTAGAGACTAGCAATATTTAGGTTGGGGAGTGTGATTAGTACTTAAAATTGACATATTATTATGACATTTTAAGACTAATTGTACTTTAATGGAGTTTAAGTGATGTCATTTCAGGCCCTAAACTGAACAAGGACCCAAAAACAACAAGTACCACACTTGGATGCAGCACAGCACATTAGAGCCCAAAATTGGAGAAGCTTGGAGCACAGCCAGAACGTTCGAACGCCAACTCACGTTCGAACGTCCACCTTACACTGTAGCAGACTCAATTGCTGAAGAGAAGGCGTGTTGCAGTTAGGAAAGAAGACTGGAGCTCTGAAGCACTTGAGTGTCACGTTCGAACGCCAACTCACGTTCGAACGTGCACTTGAGTTGATGGAAGACCATACTACTGCAAAGAGTTGGAACTGAACTTCACAGAAGACCAACAGACCACTCGAGTGAAAGGGTCAGAGCAAATCTGGCATTCAAACGCCCTTAGTGCAAAAACAGAAGAAACGTTTGAACAGCAGTCAACGTTCGAACGCCCGTAGTGCAAAAAAAGAAAGAACGTTCGAACGCCAACTCACGTTCGAACGTTATCCACAGACTGGCAGCAGAGTTGTTGACTGTTCACTTGGACTTGGGCGGCAAACACTATTCCTTCACCCCCCCCTGTCTCCTCCTCTTGCCTATAAATACTCCCCTTGTTGGAGAGCTATCGGAGCCAAGTAGGAAGTAGGAAAGTTGATGGAGGCTTAGACTCCCACTCTCATTGTAGATTTAGCTCATTTTCCTTGTATGAAGTCTTTATCTTAGAGATTAGTTTGGCTTTAGTCCAACATCTCTTGCTTGTTATAACAGTAGTTTATGCTTATGCTTATGTTTATGCTTTCATTTTTCATGCATAGAAGAGAGATAGCTCACCTTTTGGTTGAGGAAGCAACCCTCTAATTCTTGGTTGAGGAAGCCACCCTCCAAATGTGACTAGCTTTCTTCTACTTTTATTGTTCATACATTTCACTTCCATTGCTTGCACTTCTTTCTTTCTTAGAAGAGTGAAACTCTTCCACTTTTCTAGAGCTTTACCAAAGCCGTGAAGGGTGGAACGTGATTCACTCATTCTTTGTTAAAGATTGGCTACACATTTGTTGTTAATTTATCTTATAAGTTCTCTACTTGGAGGGATGAGCATCACTCACTTTTCTAGCTTTACCCAAGCCATGAAGAATGAGTAGTTTCTCATTCACTCTTTAGCAAGAGGAGAAGGGCATGTATAAGTTATCCGGGAATCATATTTGTGCAATGTTTTTATGCTTAACGCTTATTTCTTCTTGTTATTGGATGATTGATTGCATCTAGCAAAGCTAAGGTACTTTGTATAATTGTGGGCTCTTTCTATGACACGGATGACTCTTGCATAGAAAGACTCATCAGTTCAAGGCAAGTACCCCGGCTAGATCCCCATGACTACCCTTCAATCTTTCCCCTTATTGCACTTCATTTAAAGAATGGAATATTAATATCATGATTGGATGTCTTGTACAAACACTTGCTTGTTTGTAGACGCGTTAAGTTTCGGCACAGGCAATTCTTGTAAACTTCTAGAAAGATATCGGAATCATGGTCTTAATTCTCACAATCCATCTTTATCTTCCGATTAACTTGTTGTTGACACGGAAGTTAATTGAGTTATCAAGCACAATTATGACAAACCGGATAACTAACTACATGTCCAGATCCTTGCACTAAAGAGTGACTTTTTTTATTTAGCACCTATTTTGTTAAGAAAATCCTCTTGGAAAGAATCTTATATTCTGTCCAGGAAAACTCATATCTCACAGCAAATCTCAAAGGTTACAATCAGTCGGTCTCTACCACTGCTCACCTCAGAAATATCAACAAAAGTTCCCTGTGGATTCGACTCCGGACTCAAACCGGATTATTACTACAGCTTTACCACCTGCACTTGGGTGTACACATTTCAGATCAAGCATCAGTAACCAAATTGATTTTTCGATAGTCAATACACATTCATCATCCTGTGACAACTCGAGTTGGTACTAGTTCATTTGCATCGTTTTTCACAACTGTGACCCCAGACTTTTTGGACACAACTTGGGTTGGACTAACCCACTTGCTATCAGAGATGGGAAAGATTATACCTGCATCTAAGAGCTTGAGTACCTCCGTTCTCACAACTTCCTTCATGTGAGGGTTCAGTCGTCACTGCATTTGACGAGAGGGTTTTGAATCCTCTTCAAGGTATATAGCATGATTGCAGATTAAAGGGCTTATACCTTTCAAGTCAGCGATGGTCCATCCAATAGTGCTTTTATGGCTTTTAAGAACTTCAATCAGTTTAGACTCTTGTAAGTCTGTGAGCTTAGATGAAATTATCACTGGGTATGACTCGTCCTCTCCTAAGAATGCATATTTGAGGTAAGATGGGAGAGGTTTCAATTCAGGCTTTGGTGGCCTGATACATGATGAGAGTGGTTTTGTGCCACTCGATGAAAGTTCCTCGAATTTGGGTGCCCATGTCTCAACAGCATGAGTAGGGCAACTTTGTTGATTTGGGCCATCATTTGTTGACTCAGATGTGCTAGGTTCCTAATGATATGATTTAGCAGAGGGTTCACAAAAGGTATTGTTCACATGTTCGTGAACCAACAACTCAATAGAATTTATCTCTCTCTCTTCTTCGTCTTCTCCTGGGTGTTTGGCAATATTGAAAATATTCAGCTCAAGAGTATTGTTCCCAAAGGTTAATTTCATAACCTCATTCCTACAATTAATCAAAGCATTGGAGGTTGCTAGGAAAGGTCGGCCAAGAATAACGGGAATTTGATTTTCTGAATGCATTGCTAGCTGAGTATCTAGAAAATGAAGTCCACAGGGAAGACAAAGTTGTCTACTTGGACAAGTACATCTTCAACAATGCCCCTAGGGATTTTGACAGATCCGTCGGCTAACTGGAGTATGAGACAAGTGGGTTTGAGTTCACCCAGATCCAACTGCTGGTAGACAGAGTAGGGTAGCAAATTAACACTGGCTCCAAGGTCTAACAGTGCTTGTTCTATTCTGAAGTTTCCAATAACACATGACACAGTCGGACACCCCGGATCCTTGTATTTTGGAGAGGTTTTGTGTTGAAGGAGGGCACTGACTTGTTCTGTTAGGAAGGCTCTTCTTTGGACATTCTGGCTTCTCTTGACTGTGCACAAGTCTTTTGGAAACTCGGCATAAGACGGAACTTGTTTGATTGCATCCAAAAGTGGGATGTTGATCTTTACTTGCTTAAAAATCTCATAAATTTTAAGCTGATTTTTCAACTTCTGTATGGTTTTGAGTCTATGAGGAAAGCGAGCAGGAATGGAACACGAAGGTTCTCTTTCCTCAAAAGGTTCTGGCTCTTGTTCAATCATAGGCTCAGGTTCTTCTTCAAGTTCAAGCTCAATTGGTTCAGTCTCAAATGATGAGTTGACTGGGATTGACTCAAGTTTTGGCTTTGGAATGAGCATGTCTCTGATGGTCTTGTCAATCACCTTGCCACTTCTCAATGTAGTGACAACATGGCCTTGGTCTTGCGGGGTTTCCATGAGTGAAGGATTCCCACATGAAATTGGCCTTGTGGAGGTTTTGGTTGGGCATGGAACTTGCCCTTCTCATGTGTGGCCATGGATTGGGTCAACTTTTGAATGTGGCTTCTAAGATCCTCGAAAGATTGAGTGGTCTGGGTTTTGAAATCAGTGAAAGCCTGTGTGGAATTATTATTGTAGTTCATTTGACTTTGCATGAACTGATTCAGTGTGTCCTCAAGGCTCCTCTTTTGTGGTGGTTGGTATGGTTGATATGCGGGAGGTCCTTAAAGTGGTGGGTATGAACCTTGTTGTTGGTTCATGGGCTTAGATTGTGTGTTCCTCCAACTGAAGTTCGGGTGGTTCAGCCACCCTGGATTGTATGTTTCAGAGTATGGGTTAGAGTAAGGCTTGTTGAAGTTGGAAACTGCATTTATTTGTTCCAACAAGACCTCCTTGAACGCTGGGATGGTAGGACACTCCCAGTATGGTGTCTTGTTAGCGCACAGATTCCACACACTTGTTTTGTGGAAGAGTTAACATCAACTTAATGAACCTTCTTTATCTCTAAAGCTTCAAGCTTTCAAGATAAAGTAGACATTTATGCTCTCAGGTCATCATCATCTCTCAAGACATACTTACCTCATTGGGAAATAGATGGTTTGGCTTCTACAGTAGTAAGAAAGGCTGAGTCCCACATCTGAGAACTATCAAATATGGTGTCAAAAAAAATGAATGCCTCCTCTGGACTTTTTCCCATAAATTCTCCTTGAGCCATCATTTCGACAAACTGACGTAGTCTAGAGGGTAAGGAGTCATAGAAAACTCCAACCAAAGTCCAATTCTCAAAAGCGTGATGTGGGCAGGATTGGAGCAAATCTTTGAATCTCTCCCAACTTTGGTAAAAAGTTTCTCCTTCCTTAACCTAAAATTCATGATTTGCCTTTTAAGTGCATTCATGCGGTGTAGAGGAAAAAAAATTTTGAAGAATTCATTTTGTAAAGCCTGCCAGTTAGGTATTGAAAGAGCTTTTAAAGAATTTAGTCATTGTTTAGCTTTGTCCCTTAAAGAAAAAGGAAAAAGTTTCATCTTGACTAGTTCAGAATTGTCGTGAAATGTTCCACACACTTCCTCAAAATCTTTTATATGCAGATATGGATTCTCTGCATCCAATTCATGAAACACAGGTAATAGTTGCACTGTCCCCGGCTTTACAGTAAAGAGGGGAACATTTTCAGGGAATACAAAACAAGAGGGGACACTATTTCTTGTGGGATTTAAGCAATCCCGCAAAGTTCGAATATTAGGCACTTCCCCCTCTCTCATATGGACTTCTCTGTTTCTCTCATTATTTGCCATATTACTCTCACAAGAGTCTGCTACTGATTTAGGTGAATTGGGTTCAGGCTGATTCACAGACTCACAAGATTCTGCCGGCAAATTTTGATAGTGTGAAGTGGCCTCAGACATAAAAATAAAGAAAATAAAACAAAACAAAGTTTTTCACAGTAAACCAAAGAATATATACAAAAATAAAGGTATTTTTTACCTTTTACCTTAAAACACCTTTTATGGCTCCCCGACAACGGCGTCAAAAACTTGACTTGATCCTAAATGTGTACACCCAAGTGCAGGCGGTAAAGCTGTAGTAATAATCCGGTTTGAGTCCGGAGTTGAATCCACAGGAAATCTTGTTGGTGTTTTGAGCTAAGCAGTGGTGGAGATCTAGTGATTGTAACCCTTAAGATTTGAGGTTGTGTGATGTATGGGATTTCCTGGACAGAATATAAGATTCTTTCCAAGAGAATTTTCTAAACAAAATATGAGATAAGCTCTCATGTAAAAGAGTCACTATTTAGCTCAAGGATCTGGACATATAGTTAATTATCTTGTTTATTATACTTGTACTTGATAACTCAATTAACCCCCATGTAACAGCAGGTCAATCAGAAGATAAAGGTGGATTGTGAGAATTAAGAACATGATTTCGATGTCTTGCTAGAAGTTTACAAGAATTGCCTGTGCCAAGACTCAACCCACCTACAAACAAGCAAGTGTTTCTACAAGACATCCAATCATGACATTAATGCTCCATTTTCATTCTTTAATTGAATCAATATAATGGTGAAGATTGAAGGGTAGTCATGAAGATCTAGTCGGGGTACTTGCCTTGAACTGATGAGTCTTTCTATGCAAGAGTTATCTATATTATAGAAAGAACTCCGGATTATACAAGGTACCTTAGCTTTGCTAGATGCAATCAATCATTCAATAAACAGGGGAAATATAAAGCATTAAGAATAATCGAAAATGCACAAATATAACTTCCGGATAATTTATGCACGTCCATCACCTCTTACTAAAGAGTGAATGAGGAATTACTCACTCTTCAGGGCCTGAGTAAAGCTAGAAAAGTGAGTGATACTCATCCCTCCAAGTAGAGGAGTTACAAAGTAAATCAAACTAAACAAAGAGCCGATCTTCAACCAAGAATAAGTGAATCACGTTCCACCATTCACGGCTTTGGTAAAGCTCTAGAAAAGTGGAAGAGTTTCACTCTTCTATGAAAGAAGGAAGCTCAAGCAATGGAAGTGAAAGACATAAACAACGAAAGTACAAGAAAGCTAGTCACTTTTAGAGGGTTGCTTCCTCAACCAAAATATGGAGGGTTGCTTCCTCAACCAAAATATGATCTAACCCCCTTGATACAAGCAAATATAACATACATCTACAACTATATGCGTGGGAGTCTAAGCCTTCATCAGGCTCTCTATAAAGTCTTTTTAAGCTCTCCCACTTTAGGAGTATTTATAGGCAAGGAGAAGCGTGGTCAAGGTAGTGTGGAGGAATAGTGCAAGGCCTTCAAAGTCCAAGTGAATGTCCCAATGTCCGGAGATAAGATCAACCACTCTGCAGCCTGTCTGTGGAGAACGTTCGAACGTTATCTGGCGTTCAAACGTTGCTTCTGTCTTTGTTTTATGGGCGCTCGGACGCCAGATGGGGTTTAACCCTCTCATTCACGTGGCCTTTGGTCTTCTATGGAAACCTATTTCCACACTCAATTCAGAACTTGGCGCTTTGCACTCATTATCCTGGTCCTCAAATAGTTCCAGTGGACGTTCGAACGTGAGTTTGCATTCGAACGTGGTACTCAAGTACCTCAGGGTCTTCCTTCTTGGCTGCAACATTCCATGTCTCAATAGTCTGGTCTGCTCATAGTTCAAGTGGATGTTCGAACGTGAGTTGGCGTTCGAACGTTCTTGCTTTGTGCCAAGCTTCTCCAATTTTGTCCCCTAATGTGCTGGTGTTACACTCAAGTGTGATATTTGTTGTTCTTGAGTCCTTGTTTACTTTAGGACCTGAAATGTCATCACTCAAACTCTATCAAAGTACAATTAGTCTTAAAAAAAGGCATAGTAAAATGCTAATTTTAAGTACTAATCAGTGTGCATAGTGGGAATTGTTAACATGCCCATGATTGGTCAAGGCCTAAACGATTCGTGTGACATGGAGTTCAAGTAAAGCTACACAAGACGTCAAAGGAGGGCCTTTGGTGGAGAGACATATTGAAGGAAGCGAGCATCTAACCATGGTTCTGGTTGAGGTATAACACTCGATTTCTTGTACATTGACTTTGAGAGTAGTAGATTTGGTTTTGGTGAACCCCGAGTGGTTCCCTGCGATATTTCCCGATGAGGCTTTTCAGCGTCAATAAATTTCTTATGTTCATCTTTTTTATTTACATATACACTTGTATTTGTTAGCACACACATGCACAATATATTTGATGATTTGAATGTTTGACAATGGTAGTCAGATAATAGGCGGATAGAGGGAGATGAATGCTATTTCAATTTCGAGGAAAGAAAAGGAGAATGGAGATGGAGTGCTTGGGATCATCAGAATTCTAAAAACCCCAATAACTTTCCAATTATTACACACCAGAAAGCATTGTGTTTGGGTTTGGGTTTTAGAATCATTGTGAGACTGATTGTTTGAGTGAATTAATTGAATAATTAATTAACATCAATCATCATGGGTGTAAAGGTTTATGGTGAGTAAAAGGGGTTCTCGCCGTTAATTGCTAAATTCAAGTGAGAAGAGGTAATTGTGGTAGATTAGGTTTTAGTTGGTAATCAATTGTGCTTAAAATTGAAAAACCAATTCCCCCCCTCCTCTAGGTAGTGTTGTGTACTCCACGTGTATAATCGTGAGAGAAAATACACATAGTTTTTCTCCCTCCCGGAAGAACAACAAATAAACCCAATTGCTAATAACTGATCAAATTGTTTCATTAGCTCCTTCAACTTCAAAGATTTCATGCAATAAAGAGCATTGGATGTAGGCTCAGTACCTGAATACAAGTCAATGGTGAATCCGATCTCTATATGTGGGGGTAATCAGGGTAATTTATTCAAAAACACATCAAAAAAGTTCAACACCACCAATATGAAGTCAAACTGGGGTTTAACTGGTTCGTCTCCCATCAAACTGGCTAAGAAGCTCAAACTACTCCCCACCTTAACTTTTAAGAATAGATTACCCATAGTGGGAAATGGGTGGGAAGAATTCTGCTCATTTGTTATGCTGAATACTAGCCCTCCTAGTAATATGAATGCTACTCATTTTTTAAAACAATTCATCACAACATGATAAGCAGTCAATAGATTCATCCCAAAAATTACGTATCCTTACATATCAAGTACCACCAAATCTACACTCAACTACTGCTCCCTAATCTGGAGCACACAACCTTGACACACTTATTGTGTATTCAACCATTCCCTTGTAGGTAAATTGACACTTAACGTATCTTCTAACTCATCAAATTCCAAACCCAATGTCATAGCATATTTAGTGCGTATAAAAGAATGTGTAGCACCAGGATCAAATCGAGTACATGCCCAAGAATAATAAAGTAGAACAATATCTTCCACAACTGCGTTGGAAGAATCCTCGTCCTACTAGGTCATGGAAAAGACCCGACCCTGATTGTTGCTGGATGGTTTTGTAGCTCCCTAGTTCCTCTATTGCAGTTGTTCATGGGGTGGAGGCTTATTCTGATTCGGCTATCCCACAGTCTAGGTGTTCTACTGTTGTTGGACACAGTTGGGTTGCCCCTGAGGTTGAGGATTGGATAATTGATCTTAATGTGCCATATTCCTCAATACCCATAGCATGGTAGGAGATCAACACATTCCCTATCCGGGAAGCTGTCAGTTCCCCGAATCGATTGATTCCTTTATCTAGTAGCCTGATTTGGGCGATGATATAGAATGCCCCTCTTCACTCCTCCACTAATATTGTCGGTCCTAATCGGGCCTCCTCTCACCAGGGTTTGCCTCTATGTCTTCATAGTATCCCTCTCTATCAGAATTTTTCTCTCTACCAAGTCCCCATATTCTCGGATCTTGAGAGCAACAAATTTCTCCCAAATAGCATGTTTCAAGCCTTCTTCGAACCTTTTGGCCTTCTTCGCCTCAATGGAGACAAACTTCATGACATAGCGGGATGATTCAGCAAACTTGGCTTAATACTAAGCCACAATAATATTGTTTTGCTGCAGTGCCAGGAAATCAGCATTAATCTTGTCCTTCACAAACTCTGGGAAGTACTTGTCCTAAAATACCTAGTAAAAATCCTCCTAGATCATTGTATCTATATCTTCCCTCATTCTCTTTATCGAGTCCCACCAGTGGGTGACCTCACCTGTAAAACCAGAGTAAATTTGAACCCTTTTATGGAAAAGGGCAAAATGGTAAATTGCCACTTCGGTACGGGTTGAAAACCTGAATTTTTCTAAAACTCGGATGATGAAACGGACCTCACCATTGGATTCGTCTCGCGAAATCTAGTTACCCTATCAAATTTCGTCGAATTTCAAGATAGTTAGATTTTTCGCGTTTTACGAGACAGTCGGGTCTCAGGTGACCCAAAAACAAGATTTTAAATAAAATTTCAAAATTTGGATAAAAATTTAAAGCTAGTTAAAATAAAAATGTTTTGAACTTGAACTGGGGACGAAATTTAATCGTTTAGGGGCGAAAATGGACCCGGGAAAAGGAGGTCGTGTGGCGCGATGAGGACCTAGTATTTGGGGAGTATAAAAAGGGGAAGAAATGAGATTTCTTCCCCACAAATCTGCTGGGTCTTCAACGTTGGAGAGAAAGAGAGAAAAAAATAGAGAAACCCAACATTCTCTCTACGATCTACGGCCCTACGGTGCTCAAATCAACACGAGTCAAGAATCAAAGTTGTTCTACTCATCGAGGGCTACGCCTACGTACCAAAAAGAGCGAATTTCACCGAAGTTTCTGAGATGAGATTTTGGAGAAATAAAAGTGTGACGCCCCAAAATCCCCGGGGTCTGTTGATTACCTATCAACCCGTGGATACCGAATAACTCGATATCGCACCGTTATGCCCCATTTACCGGGGTCCATAATTGAACAAAAATTCGGGCAGAGTCTCCTTTGTATGGGGAGCTCTACCCAAAAACACAACCTGTGCATCATACAATCACAAGACTCATCCGAGGTCCAATATTCAACATTGACCACACCGGGTCCATTTATAAGTAAACATTGACCACGCCGGGTCCATTTATCCATACTCATATAAAAACGTGCAAAATTATATTAAAAATAGTCTAGAAATATGGAGTTTTGAGAAAACCTATCCAAACTCATATCAAACTCATACATCATGAAATTTACATTCAAAACAGTCCATGTGAGTCCCACTACGACTATTTCCAAATATTTACATGCTCAAAATCATAATTTTCACAATGATTTTACAAGAACTCAAAATAAATCCACATCTCGGCTTTTCTTCCTCCTTAAGTGCCCAAGTGAGTGTCGTCCATCGGCGTATAACCCGCACCTGAAATGTTTTCCCGTATAAGGTGAGTAACGCTCAATAGAGTATCTCCTACAGAGGCTACTCCCCGTCCTAGATGCATATGAAATGTCACATGCAACAATCAATCATTCAAAACATTTTAATCAAGAATATGCATTCAATGATAGGAATCTTATGTCATGTCATGAAATGAGGCGAGACTCACTCACGCAACTTCGACCCGAGTCCTCACCGACTCCCACAACACAATGCAATGCACATGTGTAATGAATTCGTCAATTGACGAAAATACATCCAATGATTGTTTGAAATAAAAGTTATGTATTTATAAAACCAAATCATTGTGGATGTTACCCATTGAATGGGTGTTTTATAAACAAAATCTTGTGTCTTTGTTGGGCAATGAATTTTGGTATCACAATCGTCGGTCCCGTACACCATCACACTTTTTCGGAATTTCACCTCAGGGAAATGTGTGAACCAAGTAGCCGAGTTTTGCACCCGAGGGAGAGTCTAGCCCTTCTTGCTATACCCGACACAATTTTTCCATGCATGCAACCGTGCGACTCAGTCGGATCTTCAACCCAACTTTTCCCGAGCCCACCATCAACCACCAAGTATGGTGTTTGATTAAACCATGCACCCACACACCCATACTCATGTACAAAGCCATGAATGTGATGCCTCCATACATATGCAATGTAATGAACCATTGCACTACCAACGTCATGCTCCATATGTAATGAGTGTCATATGAGCAAATTTAACCACATACCATGTCTCATATGTAATGAATGTCATGGATCAATTTCACCATACATTTCAACATGTATCATGGACAATTATATCATATGCATATAATCTCCAAAAAAAAATTCATCACAATGTCAATATATTAATACACATATATCAACATTTCAAACTTAACACAATCATAAGCATGTTATTTCATAATTATGCCAATAACGCACTTTATTACAAAGGCACATATCAGCACATAACAGCCCACATAACAGTTCAAAACAGCCCACATAACAGCCCATAAAACAGCCCCAAAACAGTCCATATACAGCCCACAAAACAGCTCATATACAGCCCACAAAACAGCCCATATACATCCCATAAAATATCCCCAAAACAATCCATATACAGCCCATAAAATAGCACATATACAGCCCACAAAACAGCCCATAAAACAGCCCACATTTCCTATGGACACCATAAGATGGAAATAAACCAAAGTAGGAGAGAATCCTACCTCTTGGAGCGTAATAGAAGTGGTAGAACCTCCAAGAACACCAACACCAACCACAAAGTCTTAACTTCCCAAAATCTTCTCTTTGGATCTTCGGTGAAATCAGCTCTTTTTGGTATGTAGGCGTAGCCCTTGACGAGGTGATCGACTTTAACTCTTGGTCCGAAGGATTCCGACCGACAGAACTTCAAAAATCGTAGGGAGAAAGCTTGAAGTTTGATTTTTTTTCCTCTCTTACTCTCCCTTCAGCTCCAACGTTCAGACCAGCAGAGAATGGGGTGAGAAAATGTCTGATTTTCAGATATTTAGCCCCTATTTATAGTTTTAAAGACTTGGCTCACGTCGCGCTACGTGTCCCCCACTTGTTCGGGTCCGTTTTCGCCCCGAAACGATTAATTTCGTCCCGATTTAAGTTCAAATCATTTTATATAAACTTTATTTAAATTATTTTTCAAATTTCAAAATTTTCTTAAAAATTTCATTTTTTGGGGGTCATCGGACACCCGTTGCCTCGAAAAACATGAAAAATCTAACTATCTCGAAATCCGACGAAATTTGCCTGGGTAACTAGATTTCGCGAGAAGAATCCGACGGTGAGGTCCGTTTCATCATCCGAGATTTAGAAAATTTCAGATTTGCAACCCGTATCATAGTGGTAATTTACCATTTTGCCCTTTTTCGAAAAAAGTTCAAATTTACCCGGGTTTTACAAAAAATTTGAGCTTGGGGGTGTATTCTTGGAGCTTCCCAACATTCTTTGACACTTCAAGAGGTAGCGTTTCCTCCATAATTAGGTTTATTTTCAACCTAGAATGATTATATGGAATGTATAGATTGGTAGAAATAGTATCACTTGCCTATTGTTGTAAAAATTTAGGAAATGGGTATTGAGAATGGGTAGAATAATTTCTATCATGAATTAGGTATGTGAAAATTACCTAATGTGATTCTTAAGTTGTGTGATTAATTTGGCAAATTATGTGATGATATGATTGGATGCTTTGAAGGTGTTTGAAATAAATGCAAATGTGAAATCAAGTATGTTTGCATAGATAATGTGATAACATGCTAGGGACTTGTTATAGGTGTGATGTTACTATATGTCTTATGATATGTTAGCATTATGAAAAGTGTGCAAATTATATGTTTTTGATATAATTGGCAATTGAATGGTGGAAATTGCTCATTTGGCATTCATTGCATATTGGGCATGATGTTGGCATCACATTCATGGGCATTGGGCATGAGTGTGGGTGTGTGTGTGCTTGGTTCAAATCAAACACCATACTTGGTGGATTATGGGTGGGCTCGGAAAAAGTTGGAACGAAGTTCCGATTGAGTCGCACGGTTGCATGAAAAACTTATGTCGGTTATAGCAAGAAGGGCTAGACTCTCTCTCGGGTGCAAGACCCGGCTACTGGTTTATACACTTCCGACGATGCAAGTCCAAAAAAGTGTATCGGTGTGCGGAGCCGGCGGTGCGACACCAAAAGTCCGCTACCCAACAAAGATACATGATTTTGTTTATAAATTGTCATTTAATGTGTAACGTCAATGACGGGGGCTTAGAAAGCCCGGTTTTTATACATGGCAATTTCATGTGTTAAGGAAGCCATTGAAGGCTCGGGTAGATGTACATGAGTGAGTTTCATCTCATTTCATGGCATAGCATGAGATTTTTGTTATTGAATGCATATTCTTGATGGGAATATTTTGAATGGTTGATTGTTGCATGTGAACATTTCATATGCATCTAGGTGGGGGAGTAGCCTCTCTAGGAGATACCTTATTGAGCGTGGCTCACCCTTCGTGGGAAAACATTTCAGGTGCGAAGTTCACACCGACGGACGGCTCCCAATTCGAGTCTCAAGGGTGAAGAAGGCCGACTTGTGGCTTTTATGACTCATTTTCTATAACTTTTGCAAAAATCCCATTTTGGCATGTAAATATAAAAGAATTGTAATCGAACTCATATGGACTGTTTTTAATGTAAAAAAAATGGCATGTTGTTATATGGGTATGGATAGATGGACTCGGTGTGGCCAATGTTTACTCATGAATGGACCCGGTGTGGTCAATGTTGTATGATTGCACAGGTTGTGTTTTTGGGTAGAGCTCCCTGTACAAGGGAGACTCTGTCCGAATTTTGTTAAATTATGGATCCCGGTAAATGGGGCATAACGGCGTGAGATTGAGTAACACAGTATCCACTGGTATTCCGCGGGTTGATGGGTGATCAACGGATTGACAAAGGACTCCCGATTTTTGGGGCGTCACATCACCCTCCAATATATAGGTAGCCAGCCCGACCTAGAGATCATTGGCAATCCTCATGCTATCACACATTTTCTTTACCATACGAATCCACTTGTCGGCATCCATTGAGGTATAGCTCCCTTGAAAAGTAGGCTGATGTTGCCATAGAAACCCCCTAAGAACCATCATTGTGACGCCCCAAAATCCGGGGGTCCGTTGATTACCCATCAACCTGCGAAATACCCATGGATACCGAATAACTCGATATCGCGCCGTTATGCCCCATTTATCGGGGTCCATATTTGAACAAAAATCGGGCAGAGTCTCCTTTGTACGGGGAGCTCTACCCAAAACTCAACCTGTGCAATATATATATTCAAATGACTCATCCCAAGCCCAATATAAAACAATGACCGCACCGGGTCCATTTATAAGTAAACATTGGCCACACCGGGTCCAACTATCCATACTTATATCAAAACATGCAAGGTTATTTTAACAATAGTCCATATAAGTTCTATTACAATTATTTGTAAAAGATTACATGTCCAAAACAAAATTTTCACAAGTGTTTTACATTAACACAAAATAAAACCACATTCGGCTTTCTTCAAACATGAGGGTCCAAATTTGAGCCATCCGCCGATGTATTTCCCCCACCTGAAATGTTTTCCCGTATAGGGTGAGCAACGCCCAGTAGAGTAATTTCCTACAGAGGCTACTCTCCACCTACGTGCACATGCAATATTCACATTCAACATTTCGTATTCGCATCAACATTCCAAGTAAGAATATGCAACTCTATATTGGAATCTACCATGTCATGCTATGAAATGAGATGAGACTCTCTCATGCACCTTTAACCCGAGTCATCACCGACTCCCCCAACACAATGCCATGCCAATGTGTAGTAACCCCATCAACTGATGGAAAATACATCCAATGACCGTTTGAATTGAAATCATGTGTTTACAAAATCAAGTCATTGTTGGATATCACCCATTGAATGAGTGTTTATGTACATCAAAATCTTGTGTCTTGTTGGGCAACGGATTTTGGATTTTATACCGCCGGTTCCGTACACCATACTACACTTTTCCGGAATTTCACCACAGGGGAGTATATAACCAAGTCGCCGGGTCTTGCACCCGAGGGGGGGATCTACCCCTTCTTGTTATACCCGACACAAGTTTTTCTTTCTTTCATGCAACCATGTGACTCAGTCGGATTTTCAACCCAACTTTCCCAAGCCCACCCATCAATCACCAAGAATGGTGTTTGATTAACCATGCATACACACACCCACACTCGTGACTCATGCCCATGAATATGATGTCAATTCCATGTCCATATTACAATGCATGCCAAATGAACAATTTCTACATATCAATGTATACCATGGCAATTTATATCATATGTAGATAATCACCATAATCCGTTACAAGATCAATATATTCAAGAGAATATATCAACACTTCATCAACATGTTATCACATAATACATGCTAATATCACATTTCATTCACAAGGCACATAAAAAAAAATACAAGGCACATACCCACATGATCCCAATCTCCAAGGGATTACATAAACACTTCCATATATCAAATCAAGCCAAGACTTAATATAGACCATTTCAAATAATAAAATAAAAATCAGAATATGTGATTTTTACATTTCCAATTATCGAAACATCCTAGAAATCACAAACTAGCAATTTCTAACTACCAATTCACACTAGAATTGATCCTACCAATTTCCATAACACCAACCATAATGGAAAAATGTTAGAAATTTCCAAAACAGCCCACATAAACCCTATGGACACCTTAGATTAGAAATAGACCCAAGTAGGAGGAAACCCTACCTCTTGAAGCGTAAAGAAGTCGTATGAAGCCTCAAGAATAAGATTCAAGCCCAAAGCTTTGATTTCCCCAAAATCCACCATTTGGATCTTCGGTGAAATCCTTTGTTTTTGGTGTGGTTGCGTAGCCCTCGTCGCGTAGATGAAGTTTAATTCTTGGCCCGACGAATTCCGACCGACGGAACTCCGTGAATCTGAGAAAGAAGATTAGATTTCTCTCTTTCTTTCTCTCCTTCTCCGTGTACCCACGGGTTTCAGCTGAATAATGGAGATATTTCTCCAAAAAAATCTGATTTAAGTGGGTATTTATAGTCCCAAATGTGCGGTCCACATCGCACCGCATATTTCCTACTTTCGGATCCGTTTTTCGTCTCGAAATGATTCATTTCATCCCGGTTTAAGTTCAAATTAATTTTATTTGAATTTTAATTCAATTATAAGGAAATTTTATAATTTCCATTTTTGGGGACCTTTGAAAGATCATTCGTCACCCAGTTTTCTCGTAAAACGTAAAAAATCCGACTATCTCAGAATTCGACGAAAATTGACATGGCAACTAGATTTCGCGAGATGAATCCAACAGCGAAGTCCGTTGTGTCATCCGAGCTCTAGAAATATGAGTATTTTAAATACGCATTATAGTGGCAAATTACCGTTTTGCCCTTTTTCAGAAAAAGTTCAAATTTACCCGAATTTTACAATCATCCTCCAGTTCTCATTCCTGTTTACCTATTCTTGAGCAAATGGTTGAACAATCCCATTGTGGTGGTTGTTATTTCCATTCTGGTTCAGTACTAGGGTGGTTAACTCCCATAAATACTAATAGATGCCACTCGTGGCATCTTGAGGTGGTGGTGGTGGTTGGTTTTTAGCCAGCTAAGTTGGTTGTCCTTGTCCTCTCCTACTGTCCATTCTGCACATCAAAAAGCATAATTTTATTTTCCTTTGTACAACTATAAACACCAACCTATGCTTAACTTATATACATATAACTCTAGAAGATTCAGGCCTAGAGTTTCTTCCAACCTATACCTAAATCTCTAGTGGGTAATTCACAACCTATAACTCCCATTAAGACTTAAATTCTAGACTCTGATACCAACTTTGTCATGCCCCAATTTCTACAATAAAAGAATGGCCTAACTATTAACAATCAAACCATGAGAGTATGCTAAAATACCATAAAATAAATCAATGACAATCATCAACATCATTCCAACTAAACATAATCTCAAATGAAACATAAGAACTCCTTTAGATTACATCCAAACCAAAAAAATAATCTTTCGACAAAATAATCAAAGAAATACTCATAACATTTATCCAATCAACAAAAATTCAGAAAACTAAAGTTAGAGTCATTCTCTAAGCTTCCACATCCGGCACCATATCATGATCCACCTCAGCATCCCAATCTATTTGTTCACCTAGCTCGGTGTCATCCTTAACACCAAAATCTTAAAAATATTTTATGGTAGGATGAGCAATAAAGCCCAGTAGGAAAACTTTCTCAAATCCAAAATAAGGTTTTGAAATAATGCTTATTTTGAAATAATAAAACAAGTAAGTATCAGTTGCTAAAATAATTTGAAGTAAAATAGTAATAGTTAATGAGATCTCAAGTTTACGGTACAAAGCAATAAGGTTCAATAAGAAGTAAAACTCATTCCCAAAGCAATAGATGATCACAACAAGTGTATCTCATGTACGCAGGTTGAATATCGTGAAACTACACATTGAGAACATTCTCACCCACACTCACACACCCAAATCATCCAACAAATGCTCACAAGGATACATCGTTTTCAAAAGGTCTGTATATCGACGCATCGACATTGACGTAACTCCCTAGGAATAGTATACTAATCCTCCGCCTCGATCACCATGAGCGAATAGAAAAAATTCTTGAACCTCGCAAAGAGCCAAGCAATTTCACTATGGGTGATAGGGAACCTTCAAACTCCTCAAGATAAGAAACTCACCTAAGCACCCTACATTATCCAGTCGATCACATCCCATGTGCATCACACCCACCCATACAAGATATAATTTCTATAATTTTCTTTAAAATCTACATATAATCACGAATCATAGTTCCACAATTGTCCAAATATAATAAATTTAAGAAATCATGCAAGAGATCTCGAAGAAACATATTTAAATTGATCATAACTAAGAACTAGGGTTTTTTTTAAATGAAGAACCTAAGATTTGTGATGTGAATCATGTGTTTATTAATAAAAACATTACAAATAATCGACTGGAAACCCAAAACATTGATTATCTACATATAATTATGAAAAGATACATAATACAAACCTAATTCATTAATGAATGAATTTGAGAAACAACTCCTACCTTGACCTGTGAATAGATAATTCTAACACGTTTTGATGTTATTCCTACATGTTAATCCGTCAAGATCTCTCCCTTTTCTTCTCTTCCACTCCTTTTGGCTTTCTAGGGTTGAAACAATGGTTAAAATAGCCTAAAACCCATTCCTATAGTATTTATAGGGTAAAAAACAAAGGAAAACACTGAAAACTGATCGAGCTAACCTCAAAGGCGCGTTTGGACAGCCATATTGTGTTTGGTCCAAAATCACTATCCATAACTTTATAGGTGCATCCGAACGATGATTAATGTGTTCAGATGGTCAAAATTCATTGTCAAAAGCTCCACATGTGCATCCGAACGGTGATGTTCGCGTCTGAATGTGGGTGGCTTTCTACTCCAAACTTCGAACTCGACTTCGAACTCAATTTTGATCTAGTTAGAAGTCGAATCACGAAATTTTCATACATTAATTTTTGTAGCTCTTAAAGTCTACTTTCTAATGCCAAAAATATCAGCTCAATCAGACACCGTGGTAAAAAATGATGGCCAAAATACTAAGGTAATGTCAAATTATTTCCTATCCAAATTCTCTTCAAAATGCATTTCAACTCTGGAATACTTTCAAACTTTTAATAAACCCCATATTACATTTCCCAAGGTTTTTCAAACTTACAAATCTATTTTTGATGTATTTTCCTCTAAATATGTTTAAAATTTTACTAAATTCATTTCTCCTAAAAGTGATCATCCTGAAACTTCAATCTTCTCAACATATCTAAACTATTCTTATAATCACCACCTACATAGTTTATTCATCCTTAAGTTATTCTACATCAACACAATATATGATAATTAAAAATAACTTAAAATAATTACGTTGAGGCTTACATGTGGTTTTAGCTTCAAGAATATAAGAAGTTGGTAGAGGAGGTGTGGGTCTTTTGGCAGCAGGTTGAAGAAAATAGTGGGGCATTTTGGTTCTTTTACATTTAATGTTGACTTTGGTTGAAATTTTCTCCACACCCATTCTTGAATTGGGTGCGTGAATTACAATTTTCGTAAATTTGGATAGAAATTATGATGGTGCAAATTGGTCCTAAAACACATGGGGGTTATGTGCTTATTTTTTAACCACAAGGGGGTAAAGTGATACAAAGGCAAACCACAATGGGATAAAATGGAATTCCCCCCCCCCCCCCCGTTTAAAAAACTCAATGAAATATCCAAAAATATTTTAAAGAAATCCTATATTGTTAACTTCTTTATAGTTGTCAAAGAAATCTTACAAGTACTTAAGTCTTAT
This sequence comes from Ilex aquifolium, assembly GCA_951799425.1. Taxonomy (NCBI): domain Eukaryota; kingdom Viridiplantae; phylum Streptophyta; class Magnoliopsida; order Aquifoliales; family Aquifoliaceae; genus Ilex; species Ilex aquifolium. Next base: position 16,388,349 of record OX637399.1, read on the forward strand.
ACCTCAAACCAATACCATGGTTAAATGCTCATTTCCTTCATAGATATTTATGTCGGAAGTCCCTTTTCGACGTCTTATGTAGCTTCACTTGAACTCCCCGCCGCATGGTTTGTTTAGGCCTCGAGCAATCATAGGTACGCGAATGATTCCCAGTATGCACACACCAATGGGTTTGGTTCAAATCATCAAAATCCTCAACACCAAGTTGTGAGGTTGGGTAGAATATCTAGTGGTAGCCTTGAATCTTAGGGATCTAAGATTGTGGTGGAAGCTCTCTAGGTAGAATATGAGTTTTCTCTCTCAAAAGGCTTACAAGAGGTTTACCCTAACTGAAGAAAAGACTCCCTATTGATAGGTCCAGAATAAGGGTAATCTTGGTCAACAAGAAAACTTAAATTCACAAATGACTGCTCGATCGGTGGGAGGGCGACCATAGGGCAGTGGTCACGGGAACAAAAATTGGATTCCAATCTTGACCAAGGAGTATAGACCACTCAGGCGACCATGAGACCGCGCGAGTGATGGTCAAGGCAGCTCGAGTACCCTTGAGGAGCGAGGCATGTACTCCACCCATGGTCTCTTTTCTTTTTCTTCCCTAAGTTATAAAGAGACCGTTCTAGCGAAGGCTATCGAGCATAGGGTGGTCTCCACCGATATTTAAAACATAAAACCAAACAAAAAACTTGTCATCTTGAGCATTAAAGAGTGTTTCTCAAGAGCGATCCCCTAATGTCTCAAACTATATTTTCAAAACACAAAATGGTTTAGAAAATATATTCATTTAAAATCATCTAGGATCCATACACATATTAGTCTCTAATTCTATTTTAACTCTAATCCTCCTAAGTTAATTAAACCAATGGATCATCTTAGGTATCTAAGTCATTACATTTGTCCTAAGCTTGAAAGTGTAACGGGGGTGTGAATGATAGAGTTTTGACGCTTAATCTTCTCCCTTCAATGATACTTTCAGATCTTCAATCTTGATAGCATTATGACCATGGAATAGGCTGAGATTTACAATGACAAAATTAAGTAATTACAAATGTACATCTAACAATCTAACCATTTGGCAATTTCATGACACAATAAATAAGTAAAAAATTAAAATTACAATCCACAAACTATTGAACAAAACGAATTGTAAATCTAATCTCAACACTTATGTATACGTCATAAATCTCTACCTTAGTATAAGATCTACATCTTAAGATATTACTTGAAGATTATAATTCTGCACATCACCACTCAAACCAAAAACTTATAAAAAGCATCATATGTTAGAAAACTAAATAACACAATCACATGTATCGTAAGCACCAAGTTAAGCATAGGACATATTTATGTATACATCATGCAAGTACAAACATGTAACATGTTAAGAACTAAATCACCCCATATACTTGAGAACCTATTGATATATCAATATCAATGATATCGAGTTCTCCCCCGTAATTGGTGTTCACAAGTAAAATAACAAGTGTAAAATAGGTGACTCCATGCTAAGTTTGTAAATATACTCCCCTTGAGTATTTGAACAAACTCCCCCTTACTATTTTTACATGGAACATACTTAGACTAGTCAAGGGTAAATCTTCTTGATTCCTCTCATAAGTACCTAAAATATTCTCTCCCTTTTTGTCACAAATGTCAACCCAGTGACAACATGTGACAAGCACTGTACAAAATTAAGTTACTCAACATATTCTTTCCTTATTTGCTATAAATGTCAATCTAATGACAACATATAACAAGTATGACAAAGAATTATGGTATAACAAGAAGGTATAAGCAAGGACCAACTAGCTAAATCATGCACATAAAATAAGCAAATAACAAACACAACATATAACTCACAGTCAAATATGATAAAACAACAATAAACATGACTTAGAGTATCGTCACAACAAACGAAAAATTAACAAAACAAATAAAAGTCAATAAAGTGAAAAAGTCAACAAGAAACAAAATAGAGTACTTTTAGTACAAACCATGAATGAATGATAAACACTCAAACTCCCATATGGCCTAAAACATCTCAAGTGGCTACATCAAAACTCCACCATCATCACCATCTCCCTGTCATAACTATGTCTCTAGCTCGTCATTGCCAATGAATCCTACATTATGTAACATATGCCTAAGGTGTTGTATCTCCCTGTGAATGTCCCTTTAATCTCTCACCATAGAAGACATCCCTCTGTCAACATCAAGTTTGAGTGTTGTGAGTCTATACTGCTGATCAATACTACTCTTAATGTGACCTAAAGATGTATTAATAGCTGTCCATTGATCTAAAGCAAAAGTAAGAGGAGTCCTATGGAGTGGTATCTGCAAGGTGCTAGCTCGAGTGTGCCTCGGTGGTGGTGCACTAAATGGTTCAAGCTTTAAAGTGGTATGAGCATGTAGCTCAGCCTCCATCACATCTTTCTCAGCCTTAGCCTCCATAGGGTCAAATGTGTAACACACATGCATCTCACTATGTCTCAATTACTCCTTCCCCAGAGGTCTCTTTGGTCTCAATAACTGATCAGTCTCTAAAGCACCAACAATAAATATATATGGGTGATAAGAAAGTCAAATGGTAGAGTATCAGTTATCCTCCTCATCAAATGCTCACTGAATGACTCAAAAATTACATGCAGTATATCTATCTCCAAACATGTACCAATAGCATGTAAGAGATAGTCTTGTGGTATGTGGGGGGGGGGGGGGGGGGGGTGTGGAAATATGAGTTTTCAAGTCAGTGTTTTGTAATTAGCAAGTGGAAAGGTTGTGAGTCTTCTGATATTTAGGAAGATTAAATTCAAAGACAATTGATTTCCTATCAACTTTGAAAGGTTGTGAATTCCTAGTTGAAATTCCATTTTAGATGCGATAGGATCAAATTCCACAGTGTGTGTGTGTGTCATAATTTTATGCATTTAATAATTTACAAGCTTCAGGCTCTACAAATTAAATTGTGATCTTATGGTTTCAAAATAATTTATAAACTTCAGGTCTATAATTTATAAACTTCAGGTTTGTAATTTATATGTAATTTATAAACTTCATGTCTGCAATTTAGATGTAATTTATAAACTTCAAGTTTGTAATTTACAAATTTCAAGTCTATAATTTATGTTCTATTTTCTAGCACAATAAAATATATGAACTTCAAGGACTAGATTTTTTCATGCTCTTCATGATCATAATTTATATTAAAGTATTTATGTACTTTAGGTACACAATTTACGTGCTTCAGACACTATTTTAAATATAATGACAATTTAAAAATAGGACAATAAACGCTCACATTATGTTCTTTTCATAACATGTATGATGTTAATTAAAATTGATAAATTCGTATATATCTAATTTTACCTTTCAGATATAGAATATTATTTGGCTGTGACTCAATTAGCTAGCTCTCGTGCTAATAACGCCTATCAAATTTAGACTAGGGCTTCATTCCATCTCCTCTCATACACCCAACACAAATCAAAAATAAATTTCATTTCTTAGAATAAAATTTCAAAAAAAACCATTAAAATTTACTAATCAATTCTAAAATATCAATGTCTCAATAAAAATATACCAAAACTCTGTAATCAACCTTAAAATCATGCGTATGTACTTGCTTGTACAATTGAAAAAAAAAATCAAGTTTCCATAAGATCAACAAGTACAACAGATTTATGGAGTCAAGAATGATCAAATGGCCCATGAACAAAAAGTGTCAAAGTCTTTAGTCAAGAGACAAGAAATTAAATGGCTATTATAAGCCAATGCGTATGGTTTATTGTTCTACATTGAAATTAAATTATTAAATCTACATTAAAAAATCTCTTTTGTATGGGGTGTATGAGATAAAATAGTGAATGAAAAATTAGTTTTGAGAATATAGGCTGGTCATTAAAGGGGTGTTTATAATATTGAGTAAACTTAGTCAAAATGAGGTAAATATAAAAAAATAGGCTTAATAGTTTGATTATAAAAATTTTAATAAAGTGAGAATGAATATTTGAGATGAAGAGCCCACCAACAAGTTATATGGTGTACTAAAATCTGAACTTTTTTTGAGAGAAATAAAAAGGATAAATCTCGCTCACAGTAGCACACTCACTTGATACTGTGAAGCAAAATGTTGGCAAACCCTAGCTTGCATGGCGGACCTTTGCAATTCACATCTTCGAATCGACACATATCGTTTCATTCCTCATTTCCTTGTCCTCTCTATCTTCGCTCCAAGAAACCTCAATTTCCTCCTCCTTTATTTCTACTTCTATCTCGAACAAGAAGAAGATTAGAATGTAGTCCATTCAGAATTCGGGCTTCAGCTGAGTTCAAGGCTTCGCAATTGATTGGGGAGTCAGCTGCTTATGTTCCGCAGCCGATATCGGTCAAAATTCCTGTCGGTGATCGGCATGTAAGTCATAGCAATTTCGGCATTTTCCCTCGAGTGGTTTTTTTGGTTCATTACTTTGTTTGTGTGCGGGGTTTTTATGTATTTTTTTTTCGGTAAGTATGGTTTTTATGTATTGAGTTATGTTGCATAATTTTTTTGGACCATTACTCTAAAAATGCTCCTTTTATCTTCTTCAAAATCTGCGTGTGTGTTGGCATAATTTTGTGAGGTTTTCAGTTCTTCTATTTTAGTCAATGAAGGTGAGGAAGGTTCTCGCACTCGTTTTCTTTTCAAAAGTATAAAGAGAAACAATCCCTTACCTCTCTTCATAACTACTAAAACTTACAGATCACGATGAAAATTAAGAGCCGCTAGTTGCTTCACTGCTAATGAAGCCTTTCATTCCATCCTCTATCCTCAGAAAAGCTCTCAGGCAAGAGTTAGTGCCAACCAGACTTTTTATATTTGCTGGCCTTTTACATCGAGGGCCACATATGCATTAGAATTGTGGTCTACTTCTCCTAAACAATCAGATGTATGCTAAAATTCTGCATCTCAATATAAACATGTAACGTCATTGTATTCTTACAGATATTGGTTGAAACGGGTCATATAGGGAGACAAGCCAGTGGTGCTGTTACAGTAACTGATGGAGAAACTGTAAGTTTGTGCTTAAACTATATGTTTATCTGCATTATATTTATCTGTTCACTAAATTGTTTCTTGCATTTGGAGAGCTGTTTTGTGGTTGGACTGCCAAAGTAAAAGTTGTTTTTTGTTGCTTAGATTTGAACTTTAAAGTTTGTTGGCATGTTGAAACTTTCTTTCATTAGCATGAGTGCATTGATTAATGCAAAATTGCTTTTACATTATTTGTGTATTTTCAAATTCAGTTGTTCATTGCCTAGTTTAAGTATAGCATGTTGTTAGTTAAAACAATTAAGTCAATAGTTTGCGTGATGAAGTCATAATTTCTAATTTTTCAGGGTACACGTAGCCATTTGTATGACTTGTGTTACTGGCTTGCTGTAAGATCTTGTATTATAATTAATAAATATGAATAATATTATCTGAAGAGTTCTTCTAAAATAACTAAATTGATAATGGATACTTCGAATCGTTGTTGAAAGAATAACTATGAAGTTCATGTTTCGCCAGTATTGACTTTTGGGTCAAATTTAGTTTTTGAGGCGTTTAAGTTTAAGAAGGGTAGCTAGGTAAATTTTTAAAAATTTTTGGGTCAAAATACTATTACCATTGAATTCATAAGGTGGAGAAACTTTGGTATGAACATTCACCTTGCGTAGCAATCTTGAGGAGTAAAATAGTAATTTTGGTGTTTGGATACTTTATTTTGTATGAGATCAATAATGGTTATTGATTGAGATATTGATGATTTAAGGTGCATCTCAAGTGTTCCAAAATCACTTAAGATGGTTTGAGAGGTTTGAAGTTGAAGAAAAAAAGTTTGGAGGTTTTCCGGGGCTTCAACACATGTTGGGGAGAATTTAGAAAGAAAAGAATTTGACACTATTTTAGTATTTTGACCATAAATTTTTACCCCGATGTCTGATTGAGCTGATTTCTTGTAATATTGGAAAGAAGACTTTAAGCGGTGCAAAGTATATTTCATGAAAATTTTATGAATTGACGTCTAATTAGGTCAAAATCGAGCTAGAAGTTTGAACAGGAAAATAGGTCAGTCCGGACGTGGAATTGTATTTTTGGAAAGTAAGTTTAGTCCTTTCAGATGCGCCTCCCAAAACCAAAATTCTCAATTACCGCTGTTTAACCTATTTATGACTGTTAAGAGAAGTCTATGAGGGGTATTTATGTACTTTTAGTCTTATTATTATAAGTGCACGAGGCCAAGGGAGATAACCTAATTCTCTCATTAGCTCTCACTATTGTCATAAACATATTCTCTTTCTCTCTATTTTTTTCTCCTCTCTCTTTCATAATTTAACTATGACCCTATAAATACCCTAGGGTCAGTTTTAGGGTTTCTTTATACGAGTTTCAACCCTAAGGGGCCTAGTAGAGATTTAGAGAGCCAAGATAGGATGAGGAAGAGTAGATCAGGCCAAGTTTTGTTGGGATTTGCACTTACGGAACAACATAAAAAACGTTATGATAAATTTTTAAGGACTTAAGGTAGGGTTTCTTTTCCTTTTCTAAACATTGTGGCTTAGGCTGTATGTATTTATAATTTTTGACTCGAATCTGTTTACATATTCTAGACCTACAACTATTTTGGATTTCTTGCAGACGCATGATTCGTTTTTGTTGGAAAAATACTTGAGTTACATCTGATGTGCGTTTTTAGTTTATAAACCCTAGATTCTAAATAATGTCTAATTTAAAATGTCTCTTTGCGATCTCATGTATGTTTTATTGAAATTTCCCTTGCTTTAAGAATTGTGAAAACTTTTGTTTGTGGTATATGTGATCTATTTGAAAAGAATCATTTAAATATCTTGTATTGGTGGGGTTGATGAACTTGAATGTGCTCGAACTTATGTCGTCGAGTGTTTAGATATTTTTCTTACCTCGATGGACTTAAATGTTTCCTATCATTTGTAGTGGGGGTGTTTAGTTACTTGCGAGGTTTCAAGGATTCGCACTATTCGTTTACTTTGGTTGAGGCTGAGGGTTAGTATTACTATTAATGGGAGAATTTCATTAAATACTGGTATGCACAGTATACACGCTTCTTAAAACGATGTGGCTTTGCAGGGTTGATTGGATTGTTTGTGTTTGTTGGAGGGTGGACTAGCTATACTATGGTGTGTGAATTCTTGCTAGTCAGCGTGTATACAGTGTTTCAAAACCAGGTTCGGCTCGACGGGTTGACCTAGAAAACCGGTGACCCAGGCACTAAATCGGGCCGATTCCCTAATCAGATCGTTTTAACATAAAAATTGGCCAAGACTCGTCAAACCGGGCGGGTTTTGCCTTAACCGTTCAAACTGGACGGGTATTATGCAAACCTTCCGGGTCAGAAAAGGCCTATAAATTAAAACATTTTGGGCATTTTTGCCCTAATAGACTATTCAACTTCGAGATCAGATTGAACCCCCCCTCTCTCTCTCTTCTCGCAATTCATCTTCGACGTCTTTGAATTTGGTCTCTCAGGCTCCCAGCAAGCATAACCACCACCATCAACCTAGATGGATTGAAGCATAACACATCTCTGTTGGCGCCACCACCCATCACCAAGCACACAACCACCATCGACCCAAATTTACCATCACTACAACACCCAAGCCACCACTCCAAGTGTCACAAGGGCTAAGGGGCTAACACCAAGTCATAACAAGAACCGACAAACTACTGCCTTTCTACCACTTCTCTTTCTCTATCTTTCTCTTTCTTTTTTCGCTATTCGTCTTCGATAACTTCGATTTCGACGTCAAATCTAGTCTCTCAAGCTCCCAGCAAGCAGCAATTGTGAATCTCGATCATCTCTGTCTTGAATCAAATTAGTGTTAGGGTTTTGCTTCAAAGAATCCCATCTTTGGCATATTTGGTCATCTAGTAGGTATATTGGGTTGCAAATTCCAAGAACAAAATCATTGCTAGTGTTGTTTGAGTTTTTTTTATCTGGATACTATGTGTTCGTGATATTGGCTATGCATAGATGTAGTTGTCTGTTTGTGATATTCATTAGTTATATTTTCATACTAATTAGTGATATTCTTCATATCTGTATGATATAGGAAAGCTTTTTTGTTTTTTTTTTGAAATCTTATTCTTCATATCCGCATGCTATTTTCATAATTGTTATAATTTTTTTACCTATATATTATCATTAATAATTATTTTTTATTTTTTATTATATTATTGGTCTTACCAGTGACTCAACGGTTGAACCACTGACCCATTGCCGGGTCCCTCACTCGGGTTGATGTCTGGGCCGGGTTTTAAAACTGTGGTTATATATGTTTATTTTGGAATTTTGAGACCTACCTGTTTTTATATATTTTTAAACCTTGTTTAGGCTTGAGAAAATTTCTTTATCGAGCTAGATGTGCTCACCCCTTCTATTAATATTTCTCTGATTTGGTATTGAGATTGATACCTTACAAGGTGAGGGTGCTGAGTGGGATTATTAGGTGGATTGGAATGTGAATCCGGAGATGGAGGCTTGAGGATTGCTAATTTAGTTTATCTTGTTTCCTTTATGAGGATGGAGTAATTTTATGAATATTTATTATTTTATGAATATCTATAACCTCGTACTTGAGGCTATCAGTATTGGTTTGGAAGTATTATTGCGAGTTGGCTAGTATTGCCTTAGGTAGAATTAAAAGTGAAGTGATAACACAGTTTTGGTGCATTTGGATTGTTCAAATTGTTTAGAAAGGTCATAAGCAGAAGATTAATAGAGGACTGTGTGCTTCATTTTTGGCATGCAATATGCACTTCTATATTGGTTGAGTTGCATGTTTATTTTTGGAATGAGTAAATTACATGTTGAATTGTATAATTGATTTTTTTTGATAAAGATAACAATTTTATTGATGTAAACGAAAAATATAGAACAAAATGATAATACAGATTGACTTGTATAATTTGACTTCCCTTAGTAAAAGATATTTGGAAGAAAATTATTTTAAGATTCTATTTTTTTGTATGAAACTGTTAGTCTGGCAGAGTTTGAATAGGTGGCATTTGATTGGTCGCATATAAAAAATATTGATTTATTTGTTTTTGCAGATTATCTACACATCCGTTTGTTTGGCTGATGTTCCTAGTGAGCCTTCTGATTTTTTTCCTCTTTATGTAAATTATCAAGAGCGTTTCTCAGCAGCTGGTCGAACGAGGTATCCCTTGCTTATCTTGCTCTTCTATGATGCAATTATTGGTACTGTGAGATGGGAACTTATTACTTTTTCATTTCAATCTGCCATTTATCAGTGGAGGATTTTTTAAACGAGAAGGGAGGACAAAGGATCATGAGGTACTATCCACTACCATTTCAGTATAAAGATGCCCATTAAACATGACAGATTAAGCTTCCTTCGAAAACCATACTCAAGTTTCTATCATTCTGTTTTTTCATGTGAGTGCTAGTGTTGATAGTTATATGGCTGCATTGGGCATATTGCAAAATTCTGATGAAGCATTCCGAGTTTTGGATTGCGAAACACTTTCCTCCTCCTATTTAGAAGGAGCTTATGTTTCATAATACTGCAACCTTAATGGCTTCGTATTAGCCAGCTGTTGGTGGGAGACACTTTCAAATTTTCCACAACTGCTAGGGTGCTTAGAAAGCTGTGTTAACTCGGTTTCTTCACCTAAACCATTGCTCTCTTCAACTTTTTGAGCACCAATGGGTATTACTCCTAAAGCCTCCCTACCATGACTCTTATTTTATTTCAAAACTAACCTTGAAAGTTTCAAAAACATTTTTCAACATTAGTACAAGAGTCATTCTATGGATTTTCATTCTAAATTCCTAAATCTATTTTAACTATCTAAGTTAAACCAAACTAAGACAACTAGATATCTAGGTCTCTTACCTCACCTAAGCTTGATGGATTCCAAGAAGTTTTCTAATGCTGCAATGTAGATTGAGCTTCTTCATCACATGTTGCTTTGGTCTTCAATCTTCATAAGCGCATCACGAAGATTTACTTGAGATACAAGTACTAGAATTTGTCAATTATAATCAATTTCCTAACAATCTCCCTTTTGGCAATTTTGTGACAAAAAATACGAGAGTAAGAAATTATAAAATTACAACTCGATAAACCATAGTGAAAAAACGATTAACTTCTACACTCAAGTACAAGTTACTCAAATCTCATCCTAATGCAATAAATAATCTTTATGATTTGTGCTCTGAATCAAAATAGTCCAGCAAAATCATCACTAAACAAAATACCTCTTGAAATGCATAGAGTATATTAAATACAAATCATAATCACAGGTAAATATTAGTGAACAAAGCACTAAGAGGGATAAGCTACATGCAAGCATGCAAAATGTGAATGTATATAATCTAAGTATGCTTATGCTCAGAACCACTTACTACAATTAAGTCCAACTAGTCTAGTTCTCCCTTTTTTGTTAGTGCTATTCCATCAGCAAAAACATTGTGCTTCATGTCAAGTTTTATAATGTATCCCCAAACATTTTTACTAAGCTCCCCCCTTTTTTGCTTCCTCTATTTAACAATCTTACTGTAGGCTATCTCAAGTTTCTCTAGTTTTTCTCCCCCTCAACCATCTAGCTCTCCCTCTTTTTATTACGAAGTGCCAAACAAATGATAAGCGAAAAGAAATAGACAATAACACATTAAATGTTACGGATAGAAAGAAAGAAAATAATATAAAAGGGTAAAATCTATATAATAAAGTAGCTAGAAAAATTTGTCTTCAGTTTTACGCGGCTCAGATCCTTGACGATTATTGATCCGACGGTCCTAATGCGAAATTCCCTCTCCCAATTTTTTGAACAAGACTTCCGTTCCTTCCACCATTCTAAGATTTCTATCTCTCTTATAATTTTTTCTCCGTATCTCATACTACACATTAATTAGGTCGCCGAAACCACTGCTCTCTTCAACTTTTTGGGCGCCAAGAGGCTTACCATGACTTTATGTTGTTTCAAAACCAACCTTTAAAGTTTCAGAATATTTTTCAACATTAATACGAGAGCCATGCTATGGATTTAAATCTAAATTGCTAAATCCATTTTTATCACCTGTTAAACCAAACTAATGCAACTAGGTATCTAGGTCTCTTACCTCGCATAAGGTTGATGTATTCCAAGAAGCCCTCTTATGTTGCAATGTAGCTTGAGCTTCTTCATCACACCTTGCTTTAGTCTTCAATCTTCATAAGCATCATGACCGTGGATTTAGTTGAGATATATGTACAAGTGATCTCTTTTCCAATTGCATTCAAATTCCTAACAAAGACAAAGTCTTGGGACCTACCCCTAGGGACATACCTCTATGCTCATCAAAAGATCAATGGTAAGAGCAAACCTATAGCACTCATCTGCCCATGCTGAGAGTTCCTACACTTGTAGGGCTGAGATGCTCGCTGCATAGTTAAGCACCAAGATATATGTTCAACCTTATCCATTCCCTATAGGTATGCTTCGGATAGCCTCTAGGCTCTAGGTATGCTCAAGCTTTCGAGCTAAGCTTGGTGGTAACTCTCTACCACCGAATACTTTTCGCCAGTTTCTCCATTGCAGTCAGTTTCATATTTTGTGCATGCTGACTAAAGAGGGTTAGCAGCTTTCAATCTTCTTCTCTAAAAAGGAAAAGAAAGAAAAGAAAAATTAACAAAAATAAGAAACTAAAGTAGCCAGTGTTTGAACTTGAGAGTGACCAAACTGGTCGACATTGTCAACCTCTCTTCAGTCCGCATTGTCCTATTTTAGTAGAACATGGCTAGAAACCAGCTATTTTAGTCTATTGTTAGTGTGCTGCAAATACTAAATTTGCCACTTGCTAGGAGGCTGCAGCACAGAAGTCAGCTATCGTTTATTACTTCTCAAAAATATGTGGTATTGCTTTATTGTAAGAACATGGCCAAATATCTATGTTTGTTAACTGTATTATGTTGTTGCATGCAGGTTCTTATTTGTAGATTGATTGATAGGCCTTTGCGTCCAACTATGCTTAAGGGCTTCTACCATGAAACTCAAATACTATCTTGGGTATGTCTCTATGCAATAATCAAGAGTCTTTAATTGCTTGAAGTTTCTTTTCATATTACCTTTGTGATTATTTTTCATTCACAATCGTTTTAGCTCATGGGGATTCCTATTTGCTTGTAGCTGCTCATCTAAATTACTTAGTTCTTTCTGTATCATATGTTATAATTGACATACATATTGTTTATTTCGTTGATGCTAGCAGCTTGCACCTGTGCGAAGCAGGGGATGTATAACCTGTCATCTCCTTTAATTTTCTTTTCCCAGCCAGTCCCCTTGGTCATCCCCAAGAATAGACGTCAGATAATTAATTATAGGAATTCATAGGGTATGTTCAAATAAAAGGTAGTTACTGGGGGAGTAAAATGGTGGTTATAAAAGAGACATGGTAGATTGTAATTTGAGAATTCCAAGAAATTTAAAAAGTGAAAGGAAAGACTTTCCAACTGATCACTTCGTAAAAAATGATTGCTTTATCTATACTACTAATAAAAGTACATTAGATGAAATTTTTTTAAATTCCTCTTCTACCCTTAAACAAAATTATAAGGACATTTATACCTCACTAATAATTTGATCTAAATGTAAAAAACTTTTGAATTTCTATTTTGTCCTTAAATAAATATATGAAGAGACTTATGGCTTAAATCATAAAAATTTGACTGTGTGTGTACTCTTAAAGAAACCTACAAATTCAATGATACCAATATATAATTCATAAAAGCACACTAATCAAAAAAAATATTTTGTAATTTTATCCCCGCATAATTTAATAAAGTCCATATTGTAATTTTATAAATGTAATTTAACAATAATATAGTCTCTATACTACCTTGATCCAAATATTACTCTAGCTGATTTCTCTTTTTGATTGATTCATAATATAAAGAAGATAGTAATAGGTTGGAATTTGATATAGCATACACTAGAACATCTTTATTTCGTTTGGATGCCATTCTCTAAAAAGTTATGTGAATTTTGGATTTTTCATGCTTTGCACTGTGTTTTCATGTCCTTAAGCAAGCTTCATCTTGAATTCATATGTTTCTTAGCTTCTATGCCCTAAATTTTGGTAATTATTCAGTTCCTTGGCTACTTTTGTATCTCACCCAGAAAAGAACGTATTTCTCCCATTTCTTGCAGGTCTTGAGCTATGATGGTTTGCATTCCCCAGATTCTTTGGCAATAACAGCAGCTGGAATTGCAGTGTAAGATTGATTTATTTCTTTGCCTTTGTTTTTATGTGGTACCTTTTGATGGTATTTCTATGTGCTTATTCTGTATTCCTAATTATTTAAATACAACAGAGCTCTTTCAGAAGTGCCAAATTCAAAAGCTATTGCAGGAATCCGAGTTGGTCTCATTGGTGATAAGTTTATTGTGAATCCGACAACCAAGGAGATGGAGGACTCGAAATTGGATTTGTTGCTAGCAGGAACGGATAATGCGATATTGATGATAGAGGTCAACTCTTGCTCTTTTTGTTTCCATAGGAAGCTATTGGCTTGGGCAAATAGACACACATCTTTTCTACCATGGGCAAAGTAGGTCTCATTAATTTATTGGAGTTGAGAATTCTTCATGGGACACGAATACTGTACAAAACGAACATGCAGACATGGCAGGTTTCTAAAAAGTAGGTCACACATGTTAATTGGAATAATGTATAGTTTTTATGATCATGAGTTCTGAAATTTCGAGTTCACAAATTTGACCCAAACACGTAAATTTGGCAAAATTGTATGTAAAACATAAACATTATGGCCCAAAATTTGGCATATATCCAAGTCATCGCATAACGCCCATTTCACTAAACAAAAGACCAAAAAGAAAAGTCTAAAGTCTCTTGGGTGCTGCTCGCCCATAGCCCACTAGCAAAGTTCGAATAAGTTTGTGTAAGATATATTTAGATGAGAGATAAACTTGATGAGCAATCAACCATTGAACGTGGCTAATAAAACAGAACACTCAATTTGTTATATTGATGTTTTCTTTTGGTTCAGAATTCAAACCTCAAACCTTGCTCTTTGCAACTTCCCACCTCTCTTCTCATCTCTCCTCCCTCGCTAAAAGCTCTAATACACAACAAAGCAGTGGAATCTCCCTGCTAGTTCCTAAGCAAGGATCGAAATGTCGTGTCGATTCGTCCGAAACGTTTCGGATTTTCAACACACCGATACGAAACATGGTTTGAATCCCAAAATTTCAAAGTTTCGGTCGAAACGTCACTGTGTCGGATCGTTTCGGTCGAAACAGTACAATTTTGACGAAACAATGTATACATTCGACAACACTCCAGGCCAAAGTCCTCCAAGCCAAAAAAAAAGGGGTGAAAAAACAGAGATCACATGTACACAGAAATCTCAGATTTTTTTAGAAATCAAGTTCAGGTCTTTCGAGCAAACAAAAAAAAAAGGCAGAGAGAAGAGAGATAGAAAGGCACACCAGACGAAATCGAAGAGAGAAAGACACATACAGACTACACATCAGAAATTGAAGGAGAAGAGTGTAGTAGCTTATCTCCTTGAGTCTAGATCTAAGTAGATTTAGCCTCCCTCCACGCAGATCTAGGGTTTGAGAACGCAGATCTAGGGTTTGAGACTTAGGTCTTCATCGCTGCTAGCTGCGACCCACGAGCCAGGATCTACCAGGTATGTTCTTCTTCTTCTCCTCCTCTCTCTCTCTCCGACACCGGCATCGGCATCGCATCGCCCATCGCCATCGCCGTCGCCTATCTCTCCTCTCTGTCTCTGTTTGTGTTCGTGGGTGAGAGAGAGTCACGACTGACTCTGAGAGTCTTCTTTCTTTTGTATTTTTTTTTGGTTGTAAGTATGAAAAATTACATTTAATACCCCACGACATTATAACTTTTAATATTTAAGTATACATAAGTACCATTAATTTCATTTAATACCCTTCATTATTTATTTATTTTTTTTGTAATTATTCTTTTATGTTATTATTATTTGTTAAATTGGTATATTAAATAACTGCAAGCCATTTTATTAATTATACCTTATTTGTTAAATATCTAGAATTAAGTATTTGTGTGTACGAATTGTGTATGCAATGATTTTAATATTAATGAAATAATATTATTTATTAATTTGAAGACGCAATTTAAATTAATAAATTAGTATTATAATAATATGCTGCACAAATTAGTATTATAATAATATGGTGCACGAAGTGTTAGTATTATTAATTACTAAATTAGTATTATAATAAAATAGTATTATTAATTGGATAATATTTTAATTTAAAAGTGTTATACATGTGAATTTTCCCACAAATTTAAATTTATTCTTGTATAAATGGATGTTAATCCAATAAATATGTTAAATTAATCAATTATTTAGCTTATCTTTATAAATAAATGGATTGTATTTGTGTTTTTACGTGTTTCTATATTTTTTCTGTGTTTCCATTGCGTTTCCGAAACGTTGCAGTTTTTGAACTGACCGAAACGGTACTTTGAAACGATATTTTGATTATTGTTCCTAAGCACATGGGTCGTGGCCATTTTTTATCATCTTCGTCTTCCTAGTGCAGTGCGACTCTCCTTTGTTTTTTTTGCTTTTCTTGGCCGTATCTTTGCTTCGCGTAATTCCGCAATAGAAAAAAAACACCAGTGATTTTAAAGAGATTACAAATTGGTCGAAAATTGTTCTAAACACGTTCGGATGTGTCCTTAATGTGTTCGAAGTCCAAAAAAAATTATAAAATTTAGACACTATTTATAGGGTCTGATAAACACGTCCTTGTCCCAGATTTTTCAGACATCGATATGTGACCAGATGATGTCTTAGTGCTTCATAGGATTGAATGGTATGAATCTACTCAATTTTCATGGCTAATGGATATATCAAATCAACTTTTGCTTCACTAATTCACGAAGGTCTAGTGGGGCCTAGGTGCGAGATGTGGGGTCGTCGAAAGCGCGCATATTGTAGATAGCAGGAACATATTTTTACATTGGGAATTTCTTTACATTGGCAAGGCAATGAGGACTACAAGTTTTTGTTCAATAAATTAACAATTTTTGGTAGTACAATTATGAGCAAGCAATCACGAGCAATCTAGCACTTAATTAAGAATTCTAACTCCAATCAAATATGCAATTTAACAGTACCACTCTAACAGATTAAGAAGCAAAATTATGACGGAGTAAAAAATCATAAAAAGACAAAAAATAGAAAAACGATTAAAGGGTAACCTTTTAACACTCTAAAAATCAGAAAAGATAAACCATCAAGGAAAAAAAAAAGATCGACATGAACTAAAGAAGGGAAAGTTTGTGAATATAGACGTGGTAAGTTTTTTTTCAAAAACAGACTAGTGGATTGTGGAAGCCATGAGACCAACACGCGAAAGTCCAAACATCCAAGAGTCCTAAAGCCTAGGGCCAAGATTGATGACATTAGGTGATGGTGTCAATGCACTTATTCCCACCCACATCATCTAGAAAAGAAAAGATTGTTGGACTATTTGTATGGTTGGCTTACCTTAATATTCCGTGCGGACTTGGCCTAAACCGAATAATATCTTCATAGTGAGTTTGGGAGTTACAACTTACAAGGTGGTATTAGGGTTGGACTTACTTGTGGTGGTTCGTACAGGACGCACACGAGAACGTATGACCTTTAAGGGGTAAATTGTGATAGCCAAGAGACCGATATGACAAGAGTCCAAAGATTCTTGTGATCGAGAATCAAGATGGATGAGGTGAGTTGAAATGAAGTGAGATGTGGTGTCAAGTAAGGATCAAAATTTCGTTTCGGTCACCTAGAAAATGGAAACGTTTTGACGTGTTTCGGAAACGTTTCGACCCGTTTTGGAAATAGAATGAAAAAAATAAAAAAATTTAAGAATTATTTTTCTAAAACATTGGTCAAATTATACTAAAGTATCTTGAAACATTCTGAAATAATTATGCAAATGCATTGAAACATTACAAAACATCTCGAAATATTGTGAAACACCTCAAAGTATTAGAACAATAGATCTCCTATTCATTAAAGCGTCAATCTGAGAGCACTAATAAGAGTCATCTTCGATTCCATCACTATTTCGTATTGGTATCCTTAAACATAGAAACGTTTCGGACCATTTCGAAACGAAATGTTGATGCTTGGTGTCAAGGGTACGAACTTGTCCCACATTGTACTCGTTAGGCTATATCTGTAGATGCTCATCAGTTTACTCATCTTAAACAGTTGTGATGGGTTCTAAACTTGTGGGGTCAATCATATAATGACACATGAAATTGGAACAAACATGACAGGTAAAAGCATTCTGGCTAATTTGGGTAAGCTTTCAGAGTGTGGTGTGCTGGGATTAATGAAGCTTGGAAAATGAATGATGATGGGCTCTTGCATTTAGAGTCTTGGTATTGTGGTGGTCGTAAGTGGTTGACCGTTGGACCTTCAATGGAGTAGAGTAAGATACGACTCCCCGACTCACATTCAAAACAAATGCTCTCAATGAGCGTAGAAATTTAGGCTCCCTGACGGGGGTTCATGATATAGGGATTGTGTTGACTTCGTTAAAAGCATTTTGCACTTGGTTCTCAGAATAGCAAATGAGGGGGAGTTGAAGCTTGACGTGGTTCACACGTGAGGGGGAATGTGTTAAGTTTCATGTCTAGGTCGATCTCATATCAGAAGGAGAAATAATTGGCGAGACCTTAATATTACCATGAACGAGCTCATTACTTATATGTTTAAGCTTTTAGGTGGGGTTTAAGTTCCAACCAGGTATGTTGGGTTTATTGTGGTGGACTCTCCTTTGTCACTAACAAGTGATATCAGAGTCAATGACTAACAAACCTATGTTAATTATTGGATGTGCTCGCTGCTTATATGCTTGAGCTTTTAAGTGACTTCTAGTTCCAACCATATATGCTAGGCATTTTGTGTGGGGTTCCCTCAATTTCCCCAATAAGTGGTATCCCACTTTGAATAATTAGGGTCACCCAAACTTGAAAATACATCAAAGAGGTCTCTTTACTTATTGTTGATTAGTTGAGTTGAATGCTTTAACATGGAATAAGACCTGGTTTTTGGGAGGATTTGGAGAAAACTGTATCTTTAATTTCATTAATTTGATAATTGATTCCACCGAATTTGTGCCATAAGTACACTTGTTATGTTTTTAGTTATGTCTTACCTCTTCACGTGAGGGTGGGGGTTGCCCATGCGAGGGAGTGTTACAGCTTGTCCCCTATTGATAAACTAAGGTCTCGGACTAGTATGAGTTTTGGAAATCTTCATTCAGTGCTAATTGGTTTTAAATTGGATGCTTTCACTAATGTCCCACACATGTCGGGCACATGCATGCTTTTTACTTTTTTATAGTGGGCTCAATCAAAAAGGTGTATGACATGTGTCTGAGAGCATTAGACAAGTGTTCGCGTTTAGAATGGACACAAGGTCTTTTTTAGAAGTGTCTGTGTTCTTAGACTTCAAGTAGAAGATGTTGGGCTAACTTTTCTTTTGTAACTCATAAATGCTTGATCATGGAACCGTGGAAGAACTTAAAAGAGTTTGTTAACTAATGTGGGATTTTTTCACGATTCATGGTTAATGGCTTTCATAATTAGATGGTGAAAGATGAAGCAGTTCTGTCACCATGACTCATTACATAGGTTGTGATTACAATCAGATATGGCTGCATTTATACCTAGAAGTTGAAAGAAGAT
Organism: Ilex aquifolium; assembly: GCA_951799425.1. Lineage (NCBI taxonomy): Eukaryota > Viridiplantae > Streptophyta > Magnoliopsida > Aquifoliales > Aquifoliaceae > Ilex > Ilex aquifolium. The sequence continues at coordinate 16,407,113 of OX637399.1, forward strand.
CATGATACTACTCCTAAAAGAGTAGTCTGGAAAAAAAGGAAAGCAAATCATGGTATATTCAATTCTTATATTGTCTATACTTGTCAATTAGTACCGTAGATTGCCATATGACATCGTATAAATTTTGTTCTAACAAGATATTTCGATGCTAGATTCAAAATAACGTAGATATAAAATTGTTTCTCTTTTGCCAGTGATTGTTAAATTTGTTATTGTACTCTATGCATTACAAATTTTATGAAAACAATTCTCATTTATCAATAGTTTATTAGAAATTAAGATTATCTCATGATGCACCACACCAAAAGATGTAATTCTTGTAGGTGTCTTTCAGGAATAACAGGAACTATTAGAAATTTGCAGAAACGTGACGGGGTGTTGGTGTAAATTATCTTTCAAAAATTGCAGCAAATGATAGGCAATGTATATATTTGTACTTTTGACCCAGTTTTACACTAATTTGAATATAATTAAGTACATCAGCTGCTGCTAAACTATGTCTTTTGATAGCCATGAATTGCAATACTACTTAAAAGAAGGCTATTGTTAAGTAGGTTCTCTCATTGGATACAGGATCTTTCTAACAACTACTATGCTTGCTGATTTGTCATGCTGACTCTAGTCTGTGGTGTGTTTGAACTTGTTCATTGTAGGGGTTCTGTGATTTTCTTCCTGAAGAGAAGTTGCTTCAAGCAGTAGAAGTTGGGCAGGTTGTTTAGTTTAATTATGTTCTTTGTTTGCTATTTCTTCATTAATATATTTAGTTTTTGTGCTTGTTTGGTAAGAGACTACTGCTGCCCTTTCCATTATCTTGGTTTTATGCTCAGGAAAGATGCTTTGATTTGCGGTTGCCTAAAATACATCTTGGTTTTGTTTTTGTAGTATTGTTCTTCTTTCCCTTACGTCTGTGAAATATAACTCTGATCATTTACTCATATGTTCTTAGAGTTTGTTCATTAGGTTGATTTGTAATCCAGATTTATCTTGATGTTGCTTCCGTCCCCTCCCCCTCCCCAAAATTTAGTCTGTCACCTGTTCTTAATGGCAATATATTTTTTCTGTCCCTTGGAGATATGCAAACTGGCAGCAAAGAAAATATGAGATAGCATTTGTTGTGCATGCGAGATCAATATCCACAAATTATTGGCCTTGTTAAGCTTTATTGAAAACTTCCTTTTATACCTGTGGGCCATGGTCTGCTTCAAGGAAAAAGTTTAAAGAAGGAAGTTTGCCTTGAAGCACGTCACTCTCTATATGTTGTGGTTTTTTATTTCTTAATGTCCAGCACATTATATTACCTGGAATGGAAAAGGAACAAGTACAACATGCTAGTGCTCAAAATGTCTTTTTTCTGACGTACTTCTATTTATTTTTGTTTATGTTTCTCCACCCCGATATGTTAGCTGATAAACCAATTTCTTTAATGATATCATCAAACACGTTCACACTCAATTCAAAATTGTAAAATTATGTGTACTTGGATCCTAATCAAAGGCTCACACAGTTAGACCAGATTTAGAGAAACATACATGGGAAAGTCAAAGAATTCAGTATGAGTTATCATATTTGAAAAACATTTTGGGACATTTGAAAATGTAAAAAGGGGCTTAAGACTTTGGGAGGGGCTACTTACATAAAAAATTACATAACATCCCGTAGTTTTAGTTTTTTAGAGCAATAAAAAAGGCCATTACCTACATAGGTCCCACAATGTTGCTGTTGTTAGTCTTCGTATCTTAGTGCTGCATTCTAAATTTTCAATTTTCTTCGTGGTATTTTTCTAATTTTCTTCTCTAGGCAAGATTGCCTAGAGAAGTACTTGTTATCTTGTGCAATTCTTTGATTCAAAGCCATTCATTCAGAGTATTTTTAAGACTTCATATTTTTTGGCTGTTATTTTTTGCCTTTACTTTTGATATGGGGGGTGTGTTCAACTCTCTGTCAAGGGCTTTCCAGTATCCACAAAACTGTTTTGCCAAGACCCAGACAATTAACTTTCCACCTTCTTTTTTAGTTTTAAAGCATCACCTTGAACATGTGAGAACGAAAGAGAGTGAACACGATTGTTTGATTTGCTCTTATCTTAATTGGTAGTTGATAAATATGAGTATTGCCATGGAGATTAATCACAAAATGGGAAATGGGTTTACATCATTCTTTTCTTAGTGCTGTTGATGCAGAACATGTCAATAAGAAAGGGAAATTTTGGAATCTTGGTTGTGGGATGCTTTGAAGCACGTGTCATGAGATTTGGAGTCAAAATTAGTCGTATGTGACGTTAAAGTTAGGATAATATCTCTCTATACTTTGTTGTTATATTTAATTTGGCTTTAGGTGTTAAGGGCATTTTTGTCCTTTTAGTAATGGTTGGAAACAGGTGGTTGCCATAGTACACGGGTCATATTTTAGGCCTAGTAATTATTGTTTCGGTACAACAATGTTTATTTGCATTGAAGTTATCCTTGGAGGTCGAAATCACATAAATTCAAATGTCCTTTGAGAATGACTCAGATCCAGATCGAACAAAAGCGTTTTAACGGGGAAGTTATTCTTAGAGATCGGCAGAATATGTCACTAAGAAAGACAAATTTTGGAATCTTGGTTGTGGGATGCTTTGGAGCATGTCATGAGGTTTGGAGTCAAAATTTAGTCATATGTGATGTTAGAGTTAGGACAATGTTCTACTGTCTAATTCAACTTTAGGTGTTAAGGGTGTTAAAGAATATTAGGGTTGTAATAAGTATACCACATGGAGGGTATACTCATCCTTTGGATGATTACGAGATGTTTGTGAAAGGTAGGTTAAGTTTTTGACCACTCTCTGTTTCTCTAATATTGTGTTAACTCTCTAAACTTTACATGATATCAGAGCATAATGAATCCAAAATTTGATATGAGAATTAATTTTTGATATTTCGAATTTGATCTGAGAATTTTTTGGTCCACCTTCTTCTATCTTCTTTTTCTTTTCTTGTTTCCGTTAGATTGTTTTTTCGTTGGCACAATCCACTGTATTTCCCACGAACATGGTCTAGGGTTGTGGGTGATAATTTAATGACGAAAACATTGCGGGTAGGTTGTGGAGGTCCCTCGTGATCGAGTTATGGCTGCCAGAGGTCTGTTGTGGTGCTGTTGCTGCCGGAGGTCTGTGTTGTTACGTCGTGGTGGTCTGTGGTGTTGCGTTATGGTTGATCATTGTGATCATTGGCGATTTGTCAGCGTGGTGTTGTTGCTACCGGAGTCGACATGGTTGTGGTGTGCTGCTTGAGGTCGTCGTAGTGGGCTAGTGTGAGGCGCCGTCGGAACCTAGGGTTTCGTTGAAACCCTCGCAGTGGGGAAGAAAGGGTCCCGGGTCTTCATTCGGGTCGGATTGGGTCCTCTTTTATTACGGGCTTAAATAATTTCCAAAGCCCAATCTGTTGCAATTAAGTCCAGCCTATTGCTATTAAGCCCAGTTTGCACCAGGCCTAACCAGTCTGGTGGATCCAAGCCCAGCCTTCACCAGGCCCAGTCTGCAGTTCAGACCGGTTCAAGTGGTGGTTCAGTCCGGTTTATCCCGGTTAAATCCGATTCAGCCTGTTTTCAGACCAGTTCAGCCAGTTTCAGGCTGGTTCAGCGTTTTTTATGCCGGCTCAGCCTTTCTTTTTTTAGATCGATTCAGCGTGTTTTAGGCCGGTTCATCCTGTTTTTAAACCGGTTCAGCTTGTTTCAGGCCGATTCAGCCTGTTTCAGGATGGTTCAGCTTGGTTTCCACACCGGTTGAGCCTGTTTCTAACCAGTTCGGCGTGTTTATGCCCGGTTCAGCTTGGTTTTCTATCCGGTTCAGCAGCTTCTATTAAGGTCTTGCCTCTATTAAGGTCTCTTATTGTTTTTGTTCTTATTTGAGTGTTCCTACTATTGTCCTACTACTATGGAACCCAAGCAAGACACTACCACCACTACCTCCCTTATCACACTAGTGCCACCGACCTCTTTCATGGCCTTCCTTCATGGTCCCATGATTTCCGTTAAGCTCAACGGGGTTAGTTATGTTATGGTCACGATTGGTTCAGGTGTTTCTTAGGGGCAAGGGTTTTAAAAAATATTTGATGGATCTTAAACCCAAGAACGATATTCCTGGGTTTGATCAGTGGGAATAGGAGGATGATTAGATTATCTCCTTACTATTAAATAGTGTTGAGCCCAGTATTAACTCTACCTTGCTCTATTTTGACACGACCAAAGAAATTTGGGATCACTTGGCTATCATATATTCTGACATCGATAATTTTACTTGTACTTATGAGGTGTGCTAGTAACATTTTCGCTTGGAACAAGGTACTCTTAGTCTCACGGATTATTATTCTCACGTTAAGGGAGTTTGTGAGGAATTGAAACAGTATATCCGTTCACTACTGATGCAGCGGTTTGACAGAAATAGTATGAGAATTTGAATGTTGTTCGTTTTTTGATGGGTTTGAAACTCAAATATGAGCCTATTCATTTTCAGATTTTGGATGACTCCAGTTTACCATCTGTCCTTGAGGTTTTCTCACGCTTATAGCGTGCTACCTTGTTTATTGACTCTTCTTGTCTTGATATCGTGGCTTGCCCATTTAGTGCTTAGCTCTTGTTGTTCCTATTGGCCATAGTGACAACTCTCAAGATAGATGTGGCAATCGTGGTGGTCGTGGAGGTTAGGAAGGCCGTACTGGAGGTCGATTTGGGCCTCGTTTATGCACTCATTGAGTCATTGTAGTCGTGGAGGTCACAATGTTGATTATTGTTGGGACTTACATGACAAATCTTCAGGTGGCGTTAATCAGGTCTCCTATCAGGATGTTGTTTCCTCTCTACTTGCTCCAATCTCACGGTCAGCTCTGTCTGACTCTGAGTTAGTTACTATTATACGAGAGGAGTATACTCAGTTCATGTCTCGGCAACAATATGCTCTATCTTCTTCCACTGCTACCTTTGCCCAGGTATCGCTTCGACTTGTTTATTGTCCTCCATCCGCAGTCCTAAGATTATAGACTCCGACGCTTCTGACCATATGACTGGTTTGTCTGGTGTGTTTTCTACTTACCATTCTGTTCCTTCTCCACATAGTGTTACACTTACTAATGATAATTCTTATAAGGTTACAGGTTTGGGGACTACTTAATTGAGTCATGATATGTCTTTATCCTCCGTTGTATTTGTCCCTTTGTTTCCTTTTAGTTTACTTTCCATTAGCAAGATTACTTGTTCTCTCAATTGTTTAGTAACCTTTTATCCTTCTTATTGTGTGTTTTAGAATCTCCAGACGAAGAAGAAGATTGGTACGGGACATGAAGCCGGTGGTCTCTATTACTTTGACTGTGATCTACCTACTCGGGCACTCTAGACCTCGTCATCTCCATTTCAGTGACATTGTCGTACTGGTCATCACTCCCTCAAGAATTTGAAGCTTCTAGTTCCAAACCTTAATTATGTGTCGTGTGTCTTGTGAAGCTTGTCAACTTAGTAAACATCACCATTTGTCCTTTCAATCAAGAGTCAATAATCGTGTGTCTAGTCCGTTTGCGTTAGTGCATTTTGATGTATGGGGTCCAATAAAGAATATTTCACCTAATAAATATCGTTATTTTGTCACTTGTGGATGATTATTTTCGTGTGACTTGGTTATTTCTTATGAAAGCTCGTTTTGACTTATTTTTTATATTTGAGATTTTTCGTAAAGTAAAGAAATAAAAACCCAATATGGTTGTCGTATTTGTATTTTACGTTTTGATATTACTCGTGAATATGAATTTGATCATTTTTCAGCCTATCTTCATAAAATTGACATTATTCATCAGACTTCTTATGATTACACATCTCAGTAGAATGGTGTCGTTGATCGAAAGAATCATCATCTGTTGGAGGTTACCTGTGCGCTGCTATTCTAGATGAATGTTCTTTGTTCTTATTAGAGTGATGCTGTACTCACTGCTTGTCACCTTATTAATCGGAATTGTATGCTACCTTCGGCGTTAAATGGACAAAGTCCATTTTATGTCATTTTTGTGTGAAACCCGAAAAATTTAAATTTTTGTGAAAAAGGGCAAAACGGTAATTAGTCATTGCAGTGCGGGTTAAAAACTTGAATATTTCTAGAACTTGGATGACGAAACAGACCTCACCGTTGGATTCTTCTCACGAAATCTAACTACCTAGTCAATTTTTGTCAAATTTCGAGACAGTCGGATTTTTCGTGTCTTATGAGGCGATCGGGTGTCTCGTGACTAAAATAAATGCGATCAAATTTTCTCGCGACTAGGTGGTGTTTGGTTTGTATCTCAAAACCAATTTTTTGTTTTCAAACCACAATTTTGTGAGATGCTGTTTGGTTAGTATTTTTCAAAAACAAATTTTCAAAAAAAGTGGAAATTGAGAACAAAAACTAGAGAACATCTAAATAATGTTTTTCGAGTTTTCAAAGCAAAATAGAAAACAAGGGAAACAACCCCACCTCTTTAATGAGGTCCACCCATCGAACTTCCTTAGAAGCAAAACACATTTTTTTTTTGTTGAAGTATAAAAACCCTCGTCTTTATCGCCCGTCTCTCACTTCTTTGTCTGTACAACGCCTACGTCAGAGCTCTTTCTTTGCAACGAAGAGCTGAAGACCTGAGCTTTCTCTGTGGCCTGTCTCTCTGCAACGAAGACCAGAGCTCTTTCTCTCCAACGAAGACATGAAGCTCTCTCGTCTCTGTCACTCTATGCAACAAAGTTTTCTGTCACTCTCTCATCTCTCTCTATTAGATTTTTTTCCTAAAAATCTCAATCTCTCTCTTTGTATTAGATTATCTGCTAGATTTTAGTTAAATTTGTTAGATCTGAGTTAGATTTTGTGTGTGTCAATCTGTGTGTGTGGGTGTTTGTCAATCTGTGTGTGTGTGTGGGTGGGTGTTTGTCGATCTCTGTTTGTGTGTATACGTCTGTGTGTGTGTATACATCTGTGTGTGTGTTTTGTGGAGACAGAGAGAAGGGAAAGAAAGAAAGAGGTGGGAATTGTGGGTTTTATGGATTATTATCCAAACAGATTTTACAATTTTTTGTTATTTAAAACTATTTTAAAAAATATATAACCAAACATGTTTTGCAATCTAAAATTTTCAAAAACACTTTCTTAAAATTTTTCACAAAAACTATTTTCAGATACTGTTTTTTGATATGCAAACCAAACAGACCCCTAAATTCTCCAAGCCTTCTCCCTCCAATCTATGAAAATCCGACTGTCGGATTCTTTCGGGCTAAGAACAAAGGTTATTTTATGCGACGAGAGCTACGCCTACGTACCAAAGATCGTGGGTTTCGCCAAAATCTCAAAGACGAGATTGTTACGATCAAAACTTTGAAGCTTGATTTGAATCTTGTGGAGGTTCTTCTACGTATATTTACGCTTCAAGAGGTAGGGTTCCTTTCCTAATTAGGTTTATTTTTAACTTATAGTTGAAATATGAAATGGGTAGAGTGTTAGAGATGAAATTTCGTGTATAATACATACCTGTGGTTGTTAGAATATGGAAATGGGTTCAAGAATATGTTTCAAACAATTCTTGCATGATTTGGTTGTTGATGAAATTGCTTGACTTAGAATTTCATGGGAGATATGTTTTTTTGGGCATTCTATGTGTTTACATAATTTTGCAAGTGTTTGCTAAAATGCTTATGAGTTCATGTTAATTGGATGATATCACTTGTAATATGTTTGGGATTGATGTTATGAAATGTTGTTATATGCTTATGATATAATGAACATGGTGTTGAAATTGTAATTGTACATTATATTTGTATATGCACGGGTAGTGTCACATTCATGGGCAATTGACATGAGTGTAGATGTGTGCATAGTTTTGATCAAACACTGTCGTTGGTAGGTTGATACGTGGGTTCGGGAAGGTTGGACTTAGGTTCGATTGAGTCGCACGAGTTGCATTGAAAATAAGGGTCGGGATTAGCAAAAAGGGCTAGATTTTTCCTTGGGTGCAAGAACTAGTAATTTCGAATACGCACTCCCGTTGGTATTGAGTCCATAAAGTGTGTAGGGCTACGCAGAGCCGTTGGTGGAAGTCTATAAGATATCGTGTCGGTTGAGTACCAATTGGTGGAAGTCCATAAATACCCACCCTAAGAAAGACCCAAGGATTTTGTAAGTGGTCATTGGATGTGTAACATCAATGGCGGGGGTTTGGAATACCCGGATGCATACGTATGACATGACTGGGAGCTGGTGGAGGGTTCGGGTTGTATTGCATGTGTGAGTTTTATCTCATGACATAACACGATATTATGGTATTCATTTATGAATTGTATATTCTTGAATGAATGATTGATTGATGAATTGCATGTGAACTTTTCATATGCATTTGAGTTGGGGAGTAACCTCCTTAGGAGATATCCATTGAGCGTTGTTCGCCTTTTATGGAACAAAATTTCACACTAAAGATTTAGGAAAACTGAGGTACTTAATTGGGTATTGAGGTTGCTAAATCTAAACAGGGTATTTGTTTATCCTAGAGAAAATATGTACTTGACATGTTAGAAGAAGTAGGTTTGCTGGGGGCAAATCAATTATGTTCCTATGGATTCGAATTAGAAATTATTGATGGATAATGGTGCAGTGTTTGAGAATTCGGGTCGGTATTGTAGGTTAGTTGGGAAGTTCAGTTATCTCACCATTACTCAGGCCTAAAATTTCCTATGCAGTTAGTGTAGTAAGTCAGTTAATGGGATGCCCTAGAGTACCACATTGGGAGGCAGTCACTAGCATTCTTCGATATCTCAAACGTCCTACTGGTCTTGGATTGTTATATCGTGCTAATGGACATCTTAAAGTAGAGGGTTTTTCAGATGCTAATTGGGCTGACTCTCCCTCCGATCGGAGATCAACCACTGGTTACTGTACTTTCTTGGGAGGTAACGTTGTCTAATAGAAAAGTAAGAAAAAAATAGTAGTAGTAAGATCCAATGCTAGGGCTGAATATCGAACAATGACACATACAACTAGTGAGTTGACGTGGTTGTTACCCTTTTTTCGGGAAATTGGCTTTCCAGTTCAGTCACCTTTACAATTATTTTGTGATAATTAGGCAGCTATCCATATCACTGCCAATTCAGTATTTCAAGAGAGAACTAAACATATTGAGGTTGATTGTCACTTTATTTGAGACAAGAATAAGATAATAGTTGGGGATTTTACAACTCCTTTTGTGAGGTATGAGAATCAACTTGCAGTTATGTTCACCAAAGCATTGAGTCGTACTCGTCTTACAACCATTTGTTTTAAGCTTGGATTATATGATATATATAGTCTAGTTTGAGGGGGAGTGCTAAAGAATGTTAAGGTTGTAATAACTCTAAACTTAACAAAGGGCATTTTCGGATTAATCTCACTTTTCACCCCAAAAGATGCTTGGATTCTCAATTTATACCCTCAAACATTAAAAATCTCAATTTGCACTCTCAATGTTATGAATTAGTAGCAGTGTGACCTGTCTCAGATTGCCGTTCAATATTTTTTTGTCATAAATTGAAGAATGTGAGGTGCAGTGCTTTGGGTGTGAGTCACGAGGTTTGGAGTCAAAATTTAGTTATGTGACATTAGAGTTTGGATAATATTTTACTATTTAATTCAACTTTAGGTATTAAGAGCATTTTAGGGTTAAGTCTCAGTTTGCACCCCCAAAATTGATTCTCAATTTGCACCCACAACCATTAAAAATTTCAAGCTCAGAGTGACCTTTGTAGAGTCTTGGCAAGGAGATTGAACTTCAATGTGAGATTACTCTCTTTTTAAGTTGACTAAGCAATTAGGTTTTGTAACTCTTTCTGTATTTGTAGATGAGATTTGTTTGGAGAAGTGTTGATTAGACAGCAATTCCCCGGTTAGATTTGAAAGGTGGTAGCCTTAGTCTAATTCGGTCCACAACAGTCTCTTTTCTGGAGGCTAGATTGGGGTTGAAGGGCTGCCTTTCCACCTTTGGAAATTATTAGGGATTTTTTCCTAATTCTATTTTCCTATTATGTCACTTTTTTATTATGTTCTGGTTTCTGAATATTGAAATTGTCTTTAATATCAATCTAATATAAATAGGTGCGAGGGTGTTGGCAACACATCTTACTCGCAATATTGTTCCATAATCTCACTCTTTTTATTTTTTCTTCTCCTCTTTTCTTTTCGTAAACCCTAATATTGAATTGTTCAAGTTTCAACTTCGTATCAGGGCATCTAAAGCGGAATTGCATTGAAAAAATACAACAAATACATCCAAACAGAGACTCTCCATTTTTTAGTTGTTGACATCATCTTTTGTTAATTGACATTGGAATGACGTTAGATTTTTCCGGCAAGTAGCACCATGTTTAGGACCGAAATTTTGGAGTTGGTATTTATGATATTTTTGATTAATTTTTTGAAATTGTTTGAATATGTTTTTGTATTTTTGAATGATTTTTTGGAAAAATTAGTTCTGATTTTTTGATCACCTTGTTTCACGCAATCTGGCTTTTTTGCTGCCTCTATTCGGTCCTAAATTTATAATTATTATTTTTATAGAACATCGACGGTACGAGAGAATTTTATTGATTTTTAAAATGAATTACACCTAGCTAAGGGGGACTTATGTACCTTACCCCTCGATGCAATCTAATTACTGGAGATTTTTTTTAAAAAAAAGTAAGACAAATATGCATGCTGAGTACATAAGAATGAATAAAGAAAAGGCCTGAGCATGATGTCTTAAAATCCTCGAAGGGACCAGCTGAGAAGAAGATCCAGCTAAGGAGCGCCAAAAAGAGAATCCAGCTGAGAGAGCAGCAGTTGAGAAGATCAATAGCTGTAAGGCAAAGATACTAAGGTAAGGTGAAAATCTTCCTGTGCATGACTTTGATTCCACGTTGATCTTGTTCCAGCAAGAGTTTGATTGGGAGAGGTAGGTGAGCTTGAGATGAATATGCACGAGACTCTTGGTCTGCAACCCCTTGATTGGCCAAAGAATCTGCAACAACGTTCCCCTCTCTATATGTATGCTGTATTTGATAATCCATAGAGTGAAGAAGAGGGAAGATTTGATTTGCTAGAGTCCAAAAGTGCCCGGATGGAATAGAGTTTTTAGTAATCATATCCATCAAGATTTGTGAATCAGTTTCAATTTCCAATGGATAAATCTCCAATCCGAAATCATGAACGAGAAAGAGACCATCAAGTAGAGCTTTAATCTCAACCTCCATATTTGTACATCTGCTATAGGAGTAAGAGCCTGCAAGTATAAACTGTCCCCAATGATTGTGTAGGATCACTCCACCCCCAAACAAACCTGGGTTACCCTTAGAAGCGTCGTCGATGTTTAATTTCAGCCTGCCTTCCACTGGATGTGCCCAGGAAATCCATTTCACCCTCTTTCTAGCATGAAAGATTTTGTGATATTAAGGGACAGAATAAGCACCTTTCCTGAAGTAGAGTCTATGGAGCAGAGTCTATGGCTTTCGGCTTGACATTATATGCTTGTATCTGACAGAATTTAAGAATAGCTTTGAATAGAACAGTAGAGTAGAGCTTATGATTCTAAAAGAGTCTTTTGCATCTTTCCTTCCATAACTGCTAGAATACTAGCAGTGAGACCTTCATTTGCATTCAGTTGAAAGCCAAAAGAAATTGAGATTTGACCCCAAACTGCTCTAGCATAAGGGCAGTTAATAAAAACATGCTCCAATGTCTCAGCTTCTTTATAACACAAAGGACACTTGCTAGCTAATGCCACACCTCTTCTCTGAAAAGTAGAATCCATAGGAGGAATATTCTTCAGTAACTTCCACCCATAGTTGTCAAATCGTGTATCGGAAGGCGTATCGTTTTAAAAAAAAAGTGTATCGTATCGTATATCGTGTATCGTAAGATACGCGCAATTTTAATAATTATTAATAAAATATATGTATATACCTTTGTAAAAAAGTCATAGACTCATAATAATATAGCATTTCATTAATATTCTATCAACTATTCAAATTCCCAACATAGTTCAGTAATATCAAAATGCAAAGACCTCCAATTCAAACTTATAACATCAACTGTTTGAACAACCTTAATATTAATCAGGAATTTTGAATTCAATTGAACAACATTAACAGTAGACTTTATTTATTTTTTTTAAACTATAACCACTGAAACGACGTTATTTCACTAGTTAGTGATTTAAAAATAAGTCTTAGGGTAAAACGATATCATTTCAACCCCAAAAAAAAAAAAAAAAAAAAAAAAAACAGAATCGTCACGTATCGGGCGTATCGTATCGTATCGTATCGTGTATCGTACGATACGGTGCAAAAACGATACAGAGACATGATACGTATCGTTTTTCAGGTGTATCGTAACGTATCGTACGATACGTATCGCGTATCGTACGATACTAATAACTATGCTTCCACCCATGCAAAATGACACTAGGAGGAGATGTTTGCTTCCATAAAGACGAGAAAGGCATTTGAACTTGATCTGCTTTATGAACAATGCTCCAAGCAGTCTTAAGAGAAAAATCACCCAGTGGCGTGTGCTGCCAGACCAATTTATCCTCCTTAGCTGAAAGCAGTATGGAAGTGGAAGAAATTTCTTGAAGAAGATGGTCATCTAAATGATCGATAATCTCTTGCAAATTCCAATGGCCATTCACCAAGAAATCTGAAAGCATCGGAAAGGAATTAGGCTGCAATGAATTCCTTAGTATTAAAGGACCTGTCCCAAACCAGTTGTCACACCAGAAGCTTAAAGATTGTCCTGTTCCCACTAGCATTTTGGAGTTGTCTAACACCACCTCCAACCATGGAGCCAATACTTTGTAAATTTTTGAGTGACCGTTGATAGAATTTCTAAGTGGATGTTGATTTTTGAAAAATTTGGAAGAGAAGAAAGAGGACCACAGTGAAGAACCTTGCAGCAAACCCCATAGTTGTTTCATTCTGAACGCTTTCTGAACATCAGAGAACTTCCTAATTCCTAGGCCACCTTCCTCCTTTGGCATAGTAATGTCATCCCAGGAACACCAATGCCTCTTGCGACCATTGCTTGAACTGGACCATAGGAAAGAAGCCATAATAGAATTGGGCTTAGCAATAATTCCCTTAGGCAGATTTAAGGTTGCTAGCAGATGCACTGGAATGGAGTTAAGAACTGATTGAATAAGGACCACTCTACCCATATTGGAGAGCCATTTGGCATACCAACCTCCCACTCTAGCTTGGAATTTTTTCAACAAGTCCTCAAAATAGATCAATTTTACTCTACCTTTGATTATAGGACATCCCAAGTAATTAAATGGGCAGGGCTTGACTGGAATACCAGCAACATGGGACAACACATTCCTTCTTGCTGGAGCAATCTTAGATGAACAGTATAATGAGGATTTCTGCTTGTTGACTTTCTGACCTGATGAGTCTTCATACCTTCTCACAAACTCTAATAGATTACACACAGACCTCTTGTTTCCTCTCAAAAAGATGAGAGTGTCATCTGCAAAAAGCAGGTGACTAAGCAAGGCAGCACCCTTCCCAGTGTGAAAGCCTTTAAGGAAACCTTGGTGAAAACAATGTGTGAGCCCTCTACTTAATACCTCCTCAGTCAATATGAACAGACTAGGAGACAATGGGTCTCCTTGTCTTAAACCTCTAGAAGTGGGGAAAAAACCATGTCTAACACCATTGACAGACACTGAGATGTTCTGATTATTTAGGCAATTAGAAATGATAGATATGAAGTCTTCAGAAAAACCAAAGCTGCACAAAACTTTCTTGAGAAAATTCCACTCCATTCTATCAAAAGCTTTCATCATGTCTAATTTCAGAATCACATTTCTAGCTTCAAATTTCCTATCAAGTTCATTAACCATGAATCGTGCAAGAGCAATGGTGTCCCCAATATTTCTGCCTTTAACAAAGCCATGTTGCTCCATTGAGATTAGCTTGGGAAGCAAAACACTTAGTCTCTTCGCTAGCAGTTTAGTTAAGATTTTGTACAAAAAGTTGCACAAGCTAATAGGTTTGAAATCTGAGAAAGAAGTAGGGCTTTCTTTCTTAGGGATTAGGGACAACAAGGTGGCATTCACTGATCTAGGTACTATACCACCTTGTAGAAAATAGTTCACAGCAGCTAAAAGATCAAGCCAAATAATGAATTTACCAGAAAAGCCATCAGGTCCTGGTGCACTTTGAACAGACATTGAGAAAATAATATCTTTCAGTTCCTCCAAGCTAGTAGGAGCAGTTAAGCATACATTGTTCTCCCTAGTGGCCAAAGTAGGTATAACTGAAAAGAGTTCCTGTTCCAATGAGTGAGTCTCTGATTTATAAAGCAGTGAGGAAAAGTTAACTGCACAGTCAGCTATGTCTTTCTCATATTCAATCCAGTCACCTTCTGCATTCTTAATTCTCAAAATTTGATTTCTGGTAGTCTTGCCCTTGGCCACTGCATGATATAGTTTGGTGTTCCTCTCCCCCTCCATTGACCATTTCATGTTTGCTTTCTGTCTCCAGTAGGTTTCTTCCATCCTTAACACCTCCTCCAGCTCCTTATTTGCCAAGTCCAAAGCTGAGTGGTTAGCTACAGAGTTGTTTCTCTCGCTCTATCTCAGCTTGCAATAGATTATTTTCCTTTACTTTAATAGTCTCAAAGAGATTACCAAAGGTATCTCTATTCCACCTTTTCAAATGCCATTTCATAAATTTCAGCTGCAAGAACACATTTTCAATTGGATTATCTGAGTAAGAGCCAGGCCAATGAGATTCCACCAGCTGCAGGAAACCAGCATGATCAGTCCACATATATCTTGGAATTTGAATATGTTTTTCTATTTCTGAATGATTTTTTTGGAAAAATTAGTTCCAATTTTTCGATTAGCTACTTTCACGCAATCTGGGTTTTTTGCTGCCTCTATTCAGACCTGAAGACTTTGGCTAGACCTCTTGGGTGTAGCTTTGGATGACCCATGCTTCTTTGGGTGAATTTGTTAGGGTTTCTTGTCTGTTGGATAGTTTGGCTACACATAGGGTTTCCTGGTTGCGTTGTTGGTTGATCCTAGCTCTTGATCATTCAATTGAATGATCAACTTTGCCTTTATGCTGTTCTGGAAATTTTTTTTCCTTGTATTTCATTCATTCTTGAGCAACCTTTACATACTTACGTAGGTGAACCGAGTCATGAACCTTTACATCACTTTCTCTATCATTTTATCCCACATGTCATGAACCGAGTGAAGACTAGACTTGTCTATATCAAACCCTCAGCATATCATATATGAGAGTCGTAAACGACATTATGTAACCGATGGAGTTCCACTAATGTCATATAACACCTTCTCTTTAAGATATTTAGCTTTCCCCACAACATCCTCTTGATATGAGTTCCACTCTTAACTAGTAATTATGGCTCGAAGACTACCTTTTATCAGCTTAGTTTTCTTATGAGTTAGTAGCATTGAAGCAAAACATGTAGTTGCAAGCCAAACGAACTTCAAAGGGGCAAATTAATGGAAGATTACTAATCTCATGGAGTGATTTATTGATGAAATTTTAGTAAAGCATCATCCGTAATATCCGTGAGCCAACAACACTCCTGTCATAATTATGTGCGGCACAAATATTTTGCAAAGGAAGGTCGAGTGTTTGAGTCATACATGATATCCAACCAATATTAGGATATAATCCTCCAATGAGAAATACTGCACCCGAACAATGCATAGCATTATCGAAAATTGCTTGACTCACTTTTTCAATCCAACCTCTTCAATCATTTCTTTCATTCAAGTACCAATACGGTACTTATCTTTGGTTCCACCCGCACAATCCACGACTTTAAGAAACGCAGCCTCACCTTCCCTCAGGACCATAAATCAATCAAGGGCCTCCTTATTGAGTCTCACCATCCATCACTCACTCTATTTACACATTTTTCTTTCCATGTGCTTTTAATTGGTAGTAAAAATCTCTCCACGTCTTTTCTTGTTGTAGTAAATTTATTGTCAACAAATAATAATGTGGCGGCCCCGAAAGAGAATTATTGGCAGCAAATGAATAAGAACTCACCTGATACGGGTTCTTTGCTAGGTGAAATGGTAAGCTTGTGGTGTATGGTTCAAGGTCATGGTATTAACCATTGACATTGAGGTTATTGAAACGTATCAGGTCGTTGTGTCGCAGAATGATAACAGAATGGTGTCAGACGATACACACAAATTGATAGGTTGAAGAAGTTGGGCATGGCAAGAGATTCAAGCTATATTGCGGTTTAGTGGAATGGTATCGGGCAATATGTTGCAGGTTGATGGCGATGATTTGAATGACTCAACCAAGTTAACCGGTCTCTGAGTCAACCAAAAGTTGAGTGAGGTTTATGGTTTACAAGGAACACGAAATGACACTGAAATGGAAAGTGCTGAGTTTCATATGGCTCAGAAGACGGACGGTTCTGTGTGGATCACTTGGTTCTGTATTACCACTGCCAATGTCTCTCAGTGCGCTGTGAGTCAATAGCTGATACGACGGTTTTAAACTATCTTGTGGTATGGATCATCCCTGAAATCTGTGCATGTAATCTGCAGAATTGATCACTTCCCTTCAAGTTGAATATCTTCTCAACAGCCAAAGTACTTCCACTTCTACTTGCCTTTCTTTTATGTTGATCATAACTTCTAGAACAAAACTATCTATACTATCATCCAACGACATACTAGAAGGTGGCAATGGTAGTCTCTTCGGTGCAGTTTCTCTCTATTTTCTTATTGGCTGCCTATTCTAATTGGAGCCCATCGGTAATACGCCTGCTTGTGAGTTCATGATGGGCTGGTAGAATTGGTCAAAGTCATTTTTGATGCTGGCGTGGATGCAATAAAAGTTTGACATCCTCTGACGATCTTTCTCAAGGATCATGTTTGAAAACCAAGGACTAACATTAGAAGAAGCAGAGAAGCTGGACTAGGTATCCCCATGAAGTAATAAAAGAAAAATCAAACAATCAAATTTTAGTTTATCTTCCACCATTTCAAATTGTAAACTCTTAATTGTCAAGAGGGATAGTAAGGTCTCCTAATAGGACTGAGGGCAAGGAGCATAAATATTATTGGATTAATTGCAACCATTTCACAGAACCGGGGAAAAAAATAACTCAGTTTATTGTTATGACTCCATTTTCATGTTTTGGGAGCTTTGACTGTCAATGGACACTCGGCAGGAGGTAAACTAGCAGAACTTCCTTTGAAGGTGGAACTAATATGTGGAAGAAGAAACTCAACTGCTTTCAAAACTCAAGTTCTTTTGTCTGAGGCAGAGGAAGACCAAAAAATTGCCTGCCAAAAGACCTTCCAAAACTGATACTCAATTCACGAGCAATGATGCCAATTTTTTTTTAAAACAAATACTCAATTCCTCACAACTGGGGAATCCCTGCTTATGTTATTAAAATACTGGTGTGTAAATTAATATATGGTTTGTGCTTAGATTTATTCTGTTTTTTTCTTTTTCTTTTTCCCCCTCGCTTGTTCTTCTTCTTCTTGGTTGGTGTGGATGCAAAGTATTGTCCATGTTCTTCTGCTAGCTGGTTTGAATGCAAAGTATCATCCATTTTATATTGTGACTGTTCCACTTCAGTTTGGAAATTTTTTTTACACCGTCTGTTTACTTCGTCATGCTTGGTCATTTTGTAGATTATAAGATCATGATCCACACTTTAAAGGGCCAGGTAAAAGCATTCTGCTCTAGCAGAAAAAGTATTTGCGAAATTAAACTTTTGCATGTTTGAATTTCAGGATGCTGTACGGATCATTTGCAATGAGGTGGAGGCTCTGGTTAAGAAGTGTGGGAAACCAAAAATGCTTGATGCAATTAAATTACCTCCTCCTGAGCTGTACATGCATGTTGAAGTATGTATTTACTATTCTTTGCTACAGTTTCCATTTCATTATTTAACTAATTCCTTTTTATTTGTTTTTTTTTTTTTTTTCCGGAAGGTATTTGTTTTCATCTGTATGCAAGTGTTAATCCATATGCATTACATTCTTTGTACAATTTAATTCTGTGGGACCGCCAATGTCTTTACCTTAAAGAGTCTATATCAGCATCCACAGCTTTAGGTGGACAAAGATTTCCTTCCCTTGGGGATGCCACAAAGGGAAAATGGTCTTTGGGAAATCACACGCACATACTTATGATTCCTCACCCCCTCTTTGTTCAATGTCACTTCACTCCCTGGCCAGTATCCTTCTATGGTTAGGTGGACAAGTGCCAAATGAAATTTGGAATCTCTTCTTTATCATCTTTCTTCTCTCAAAAATGTGAAACTCAGGTTGGTTTACTTGTCTTTGTTTGCCGAGGCCAAATTTATTTGTGTGTGTGGCAGTCTTTTTCATGGTGTAGTCACTTGCCAGCTTTTTACGAAGTCTTACTAAAAAGATGCTCTTGGAAATCTGCAATTGAACTTTATCAAGTTGTCACATTGTAATTAAGGACGAAAAAGTGACCGCATGGGAAAATAAAGAAGACAGAAAATATGTATTATAGCCGTAGAATTTTAGTATACTTTAATTAGGGGAATAATTATAATTTGCAGCCTATTATGAGTTAATATATGTGGGAGTTACGTTAACTCATTCTTCAAAACCCTAATTTCTCTAATTTCTTTCATCTCTTTTTTTTTCCCTCTCTTGCCTCTTCTCCTTTCTAAATCCTAAAACTAAATTTCAACTTGATATCATTGCAATCTATCGAAAATTTCAAGTTATCTGTACAGTCAGAAAGGGCTTGGACACGTGCTGAGTTGTTGATGTCATCGTTAGAGGTGCTCAAATGTGATATGGCCAGACTCAATTTTTTCTCGAGTACTATGTTGATTTGTTTGGAATTTTTGGAGGCCATCTGGTCTGTTTTTTCGATTTTTGAATGATTCTCAGATTTTTTATGGGTCATATTTTGAGATCTACTCTTTGGCTGATTTTGGGACCAAACTTTGTGGAGGGCTGGAGTATGTTGGGACTCTGGTGGAGTTTGGTGGACTGCCCAGTGGTTTTCAACAGGTTTTTGAGGATTTTTGAACATTTGGCCGACTGGTTTATCACCGACAGTGAGCTGGTTGTGGCAGACAACTTTTATTTGCTTGATCCCTTCTTATTTAAAGGCTGCGAGTAGTTTGTGCCTTAATTTGCGCTATTGGTGGTTGGTTTCACCTTGTTTTTTGTTGGGTTAGTCTTGATTGTTGTTTGGTTTTTAGTTGTTTGTGAGAAAGGCTCCTATTTTGCTGGGTAGATATGTTGGGGGTTAGTAAGGATTCTACAATTATTGAGAAAAATGGATCGAGTCGTGTAGGGGCTCTTGGATGTATCTTGTTAAAGGTCTTATTTTTTATGCCTTATATTTATTTAGGGTAATATTGTAATTACTCAAAATAGGGTTCATTATAAATAAGAGAGTGTAGGGCAACACTGTTCACACAGATTATTCTCTCATTCTCTTCCTCTTTCTCTTTTCTTCTCCTTTTCTCGTAACATAATATTGTAGTCTTTACTTCTTAACTTCGTACCAGAGCAGTGGTTTCAAGTTTTTTTTTTTTAAACTGATGAATAGCGTCGCATGAATAGTACCCGCGTTAACAGTACCATGTGAACAGTGCGCGTGAATTCGTGAATAGCGACTGATGAACAGTAACTCAATGGACAATGATTTCAGCCCTTGCAAGTGTTTTTGATGCTTCAATCCTTACTAGAAAGATGCAATTAGAGTATTGGAGGTTATTGGTGAGTTGCTCTGTTAGTTTTGCGTGAATTTTTGCGGTAATTGTTTTGGCTAAAAAGTTGTTGACAGTGACCAAATTCCCCTGGGTTGCTATTTGGACTTCAGGTTTGTTTGATTTTTTAACTCCCAAGTTTGTTGTGGATTGCTCGTGTTGTGGGTAATCAGTTTGTGCTACGAGTAATTTTTTACTAGGGTTTTTGAGCCATTTTCGCTTGATGTGTTTTTTGATCTAATCTTCTCTTGATATTTTTTTTTCTTTGATTTTGTTACTTCAAACCAGTATTATAGGGTGTGTCTAAGGGGCCTATGTCCTCAGTTGGGTGATTCAAGGCATTTCAGTTAATTTGTGAAGAAATTTTGGTGGTTTTGATGAGTCGACAATCTGGTTTTTATCCAAGGGTGATGCCTTTCTAACTGATTCTACATGTTGTTGTTATTGTATTAGTTTTTTTTTTTTTTGCTAAACTATGATGAATGTGGTGGTTTTGGTGAGTGGATAGCCTTGTTTGTGCACAAGTGATGTGGTTTTGGGTGATTTTGGCTTGATCGTGTACATTGCTATTGTTTTGCTGTTACCTATCTGACTCGCTGTAGATTCTGTTCACAAACTGATTGTTTTGTTTCTCCAATCTTCAAGGCTGAGCACTGTGGTGATGGGTTCTTCGCCTAAATTGTTATGTTGTTGATTTACTTGATTAGTTGAGTTTAGGTTTTGTGAGCTTTTTGATTTTGCACTGTGACGTGCTGCTGCTCCCATTGTGTTCTGTTTCTCTTCCACTAACTTTGGTTTGACCTACTTGTTGGTCTGTTACTTGGTGGTTTATAGGTCCTATAGTTTCTTATTAGCAAAATAGTTGTTTGTATTTTTATTTCTTATGACGTATTTGAATAGTGGTCGTGGTCGTGGTCATTGTTCTGGGTGGATGCATACTTATTGTGCAAGACACTGAGAATTATTGTTGGGATAAGTATAAGTGATCAACGTATACTCATCGGGCTTCTAATGATACTTTTTGAGTACATCAGACTTTTACCAATGGTCCAGTTGCTCCTACTACTGACTCTTATAGTGATATTTTATCTCAGCTCGGTAAGCCCATCTAACAAATATCTTCACTTTCTACACATTTTTCTATTCTTTCTACCGACCTTACTAATGGTGGTTGCCCTGCATGTATGGTTGCTCAATTTTCTTTGTCATCTTGGATCATTGATTTAGGAGTTAGTGCTCCTATGTCTGGTAATTCTTCCCTATTTTCTAATTTTCGTTTGTGTAGCTTACGTATTATGTTGGTTGATGGCTTCTTTCGACCAATACATGAATTGATGATCTCCATCCTACTCGGTCCATGTCTTTAATGTCTGACTTGTTTGTTTCTAATTTTTCTTTTAATTTGTTATCTGTGATTTAGTTAACTAAGTCCTTAAAGTGGTCAGGGACATTATCTACTTCTTCTTGTGTTTTTCAGGACCTCAAAACGAAGAAGGTGATTGGTGTGGGGTATGAGAGCAATGGATTTTACTACTTAGATCTTGATGATTATGTTCCTGCCTTGAGTGCTACTGTGTCTCCTTTTAAGTGGCACTTTCGACGGGGTTATCCCTCCTTGAAAAAGTTGCGTCAGGTTATTCTTGGTTGAAGCTCTTCTTTTGTTATAGTATGTAAGGCTTGTCAAGAGTCAAAATTAGGTACGCATCACCGTAGCTCTTTTCCTCATAGTTCTTCCAACTGTTAGCCTAGTTCGTTTCATCTTGTTCATACTGACATTTAGGGTCCTACAAGAGTCAAAAATATTTCTGATTTTTAGTATTTTGTCATCTTTGTTGATGATTTCTCTTCTATGAGTCGGTTTTATGAAAGACCGATTTGAATTGCCTAAGGTCTTTACCACATTTTATAATGAAATTGTGGTTCAGTTCGATACCCGTATTAAGGTTCTTCAGTCTGATGATGCCCTTGAGTATATTTAATCATTTATAAAAAACTTTTGTGCAGACCATGGCCTTATCCATCAAACTAAATATCCGCATACCTCCCAACAAAATGACATTGTCGAACGTAAACATCGTCATTTATTGGATGTTGTCCGCACCTTAATGTTTAATATGCATGTGTCAAAACCATATTGGGTTGATGCTATCCTTACTTTAGTTTATCTTATCAATCGCATGCCTTCCCCTATTTTGGACAACAGATCTCCTTCCTCATTACTTTATCCTAATAGTCCGCTAGTTGGACTCTCTCCTTGTGTCTTTGGTTGCGTTGAATTTGTTCATCTTCTTGGTTCGGGTCGGGATAAACTTTTGTTTTGCTTAGTGAAGTGTCTTTTTGGGATATTCTCGTTCACAGAATGATTATCGGTGCTATGACCTTGTCTCGTCGATACTACGTCAGTGCTAATGTTACCTTATTTGAGTCATCGCCTTTCTTTTTTGCATCAGGACATACATTGTTATTAGTTTTAATTTTTCCCGGTCAGGGGAGCCCTTGTTGCCTATTGTGTCAGACTATGTATCTTCTTCTTACTCGACTATCACGCCTCCCTTGCAAATTTATCGTCGTTCCAAGGACAGAGAAATTGTTCCATGTGCCCCTGCTCCACAGCTATCACCTAATTCTACTGAGGTCTTGCCATCTGAGCCGTTAGTTAGTTCATCATTTTCTGATTTGCCTATTGCTCTAAGGAAAGGTACTCATAACTGTACTAGGCATCCCATGTCTAATTTTGTTTCCTTGCATCAACTTTCCTCATCATTCCGTTGTTTTACATCTACCTTACCATTTGTGGTTGTTCTTAATTCCTTGACACAGGCTTCGGTATCTCGTGGATGGAAACTAGTTATATGGATGAGGAAATGAAAGTTCTTCATGAGAATCAAACTTGAGATCTCACTTCATTTCCTCTTGGGAAGTAACCTGTTAGTTATCGTTGGGTCTACACTGTGAAATATTTTCGTGATGTCTCTGTCGAGCATTTAAAGGCTCGGTTCATAGAGACTTGTAGGAGGAACTGTACGTGGATATTCCTTCGGGCTTCTTTTTTCTAGTGACAAGAGGGAAAATTATTAAGTGAAAAAAATTTCTTTATGGATTAAAATTGTCTCCTAGAGCTGAGTTCGATAGATTCCATAAGACAATGGTCAAGTTTGTGCATAAGCAAGTCATGCAAATCACAAGATATTCATCAAACAAGGGAGTGGTAAGATCTCAGTTCTTATAGTATCTGTTGGTGACATAATACTCGCAAGTGACGAAGTGGAGAAAGTGGCCAAACTGAAAGTCTACCTTGCTAAAGAATATGAAATCAAGGACTTGGGGCGTTTACGTTATTTTTTAGAGATTGAAGTGGCCAGATCAGATAGAGACATCTTTATCTCATAGAGGAAGTATATCCTTGATCTTCTGAAGGAAACTGGTATGCTAGGTTGTAGACCTGCGGACTTGCCCGTTGAGACGAGCCGAAAATTGTGAAATGATGAAAGTGATCAAATTGATAAGGAAAGATATCATAGGCTTATTGGGAGACTCATATACTTCTCTCACACTTGCCCAGATAGAGCATATGTAGTGAGTGTTGTTAGTCAGTTTATGCATGCTCCTCAAGTTCCTCATCAAGAGGCACTTCATCATATACCGAGGTACCTCAATTCGCCTCCAGGAGAAGGAATATTATTCTCAAAACAGGAGCACTTGAAGTTAGAAGCTTTCACATAAATAGATTGGGCCGACTCAATTGATGATAGGAGGTCTACTACGGGTTATTGAACCTTTTTAGGAGGAAATCTAGTTATTTGGCTTAGTAAGAAGCAAGCAGTGGTGGCTAAATTTTTTGTAGAGGCAAAGGTAGAATATAGTGTTATGTCTCATGGTATTTGTAAGCTTATGTGGCTAAAAACCTTAATAGAAGACTTGGGTGTCTATAATGGTGAACCTATGCGTCTGTATTGTGGTAATAAGGCTGTCATAAATATTACTCACAACCCAGTTCAATAAGATAAAATAAAGCACATTGAAATTGACTGACACTTCATCAAAGAGAAGCTAAATGATGGGTTGATTTGTATGCCCTTTGTGATGTCCAAGGAGCAATTAGTCGATGTGTCTACTAAGGGGTTTAGTAGTAGAAATTTTCATTCAGATGTACAAGTTGGGCATGAAAGATATCTATGCTCCAACTTGAGGGGGAGTATAGAATGTTATAATATTTTAATTGGGGACATAATTATAATCTGCAGCCTATTATGAGTTAATATAAATATTGCTGATTAAAGGAGAGTTACGTTGACTCCCATTCTTCAAAACCCTAATCTCTTTTATCTCTTTCTTCTCTCTTGCTTGCCCTAAAACTAAATTTCAAATATAGCAAAGCATTTGGAGTTTTTATGACAAAATCACGTGGTGTCTCGAATGTGAGTTATAAGGGAAAGATGGAACAG
Organism: Ilex aquifolium; assembly: GCA_951799425.1. Lineage (NCBI taxonomy): Eukaryota > Viridiplantae > Streptophyta > Magnoliopsida > Aquifoliales > Aquifoliaceae > Ilex > Ilex aquifolium. The sequence goes on from OX637399.1 coordinate 16,431,320, forward strand.
AGAAAGCTAAAAACAATGGACAGAAGAAAAATCCACAATAGCTTTATCCTACTAGTTTTCGAAACAAGTCCATAATCTCAGTAGTTTAGAGAAGCAAACATTTTAGGATGATATCAGTTGTGCATGGTGCTCATTATCAACTTTCTGGAAACATCCTTTACATTTTTTATGAGGGACAACATCGAAGTTTAAAAGCTTTGTTTAATATTAATGGATATTTATATGGCTATTGGACAAGACGCAAAGTGTTATATTGTATATCTTAGTCATGCAAGTAATAAAGTGTCGTCTCATTCATACCTGAAAGCCAATATGATCTGTCCTCATATATTGTTGTGTGCAGGGGTTTAAAGGTGATACAAGCTTCAGTCCTAAACAGGCTTTACATTGTATCATACCATAAACCGATGTGTTCTGTTTTTCTAAACTATGCCTACACTGCTGGACTGAAATGCATTTTGGGGGAGGTTCTAAGCCAAAAAAATATAGTATCACACTTATGAGCTACCGTTTTGTGCATTTTTCTGATATAATGTTGTATCCCATATTATGGATTTCAAACCCCTTTATGGGTTGCCGTCTTTGTTTCAAAGTTTCTTCTTCATAATTGTCATTTTTTGATGCCCTCTTTTAATGAACTTCATTTGGTATTGGTCAGTGTCTCTTCAGTCATGAATGATAGTGATTGATGATATAAATTAACTACCATTTTCAGGAAATTGCAGGTGATGAATTAGTGAAAGTGCTACAAATTAAGGAGAAAATACCAAGAAGAAAGGCACTGTCATCATTGGAGGAGGAAGTTTTGAGTATTCTTTCTGAGACAGGTTATGTCAGCAAGGACGAAGTTTCTGAAACAACACCAGACTTGTTTGAGGATGAAGACGAGGATGAGGAAGTGGTTGTGGATGGTGAAATTGATGAAGGTGATGTTCACATAATGCCGGTTTCACGGAAATCCGCCCCCCTGGTAACATTTAGTTCCTTGGGATCTAAATTACATGCAACTTTGTGTGTGTGTGTCTATTGTTTATTAAAATGTGATTCTGTTTTGATGCAAGTTTGTACCCCCTATTAACTGGAAATGGATCAGCAAGGTTCCCATTTTCTACTTATATTTTGAATATGAGATAATCTAAGTAAAATAAGTATTTTATCCTTTTTCTTGTGATATATAGGTGCTTCATTTGGTTGATATCGCTTTAAACAAGATTATTGTATCATCCTTTGCTTTTAGGGGAACTATAAAATGTGACTAGGTACAATATATATTTGTTTATGCGGCCTTTTGTGATTGCCGAAAACTTGAGAGAGAAATCAAGGCAACTGCCTCTCTCTTCTTTTTTTTTTTGCTATTGAACTGCCTCTCTACATATATGTGTGTAATTAATACCAAAAAACTAATAGATCCTTTAGGGCATACACTTATTACAATAGTGCCACCTAGACTATGTACTTTAATGAGTGTTATGTATCCTTTTTTGTGTGGACATTTGTAACGCCGAGGTTTCAAGGATCCAAGAGTTGGATTTGAGACTTGTGCAGCAGACTATAAAAAGCGACATGAGGCAATTAGGGCTGCACTTTTTTGTCTCTTATCTTGAGAAGAACAGAAGCTGCCTTTGCATTTCTTTTTCCAAGCCATATAATGGCTTGTTTCTTCTCTAATGTTTGTCCCTTTTCTTACTTTCTTTGTTGGTTGTTGAGCTACCCTTGCTAATTTGTTACCGAGCTTGGAACAAAGGGCTGCAAAGCTCCATCTTTTTGTACTAGTCTGCATCAGAATGTCAGTGACATACCGTTAATTGAGATGCGAACCATCTTCATAAAGATGCTTCTTAGATAAATTACTCAATTACAATCAGATTCTTGGCAATAGACTAGTGGACTACCCTCTTGGTGAACTCATGAATTTGTGCTTCCTTCCAATACCAGCAAAGTAAGACTGCCAAAATATCATCCAGTTGATTATAAAGAAATTTCCTTGGTACTCCAAACCCACTGGCTGCATCAGGGGATGATAATGGCCTATCCTGATCCTAAACGTGATGTTGGAGGCTAAGGCTTCCTTTATTTAACCCCCACTGCTTTCCCATTTTGTTCTGAATTTTCTTCCTGATTCCCCTTTGATAGACTAGAATTCTTTTATCTTGTCCTGTCCCAGGTTGCTTCAAATTTCTGGGACCCCATCCCCCTTCCTCTGTTCTACCTTACATTTATATTGTCAATGGAAAACATGGAAATACATTTACCAGCTGCCATTCTCCTTTATTGTTGTTAGTAATAAAATTCTGGTTCTTATCTAAAGAACAATTACCAATTGCCATTGCGCTAACCACATTGACAAAAACAAATGCTTGATTGGATATATCTTCCAGTAGCCATTGCCTGATCAGAGAAGACATATCCTTGTCTATAACTAAGACTGGCACTCACTCCGCGGTTTTGGTAAAATAAAAGTGTCCTTCCTCTCGTGTCATAATGTTCTTAGTTTGATGAGTTTTGACATGTTTGGAATGGGTTGCCATTTCAAAGGCTCGGTTGTGCTTGCTTTAATGTTTGGTACTCGTAATTTTAGAGTTTGAGACTCTTGTTCTTGCTAGGCAAAAGTTGGGACTATGGTCGGGATTGGACATCTGAATTCTCTACAATTCCCGCATTGGAAACCTGGATGAATAGCACCCAGTTAACATTGCTTAAAAAAATATTTCAGGTTTTTCAATTTGATGGATGAATGTTTTCCGGCTAATCTTCTGCCCATTCTTGTTGATGTTTATGAATGACAGATTGTTGGACAAATCTATTAATTTTTTTTTTTTGTTATTTTCCCTCTATAGCTGTTTTCTGAACTAGATGTGAAGGTGGTGTTTAAGGAAGTTACATCCAAATTCCTACGGAGACGTATTGTGGAGGTATAGATGCTTATTTTCTGTTGAACAGTGATATACACCATTTGAGATGAAAGAAATATTTATTTTCTCATTAAGTTACTTGCTATCCTAAGATGATGTGCTAATCAAGGATCAAAATATCGTTTCGAAACGGTTGAAACATCCGAAATGTTTCCGTTTCCAAGGAAACCGAAACGAATTAGTGTTGAAATTGAAATTCTAATACTTCGAGGTGTTCCATAATGTTTCAAAATATTTTGTTATATTTCATTGCATTTGCACAATTATTTCGGAATGTTTCAAGGCATTTCAAGATATTTTGGTATATTTCGACTAATGTTTTTAATAAATAATTCTTAAATTTTTTATTTTATTCATTCTGTTTTCGAAACAAGTTGAAACATTTCGAAATGTTTCCGAAACATTTCGAAACGTTTCAGTTTCCTAGGTGACCGAAATAATGTACCGAAACGAAATTTTGATCTTTGGTGCTAACTAACTTTCCCACTTTATTTTCCTACCTTACTGTTGCACATGACTAGTTTTCGTGTATTTTGTGGAGTTGAACTGTTATGGGCTCATAAAATATCAAATGGGCTAGTGCAAAGTATGGGTATTGTGTGGAAGGTCAAGTTTGATGTCTTAGTGTTGATATTCTCTGTACCAAATAAAAATATTGCTCGATACGATTTTAAGAAATTGAAATGGAGAAGAAAACACTCTAGTCTTCATGGAACTCTCACAATCAGGGGCGGAGCCAGAAACTGGCTTAAGGGTGGGCACAACCTGTATTCTATATATGTTAATAAAATGGTGTAGATCACAAATCTAAATTCGATAAAAATCTAAGGTTTCCACAAAAAAAAAATCAAAGCCTAAGGTCAAAATAATTTATGAATGAAAAGGAAAAAAGTCATTACCAAATTATATTACTCTTTACCAAATGGTTATACAAAGTTAACAGATAATTACACTTGATTTGTAAAAAAATCAAAGCAAATCAAAACCCTATTGGAGGTGTCTAGATATAATCTCTTAGAATTGTCTTTCTGGGATTGATTCCCCTGCCACCCCCAAAAGAAGAAAAAAAAACTCCACCCCATATATATAGATATGTAGCTAAAATATTTTGCAATTTGGAGTAGGTTTGTCTCAAACATTGATTTGTTTCGAGTTGCCTTGACTTTAAATTTTTTCTCCCAATTTACAAAGGTAAAGTGACACATTTATATTAATTATGTCATATTTTATAATAAAACCTCATTAAATCGAAAAGGGTCAAAAATTGACACGAATAATGTATATGAACAAAAAACAATAAAAAGAAAATTAATTACAATTCTTATCAGAATGTGAGGCTTATCATAACGAGTTTTCATATTTTATATTTAAATCACGAAGAGCGTAATAATACCATTGCAATCCAATGGAAACAAATCAATCATCAGTTCTAGAAAAGTAGAGATCAATTGTGGGCAGGGGTGGAGCCAGAAACTTGATTGAAGGTGGGCACAACCTATATTCTATATATGTTAATAAAATGGTGTAGATCGCAAACCTAAATTCGATAAAAATCTAAGCTAGGCACAAAAAAAAAAAAAACAAAAAAACCTAAGGTCAAAATAATTTCTAAATGAAAAGGAAAAGAGTCATTACCAAATAATACTACTTTTTACCAAATGGTTATATTAAAGTTAATCGACAATTACACTTAGTTGTAGATATAATCTCATAGAATTGTCTTTTGTGTTAGATCACTGTTCTGTTAGTGTTTTCTTTTGGGGAAATTTCAATACAAACCAGATGGGTGCGATTAGAATTTAAGAAGGGAGATCTATGATGTCTAGAGGTTTCCTTCTGGTTTCGACTTGAGTTCTATGAGTTTTTGGTGTTCGACTACTGTTTCGGCCTTAAAGAGTGATCGGGGCTGCTCGAGGTTACTCCAGTGTGTTGTTGTTTTGCCTTATGTTGGCTTATAGATAGTGGGTTCTTGGTTGTGGTTGAGGATTTGTGGTGGGTTCGCTTCGGCGCACTACTTTGCTAAGTCCGGTTCTATTATTTGTTACTCTTTGGTTGTGAATTGAATTTGTAAAAGCCTTTGGTTCAGAATAGTTAGTGTGATTGTTGGCATTTGGTAGATTAGTGGGTTATTTGTGGTTTGATTTGTTTTTTTTTTTTGGTTTGGCATTGCGTAATTACTTGTTGGTTTCTCGATGACAACTTTGAATAGCAGCAATAGTGGTGTTCAGGGTAGCGGTCGTGATTTGCTCCATAATGCCCGTCGTGGTGGTTTATGTACAGGACATAGTGAAAGTGGTGGTCGTTCTGGGCGTAGTCATCGCTCTAAGTGGAAGTGTATTTATTGTGGTGGCACGGGATATACTGAAAATTATTGTTGGGATCAGTATGAAAGATCAATATATGCTAATCAAGCTTCTAATGACATTTCGGGTTCCCTAGTACATCAGACTTCTACCAATGATCTAGTTGCATCTACTACTGATTCTTGTGATGATCTTTCTTCTTTGCTTCATCAGCTCATGTAGCAGTTATCTTTACTTTCTACAAATTCATTTGTTCCTACTATCGGTCTTGCTAATGGAGGTAACTCTGAATGTGTGGTTACTAAACCGTCTTTGTTGTCTTAGACCATTGATTCAGGATCTAGTGCTCATGTGTCTGGTATTTCTTCTCTATTCTCTAATTTTTTTTTTTTGTCTAACTCACGTATTGTGTTAGCTGATGGTTTCTTTTGACCGGTACATGGGACTGTTAATCTCTGACCTACTTAGTCTATGCCATTAACCTCTTGTTTTTTTGTTCCTAATTTTCCCTTTAAATTGTTATTGTTGAGTCATTAATTATGTCCATACAGTGTTCATGAATGTTCTCTTCATCTTGTATTTTTCAAGATTTCAAGATGAAGAAGGTGCCTTCAGTGCTACTGTGTCTCATTTTCAGTGACTCTTTCAATTGGGTCGTCCATTTTTGCAAAAGTTGTGTTAAGTTATCCTTGGTTTGAGTTCTTCTTCTGTATTAGAATGTGAGGTCTCTTAATTAGGCAAACAACATCACAACAATTCTTTTTCTCCTAGTTTTTCAAGTTGTTAGTCTAGTTATTTCTTGTTGTTCATACAGACATTTGGCCTCCGGTAAGAGTCAAAAGTATTTAAGGGTGGACACAATAAATTATATCCAAAAAAATAGCTAAATTTATATATATATAATTAAGAAAAAAATTTTGACGGTGGGCCAATGCCCCTTGACCCCTACATAGATCCGCCCTTTGATTTTAGGTCAATTGAAAGCCATTTCACCTTCAAATTTTGAATATAGAACGAAAAGAATACATAAATTTGTAGATCAAGACAAATTTTAAGGGTGGACACAATAAACTATATCTAAAAAAATACTCAAAATTTATATATATAAAATTAAGAAATTTTTTTTGAGAGTGGGCCAGTGCCCCTGGCCTGCTGGCCCCCACATAGATTCACCCTTGCTCACAATAAATGTCGAAATGTTGGATTGAGCAACTTTAAACCAAAATTTGGGGTCATTTATCTCAACTTATTAGATGGAGCTTAGTTTTTTTGGAGCTCTTGTATATAACCCATGTAAATCAGTTTTATGATTGTACCTTAGTAGTCCAAATTGAAATATCTCAGCTACCTTTCCAAAAAAAGGGAAGAGCCTCTATAGGGATATGACAATATATGAGCAAAATTAAGTCCAACCCGTTTATCATTCGCATAAGTTCTGATTTTTCATAAGGAATTAGAGTTGAAATATTCAGAGGATAAAATAGAGAAGGCTAATACAACATGAAAATAATAATTGCATTAGTGCTGGAGCCAGATATCCATTTTAGTGAGAGCAAAACTATGAGCAAAAAACTTAACCAAATGGTATAAAAAAATCTTTTCGGACTTCCATTAACGAGGATTGTATTGAGGGGTATTTTCAAATGAAGAATTCTTAAAGATAAAATATAAGAAAAATATTAAGACCCAACACTAAGCTACTATGTGAAAATAAAAGAAAAAACAAAATCAATCCGGTATCAACAAAATATGAACAAACAAAGACATGAACTTTGCATAGTATATTTTAACGTCATCGTATATGAAAGTGCCACACAATGTCATTGTTACAAATCTCAAGAATCATTAATAATTGAACAATTTTATAATGAAATTTCTCATCAATTTTCTTTCAATCTATTTGAGAAATTAATTTTTTTGGAAAGGTATAAATGCTTTTGTGTTAGCATATTTTACCATTTGCATTTATTTGTGTTACTACGTCATGAGCCATTTAAAAAAGAATTAGATGCAACTATATAATTAATTCTTAAAAATAAAATAGTGAATTAAATAATAGAGGTAGCCGAGGGTATTTTACATCTGTCTTACTCAGTTAAAATATGTCTTCGTAGATTACGAAAAACCTTATAATAGAACAATACAACAATAAGAAAGTGACATGTTTGGAAAGTAATATCGTAGAAAAGCAAAACAATAGGAAAGTAGCATTCTAACGCACTCTCTCAAGCTGAAGCTTATAGATTAAAAATGCCTAGCTTGGAGTAAAGACTCCTAAAGGTGAACCGTGCCAATGGCTTGGTGAGAAAATCACCGAGTTTACTGCAATATCCCTATGTAGACAGTAAGGTTGATAAAACCAAAATCTAAGTGATTGCTTCAGACCATTCAAGGACTTCTTTAATTAACACAAGCTACCACGATCCTCCACCAGAGTAATAAACCTGAGTCATGGTTCTAGGTGAAGTCTAAGATATCACTTTAGTTTTATGGAGAAGCAATTAACGACCACACCAAACCAAACAATTACAAACGACGATCACGACAACATAGATGACGACAAAGGACAAACACACCAACAGTAGCACCACCAATAATGCCGACACAAACAAATACAGTTAACAACACCACAAAGAACCATATACAACAACAAATTGAATTGAAATAATGGAAAATAGGGTAAACCAAGTAGAATCGGAGTAGAATCGGCCAAAAAAAGGCTGAACCAGTGTTGAAGACCACAAAGCCAATATTGAATCAGGATGAAAACTACAAAACTAGCACTAAACCATGCTAAAACACTGAGTTAGAGCTGCACCAGGATGAAAACCACTAAAGTAGTACCCAGCTGTGTTGAAAACCGCTGAATAGATGCTAAATCAGGTTGAAAACACTGAACCGACATTCAACGAGATGAAACCAACTAAACCAACATCAAACTAGACTGAAAACCAAAAATTGACACTAAATTGGATTGAAAATACTAAATCAGAATTGAACTAGGATGAAAACCACTAAACTAACACTAAATTTGGTTGAATATCATTGACCCGACATTAAATCGGATTGAAGATACTAAAATCCGCACCAATGATCAGACACCAGAGACAGACATGTATTTAGCACCTCACAACACCTGATAATGGTCACAATAGCTGATGATCAACTGATTAATATACCCACAACAATTGATGAGCAATTGATTAAGATACCAGCGACATGGAAACTACAATTTAGAGTGATTTCAGGGACGACAATAACGGGCAAACACACAGAGGACTACAACTTATTGTGTGCTAGGCTGGTCCAACCACTAGACGAGTGAGGCACTCGCCTTGGACCAGAGCCACTCACCAAAGTATCTTGCTCTGATACCAAGTTGAAACTTGAATAATTGTATGTTAGAGCTTAGGAAAAGAAAGAAAAAAAACAAAAAAAAAAACAAGGTGTGAGACAATATTGTGCAGCATGTGTTGCCAACACCTTGTCACATTTTTATAATAGATTGATATTGAAGACAAGCACAATATTAGGTATGTAAAACATAATAGAAAACTACATAATAGGGAAAAAAAATAATAAGAAAGTAGTATTCTAACAGAGACAAAACAGTGCATTAAACATAAATCGGGGGATTATCGGTTGGGTCAATTGACTATCTTTGGACCTAGATGACCATCTTTTGCAAAATAAGTAGGACTTCACTAATTAGACTTAGGCTTTTGGTAATTCTATTCCTCACATTATATGAATTGATCAAATAGGCCAATGTGGGTGAAATGAGAAAATGACTAAAATGCCCTTAGGGTGAGTTAATTAAGGAAAGAAGCATAAAGGACTTAACTCCAAGCCGAAGCAAAAACATCCAATTTGGAAGAAAAAGGTGAGTAGTCCTATCCCCCCGGGGGGGACTGCTGACACATGTTTACTCTTTCAAGACTAATGAGTACTATTTTTGTTGTATGTATCAATTAAAAGTTACGTTACAAGTTGTAACGAGTGTGTCATGTAATGGGTTGTTAGTAAAATGTAACTGTATACTTTCCTTAGATAAATAGGTAGGTAATACATAGAGAGGAGACAGTTGATTGTGATGTTGTTCTCTTGCTTCCCCTCTATCATTGGCCTCTTGCCTTTTGTTTTAATGACTTCAAAGCTATTTTTGGGGAGCTAGTTGGCCAAGGCTTAGTTGTTTGTCTCCTTGTTTCATTGTTAAGTAACGTACTGTTTGATAACGCTCTTTTTGAGTAGTTTTTTACATTCATTAAGCATTTTTGTTTGGAGCATTCCTTTTTCTTTGTCCAAGTTTGCTCTTTTCTTACAACCTTTCTCTAATGTATTTTGTACACCCACACACAGATATAAGTGCATTCCTTATACACTAAGATGTATATAGATCATTTTTTGAATTGAATATGCTTTTTTTTAAAATAAAATAATATTTTTGTTTTTGCTTAAAAAAAGTTACTTTTGTGCTAGTGTAGCTGACACTGGCATAAAAGATGAGGGTTACGTTAGGTAGCTGACAGGCAGTGTAAAATCTCGTCAAACCAAACATGAACGTGAATCCAATGAACATTCGCATAAATACTAGGACATTCCCCCATAAGCGATGCATTGCACCAGCCTCCGGTCGGAAAGTTAGCGAGGGGCGCCGCATTTTAGTCGTTTGGATGTGTTGAAAAATTCGCAAGGGTTCTTGCGCCATGCTGAACGAGCGCGGTCAAAGAGGTTAGTCTAGGTTAGCAACTTGGAATATAGGAACTCTAACAAGTAAATGAATTGAGTTAGTTGAAACTATGATTAGAAAAAGTGTTAATATAGCGTGCATACAAGAAACTAAGTGGGCAGGGGCTAAAACTAGGGAAATAGAAAATACAGGATATAAACTTTATTACACAGGAAAAGATGGACATATAAATGAAGTAGGAATAATAGTAGATCCACATCTTAAATAAGAGGTAGTGACAATTTTTAGGAAAGGAGATAGAATAATATTAATCAAACTTGTAATCGAGGGAAGTATAATTAATATTATTAGTGCATATGCATCTCAAATAGGATTAGATGATCATATTGAAACTTAATTTTGGGAGGATATGGATGAAGTAATAAGAGCAATACCAATGGGCTACAAGAGAAAGAGTATATAGACTTTAATGACCATATAGGAAAGGATTGGATTGGTTATGATAGTGGACATGGATTTAGGAATACGAATGATGTCGGAGATTGTATCTTAGATTTTGCTATAGCTTATGATAGCAAATACATATTTCAAAAAGAGGGATGAGCACTTAGTAACTTTTGAAAGTGGATTAAATAAAAGTCGGATAAATTTTTTCTTAACTAGGTGAGGGGATCATAGTGTAAAGTCATCCCAAGTGAGCATAACCACACAACTTAGGATAATGATATTAGATATGTGTATTAACCACAATATAAGAAATAAGAAAGAGATTAAAAATTCAAGAACTATATGGTGGAATTCGAAAGGAGAAAAGATAGATTTGTTTAAAAATAAAATACTAAAAGAATTAGTGTGGGATTTAGAAGATGAAACAAAAATATAATGTGGAACACAATGGTCGAACGTATTAAAAAAGTAGCTATCGAGGTTCTTGGAGAATCAAGTGGTAATAAACCATTGGCAAGAAAAACTTGGTGGAATGATGAGGTCCAAATGGCGGTAAAAGTAAAAAGAGAGTGCTATAAAACATAGCAGAAAACAAAAAATGAAGAAGATTTTATAAGTTACAACTGTCAAATAAAGAAGTAAAAAAGTGGGTAAGAGATGCTACGTACAAAGCATATGATGACCTTTACTCTAAACTAGACACAAAGGATGGATAGAAAAAGATATATAGACTTTAAGAGAGAAAAACTAGAGATGTTAATCATACTATATGTATTAATAGTGAAGACTCTAGGGTTTTGGTACAAAATGAGGAAATTAAATAAAGGTGGAAGAATTATTTTGAAAAGTTACTAATATGATTTTACTTTTCGCAGGGAGGAAAAAGAAGTGATGGCAGGGCTTCACATGATATACGACTAATTAACTCACGATGTGGACTACTTCCTAGAGCACATGGAAGTACTCTTTTCACACGTGGAGAAACACAGGTTGGTTGAAGTGAAGTTTTAATGTCAAGAACATTTAGCCACTATGCTTGTGTTTCTAAAGATCACATTTATAATGTTCTTCATCAAGTACTAATTCCAACATATATGTACTGTCCCGTGAGCAATATTTTTCACATGTAATGTGTCTCTGATAGAATTGTTGATGTTACAAGATCAGAGTGATTGCTTTGATATTTTGTATCAGACTACTATCTATTTAGGCATGCTTCTTTTATAGATTCTTCTCCCGCAAATTAGTTACTCTTATTGCTTTTAATACATTTAAGATGTCCATGCATGCACTTTAACGAACTGTTCGACCAAAACACGAGTGTTTGAAAATTGAAATTCCCATGTTCCAAAATATTTATCATTTGCGGGATGTTTCTTCAAATGTTTCAGAATCAAGACTCCAAATTTTTCCTATTCTTCGAAACGAAATTTTTTCCCTTGTTTATAGTATTGCGCTTAACCTGTTTTCCCACTAATCCACCCCAGCATCCTGATATTGGTATACGATCCTATCTCAATGTTTTGCATTATGAAATGTATTATTTCTTATTCATTTCATAAACTTTCAAGCAATGTTGAGTATATGTTTGTCTATATATATCTTCGTTACTTTAGCAGCTGTGGCATTTGATTGGCATATAAAGCAATCGTGATCTTTTGTGCAGTACATTCCTCAATTTCTTCAATTACCAAATGTTGAAATATAAATACTTAAGTTACACATTCTCCAACAGTTTAAGTTGGTTAAGCTTTTGGAGTAGATGGTTGTTTATATTAATATCGGAGCAGGAGGTCTTATGTTCGAATCTTGCTGCAACCCTAATTATTAAAAGATTTTCATGTGCTGGCCCAAAATCTTGTTTGCACGTGAGGGGCCGTGTTGAAATATAAATACTTAAATTACACCCTCTCCAACAGCTTAAGCTTTTGGAGCAGATGGTTGTTTAACACCAAATATTCAGATGTTTCCCTGTGCAAGTTAAATATGAAGCTTATTTACGTCTTAATTATGGAATTTTTGATAAGTGATTTGTTACTTGTTACTAATGCAATGAAGAACGGCGTTACACTATTTAACTATAGACAAGGTTTTCATGTCATTGAATGGTGAAAAAGGATCATGTAGCCAACCCCATGTATTTAGATTTCAGACTTTTTAACCTAGATTATACTTCAGCAATTCAATTTGGTTTGCAAGATGATGTGGTTTTTTTTTTCCTTTCTTTTAAAAACTTTGATTTTCTTAGTTTTGCTTTTATTTTGGTTTTACAGTCATTAGCAGTAGTTACACTTGGTGATAAACAAATGGCACAAAGAATAGACAATCTTGTAGATGAGGATGATGTGAAGAGATTCTATCTTCAGGTGTGTGTATCTAACTTTCATTTTTGGCTTATAATGGCGAAACTTGTCCTTTTGTCTCTGCCAAAGAGGGACATGAATTTGTGTGCTAGCATGCTTTTCAAAAACTGGATTACCTTTATTTTTCTTATTGTGTCATATCGGTTCCTGTTCTTCTGGACTCCTTGTTTAATTCCATTAGATATCTGTCTCCCAAAGTGGCTGCCATGGAATGTAACTTGCATTTGAATCAATTGTGCAGCTAACGATATTATCTTTAGTGAATGTCTGGCCCCTATTTCTGACTTTCTCTAATCATATATCACTTCTTCATTAGCTTTTCACTGCAACTAACAGCAGTCTATGTTACCCTAATTTTTTTTGTCAATATGTTACCTAGAGTTGCATAGCTGGATTTTTCGGAAAAAATAAGTTTTGAGACAAAAGATTATGCAAATGCATTTTTCTCTTGTGAGGCAAAATTGTGGACGGAAGAAGAAAGGTGATAGAAGATTTACAAGCAATTTTTCAGCAGCCTTATGGGGGGAAAAAGAGCTAAAAAAGACAAGATAGGACATATATGGATGTAATTGCTGCATATATTTGAAACTTCTTTAGTTGTCTGTCATCTCCCACACTATCGGTAAATAATGCTGTCTCCATGAATTCTCAGTTACATGTATTTTTTATTTGGAATTTAACTCTCAATGCCTATGTGGAATTCCTCTGCTTTGTTCATATTCTTATATTTTAGACTGCAGATTGTGATTTAGCTAAGCAATTTCAATAAAGCCATGAAAATACTGTTGCACAAACGTCTAAACCTCCATAGCAAAGCATTATTTGGGGTTTTAAATTTCTAAGTACATCGAACTCAATGAATTAAGGTGCTAGTTCGATATTTGCATATGTTCCCGCTTAACATCAAGGCCAGATCATGATATGGGATGAAGAGAGAGAGAGAGAGAGAGAGAGAGAGAGAGAGAGAGAGCTAGCTCTAACCTATGGCATGGCCAACCCCATCTATATGGTTTCAAAATAATATTTAATGCTTTGATTGAACTTGATATCATAATCTGTTACAGTATGGGATCACAGAATGCCACCATGCAAGAAAACGTAATTGGGAGATGTTAAAGTTGTGACAAGAACTCTCATTTTGTTGGTGTTAGAGGTTCGCAAATGTTGCTTATAGCGAGCCTCAGGGTGCATGGTATGTGCCATAAGCAAGGCTCATAACTTAGTGAACATGCTTGGTAGAATTGGAACCTCTAGGTTAGACCTTTGAGGCATTTTTATAGGCTTAATTTGTCACACCCCAACTCCAAGGGCATGACCGGCCGTGAACCATAGATCCATAACCTATGGAACACGTAAGCCTAACAATATCTAATAATATAGGAGTGAAAAACAACATTAACACTAAATTGATCTTATGTCAATATGTCAAAGTCAACATACCTAAACTTGTTTGCCCCAATTATCCAAACAAGTAAAGATGGTTATACGATATATGCTACGGAGGTCACAACACTATTAGTCCCCAATCAATTCCCTGAGTCCACTATTGGCACTCCAATCTTTTACCTGAAAAAAATTTATAATCCAACGGAATGAGCTTAAAGCCCAGTGAATGGAAAGGCATGCATAAAGTGGCTGAAAAACATATTTGGCATACGACATGTAAAACAAAGATTTGGAAAAATAACTTCATCAAGATAACCAAGTTCTCAAGAATAACACAATCGGATTTTAACAAGGAATCATACCACAAAGGTGAATCATATCATAATGGTGGAGACTGCACGATATCCAATAATCGATGGAAACCAAATACTAAATGTCAGAATATAAGATAATCAATTTTTCAAGAATAACACAATTGGATTTCAACAAGAAAGCATACCACAATGGTGAATCATATCATAATGGTGGAGACCGTACGATATCCAGTAATCGGTGGGAACCAAATACCAAATGCCAGAATATATCTCAGGGTTGGATCCAACATCGTTCTTAGGGTCACCACAGGTTGGCGCCCGGGAACTATTCCCTAAGACGATCCGGTGAAGGTCACCAGGACGCACCAGGCACTGTTCCTTCAACCGTTGAGCACTAGGGTCACCACAGCCTCCCCCGGGTCTGTTCCCTAGTGGCCAGAGTCACCCGCACACAGAGGAATAATTTCCCTGGACTTTCAATCATGGTCTCATTCACTATTACAAAGTGATTATATCTCAGGGTTGGATCCAACATCGTTCTTAGGGTCACCACAGGTTGGCGCCCGGGAACTGTTCCCTAAGACGATCCGGTGAAGGTCACCAGGACGCACCAGGCACTGTTCCTTCAACCGTTGAGCACTAGGGTCACCACAGCCTCCCCCGGGTCTGTTCCCTAGTGGCCAGGGTCACTCCACATAGAAGAATAATTTCCCTGGACTTTCAATCATGGTCCCATTCACTATCACAAAGTCTCACCATATAAACAAGTGATGGAGTCACAATACTTCACAAAAGTATTCATCAAGTAAGGAGAATCGTATGCCACAAGTATTTAGACACTTAGTCAAACATTTTGGAAAGGTAGTAATGAACAAGCATGATGTAATATTTTGAAAGTTTTTAGGGATACGAGGAATTTTCGAAGATACGTAGCATGCCAAACCACTCACCTCAAGTCCAAAGGAAATGCTTTGTCACCCGAAGTAGAGTGAGATGTTGCCGATGCCTTTCCTCTTTCTCTCACAATTTCCTTTCTCTTTTGATGAGGTTCTCTTCTTTCATTCTTCTCTCTTTTACTCTCTATTCTTTCTCTCTCTCTTTAGTGGGAGGTCACCAATGTGTTTTCCTCCCAATTCAATAACCAAGTCCCCTATTTATAGGCCTTCAAGACTCCTAGGAGTACTCTAGAATGTGGACATGTGTCATTCTTTCCTTGGTGTGGGGAACCTTCCTTCATTTCCTTACTTGGAACTTTCTAGGTTCCAATTGTAGATTTTTATACAATGGTTAATTCTCCACATCTCTAGAAGTCTCCATACTAATCTAGGACGTTGTGGAGTACTCTTTATCTCTCTAAAATCTTCTAAAACCTTCCGGAGTGCTCTAGGTTCCTCGATGTTCTAGAACCTTCTAGATCTTTCTAGAAACTTCTTCAACATTCTAGATTCTTCTAGACTATTCTAGGTTATTCTTGAACTTTCTAGAGACTTCTCCAACATTCTAGATTCTTCTAGAATATTCTTGATTTTTTTAGAAACTTCTCCAATATTCTAGATTCTTTTAGACTATTCTAAATTCTTCTTTAACATTTTTCTTATTCCTTCCAAGATAATATTCTCTAACTAGTTCCTTGCCAAAATAGAACGGGGTATTACATAATTGCCCACGTACCTTTTAGAAATTTTCTGTCATTGTAAGCTGTAAAATTAGAAACATGTGATGAAGAATGGAGGAAAGGTGAATAAAAAAGAAAAGAGAACAAAAACTGGAAAACAAAGGGAAAGAACAGATGTGAAAAATGTATGAAAGTTATATGCTGTTATGTAATAACTCTGTTACAGGTATGATAGCGACTGATCTAAATATGATGCAGAATTAAATAGTAATAAGGCAATCACTCGAGACAGATTTGTTTTCAGAAAGTAGACATAAAGATACTTACATGGAAACCCTTGCAAGAAAATCCACAACCTCATCCAGCCACACACACACTATATGGAAACATGTAGAGAAGGACTTGACTTCACTTACAATCTTGATTACTCTAGTTAAGCAGTAGCCCTCACACAACCTTGATACTTCACAGCCGGCAGCTGGTTCCTGGAGCACATGCCGCTATTCAACACCTTCAACTTGTGTGCTGATATACTAGGGGTGCAACTCGGGCGGGTTGGGCGGGTTGAGATGTCAATCCTAGCCCAACTTTAGGCATATAATCTTCAACCTTAACCTTAACCCTAACCCTACCGAGGTATTCAACCCTAGTACTGCCCGAGTTTAATTCGGGCAGGTTCGGGTTGAATTTGGGTTACTTAATTCGGATTTGGGTTAAAAATCGGATTGACTTAGGTTATTTAATTTGGGTTGATTTTTTGAAGTGTCGATTTGATTTTTTAATGTGTAGATCTAATTTTTTCAAGTGATCTGAGATGAAGGACGAGACTCAAATGAAGAGAGAAGGAGTGAGAGAATGAGGAGTGACGAGTGAGAAAGGGAGGTTGAGAGTCTATGACGACTCAGACGAGTGACGATTGAGAGAGGGAGGAGTGACAATTGAGAGAGGGAGGAGTGACGAGTGAGAGAGGGATTTGAGAGTGATGGAGGTGCAGGGGTGAAGACTTGAAGTGAAGTGAAAGTCTGGACTCTAAAGAGTGAAGATAAATACTAACTCTAGTTAAATATATTTATATATTTATGTATATTCGGGTTCAACTCGATTTTAATATTCGGGTTAAATCCGACAATCCGATGCCTCAACCCGAGGCTTGCCTAAATTCAATTTGGGTTGGGTTTTTTTTGCCTAGGCCTAACCCAAGTATTAAAAATTCTAACCCAAACACTGTTTTTTTGGGTTGGGTTTGGGTTGAATTCGGGTTGGCCCCCCCAAGTTGCACCCCTATGATATACCACTGGTAGGTCTTCAGCTCATTTATGCAATGATAATCCTGATAACATCTCACTCACTCAGTTTTCACGAAGGTTGTAATGGGTATTGGTGGTATCACTTTCTCAATGATATATCATCCAATACTTGGGCAATTTTGTTAAACTTCTCCAGTTGTTCTCAAAATGATGAACTTTCTAGCCTCCGCAAACTCTGGTTTTGACCCTTGACTTTGCAAGGTGCCAAGAGAGTATACATAGTTTGTGACACATCTCTGTTTGGGTCTCCTAACAAGTTAGTAATGTTTCCTTATCAAATATCCACATTATAGAGGATCTCTAGCCCATTTAAAATACTTGATAACATCCCGGTACCGTCTAGGTCAATCTAAATGGATAACTACATTTCTACATTGTTTTGAGACCTAAGAAGCACAAACACGAATACGGGACACGGATGCGTACGACACAGACATGCAGACATGGTATTTTTCTAAAAAATAGGACACGGACACACTAGGGATACGTCAAATAAAATATATTTCTATATTTTATGTAACAAATATTTTATTTTTTATACAACCAGAGATCACAAATTTGGTCCAAGTACACAGAAATTTCATTTTTTTTTAATAAAACCTTGCTAATACGAGGATAATTTATTTAGAAATTGTAGGATATTAGGTTATTTCAATTAAGGGCATTATTGTAGTCATTCCTTTATTATGAGTTAAAGTAGGGCAATTAGAGGAGAGACTGATTATTCTCATTCTCCTTAGCCCTATTTTCTAGTCTTCTCTTTTTCTTCTTCTTTCTCTTGTCTCCTCTCCGCTTTAAACCCTAAATCTTAATTTCAACTTGGTATTAGAGCAATTTATCTAAACTTTGGAAGCCACTAGAACACTCAGGAAGGCTAAGAGGATCTGTTGGATTGTTGAAATCATCGTCGGAGTGATGGCATCATTGTTAGAATGATGTCATTGACGAAGTTATGGTATGACTTGGTTTTTCCTCCTGGGTACAATTGTGATTTTTTCAATTTTTTTGGTTAAATCTTATGATATGCGATTTGGATGAGTTTGGGACTGCAATATCTACTCTAAAGTAATCTGTGGGTGTCGATTTGGACTCTTGGGAACTCGGGGAGAGTTTTGTTTAAAGCCCAGTTGTTTTTGGGTAATTTTCGATGGTTTCTTGGCTTCAGTAGTCACCGGTTGTGTCTAACAGCAGTGGTAGACTTCTTCCCATTATGTTTCGAGGATATGGATGAGGTTTTTCTTGTGTCTAGTACCTGTTTGTGAATTCTTTTGGCCAGAGAGGATTCCGGTGGCAGTTTAGGACCCTGACAGGTTGGTTCGGCACTCCTTGGGTTGTGGATTCTGGTGATCCACCAGTGACTTTCTTTATGATGGGCAGTTCCCTAATGTTTTCATGTAGGCTTGATATTCATTAGGGGATCCTCTTTGGTGCTGGTTAGTAGCCAGTTTGTCCCTCAAGTTTGGTCTCCTCTTTAATTACTACTTGTGGCCTATGTGAAGATTCTTTTGAAGTGTGGGTTATTGTTGTTCGTGTTGAGTTAGCTTTAAATTTTCTAAGAAGTCATGTCTGAAGTTAGTGAAGAAACAACAAGCAGTGAAAAGGGTGTAGTGAGTCGCGGGGATACTCTTTGATGCAACCTTGTTCTCCAGATTAGTTCGATAAAGTTGGATGGAGGGAACTACCTGGCGTGGTCTCGATCATGCTTATTATCAGTGCGGGCAAGTGGGTTAAATGGATACGTGACAGGAGAAAGTAGGAGACCCAAATTTGAACCTAAAGTTAGCCAGTGGATCTATGAGAATTCATTAGTGATGACATAATTACTCAACTCGATGCAACCTAATATTAGCCGGGGTTTTCTATTTCTTGCGACAACTTGTGAGATTTGGTCAGCAGTGGCTCAGACATATTTATAGGTTGGGAATGATGTTCATATTTAGAAGCTGTGGAAGAAGATTCATGAAACTAAGCAAAGAATATGACTCCCGTAGAGTACTATGCAAGATTGAGTAGTCTGTGACAAGAGTTGGATTATTATCGGGATTTTCAGGCAAACTGTGCTAGAGATATCGCTTAGTTTTAGAAGTTGATAGAAAAAGAATGAGTATATGATTTTCTTGCACGTTTTAATATGGAGTATGATCATATTTGTATATAGTCTTTGGGTAGAGATCTTTTTCCCTACTGGAGGCAAGTTTATTCTTATTTTCAATAGGAGGAGAGTAGGTGGAATGCCATGCTTCATACTCTTGCTCATGATAGGTCTGTCCTAGTAACTGCCAGCTGTACTACAAAGAGAGAACAAATTCTCTCAACCTTGTGGAGGAATGAAGAACGATTTGTTGTACTATGATTACTGTGGGAAGATGAGACACACCAAGCAACATTGTTAGAAGCTACACGGTCGTCCATTAAGGGGGCGTGATGGTAATAGGGGTCGTCCTATGCGCTCACTTGCTCATTTGACTAAGAGTGCTGATCCTATATCCTCCACATTGGCCTATCTTCATCTAATGGTGTTGATCGTGTGAATTTCACTATAGATGAGATTCAAGTTCTCATGCGTCTGATGGCCCGGTTTGATGCTTTACCCACATCTGCTTCCACTTCTGCTGCTTCCAACATTGATCACACTAGTATACATGCCATTGCTTTTATAGCCTCCTGTTCTTCTGATCCTTGGATCATCGATTCTGGAGCCACTAACTATATGATTGGGTCCTCGAGTATTTTCTCCTCTTATTCCACATGTTGCGGTAGAGACAAAGTTAGGGTAACAAATAGCTCATTATCATCTGTATCAGGAAAAGGTTCTATCCATTGTTCTCCATCTATGTCTCTAACTTCAGTCCTTCATATTCCTAATTTTTCTACTTACTCTCAGTAAGTAGCATGACAAAGTCTCTAAATTGCTCAATAACATTCTTCCCTTCTTATAGTTCCTGAACGAGGAAAACGATTGGCAATGGTAGAATTAATGGTGGTTTATATCTGCGAAAGGATCAACCTTCTTAGGAATTTCAAGCTTCTAGTTCTGTGGCCCTCCAACAGTTACATTAATGACATCGAAGACTTGATCATTCATCGGTAGGAGTATTAGAGAAGGTTTTTCTAGTTTTGATGAAACAATGTAATAAAGATAATTTTTTTTTTTTTAATGTTTGTGAATTTGCCAAGCATACAAGAACTTGTTATCCTAGCAATAATAATAGAAGCATTGTTCCGTTAATGATTGTTCATTCTAATGTTTGAGGACTATCTCGTGTTGTTTCTCTTGGTGGATATCGATAGTTTGTTACTTTCATTGACTGCTATACTCGGGTTACTGGGGTTTATTTGTTGTGCAATAACGATGAAGTATTTACTTGTTTCAAGAACTTTCATAAATTGGTTAATACTTAGTTTGATACCAATATTAAGGTGGTCAGGACTAATAATGGGACTGAGTTCTTTAAGGGCGAATTACCCTATGGAATATGAAATTCTTTGTCAATTTAGTTGTGTTAATACACCTGAGCATAATGGTGTAGCCGAGAGGAAAAATTGACATCTCCTTGAAGTGACTTGCTCCTTGATGTTCACTATGGGTGTACCTCCATTCTTCTGGGGATATGCTATACTCACTGTTGCATATTTCATCAATCACATGCCTTTAAGGGTTCTTGATTTTGCTACTCCTTTAGGGTTGCTTCAAGGGTCAATGTCTCTTTACTCTATTCCTTTAGAAGTGTTTGGTTGTGTGTTTTGTGCATGATTACCGAACGACCAAAGGGAAGTTGGAGCCAACGGCGTTGCATTGTGTCTTTACTGGCTACTTTGCTACCCAAAAAAAGTATAAGTGGTATCATCTTTAGTCTAGAAAGGTGTATGTTAATATGGATGTCACATTCCATGATACAGAGTTATATTCCTCCGTTCCTCCATCATTTCTTCACAGAGTAGTGTATTGAAGAAGAAGAGATGCGAGAGGATGAATATCTGCTCTTATCCCCTAATCAGGGCTTGAGTTAGGGGAAGCCTTAGGGAGAAACACCTATTTAGGGGGAGTAGACTACGTGTGGAAGATTGGATGGGGAGGATTTGCGATGCTACACTCGACGACAAGCTAAACAGATCTCCACTCATGAGCCACAAAGTCAATCATTATCTCCGAACTCAGTTACTGAGATCTCTTCCTCCTTATCAGGTAATGAGTCTCCTTGTTGTAATCCTACTGATGATATCTCTTTACCTATTGCCATTCGAAAAAGAGTTCGGACTTGTACCCAACATCCTATTTCTAAATTTGTCTCTTATAACTCTTTGACTTCTTCTTATCGTGTTTTTTTTTCGTTTTTCTCTCAGTATATTAAAGAAGAAGAGATGCGAGAAGATGAATTCCTGTTCTTATCCCCTGATCAAGGGTTGAGGCAGGGGATGCCTCTAGGAGAAACACCTATTTAAGGGGAGCAGACTACGTGTGGAAGATTGGATAAGGAGGATTTACGATGTTACACTTGACGACAAGCTAAGTAGATCACCACTTATGAGTTGCCAAGTCCGTCGTTATCTCTAGACTCGGTTCTTGAGGTAATGAGTCTCATTGTAGTAATCTTGCTGATGATATCTCTTTACCTATTGCTATTCGAAAAGGAGTTCAGACTTGTACCTAACATTCTATTTCTAAATTTATCTCTCATAGCTCTTTGTCTTCCTTCTATCGTGCTTTTGTTTCGTCTTTATTTTGTAAATTCTTCAGCAATTTACAATAACTTGACGTTAAGAATGCATTTCTTCCTGGGGACTTAGAGGAGAAAGTGTATATGAATATTCCTCTAGGTTTTTTTTTTATTTGCCACAGAGGGAAAAGTATGTAAGTTAAAAGAAGTCTCTTTATGGACTAAAGCAGTCTCGAAGAGCATGGGTTGATAGATATCATAAGGCTATGGTCAAGTTTGAGTACGACAAAGTTATGTAGATCACACAATATTCATCAAACAATGGGGTGGTAAGATTTTAATTCTTATAGTATATGTTGATGACATAATACTTACAGGCGATGAAATTGAGGAGGTGTCCAAACTGAAGGTCTAACTCGCTAAAGAATTAGAGATCAAGGATTTGGGGCGGTTACGCTGTTTCTTGGGGGTTGAAGTGGCCAAGTCAGATAAATGCATTTTCATCTGACAAAAGAAGTATATCCTTGACCTCCTGTCATGCTAGATTACAGACCTATTGACTCTCCTATTGAGGCAAACCACAAACTGAGCAGTGATGAAGGTGATCAAGTTGATAGAGGAAGATATAAGTGGCTTGTTGGGAGACTTATATACCTAAATCATACTCGCCCAGACATAGCATATGCAGTGGGTGGTGTTAGCCAATTTGTGCATGCTCCTCGGGTTCCTCATCAAGAGGCATTTCATCGTATACTGAGGTATCTCAAATCATCTCTGGGTAAAGGAATATTGTTCTCAAAACAAGATAATTTGAGAATAGAGGTTTTCACATATGCAGACTAGGTAGACTCAATCGAGAATAGGAGGTTCACTACAGGATATTATACCTTTGTAGGAGGAAATTTAGTAACTTGGTAAAGCAAGAAGCAAGCAGTAGTTGCTAGATCTAGTGCATGACTCATGGTAATTGTGAGCTTATGTGGTTGAAAACCTTAATGGAAGATTTGGGGGTCTCTAATTGTGAACCTATGTGGCTGTATTGTGACAATAAGGTTGCCATCAATATTGCTCACAACACTGTTTAGCATGACAGAACAAAGCATATTGAGATCGATCGATACTTCATTAAGGAGAAGGCCAATGATGGGTTGATTTGTATACCACTTGTGACGTCCAAGGAACAACTTGCTGATGTTTTTACTAATGGACTTAGTACTAGAATATTTCATTATGATATATGCAAGTTGGACATATGAGATATTTATGATCCAACTTAAGGGGGAGTGTAGGATATTAGGTTGTTTTAATTAAGGGCATTATTGTAATCGTTCCTTTATTATGAGTTAATGTAAGTATGGGTAATGAGAGGAAATACTGATTACTCTCATTCTCCTTAACCTTATTTGCTAGTCTTCTCTTTTTGTGCTTCTTTCTCTTGCCTCCTCCGCACTCTAAACCCTAAATCTTAATTTCAATTGAAACAAATGGATTACATCTATTGAAATTTCATTTACTCTACGCATACAACCCAATTTCAATTTCATTAATTCTATTGGACAAAAAAAGGGTCTACAGCCTCTTGGGCCAAGCCCACCTACTATTCCCTGTAGCCAACTTCAAAAAAAAAAAAAAAAACCCATCTACTAACAGGCTGCCAATTGTAAGACTTCCATCTCCTTCCAGCCACATTAAATCATTCCCAAGTTGGATAAGTTAGATGCAGGATAAGTATAATCCGAGGGAGCAATCAGCAAGTGCCATGTGGCAACGAAAGATAAGAAGAAGATTAAAAGAATTGGTGGTTTTACCTCGTAAGTTGTCGCCTTCCATCTCTTCCTCTCAATCT
This sequence comes from Ilex aquifolium, assembly GCA_951799425.1. Classification (NCBI taxonomy): domain Eukaryota; kingdom Viridiplantae; phylum Streptophyta; class Magnoliopsida; order Aquifoliales; family Aquifoliaceae; genus Ilex; species Ilex aquifolium. The sequence goes on from OX637399.1 coordinate 16,455,161, forward strand.
TTCGTCTCTTGTCTGCTCTCTTTCTCTCAACCTTCCATCTCCCGTCTGCAAGAAAGCAGGATTCTCCTGGGCAGTTCCTAAATCATGGGCCATATAGCCTTTGTTCATCTTCTTCGCCTGAAATTACTCACCGTCCATCTCCCACTGTGCCTGATTTTTTTGGTTTCCTTTGCATTGCTGGATTTTGCAAGCACTCGAAGACGATAGTGAGTAACGAGTCAGGGATGTGTTCGAAATTCAAAAAAAAAAAAAAAAAAAATTTAGACATCCTATCTCGTGTGTCCGGAACATGTCCGTGTCCCAGACGTGTCAGACATCGGTATGCTAGGCTAATTTCATGTGTCTGTGCTTCACAGAATAAGACTATGCCAGTCAGTCCGGATGTATGTGGGTCAATCCATTTATCCTGATGTTGTTTGATGCGCATGACTTTTTTAGACGAACTCCGTTTTAAGCCCATAATCTATTGTTAGAATGCTTTAGAAGTGTACTTTCAAATGTCATATCAAAACTCCAAGTTTTTAGAGGGATATGATCCAAAGAGTGTAGTAAGGTCTGTTGGCGTTATAGCCTAGTTTATTAGGGTTTTCCGTTTTACCTTCATTTTACCTTTTTATCCTTATTGTATCTTTATTGTTTGACTATAAACACGAGGGCTCTACACTTAGTTTGTATCCCTTTTTCATTCACCAATACATCAAGTTGGTATCAGAGCCAGAACCCCTAACCCTAACCCTAGCCCCTTCACCACGTTGCAGCCATCAGCCACCGTGACTGCCCAAATATCCGCTCAGACCAGCGATCCAAATAATCCACCTACTGCCAACACCCACCCCCATCTAAATAATTAGCAATAAAACCACAAACTCAGACCAGTGACACACCCCACCCCACTGCCTAAACCCAGACCAGCCCACTCTTCGTCACACTCTTCGTCACAGCTTCTTTTTTGCCTTCGTACAGCTTTGTGTTTCGTGCTCTTTGTCGTAGTGCCGCAGCATCTAGGACCTTTTAAATGGGGATGAATCCTCTTCTATATTGATCTGCTCTTGATGTAGTAGATCAATTATTTATCTTTACTGTATTTTTGGGCACCGTGATCTGATTATTTAGGAGCTTTCTGGACCTTCTTTATTTGTCGTTACTGTTCGACTGAAGGTATATTATTCTCCCTTATTTTGTCCATTTATTTATCTTAGAGCTTTTTTTCTGTCACGGGTGCCCACATATTATTGTTGATATGACTACTACTGAGGGAGTTGAGACCCCTACCGTTGAGACATCTGCTAGTACTTCCACCGGGTATAGGGATCGACAGCGCTCGGCCCAGCGCCGTCAAGGTACCCCACACATCAGCGTAGACATGGGGATTCTCGTCAGTGTGATTATTGTGGCCGATTAGGACATCTCAGGGCTACCTGTTGGAAGCTCCATTCGGAGCTTAAGCCACCTCCTCGCAGCCATACTGTTGCCATTGTTGAGGCACCACCACCTACAGTTATTACTCCTGCTACTGCTCTTCCTTGGTAGAGTGATATGGATGTTATCACTTCTCGCTTGGATATACTTATGTCAGCCTTGACTTCTCAAGGTTCGACTACTACTACTGCGACTACTACAGGTATACCTCGTGCATTTCATACTTGTGCCAGTCCGTCTCCCCTTTGGATGTTGGACTCGGGTGCTAATGGTCATATGACAGGTGAGGCCCATCATTTCACCTCTTTTGACGAGCAGTTGCATACTCAAGTTCAGTTAGCAGATGGTACACATGCCCCTATTGTTAGGAGGGGTACAGTCTGCCTTCCAGATGACTTTACATTACGTTCGGTGTTTCATGTGCCAAAATTGGCCATGAATCTATTATCTGTACATCAGTTAGCCAGAGATTTTTACTGTGTGGTTGTGTTCTTATCTTATTCGTGTTATTTGCAGGACCTGAGTACCAGGAGGATTATTATCAGGGGACATGAGAGCGATGGATTGTATTATCTAGGTGATCCACCTCCGGTTTCACCAGTTTCTCCACCTCCACCTCCACCTCCACCTCCATCACATGTTTTGTCTTTATCTGTTCCTAGCTTGCATGCTAGTATTTTACCTAGTACTTGTCGTTATGATTTTTCATCACAAACTGTTCAGTTGTGGCATGACCGTTTTGGGCATACAAATTTTAAATATTTATGTATGTTATTTCCTGCTTTGAGCAAAGCTTGTGTTAGTGGTAAACTTGACTGTGTTATATGTTCCCTATCAAAACATGTTCGGACCAGTTATATTCCTCGCATGCACCAATCATCCAAACTATTTGACCTAATACACTCTGATATTTGGGGACTCTCTCCTGTTACTACTCTGTCAGGTGTTCGATACTATGTGATATTTATAGATGACCATACCCGTTGTACTTGGGTTTATCTTTTGCATGGGAAGTTTGATGTACTCCTTGTCATCACTCAATTTCTCTAGATGATTAAAACACAATTCGATGTCATTGTTTGTGTTCTTCGTTCGGATAATGCCAAAGAATATGTGTCCGATGCCTTAGTGTCTCACCTTTCTTCTCAGGGTATCCTTCATCAGCTCACTTCTCCATATACTCCTGAGCAAAATGGAGTTGCTGAAAAGAAAAATAGGAGTCTGATAGGGATGGTACGTTGTATGCTTAGAGGTATGGGGGTACCAAAATCTTATTGGCATTTTGCTGTTATGACTTCTACCTTTTTGTGTAATCGTACACCGAGTCGTGTTCTTCAGCATAGGGCTCCCTTACAGGTCTTATTCCCTGAGCGGACACTTTTTTCTGTTCCCCCTCGTGTTTTTGGCTGCACATGTTTTGTTCAGGATCGGTCTCCTACTCGCCATAAGCTTGATGATAAAGCGATTTGTTGTGTCTTTGTGGGCTATTGTCATCAGTCTAAGGGGTATCGGTGTTATGATCCTATCAGGCACCGTATGTATCATAGTCTAGATGTTACCTTTCTTGAGCATATTCCTTATTTTTCTTCCAGTCCTATGTCTTCCCCTCTAGTTGATGATACTCCCTTTGATTTTCCATTACCACAAGAGCCAGAGCCATTAGTCACTATCACTACGGAGTCATCAATCTCTCCTCCTCCAGTGCCACTTATCCCTGTTAGTACAGAGTCACCAGTCTCTCTTCCTTTGCAGGTTTATGTTTGTCGCCCTCGCTTTCATCCCCCTGCTGATGTCCCTTCTACCTCAGACGATGCAGGTAATACTTCTCAGTTCGTTGAGCATATTGATACACCTGTTGTTAGTACTGATGAGATTGCAGGTATTGAGATAATTACTTTACCTGATGAGACATTGTCAGTAGAGGATGATGATTTAGGGCGTCGTTATCTGCGGCGTGATCGTCGTCCAGTTGTTTGTTATGGTTGGACCGCCAGGATTTTATATTCGATCTCTGCTTATGTTTCTTATGGTGATCTATCTCCTACATTTTGAGCTTATAGCATGGCCTTATCAGATACGCCGGTTCCTCGCTCTATTTCAGAGGCTATGCGGGAGCCCAGTGGGTTCTTGCCATGCAGACGGAGATGGACGCTCTTCAGCGTAATTATACATGTGATCTTGTCTTCTTTCCTTCAGGGGTGAAGCTTGTTGACTGTCGATGGGTTTACACCCTGAAGTTTCTTGCGGATGGTATTATTGATCGTCACAAGGCTAGGCTTGTGGCGAAGGGCTTTACTCAGGTAGCAGGTCTTAATTTTGGTGCTACATTTGTCCCCGTGGCAAAATGGATTACTGTTCGGTTGATTATTTCTCTGGCTGCGGAGTACTCTTGGCCTCTTCATCAGTTAGATGTGAAGAATGCGTTTCTTCACGGTGATCTGGACGAGATTATTTATATGGATGCACCACTGGGCTTTCGTGGTGAGGGGGAGTATGCTGGAAAGGTATGTCGACTGCGTAAGTCTCTTTATGGACTGAAACAGTCACTACGAGCCTGATTCTCTCGCTTTAGTGATATAGTCGTACGTTTGGGATTCACCAGATGTCATTCTGATCATACCTACTTTATTCGACGGAATATTTCTGGACAACGTGTCATTCTTTTGGTATATGTTGATGATACTATTATTACTGGGGATGATGTTTCTGGGACTGTGCAGGTCAAGGTAGACCTTGGGAAGGCCTTCGATGTGAAGGACCTTGAATTTCTGCGATACTTTCTTGGGATTGAGGTTGCCCGTAGTAACAGGGGTGTTGTTCTTTCTCAGAGAAAGTATGTTCTGGATCTTCTCTCAGACACTGGGATGCTGGGGTGCAAACCGGCATCATTACCCATAATTCCAAACCTAAAGCTTACTACTGAAGGTAAGGAGTTGAGAGATCCGACTGTCTATCAGAGGTTGGTAGGTAGACTTATCTACCTAGCCAACACTAGGCCAGACATTTCATTCGCTGTCAGCCGAGTTAGTCAGTTCATGCATAGGCCGTGTCAGCCTCATCTTGATGTAGTTTATCATATTCTTCGGTACCTCAAGTCATGTCCTGGACTTGGGTTGTTCTATGCATCAGGATCTCAGATTGGTTCTCTAGCCTGTTATTCAGATTCAGATTATGGGGGAACGTGTGACGGTCGATCTACTACGGGCTTCTGTGCTTTTCGAGAGACTCATCTTATCTCTTGGAAGAGCAAGAAGCAGGTAGTTGTCTCCCCTCGTTAGCAGAGGGAGAGTATCGGACACTGACATTTGACATGTGTGAGATTATATGACTACGATCGATTCTTGGCGAGTTGGGATTTCCAGTAACTTCTCCATCCACATTATATTGTGATAATCGATCTGTTATTCAGCTCGCTTTTGACTCTGTACTACACGAGAGGATGAAACATATAGAGATCAATGTTCACTTTCTTCGGGAGAAGGTTCGATGTGGTATTGTCACTCCATTGTTTGTGGGGACTAGTGATCAGATTGCGGATGTTTTCACCAAACCTGTCACTCTATCCATTCTTCAGGACTCGGTTGTCAAGCTTGGTTTAGTTGATATTTTTGCGCCTAGCTTGAGAGGGAGTGTTGGAGTTATAGCCTAGTTTATTACAGTTTTTCGTTTTACCTTTTTATCCTTATTGTATCTTTATTGTTTGACTATATATACGGGGGCTCTACACTTAGTTTGTATCCCTTTTTCATTTTCCAATACATCAAGTAGGTCTAGATAGTTTGGATTCTTCGGTCCGTCTTCCCAACCAAGCTTCACATTGTTGCTTTTTTGTTTCTGAATGCTCCGTGACTTGATGACACACAATATAACCACTCAAACAAGTTTGGTAAATAAACTACTTTGACCCAAGCATCAATCGCGATCCAATCATGTAATAAAAGATTCACGTATCAATTAAGATTGTTGAGATCATTCACGTGTTCAAAAAGAAAAAAAATTCAATAAAGTTTGGGACACTTGTTCACTTGGTCACTTTCAGTATGGCATGCCTATGCTTACCTTGTGTGTAAAAAAAAAAACTAACCAAATCACATTTTTTTTATTTGGGTAAATAAATATCTCTAGAGATTCAAATATTCGATTCTAAGCAGGACTTCATTCCTTAATTCAATTCTCCATTCAAGGTAGGAAATAGAAGTCAAACCTGGGTAATCAGCATGGTACAATTTTTCTTAAACAAAGCGTCCCTTCAATTGTGCAAGGCCTTTTTCATTCTTTTCTTGCATTCAAATGGTAGCTTTCACACTATTGAGCTGGCAGCTCTTTCTCAAAGGTACACCCTAATAGAGGCTTCACACTAACTCATAGGTAGCTCTTTTCATGCAATTTTTTGATTGTATTTCTTTTCTTTTGTGAGAGTAGACCAATTTTATTATATTGGTCATTGAGGGGACAATATCCATTGGTCAATCTACAACAAGGCACCTTTGACTAGAGTGTTACTCCATACAATATCTACATGTGCAAATTCATACCTCAATAGTGATGATCAGCATCTCAGCATGAAACATTGTATAATATTGTCTACAACACACTGATTATATCTAAGTGGACTTGATTAATCTATAAAAGTCATAGTTTATTGTCATGGTTTCAATCAACTTAGAGTTTCATGCTTGCCAATTTTGAAAATATGCACAGATACCAAGTTAAAGCAAGCAAGCAAAGTCTAAAATTTTTTGCATGTTAATTAAAATTTTTACATAGATCTAGGAATAGGGCTGTCAATGGGTTGTGTCGTGCCGTGTTTTTAAATCATGTAAGTCGTGCCGTTTCAAAAGTTGCTCAACCGGTGCTCGACCCATTTGTAATCGTGTTTTGTTACATTTGTGTCATCCCGAGTGTGTGTTGTTTATAAGCCACGTTTAGTCGTGTTTAGCTGGGTTTGTGTCAACCCATTCACTTGACTATTTAGCGGGTTCACCTTTTTAGCACCCAAACCAACTAAGTGTAAACCCGAACCCGTAATTTTGTGTCGGTTTTGTGTCGTGTGTAGAATTGCTAGCCCTACCTAGGAAGGGAGATACTTTAGGCAAATCTAACCTAGGCTATGTCGAAGATGACTCAACCAATAGGATTAATACCTAAATATTTCTTGAGATCCTCAGACCTAAGATCATCTAGAGGTTTTGTGATTTAACACGAGATACAATTGTCTCAAGTCCTCTTTTCTTACCTAAATTATTCTTATCTTAGATATCTAGTAGTGTTCACTAGGTAATTTCCTCTGAGATACACTTTTTGAACCCTGTTTCTCTAATATTGATCCAATCAATTTCTTGACATGATTGCTTGGATTTACCTTTCTTCTCCTTTTTTTTTTTTTTGTTTGGACACTCGAAAGAAGTATGTTCATACTCAAAGCAATTACAACAGTGAATGTCAAAATAAACTTTGGATTTACCTTTCTTCTTCTTCTTCTTTTTTTTGTTTGGACAATTGAAAGAAGTATGTTGGTACTCGAAGCAATTACAACAGTGAATGTCAAAATAAACAAAATTCAATGATGTTTTGTGATTTCGTTTCCATCTTCATCTTGACTAATTTTATTTTCATACCTAGGCCTTGCATGTACTTTCTTCCCAAAGAATTCTCTTAATTTTCTGACAAAGAGTCTATTTCATCAGCTGTCCCATAATCTTTGTCTTGTTTTTGCAGTACTCGTTTCCACCATCATGTGTCGGGGAAGTTGGACGGATGGGAGCACCAAGTAGGAGAGAAATTGGTCATGGAATGCTTGCAGAGAGAGCCCTTGAGCCTATATTACCCTCTGAAGCAGACTTTCCTTACACTATACGTGTTGAGAGTACCATCACTGAAAGCAATGGCTCATCAAGGTCAAGCAGCTTGTTTTTTTTTTTTTTGGGGGGGGGGGGATTTGGGTGGCTTTTTAATTCATTTGGTAAGTGATTTAAGTTTAGTACTTGCATATTCACATCTGGTATCTTCATGTGACAGTATGGCATCAGTTTGTGCGGGATGCTTAGCATTGCAAGATGCTGGGGTTCCGGTAAAGTGCTCTATTGCTGGAATAGCAATGGGTATGGTTCTGGACACTAAGGAATTTGGGGGAGATGGAACCCCACTTATCCTTTCTGACATAACTGGAGCGGAAGATGCATCTGGTGATATGGATTTTAAGGTCTTATTAGCTTGAATTTTTATGACTTTTCATTGTTATGTACTCTTTTATATTTGCCTGACCATTTTGGAAGACATAAAAGTATGCATATCGAAGATGTAGTACAAAAATCTTAGTATGCCATACTGAGTCCCAAAGGCAGAAAATTTTGATGAATGAATCAGTAATTTTAACACTGCAGGTTGCTGGAAATGGTGATGGTATAACTGCATTCCAGATGGATATAAAGGTTTGGGTTAATGTGTGGGTGGTCATGCAAGCACTTTTGTTTCTTTTGATTGGTTCCAAAATAGTCCTTTGTTTTCTGGCAGACAGTTTACTATTTCTGTTTCATGACCATGGTCAGACATTACTGGTGGCTGCACATTTTGACAGCAGCTCATTCTTTCCTGTCAGGTAGGAGGAATTACGTTACAAATTATGAGGCAGGCTCTCCTACAAGCAAGAGATGGCCGGAAGCATATTCTTGGTAACCTGACCAGTACTCACTACCAGCTATCTATTCGATGGGTTTGCGGACTTGGATTTGCGTAATATTTTAAAAACAGGAATGAATCCCATATCCCCTGCACCCAATCCAATTCGACCCAAAAACACATATACACACACACTAGCGCCCCGTTCCCTGGGAACGTTATTTGTGGAAAATATCAACAATTAACATCCAGATAAAATTTCAGAGTATTAATTTCCTTAATAAAGTTACATTAGATTGTGAAATTATAGGGTTTTAGGATGAGTGAAAAGTTTGAGAGGAGATGAGAAATGAAGAAAAATATTACGTAGAGAGTAGTGTGTTAGGTTACACAACTATACCCTATCTTTTATATAAATACCAAGTACACAAATATCCTTCGGCTGAAAATAAAGCAGAACATAGCGCTCCCCCTCAAACTAGTGCATTAGATATCCCTCATACTTAACTTGCAAACAATGAGGTGAAACATCTAAGCACCTAGTGAAAACATTGGCCAATTGATTTTTTAATTTCACAAAGGGTATGCAAATTAAACCTTTGTTCAGTTTTTCTGTGATGAAGGGCTGGTAAATCTCAATATACTTGGTTCTATGATGTTTAACTGGATTCTGAGCAATGTTGATACCGGCGTTATGATCACAATATAGTCTCGTAAGTCCATCATCTTGAATTATTCCCTGTCCTCGTAAGATTTGGAGCCACATAAACTCTCAAATTTCATGAACTGACTGACAACACCTACCACAAACACCATCACTCAATCAAAATGATTAGCTTCGATAGGGGAATTTGGAAGTCTACAGCCCAAAATGCCTGTTTATTCAAGAAGGTCAAGAACATACTTCATTTGGGAGATAAAAATGTCTTAATCTGATCTAGCAAACTCAATCCCAAGAAAGTATCTCAACGGACCCACGTCTTTTGTCTAAACTCCTTAGCCAACGAAGCTTTAAGTTTGGCGACTTCTTGCACATCATTAAGTGTTATTAGTGCAGACTATTTATATCCAAATTTTAGCATGACTTTAAGAAACCTATCAAACAAAGCTCTAGAAAACTATTTAAGCTCATAAAGAGAATTTTTTCACTTACATACTTTCCCTCAGTTAACTGGCCATGAAAAACCTGGTGGGATCTTCATATACACTTCCTTCTGTAAATCTCCACAGGAAAGACATTCTTCACAATCAATTGCTGTAAACTCCAACCCAGATTAGCTGCAAAAGAGAAAAGAAGGCGTATGGAGTTCATCTTTGTCACAGGGGCAAATGTGTCGTGATAATCATGCCATACGTCAGAGTGAATCCCATAACATATAAAAAAAAAAAAGAATCTCTTAGAAACTAGTCTTGGTTTGTATCTCTCCACTGTCCATTAACTTGTTTGATAGCGAACACACTCCCATGTGTCAATTCTTTTTTAGAGCTTTCATTTCCTCTGCCAAAGCTTCTTTTCATTTAGGATTAGCGAGAGCTTCTCTCCAACCTTGAAGAATAGATATAGAAGAAAATGAGAAAACAAAAGCATGGAAGGATAAATATAAAGAATTATAAGAGACAAAATTAAAGATGGGGTGTTAAGTACTAGCTTGAACACCCTTTTTGACTGCAATATAAAGCTCTAGTAGCTGGATACAAGCCTCTAGCACCAAGCTTGAATACAAGCTCTAACACCCGGCCTGGATTATCAATGGCAAGAGTATTAGGTGGAAGTTTATTACCTGATAAATTAGTGGAAGATATTTGAACGAGAGTTAAGGAATGCAACTGACTTGGTGACACATCGATAATTTGTACTTTTTGACATCAAGAATAATTCCTTAGATTACAAGTATTAGAGTATCCAACCTAAAATCAATAAGCAATGGGTGAAGTGGACGCTCATGTATATAAACTAACCTTATTGGTCTTAATTATTCGATGCGGGATACAAATTCTCTTAACACCCCCTCAAGTGAAGCCCGGGCTCACACGTGTGGTCTACAAATAAACAAACAATTATACATACCAGAAAATTCATATAAGAGATTTAACCAATTAATCTCCCAAGGCTTAACTCTAATACCATGTTAAAGCATCCAACCAAAAATCAATTAACAATATATATAAACCAACCTTTTGGTGATTCCAATTATTCGATATGGGATGCAAGCTCTCTTAACAAGGTGGACAACTAGTATCATTTTTTTGCTCAATAAGTTGTTGTTCCCCGTTACTAATATCCCATTGAATAGGCAATTGAAGAAGAGGTTCTTGACATACCATCTCTTTCTCAATAGTAGTATTCTCTCCCTAAAAAGATGGATGAGAAGTAGGACAACAAGGACTCTAATTTTCGAAAGATTACATCCATGCTAACATATACGTGTTGCGATTGTGGATAATAGCATTTATACCGTTTCTGGGTAGCAAAATAACCAATGAACATACACTGCAAAGGTTTGAGGTCAATTTTCCCGTGGATGATCTAAAATCATGTACGAAACAATCAAACACGAAAACTTTATGAGGAAGGGAAGAAACCGAAGGAATAGAAAAAATCCCAGAGAATACATCAATGACTGAGTTAAACTAAAGGATACTCAAAGCTAAACAATTAAGAAGATAAGCAGCACTAAGAATTGCATCCTCCCCCCCCTCCAAAAAAAAAAAAATTAAGAACATTCATAGTAAAAAATAATGAGCGAACAACCTCTAGAAAATGACGATTTTTTTGCTATGTAACACCATTCTGTTTAGGAGTACTCACACAAGTGATTTGATAATGAATATTATTCTCATTGAGATAAGAACAAATTCTTCATTAGTATACTTCGTCCCATTATCAGCCCGAATAATTGATTTTAGCATCAAACTTTTTATGGAAAGATCTAAAGCAAGAGAATGTTTCACTTTTAGTGGAGTAAGTAATTCCAAGTAAAACAAGAATGACAATCAATAAAAATGACAAACCAATAATAACCAAATATAGAAACCACACGAGAAGGTACCTACACACTAGTATGAATAATCAATAAAAGGGGCAATGCTTCTATTATTATTTCTAGGATAAGATGAGCATTTATGTTGGGCAAATTCACAAGCATCACGGACTAAAATATTCCTATTATACTTGGGAAAGATTTTTTCTTAAACACCAAAAGAAAGATGGCCTAATACTGATGTAAGTTATGAAACACCATTTACCTGTGGAGCTTGGCTTGTAGAGTGAGAAGAGGCTTCAATATTCAAAAGGTACAGACAACCATGCGCTCTACCATTGCCAATCAGTCTTCTTGTCTACAGTCCTTGAAAGATACAATAAGTAGGGAAGTATGTCACTGAACAATTTAAGGATTGTGTAATAGACAGTAAATTAGTAGAGAAATTAAGAACGTGAAGGACAGATGCGAGGGACATTGATGAAGAGTAATTAATTGAACATTTTCTAGAAATAGAGGACAAAGATCCATTTTGTCACTCTTGCTTTATCCCTACCAGAACATGGAGAGTAGGAAATGAAAAGACTAGAAGATCTGGTCATGCCATTAGTTGCGGAAAATATCAACAATTAACATCGGAGTAAAATTTTAGAGCACTAATTTTCTCAATAAAGTTACAATGGTCAATTTAATCTCCAAATACACATAAATCTCTCAATATGAGAATTACAACAGTTATCTCGATATTCATCAATTTCTAATTCCTCAAATTTCATCACCATTATAACCATCATTTTATAGAAATCTGGAATGTTAGACACACAAGAAATAAAAGAATCATAAAAACATCTATGAGGAGATACCCACCCATACACATGTGAAGTTATAATATTTTTCATTTTGCGTTTATTTATGAGTAAGTTTAGTATATTCATTCACTAGCTAGATCCTTGCATAGCTTTGTATCCTTAACTAAATTTTGGAGAGTGACTTTGTGTGAAGTGGTTATCCATTTCAGGGCATGACACTGATGGGTATCTTTGCATCAAGAGTCTTTTGTTTCTACAATAACATGCTTGGCTTCAGTTTTTACCATTATATTATTTGTGTTCTGGATTTTAGCCCTATTTTGTATTTCATTGTGAAATCCTACAAACTCATCTCCAGTCCATGTTCTTTAAATATCTCTCCAATTTAGACGGTATGTTTTGCTTATGGTTATCAGTTTTTTCCCAGAAGTTGATAGGACTGTGGAATCCGATATTAAAGTGGCGATTTAGGTTTTGTTTTACATAGGAATCCTTTTGTGTACTATTTATGTAGTGCTTCTGTTATTGCAAAGGCGAAGCTCCTCATTTGTCTTCTTCTTCAGCTGAGATGTCAAAATGCTTGCCTCCTCCCTCAAAAAGTCTTTCTAAATATGCTCCTTTGATTCATGTTATGAAGGTTGGTTTATCTTTCACATATTTATTTTATTGCTTTACTTAGCAAGTGGAGTATTCAATGTGCTCTTGACCTTGGTGTTCTGTAGGTCAAACCAGAGAAAATTAATCTTATAATAGGTTCTGGTGGGAAAAAGGTGAAGAGTATTATTGAAGAAACGGGGGTAGATGCTATTGACACACAAGACAATGGAATAGTAAGCCAAGACGAGGACCTTATTTTTTACATCTTTCTTGGTCATTATCATTACACAGATGCAATCTTAAAATCTTGCAATCTGGCTGTTGCAGGTGAAAATAACTGCAAAAGATTTGTCAAGCCTGGAAAAGTCTAAAGCCATCATTAGTAATCTGACAATGGTTCCAACTGTTGGTGATATATATAGGTCACCTTTGATCTTTTCAGCTGTAGATAAATGAACATAAATGTTTATTACCAGTGTGGACCTCGTTAGTCTAGGGTACTGGGAGGCATGGACCAGATACATGCCTAATGTATGAAATTATTTGTACAAAATCATTGCCCTTAAGTTTGGAAGTATGACATTTTTGGTTATTAGTCCAACACTGTTAACTTATCACCTTACTATGCAATGGTCCCTTATGTACATACATTATTATCAAACAGAATAATTTATTAGAATCTTTCCTTTTAAAAATATTATCGTGTTTGGAAAACAATAACTCACTATGTTAAAGATGTGCAGTACATTTGCTCATAAGAGTAATTTTCTAGTGTCAGTCCTGTGTCCATCTGGATTTTCATTTCCTTGCTGTTAGTGGTGGTTGAACATTTTGAATTGTATAGGTAATTTGTCTATGTTGAGATGTTGGAAACTAAATTTTATGTTTAGGAGCATATTGTTTGGTGTTCTTCAGAGTTGTAATCTTTTTCTGTGTGCTGGTAGCATGGTCAATCTACTGAAGTTCTAGAAGTATGTCTGACACACTTGTGTTTTTCCAATCAGGAATTGCGAGGTTAAATCCATTGCTCCTTATGGAGTGTTTGTTGAGATAGCGCCTGGCCGAGAGGTATATATATTCAATCCCAAGTTGCACAAAGAACAAATGCTGTCAGCATTTCCAAAAAAATCTAGTATTATTTATTTATAAATGGAATCGATTTAACTGCAAACTTCCTTTTGGAAACCTTTCTTGATTAGCTCACTTTTACATAAGAGCTGTTTATGAGAAGAGATGTTCCTAAATGGGGATTGTTAAGTACTGTTATATGAGCAGAAAACTAGATATTGAAATTTAGTGTTTATTTGTTCATTAAATTTTTCCCTTGACACTTACTAAAAGTATCTGTAGATGTGGGAAGTATGCCAATTGGATTGTGTTGTATACTAATGCAAAACTGATTACAATTTACTCAAACCCAGTTGATCCATTTATACGATGGATTTGAAAATTTCAATTTCTATTCGAATCCGTTAACTTCTGAAAAGCCGATCTGTTTATTATTCCAGATTCACCAAAAAAATGCAAATTCATCAATTTCAGAAATTAATCAACCATTACAATAAAAGTTCATTAAAAGAACAAATCTAACAATTTTGTGAAGAGAGCTTGTACCCTACATGGAAGCATTATAACTACCGAAGGCTGGTTTATTTGGTCGAGGGGCCTCTCCATCATTTGGCAATTGGTTTTGGATCGGAGGCTGTAGCCAATTTCATCTCTTTCTCTGCTTAATTTGGCCAATTATTTTCAGAGTTGTCCTCAATTTCCCGTTACATTTGTCAAAAGACTATAAAAGGTACGAGTTAGATCTTGCTAAAGGCAAATGGGTTCAAGAGTAGACAATCAAAACATAGCTTTGTGAGCTAGAAAAAGTAGCACTCCGTTTCAGTGGTATGATTAATAGCCAACAAATGAAACATGTAATGCTTTTCAGCAATACCAAGGGACAAATGTTGGGAATAAGAAGGAAACAAATGAGAAATACATAAAATCCAGAACCATTGGAACAGTCTATGGTTGATTTTGATGTAAAAATGGTTTTTCTTTATCCATCGGCAATGAGTGTCAATGATCACCTTTAAAGTCGCTGCAAAGGTGAATCCTTGAATCTACAGAAGCATATATCCAAGATTCTTTTTTTCTCTGGCTCTTTCAAGATTTTTTGGCTTTTGGGTCTACATTTCTTTCTCTTCATCAGTAGGAAACAGAGGGTGACCCTGTGCTCTGAAGGTGAGAAAGATGGAGAACATAAGATGCCGGTTGTATGGAGAGGGAGAAGAGGGGACGCTAGACGAAGGATGGAAAGAGGAAGAGATCTGAAATATGAATATGAGAAGCAAGGAGAGAAGGGTTTATAAGATTCTTTGAGGGTTGAAAATATTGGGTAGTGATCTAAATTTAAATTGATCAACAGAGCATATGAAACCTACATTTTTGTGTGTGTTTGTGGCTGTGTTCATACATATATATATATGATTTAATGGATTTGAATTCCAACTCGGAATATTAATATAAAGTACTAATCCATAACTGACTTATCTTAAATTGAATCAAAATTGTTCTTTGTGGCAGCCATACTGAATGGGTTCTTCTTTAAACCAGGAGAGGTTTTTTTTTTTTTGGGGGGGGGGGGTGGGGGTGGGAGAGAGAGAGAGAGAGTATAAATATAAATGGAAAATTGTACAAGTTATCATAAAGTTTCAATTTCATTCCAGGGACTTTGCCATATCAGTGAGCTGAGCCCAGATTGGCTGGCGAAGGCAGAAGATGTAAGCACATTAGCCCTTTGTTCTTTCAAGTGATTTGTGGAGGTTATGGTAGATTGTTATATCCTTTAGCTACGTCCTTGCAGGCTTTCAAAATTGGAGACCGTGTTGATGTGAAGCTTATTGAGGTTAGGAAATTTCTCTCCCTGGTATTTGTTATACGACCATGAAAATTTCTCATTTTTATACATCAGAGGGTTGTTATATATCAATATTATCTTCCAAATTCACGTTTGAATGGAATGTTGACTTACACTCACTGTGGTGATGTTCCATACTTCTTCGGTTATTTTCAAAGAATGTGTGTGTGTGGGTGGGGAGAGAAAAAAGGGGAGGGGGGCATAAACTGGACAAAATACTTTATCCTGTGTTTGTATAAAAGTGTCAATTACCCTTCTTCGCCTTGTTAATATAAGATGCTGGGAAGGATGGGGTACAATTCTAGGTTTCTGATTTGTATAAGCTTTCTGTAATTATTCCGATGCTAGAAGGATCAATATTTATGTTGTAAAAAATAGGTATTGACCCTCAGATGTAATGTTAACATAAATTGCACTTGAAACTTGAGATTCCCTTTATCCCTCTGTCCGAATGTGGATGTTGACTTTCAACCCACTGGACCTATTATTCTTGCTATGCTATTATGTTATTATCCAATTACTCTTGAGCTTTATGATATTCAATGGTATGTTCTTTGGTACATATATTATTTAGTGGTATATAATTCGTTTTAACCCAAAACTCTCCAGCGAGTTTTTGAATAGAATAATAGACTTAAAAGTTTCTTTTGAAAGTCTAACTTAACTTTACATTTACAAATCCAAATGTTTAATGTATCTTGATAGATTATGACAAGAAATGTGAGCAGTTTTATCTTCAAATTTCATGTTGATATTTGGAATGTTTTGAAGTAAGTGCCATGGAATGGTCAAAAAAATGCTTTTGGCCCTCTTTAGGGGTCTAGTAATCAAACAGAGCCATGTACATCAGTGCCAATTAGGGATGCACATAGGTAGGCCTGTTTGGTATTTTACCAATCCCAGAACAGAACCAACCTAGGTTGGTTACAAAATTTTTGAACCGGTACCAAGCTGATCATGCATTATAGCAAAACCGAGTGGACCTGATTAGATTGGGTTGCTAACTTGCTTTGGGTTGGTTTTTGGTTAACTGAGAACAAACAAAACTTCGTAATACAAGTGTGCATCAATAAGCACAAAGATCAAACAGCACGGGTATTCACTCTCGTTGTTCGCTTTCTCACCAGGCCCATCAAGAACTCTGTGCTTGATCCGTTCTTTGCTCACCACCAGTCCTGAACCTAACAAGTATATATAGTGAGAGGAACACAAATCAAACTCTAAAGAACATAGAAACAGAGTAGTCGTAAGCATACCATTTTAGAAGTGGAAAACCCACCTTTGATTGAATGTTGGGAGAACTCTTCATTTAGAAGATTGAATAAACCTAAACTGTGGATTATCTTGTTGCACAAGGAGGGGCTAACTTGTGGCTGATTGGTGCTTAAGAGTGAAGTGACTGGAACTCAGTTTTAAATGATTGGTAGAAATATAGAAAGGAGCATCAGGCTGTTCACTTAGGTTAAGTTTTATCATGCCTTTTAATGGAGTGAAATCTTGATGGTATGGGGGTAACTGTTGTGACAAATAAGTTTAAAGTACATCATATAAGATTCTACCTATATGTGCGTACATAAAATGTATATAAGCATATTTCCACATACATATATATTGTGTTAAAGAGTCAGTTTTGGTTTGTTTTAGGTAAGCAGAATGGTGAATTCACATTCAAACTCAGTACGGGTTCCTCATTTTTGAAAGTGAACCAAAAATGACCAATACTAAGTGAAATCAACCAATGGAGGCTAGTTTGGTTCAGCTTATTGTTCCAGTGTCCACCCTATTTCCAGTTATCTCTAGATGTCTCAGGTTTCTATTAAATGTAAGTTGTGAGTCTCTGTTGTTATGTTGTTCCGTTCATTATGATAGGTGGTTTTTGTAAACTAAACAGTAAAATTTTATTAACAAGGAATTTCTGAGATGAGACATGACAAAATCGGGTGCCTGTCCCCTCCATACACCAAGATTGATAAGAAAAAGAGCGTGCCTAGCTAAATGAAGAGCTACTTTATTACCATTGTGTCAAACAGTGGACCCATCAAAGTACCGAAACTTCTGCAAGTCGTTTTCAATGTCTGCCACAATGGCTCCCAATGGATCAAACTCTATATCCTGCTCACAGATTGATGTCATTACACCCACTAAATCTCCCTCCAATATGTTTTAATCCCAGCCTTGTTCATAAGAAAAATGAATAGTGAAGGACCACAGAGTCACTGCGCATGATTAGAAGTTTAATTATTCAAAATAAGTACACACGTGACAAAGGTCACGTGGCTGGTGTATGAATTACTCTAAACGTCAGCCGAGCCGACACAACCGAGCCTGTGGCAGCGAGTTCGGAAATGATTCCACCTTAACTGATCAAATGTGTTCGGTTTAATAGAACAAATCATGCCGAGCTGTGTAACAGTTCGGCTTGGTCGATAAGAGCAAATTGAGTTCCGTTCCGCCTAATGGGAAGGAAGATAATGGAATCCCGAAGAATGATTGGCTTGATAAGGAAATAACCAAGATTAGGGTGAACGTTATCAACGACCCCGAAGAAATAGACAAATGGGGAATGCTGACAGAGATTCTGGTAGCAATCACTGGAAATCCGACATAACATAAGGTGTACCACCTTATCTCCCCAACGTCGGAAACCCTAGCTGAAGGTAAACTTACCACTCTATAAAAAAGGGGTAAATCCGAAGTCAAAGGTACTCACTACTGTCTTAAGCATCGGAGGGCCTCCGATCGGTAGTTTGTTCATTTTGCAGGAGCGGTGCAACCATTCTTGTTCACTTGTTCCTAATCAAAATACTAAGTTTGTAAGAAGTTCTTTTTTACCACTTAAAAATAGCTTCTCTAGCAGTGATCATTTCCAACATTTGGGCAACAGTACTTGCAGTAACCTTCTTGGACATACCCACCAAAAATTGACCACACTAATTCCTTATTACAACCCCTACTCCCACAGCTTTCTTCAAGCTCAAAAACAGCCCCATCAAAATTGACTTTAAAAGATCCAGCCCTTGGGTTTTACTAAAACAGTTACCTCGGTACTAGACTCCATACTGAAATATAATGCACCCAGTATTACATAGCTTCCTGACTAATTACTTGAGGCTCCTTTCTTAAGTTGTCATGAATCACGTCTTTCTATGCTTCCATATCATCCAACAATGATCTAGAAAGAGGGAGAATTTATCACCTTTAAGAGCCTGTTGAACCTCCCATAGCCAGTGCTCAGGTTGCATAATGTGGAACTGCAAGATTTGACTTAAAGAACTCATCAGCCATGATTTCTTTGCCCAAGGACAGTCCCTCAAAATATGAATACATGTTTCCACCGCATCACCGCAAACCCCACACAGCTCATCCAAACTAATTTTCCTTGGCTTGAGATTTGCATTCGTGCAATTTGCATCCAGACATACACTCCATGCAAAAATTTTAATTTTTCTTGTATGTTTTGGTTCCAAAGGAATGACCAGCTAGTCTCACCTAACCTACACGAAGCCCCATCTGTATCAGAAGCTACCCTTGCTAAATTATTCAACAGTTGGGTGATATGCACTTTGGACCAAAAAATTTCCTTTGCGATTGTTAAGAGTTCTTATTTATTGTTAGTCGTGTTGGTTAATATTGTAATTGCTCGTATGCTATAAATAAGAAGGTGTAGAGCAACATTAGCTCATACACATTATTTTCCTCAGTCCCTTTCTCTTTTTTCTTTTCTTTCTCTTCCTCCTAAATCTAAACCCTAATATTTGATTATTTGAATCTCAACTGGGATTATAATGCCAAGCTATGCAAGTCCCATTGTAGGAAAGAGCCATTACGATACCTGTATCGCTGATAATTGAAGTTCTTGTAAAGTTACTCTGTAACTGATGGGCATAGCCATGATACTAACTGCTCTTCCAATGGTGAGGGCACGGTTCAAGCCCCTTTAAGGGCATGATGAATTGCGGGGCGTGGGGACCCCAGGCTATGGGCTGGGTGGGGACAATTCTAGGGGGAAAATTTTGATTTAGTCATTTGCTTTTACTAGATTAATTCCTGTGCCAGCAATGTTGAATATCAATATGGGGGTTGACACTTATTTTTTGTGCATGTATTAGCTTATATGTGTGTCTTTATTATGGATGGTAGACATACATGCTATGCACATTAATTGAACAACAAAATTTCTGAAGATCATATAATATTAAAATGGAAAAACTATAAAAAGCCGCAATAACAATGGTATATGGTAAATTCTTGTGATTATGATGATCAACTACTGGTTACCTTACGAAACGTTGTGTTCCTTTCTTCAAAGTTTTCTGTATGTTTTTGAAGTTCACTAAGACTCTTTAACTATCCGAATTTGTGACAGTTATAGGTTTCTCAATGAAGTTTATAATGGCAAGCTCACTTAAATGTTTCTCTCTAATTGTTACAAACTGGTTTTGACAGATCAATGAAAAGGGACAACTTCGCCTTAGCCGCCGAGCACTGCTTCCAGATCCAAATCCAGAGAATTCCAGTGTAAAGCAACGTCCAAGTAATTTTAACGATAATACAGCTTCGCAAAAAACTCCTGATAAGGGTACACCTAAGAAGGTTTTGGGCATAACAAAGGATGGTTTAGCAGGAAATAACATTGAACACCCCAAGAGTAAAAATGTTGCTCCAAAACTCACAAATCCTATCAAGCATAAGTCAGCAGAGGACAATCTGTTTTCAGAGGACAAGGTAGTCAAGAGATTAGATAGCTCTGCCAAGGATGGGCCATATTTTAACAAGGATAGGCAAAAGAAGAGCAGCAGCAAACCTGTTATCAGTATATCCAGCAACAATGAAAATACATTAGTAAATGGAGAGGCCAAAGTATAGCAAATGTATGCGGGTCAGGTTAAAAAGCGAGTCCCCTTTTTTACAGCGAGTGACGTTGGATGAGTCCCTGCACTATAAGGGAACAAAGGTATGAGCTGGCTTTGTTTTTCATGATGCACGGTTAGTTATTTTAGGTTTCCATTGTTTTATTAATATCATTACCTTGTTGGACGAGGAATTCATGTACCTTGTGAAAAAGGAATGGGAAAAGTCAGTAACTAGTGTTTGACCAACGATATTGGGCACTGAGATTGGTGGGGTACAAACGGTCTTAGGCTGCCTTCTGTCTCAAACTTGCATGCGTATGTTTGACCAATATTACCTGAATCGTGGGTCGTTTTGATACATGGTACAGGTACAAATATACGATACAACACTTTTTTAGGTACGTGGTATGATGGGGGTAGACTTAGCTGGTACGATATTTGGGGTGCAATTCATTTTGGAACTCTTATGTAGATCGTTTTCACTATATATTATAGAACATTCATAAACATTAAGTCAATTACCATTTATCTTATAGTTGTGCATGATTTTTTATTATCTAAACAACATATAATTATAAATCTATATACATGTGGTGAATTAATATGTATTTTGTATTTGTGTTACATGTTCTAAAGTGAATTGATTTAGGGTTAATATTACAATTTGGGGTCGTCCATTTTGGTGATCTGGATCGCGAACTTACTCCGTTTGGGATCTATGTACCCAAATCGTAGATCGTTAGGGGTTTAGTGAATTGTGGTAACCATGTGCTTGACACCATAAGTTAGGGTCCCTCCAAATTTAAGTACAATCTCTCCCTTTGGCTCTTAGGGGCTTGGTTGCTTATAAAGTAAAATTATTACACCGACTCCACAAAATGGGATCAGATTCAATGTGCCTGTCCTGCAGACTTTAGGTTACATATTTTGTGGTTTGTTTTGTAAATATCTTAAATTATGTTTGCCATACAGCATCTATGTTAATAATCCCTTTTCTTCCCCCTCTTCTGTTTTCCTTTATTCCTGGCTGTTCCTTCAGTACGGAGAGCTCAAATGCTAGTAATTAGTAGTCAGTACCTAGTGTAGCAACGAAGATGGAAATTGGATACCCTTTGAGCAATGCCGAACTTGAAAAAAAAAAGGGCCACCGCCCCCACAGTGCGGAGGGTGTTATTTGTGGAGGGGTGCATGGAAAACTCTCTGGCTGGCAGTTTCGTTCTGTTATATGATAATCTCGTTGGCCATGATATGGAATCAACGGATTTGAGCACCCATGACAAAGAAGTTTAGCGAATTTCTTTTTCTTGTTCTTTTTTTTTTTTTTTTACTTGGCTGTAGGGTGTGGTCATACTCTCTCTCTCTCTCTCTCTCACATAGTTGCACCTTCTTTTTGGCAGGGAAACCACATTAGATCTTGCCACAGCATGAAAGCTAGCACATCTATATCATGTCATATACAATGGAACCAGTTGACCTAACAAGAGCAGAGAAAAGGATTCACCTTTGCAGCGGAAAGGTTCTAGCACAATTGCTTCTAGTGCGACACTTGGAAGTTGGAAATCTGTGGTGTTTGAAGCAACAGCAGCTGCTGCATGGCTATTCTATTTTAGTTGTTCTTAGAGAGATACTGAGTGAGTTTATTTGCTCTTTCACTTTGTACCATTTTTTGGCATTTTGTTTTTGTTTATTACTTAGATGTAAAAATTTTCAGCCTCCATTAAAAAGAGGGTTAATTTGTTGTATTGGACTTTTTCTTGAAACTTTTTCTTTCTGTTGGTATTTCTAGGACTGAAAAAAAAATAGGAAAAGAAAGGCATTTGGTGTTAGATTAGGAAGGAGGATTGGGATAAAAGGGAAGAAGAAAAAAAATTAGGAGGAAGAATTGGCAAGGGGAGAAAAATAAAGGAATTAGTGAGAAATTAATCTCAATATACGCTCGATAGTCCAAGTGTGAATAAAGTCAATACGTCGTAAGATCGAAGAATTCTAATATAACTCTATATAACCAAATAACCAAATAAGTGAAAATTCCTAAAATAGGAAAGAAAATCCCATAAATCTAAAATAATAAAATCAAATTAAGGTTTCTAAATTATGTTATTCAATTTCAAAGTGATCCATCTATTTTCTGATGTCTATTAGCAGTCCATCCCGTACATAAGACTTTTGCTAATGTGGTTCTAGGAAGAAACCCTGATAAACTTATCAAGTATCTTAGTAGATTTTTTTTATTACATTAAAGTGGATTTTGTTAGATCAATGAGTTTCATTAACTTTTATAGTCATCAAACATTCATTTGGTGACCGATCATCTCTCAAGATAGGCATCTACAAAGAGAGAAACATGTTAGACTACTTAATTGAGAAGGTAGAAGAAGATTGAGATTCCTTTGCAATTAAGTTGGTAAGGCCCCAGAAGTTGAATAATTCACGAGTTTTTTAAGCAAGTAAAAATTAATATCTCATTTCTTGACTCCATCAAATTGGTTCTCTCTTATGTCCAGTTCTTAAAAGACTTGTGCATTGTCAAGAGAAACATAAATGCATAAAAGATGACATTTCTTATAAGAAAATAAGTGTCGTTATCCAAAACAAAGCTTCTCCAAAATATGAGGGCCTCAAGTGTACCACAATTTGATCTTGGAACCAGTGTTAATTTACTCCCATATTCGGCTTACTAACAATTAGGTCTAGGCGAGCTCAAGCCTACACAAAATGGAGGTACAACATGCTTTCTTTATCCCCAAAAAAAAAAAAATGGAAGGGAAAACATAAAGAGAAAGTGATAGAAACTAAAGTGCATTGCTCCTTAAAACGAAGCTAAACCACATAGAAGACCTAAGCGGGAATTCCTATTTTGATCAACTGATAATTAGATGCAATTTGCACTCTGTTAGTGTAAATTATTTACCACAAGAAGTTGGCCCTCCAATAGAAAAATAGTTGTTAGGAAAATGTTTGTAATTGACTAATTTTGTGAAGTCTTGATTTAAATATCAACCTAATTTCTTGGTTGTGATGCCTTAAAGATTAAGATCCGTAAGCGTCAAGGAGGGGAAGAGTTAAAGCTACAAAGCCTTATCAAGAGTTCTTCGATGCACCTTAAGTTTAGGACAAATGTAATAACCTAAAGACTAAGAACCCTTGGTTTAATTTTAGACTCAGAATGATTAGGATTATGAAAATAGAATTGAAAAAATTTGTGAATGACTCTTAGGTGTTTTCAACCAAATGTTTTTTAAAATCCTAAATGAGTTTTGAAAACATAGAATGAGTTATGAATCGAATCCTACTTGACCAACACCTTTAGTGCTCAAGAGAATTAGTTTTTACTTGTTTTTTGGCTTTAAAGCCAGTAGGGACCGCCCTCTACTTGCTTGCCTTTAGTTAGAATCGTCTTTAAACACTTAGGGATAAAATTGGAGGAGACTGACGAGTTGGATAATGGAGACCACCCTCTAGTTGTTTGCAGATCGCTGAGCGGTCTGACAACAGCTCGAGTGATCTGTACTCCACTGTTATGGTTTGATTTCTTTATTCATTCCAATAGCTAGCGCCCTCTGACTGTTCTTCCACTACTCGAGTGGTTGTTCACAAATTCTGATTACTCTTTTACTAGTGCATCTCTTTTGTGAGTTAATTTCTTCCCTCCTAAACCTTAAGAGATCTTAGAATAGCCCTAGATTCGTAGGACCAAAGGCCATCCATCTTGATTCATCTATCCAAACATTGGAGAGGAAGACCTTGCTCGGTGATTAATAAAACCCACTTTGGTGTGTGCATTCTGAGAGTCTTGTGTATGAAGCCTTGAAGATTACTTGAGGGACCTAGATGATTCATTGCGGTGAGCGTGTCGAAGTGAAGTTACTCAAGACTTCGGTGGGTGATATCCGGAGGAGAGATTTACAACGAAAAGAAGCATCTAGCCATGAGAATTTGTTGAGGTGTACGACTTACGTACATGTAAATTGACATTTAGTATAGTGGATTAGGCTCTAGGTGAATTGGGATTGCATCCGTAGTTTTTTCTGTGAAGGGTTTCCGTGTCCACAAATTACTTGTGTTGTAGATGTTCTTATTGATTGCTTAAATTTCACACTTGCACATACACTTCCAATTGCACACACAATGTTTGATAAATTGCCACTTTAATTGTTTTATTTAAGTCATTCATCAATTTGGGTTTTGTGAACATATGGTTTGATGTGGGATTGTAGTCTTAGTGAGTTGGATTGCAATTTAATAATTTGAAAATTATTGAATCAATTCACGTGATGGGGTGTTCGAGTTGGTAAAAAGGGATTCACACACTTAATTGCATAATTAACTTGAGAATTGGTAATTGTGTAGATTAGGTTAAAATTGGTGATTGTTTCATTGAAAGTTTTTGATAAACCTATTCACTTTCCCCTCTAGGTTGTGCCTAGCAATTCCACGGGTATAATTATAAGGGACAATCCTTTTCGCATTGTGTGTTTTCATCCCACAGTTCATCACACTTAGATAGGAGAAGTCAACACAAGTAGAATTGGCTTCTTGTTCCAGAATTAAAAATTTAATATTTATTAATAAATTTAAATTTTAGTGAGGTATTGATATAAGTAGTTGGAAGATGTGTCAAGTTATATAGTTGGTAGATGGTAAAATATCTAGTGAGATATTAATGTTAAGTAGTTGAAGATGCATTAAATTAGGTAGTTGACAGATTGTCATGCCCCAATTAATATAATAAAAGGTCTAAACTTACTATGAACCATCCAAACCATGAGAGCATACTAAATAAATCATTAAAATAATAAAATCATCCATCATCCAATATACAACTAAATAAATCCCAAATCAAACATAATTAACCCTTAAAGTAACATCCCGAAACCAGAATAGTATCTTGCAAATAACTAATAAAGAAATATTCATAAACATTGTCTGATAACCAAACTTCAAAGATTTAAACTAGAAAGACACTATCTCGGCCTCAAGCTCCAGATATATCTCTTGATCTACCGCCATATCAAAGTCAACTTACTCACCTACAGTTGTATCTTCCTCGAGTCCAAAATATGAAAACCTTGATCTATTACGCGTTGGAGTTCATTGTGACAGGGGCCAAGAGGGCCAAGAGGTTTTAGCGGGGTTTGAGGCCTGCCATACGGGAGAATCTAGTTGCTCTAAAAATCAGAGACTATGGTGATTTGGTTAAGCGAGCTACACTTGTAGAAAGAGATATGGAGGACAATCAATGACGACAAAGCTTGGTGATGATGCGAACCCTTAAACGAATTCAAGAACCCACGGGCAAATTGATTGAAGACTCCCCAAGAAAGATCACAAATCAGATTATAAGAACCAAGAACCCTAGACCCAATGTTTGCAAGAAACAAGAACCCAAGGTGAAAAGTTTAAGAGAAAGACGCCACACTCAAGATTGAGCGATAAGTCGATGAACGCCACAAGAAAGATTAATTCTTGATAAGTTCTTGAAATAGTTCTTGGAAGAACAATAAGGTAGAAACCTCACAATACTCACAAAAATATTATATCTTTTACACTGATTTGAACGCCTATTTATAGGCTGGTTATTACAAAGAAAACTTCCTAAAATAGCTTATCCTAATTAAGAAATATCTCTTACTTGTTGGTGAAGAAATATCTCTTACTTGCTGGTAAAGAAATAACTCTTACTTTCCTAAAAGAGAAAAAACACAATCAGCCATTTAATATGCTGATCACATGCCTAGTTAAACAAGGAAAGTCTTTCTTTCCTAAAAGGAATAAATCACACGCCTAAATAGATAAGGAAGGTCTTACAATCAAACCAATTTTAAACATGCCAATTTTAAGCTTAGCCTTTGCCGGAATCTTCTAGAACTTGAATCATGTTGATGGATCTTTGTTGCCCAAGTGGATCATGCTCCATGCTTGAACTTGCACAATTAGCCCATATGTCTTGAATCAGCCCGTTCAATGCTTCCTTCATCCTTTTTGCTCTCGCCCGAGTTATAGGACCTCCATTTATGCTTAACGTATCAGATTGCATTGCATCATTCCCCCTCTCTTCAAAAGGATTCGTCCTCGAATCTTCGTCATCTGCAATAAAAGGAGAAAGATCAGCAATATTAAAAGTAGCACTAACACTATACACACCAGGAAGATCTAGTTTGTAAGCGTTATCATTTATCCGTGCCACCACTTGAAAAGGCCCATCTCCTCTAGGCTGCAACTTAGAACACCTTTGTGCGGGAAAACGCTCCTTTCGCACATGCACCCAAACCCAATCTCCAGGCTCAAAAACCACCTTCTTACGTCCCTTATTAGCTTGAGTAGCATATTGCTTCGTTCGCCTCTCAATACGCAATCGAAATTTCTCATGCAATTGCTTCACCAATTTAGCCTTTCGTTCTCCATCTAAATTAGCACACTCATCAACAGGCAAAGACAACAAATCTAATGGAGTTAAGGGATTAAAACCATAGACAATTTCAAAAGGTGAATAATTAGTAGCAGAATGCACACTACGATTATAAGCAAATTCGACATGAGGCAAATAATCCTCCTAAGTTTTCAAATTCTTACCAATGACAGCACGCAATAAAGTAGAAAGAGTACGATTAGTTACCTGGGTTTGCCCATCTGTTTGTGGATGGCAAGTAGTAGAAAAGAGTAATTTAGTACCAAGCTTACCCCACAATGTCTTCCAGAAATAGCTCAAAAACTTAGCATCACGATCAGACACAATGCTCCGAGGCACTCCATGTAAACGCACCACCTCTTTAAAGAACAAATCAGCTACATTGCTAGCATCATCGGTCTTATGACATGCAATGAAATGCGCCATCTTTGAAAACCTGTCAACAACAACAAACACAGAATCCCGTCCCCATTTTGTCCTAGGTAAACCTAACACAAAATCTATGGAAATATCTACCCAAGGTGAACTAGGTATAGGTAAGGGATTATACAAACCATGGGGCTGAACCTTAGACTTAGCCTTTTTACAAGCAACACATTTCTCACAAATTCGCTCAACATCCCATTTCATATGTGGCCATAAAAAATGTTCAACCAACACATCTAAGGTTTTCCTAACACCAAAGTGTCCCATTAAACCACCCCCATGTGCTTCTCTAACTAATAACTCACGCATCGAACAACTAGGCACACACAATCGATCCTCTTGAAACAAGAACCCATCCTGCCTATAAAACTTACCAAAACCCGAACTCTCACAAGCATCAAACACATTAGCAAAGTCAGAATCAATAGCATATAAATCCTTAATGTACTCAAAACCAAGCAACTTTGCATTTAAAGTGGAAACTAAGGCATACATACGAGATAAAGCATCAACAACCACATTCTCTTTCCCCATCTTGTATTTGATAACGTAAGGAAAGGTCTCAATGAATTCAACCCATTTAGCATGGCGTCTATTCAGCTCACCTTGACCTTTCAAATGTTTCAAAGACTCATGATCAGTGTGGATGACAAACTCCTTGGACCAAAGATAATGTTGCCAAGTCTTTAACGCCCTCACCAATGCATAAAGCTCCTTATCATAAGTTGGGTAATTCAAGGCTGCCCCATTTAGCTTTTCACTGAAATAAGCTAAAGGACAACCTCCCTGCATTAAAACAGCTCCAATTCCAATACCTGAGGCATCACACTCAACTTCAAAAGTTTGAGAAAAGTTAGGCAAAGCAAGTAAAGGTGCAGAACTAAGTTTTTCTTTAATCAAATTAAAAGCAACTTCTTGGTCCCTTCCCCATTTAAAACCTACGCTTTTCTTAACGATTTCAGTCAATGGTGCAGCCATGGTGCTAAAGTCCTTTACAAACCTTCTATAAAAACTAGCAAGCCCATGAAAGCTACGTACCTCAGTAATGGTTTTAGGTGTAGGCCATTTTCGAATAGCCTTAACCTTATCCTCATCAACCGCAATGCCCTTAGCACTAACAACATATCCTAAGAAAACAATCTGACTAGTGCAAAACGAACATTTCTTGAGGTTAGCAAATAACTGAGCATCACACAAAGAACATAACACAAGCCTCAAATGTTCAACATGCTCATCTAAGCTTTTACTGTAAATCAAGATATCATCAAAATAAACGACAACAAATTTACCAATAAAAGCACGCAAAACATGGTTCATTAAACGCATAAACGTACTAGGTGCATTGGTTAAGCCAAAAGGCATTACCAGCCATTCATATAAACTATATTTAGTCTTAAATGCCATTTTCCATTCATCACCTTCTCTCATCCTAATTTGCTGATAACCAGATTTCAGATCAATCTTACTAAACAAACAGGTGCCATGCAATTCATCTAACATGTCATCAAGTCTAGGAATGGGATGACGATACTTTACCGTTATTTTGTTCACGGCGCGGCAATCGGTGCACATCCTCCAAGTCCCATCCTTTTTGGGCACAAGTAACACTGGAACTGCACAAGGACTCAAGCTCTCCCTTACATGACCCTTCGACATCAGCTCCTCAACTTGCATTTGAAGTTCCTTCGTCTCCTCGGGATTACTCCTATAAGCTGGACGATTGGGAATCATTGCACCAGGAATGAAATTAATCTGATGTTCAATCCCTCTAACTGGTGGCAGGCCATTTGGGATTTCCTTGGGAAAAACATCACTGAACTCCTACAAAAGAGAATCAACAACACTAGGCAAAGTAAGGTTAAGCTCGTTAGTATTCAAAAAGGCCTCCTTGTACATAAGTACAATCATCGGCTGCTCGGAATAAAAAGCTCCCTTAACCTCTCGTTCTTTTGCATAGAAACTCACATTTTTCATCTCTTGCTTTTGTGAACTCTCACTCTTTTCACTCCTTGAAGATTCAGCAGCCTCTCTGTTTTTTCCCTCAATTTTTTTCACTTTCACTCTATTTCCCTCTTTTTTTTCATTCACTCTCTTTTCTTCCCTCGAACTCACTTTTTAAACTCATTTGATCATCATGCACCTATCTAGGTGTTAACGGTACAAGTGTTACAAGTTTTCCATGCAGTACAAAAGAATATCTATTTCTATATCCAACATGCATAACTTGCCTATCAAACTGCCAAGGACGTCCCAAAAGTAAATGACCAGCATGCATTGGGACTACATCACACAAAACCTCATCAACATAACACCCAATGGAGAATGAAACTAATACCTGCCTATTCACCTTAATCTCCCCACATTCATTCAACCACTGCAACTTATAAGGAGTAGGGTGCTTAATAGTAGGCAAATTAAGTTTCTCAACTAACAAGGTACTGGCAACATTAGCACAACTCCCACCATCAATGATAACACTACATACCTTATTGTTGATATGGCAGCGAGTATGAAAGATGTTGTCACGTTGTGCCTTGTTGTCCTCCTCCTTCACTTGTGCATTCAAGGCACGCCTCGTGACCAAAATTTCACCCTCAACTGGATATTCCTCTCCTTCACTCTCCTTACTCTCCACATCATCATCAGATTCACTTTCAGTTTCAAAATCACCATTATCCCTAAAAAACATAGCATGTTTATTTGGACATTGAGATGCAATGTGCCCCCTGCCCAAACACTTAAAGCACTTTATATCTCTATTTCTAGAAGTTTGAGAATCAGATTTACCTCGCTCCTTGCTAGCCTCTATGTCTTTGCCTTTGTTGGAAGCTTCAACTTTACCCTTAGAATCTGATTTCTCTTCCTTCTTGCTCCAACTAGAATTCGGTTTCCAAGAAGATGAAGAACCTGAATTCTACCCAAACCGAGTAGAACCCTTCCGTTTGAGTTGCCTCTCAACCTTTATCGCCATGTGTAGCATATCCTCCATCTCCACATAATGTTGTAACTCAACTACATTTTGAATATCTCGGTTCAAACCGTGCAAAAATCGTGCCATGGTTGCCTCTCGGTCCTCCTCTACATTAACCCGAATCATGGCTATCTCCATCTCCTTATAATACTCCTCAACACTTCTGGACCCCTGAGTCAACCACTGTAACCTCTGAAACAAGTCCCTATAATAATGAGAAGGGACAAACCTCTTCCTCATGATACTCTTCATCTCATCCCAAGTATCAACCGGATGCTCTCTATTCCTCCTCCTATTAATCACTAACTGATCCCACCATACTACCGCATAATCAGTAAACTCCACTGCAGCTAGTTTCACCTTCTTCTCCTCTGAATAGTCATGGCAATCAAACACTAACTCCACTTTCTTTTCCCACTCTAAATAAACCTCCGGATCATTTTTGCCTTGAAAGGCTGGGATTTTCATCTTAATGCTACCCAAATTTCCATCTCTCCAATAAACATCTCTAACACCTTCACGACCACCTCTGCCACCTTTACCACCTCTACCACCTCTACCATGGTCAAACCCAATCAACGTGGTCTGGTCATCGAAGTAATCGCCAAGATCCCACTCGTCATCATCAATAATGTTTTGATGACGCCTATCCTGCCTCATCTCAACCGGTGCCCCACGCCTATCATGTCTATCATCTCTCTGTCCCTCATTCGTTCTCCACTCATTAATCACATTCGCCTGTTCCTCCAACTGATTTCTCATGTCATCAAACCTAGAATTCATACGTTCGAACTGTTGTTGCATAGCCCGAAGTGTGAATATCACATCAGTACCACTCTCCTCAGCTACTCCTTTATCCTTGGAAGTCATGTTTTATAACCTGCAAAACAATGTTAGAAATAGCCTTACAAACACTCCCTCACGTGTTTCACTCGTTTCAATGTCACTCAACCCTCGTGTTTACACTCTTATTGGTTTTTTTTCTTAAGATAAGCTCACACACTCAGCCTTTTACCACTCAAATGTTTCACCTTTGTCGTTCTTTCGCAAACTACTCGAAACTCAACCAAAAACCAACCGTTCCCACAACGCACAACAACTTAACAAAATAAGACACAAATATCAAAGGAAGGACCAGAATTAACAATGAAAAACAGAGAATAACAACGATAACACGAAAATGAAACAAAGAAACACAACGAAGCAAAGAAAACGAATTCGGAGAAAAACTAAGCGAAACAGTGGTTCGAAAGCAACAAATGGATCAAGAAAGGGGTTAAATCAAATAGGATGATCTGTTTTGGGATAACAAATGCGTGAATGATCAGAATAAGTAACTTTTGATTATTTTTGTTCAAATCTCAACACAAATCAGCCCTAAAGCAAATGGATTAGCCTCAATTCGATTCTTTCTTTATTTTCTTTTTTTTTTCTTCTTCTCTTTTTTTTTTCTTCTTGATATCAAATCACAAAAGAGGCAAACTACGCGTAATTGGGCAGCAGATTTCACAATCGATTCACTAGCAAACTATGTATTCAATTCTGCCCATATTATGCAACCCTAATTGATATTAAAATTATAGAAAAGAACAACTGAAACTCCAGCAGCAAGTTACGCCCCAAATCAAACAGAACAAAAAAAATCGCAATGAACAGTCGCGATGAACAGTAACGATGAACAGTGCACGAAGAATTTTTTTTTTTTTAAAATAGATGCGCATAAACAGAAAAAGAAACACTAAACAGCAGCAAGAACCCTAACTTGGTCAGATTATATGCACACAAAACAAAGATAACTAACCTGATTTGAGAAAACAAACCCGAGTGCTCTGATACCAACTGATGCGAACCCTTAAACGAATTCAAGAACCCACGAGAAAATTGATTGAAGGCTCCCCAAGAAAGATCACAAATCAGATTATAAGAACCAAGAACCCTAGACCCAATGTTTGCAAGAAACAAGAGTGGCTGTGTTTCAAGTGTTCCTTGTGAAAGAAGTTTTAGAGTTTGTGTTTTTATTTCAGTTGTAATGACGAATACCCGCACTCCTTGCTTGTCAGTAGCGATGGGGTGTGAGTAGCCATTTATACCCTGCGGTGAAGGGTGAACATATGTATATTATCGGTTAGATTATGGAAATGCTGATGTTTTATATTTATCTATATATGTACTATACGCTTCATGCATGATACAGCGAGGTACGTAGTTTCGGTGATGTGCCTGGAATTATGTCATCGGTGTATCATCAACCTGCCAGTTAAACAACCACGGTGTTCCTACCGGTATGACTTGTCCTCCACCGGAACGCTGAGGATGTTCTATTGATGCATGGTACAAAACCCAAATGATCCTCATGAATGGCTTGTCCTTCTGGGTTATTAGGGTTGTTTAATTACTATATATAACTGTATTGCCAGTCTAACAACCATGGTGTTCCTACCGGTATGGCTAGTCCTCCACTGGAACACTAAGGATGTTTAACTGGTATACATATATATCACAGATGATCTATTGAGTAATTCAAGTATTCCTCATGAATGGCTTGTCTTTTTGGTTTACTTGGATTAGTTAATTGGCACTAATACCACCAGCTAACCTAAGAAGTTGCTGTGTTATGGGTTTTTTTGTACGCACTTACTATTACAAGACAGTTGAATAATTCAAGTATTCCTCATGAATGGCTTGTCCTTTTGGTGTGCTTGAATTAATCAATTGTCATAACCAGCTAACCTAAGAAGTTGTTGTGTTATGATTAATACCACCAGCTAACCTAAGAAGTTGCTGTGTGATGGTTTATATACATCAGACCTACCAGTTGGCGCCGTTGCCGGGGAGTTATGGTAATTTGAAAAAAAAAATATTTGTTTATTTGTTTTGTATGTTTATAGTTTGTTTGTTTGTTTGTTTGTTTTTAATAATCTATGTCTGTTCATTCATCAGTAGGTTCGGTAAATCAGTCCTCTCCTTCGTCTTCATCTTCTTCTACACAAGAATCATTTGACTTAAGTATGACTCAAAACGTACCTAGGGAGGAAGAAGCTAGAGAACAAGAAGTTGTTCAAAATGTCCGACCATTAAAAGAATATTTACATCCTACAAGAACTAATGTCCCGTCATGTTTTGCTTTTCCAACAGACGCTCCACATATTAATATTAAACCATGAACAATACAGTTATTACCATAGTTCCATGGTTTAGAAACTGAAAATCCTTATGTTCATATAAAAGAATTTGAAGAAGTCTGTGGAACTTTGCAAGATAATTCTGAAATGGTCAGATTAAAACTTTTTCCTTTCTCATTAAAAGATAAAGCTAAACTATGACTTAACTCTTTAAGAGCAAATTCTATCACAAGTTGGCAAGCTTTACAAACCGAGTTCTTTAAAAAAAAATTTCCTGTGCATCGTACCAATGCATTAAGACGTCAAATAATGAATTTTGCTGTAAAAGAAAAAGACACTTTTTATCAATGCTGGGAAAGATTTAAGGATCTTCTCCAAGCTTGTCCACATCATGCATTTGAAAACTGGACTTTAGTCAGGTTTTTCTATGATGTTCTTCCATCTGCAATCCGACAATTTGTTGAAATGATGGCTCAAGGAGAATTTATGAATAAAAACCCTGAAGAAGCATTTCAATTTTTTGATAGTATTTCAGAGAGTTCTCAAATGTGGGACTCAACTTCTTCAAATATTGTGGAAAATAAGCCATCTACATCAGAAAGAGGGAAATATATTGTAAAGAAGATGATGATTTAAGAGCTAAAATGGCTAATCTATCTCGAAAACTAGAAGCCCTGGAAATGAAAAAAGTTAAGCAAGTAGCTGTTGTTTATTCTACTGATCAAGCATGTGAAATTTGTGCGTTATTAGGACATTCTGCTGGGGAATGTCCAACTATACCTGCTTTTAAAGAAGTCTTAATTGAACAATTTAATGTTGTTCCAACTTATACTAAACCATATTCAAATCCATATTCTGAGACCTACAATCCAGGATGGAGAAATCATCCAAATTTTAGTTGGAAAAATACACAACCTACAAATCAAACACAAGGTCTACCACAGCTACAAAATCAACAACAATATCAACCTCCTCAAAAAAGAACTCTGGAAGATAATATGAATCAATTCATTCAAAGTCAAATGAATTTTAATACTCAAACAACTCAAGCTTTTAATTATTTTAAAGCTCAAACTTCACAGAGTATTGAAGATATTAAGAATCATCTAGCTAAGTTGACCCAATCTTTAAGTACATCAGAGAAAGGAAAGTTTCCATCTCAACCTAAACCTCCACAAAGTCAGAGTCAAGCTAATTCTATGTCATTTGAAGCCTCGCCAAGTCAAGTACAAGCAATTACAACACTAAGAAGTGGTAAGGTAATTGATAAAACTATTAAACATAAGATTCCAAAGAAAATACGTAAGTCAATTCCTGTAAACGAACCACTTGAACTTGAACCTTTAGTCAAAAAACAAGAAGAAGTACAAAGTGAAAAAGATCCTCCATGTCCTATTCCTTTACCTTTTCCTCAAAGGGTCAAAAAACTTTCATCCGAAAAAGATTAGTATGATATTCTCGAGTTATTTAAACCGGTAAAGATTAATATTCCTTTTTTAGATGCAATAAAACGAGTTCCGGTTTATGCTAAAATTTTAAAAGATCTTTGCACAATAAAAAGAAGAACTAATGCACCAAAGAAATCATTTTTAACTGAACAAATTAATACTATAATACAACATGATACGCTTCTTAAGTATAAAGATCCGGGTAGTCCTACAGTCACATGCCTCATTGGAAAATTTTGAATTAAACAAGCCCTACTAGATCTTGGATGCAGTTGTAATTTAATGCCATATTCAGTATATACACAATTAGGATTAAGTGAGTTAAAACCTTCCAATATCACATTACAACTAGCAGATCATTCAATAAAAACTCCACGAGGAATTGTGGAAGATGTTATTGTCCAAGTTGATCAATTCCATTTTTCAGCAGATTTTATTGTTATAGACACGGAACCAATTTATCATGCATGTGCATCCATACCTCTAATTTTAGGTCGACCATTGCTAGCTACATCAAATGCATTAATAAATTGTAGGAATGGAGTCATGAGGCTTTCATTTGGAAATATGACCAGTGAATTGAATATCTTTAATGTGATAAAGCACCCAGGTGAGGAGGAAGAAATTTGTGAGGTAGATGAAATTGATAAGATTGTAGAGGAAAAAATTAACACCTTTTCTTATTCTGACCCTCTACAAGTCTGTTTGATTAATTCTGTTATTGATAGTGGAAATCCTAATGTGCAATTTTATACTGATTTGTTAAATTCTTCGCAGAAAGTATCAGGGAATGTAAGAAATTCTACTTGGGAACTTAAGTCTGATTTATCTATCCTCTATGCACTTCTTGTATATAGTAGTTAGAATTTTCTTTCTTTTGTGTTTTTATGTCTTTTGTATAGTTTCTTTCTTTGTTTTTTATTTATTTATTAGAATTTTATATTATAAATATCTCTCGCTGCAAGACCTAATTAGCAGTTTTCTATTTTCATCTTATATAGTGAGGATAATATTTAAATTAAGTTGGGGAGGTATGAGTGTGAATTTACTTTTTGTTTTTAGCATAGTAATTTTGATTTAAAAATTTTGTTCGTCTTTGTAACTGGCAGACGTTAAAGAACCGGATAGTGAGTCAATTTTCAATAATTTTTGAGTCATTTTTTTCTTTTCTTTCTTAAAAGTTGAAAAATGGACGAAAAATTGTTTTGGTTAAATTTAATGCTATTACGTCACTTTCCAAAAGATATACATACGTTGATCATGCAAAAAGCTAGGTATGTTAGAAATTTAGAAATATTCGAAAGTCAGGCAAAACCCCTGTGAGGAAAAAGTACATATGCTAAACATCGACGAGCAAATCGTCTCTGTGCTTGTGTAAGATGTGGTCGTACAGAACATTTGAGACAATATAATCAGTGTGCGGAACCAATTTTAGGTCGAGTGTCAGATCGTTTATGGTGGATTAGGTATGGGCAGAGTAAGGATTATCCTGAGGTGCCATCCTATTCTACCCCAATGTTAACAAGATACATGAGAAGTGAAGTTAACCGTGTCACTTGTGTTATTGATCCAGATAGTTCTGATACTAACTAAATATGATCAACAAGATTTATAGTTTTGGAAATGACTATACATAGTTGTAAATAAATGTAAATAACTACAGAATAATAAGGAAATCAGTAAATAATAAATAAAAAATAAAAAAATAATAAAACCAATTCTTTGAAAAGAAAAAGAATGATTAACAAAGCTTTGTAGAATATCTAAAGTAGTGTTTAATTTTGTAAACTGCAGGAATTTACAGGAAAAAGCGAAGAATGCAGAAAATCAGAGAAACAGTTTGCAGTTTCAAACCAAAAACCAGTCAGATAGTACCGTCCAGACAGTGGGACTAGCGTCCGGAAGAGTGTTTGAAGAGAAATCAAGAAAAATATGGATTCAAGACGAAGAACAAGAGGATCTTCAAGCCGAGCACGAAGGAATCAATCTCCACCACTTCAGGCACCTCCACAACAACCTCATCCAAGAAATATCTACAATAAGGTGATGTTTGAGAATTTTCAACAACAGGCCTGGTATGATTGTAACGCCCCAAAATCCCCCTTGGACGACATCACTATCTAAAACCATTCACATCATGAGAGCAACTAATAAAGTTCATAAACTAAGAAACTTTCATTTATCATCCATAATATCTACAACGTCAGCCAAAAGAATAGGCCAAACCATGACCATTACATTCAAAAGAATATGCCATTCATGGCAATTACACCCAAAAATCAACTATTATCTTGCAGCGGAATAACAAAGACATTAGACTTCACATTTTCTCAAAAAGAACTTCCTAGTCTAGGACATAAGAGAATATAGCTTTAAACGTCCACCTCTGGATTCACGTTCCCATCTATGGGAGCTTCCCAATGTACGGGCTCATCAACTCCAAGCTCCTCCTCTAGGCCATAATCTGAAAAAGATGTTGTTTGTAAGGGGGTGAGCACTAAGCTCTATAGGAAAATCCTTCCAAACTCGAACAAGGTGTAGAAAACATATAAAACAAGTCGGTCTCATTTCACAAATATCATATACAACTTTTGAAAGAAAACAGTGACAGTTTATCCGATCTCAAGTTTAAGCAATATCAATGAAGTAAATGAAGAATTAAAACCAATTTGCAAAACGAACAATTCCAACAAATCACTATAAACCATAGCCAACCATTGGCACAATAAACCATAGCTCACAATGTATTTCAAACCACAATTTGTATCTCAGGTATGATGTATGATATCGCATAAATAAACACATCGAGAATATCCTGGCCCACACACACACACCCAATCCTCTCAAGGATATACAACTTTAGGAAGGGCGTATACCAACACATTGGCAGTGACAAATCCAACCCAGGAATAGTATATTAACCCTCATCCTCGGTACCCGTGAGCGACTAGTGGTTTGGTCCTCACAAGGCACCAACCCCACTACGAGTGGTAGGAAAAATTCTAACCCGCATGGAGTAAGAAACGCATCTACCCACTCTACGATACCCGGTCAACGACCACCCATGGTCATCCGAACATCCACAAGAGATACAATACCCAACCAATTTCCTCAAGTCACAAACAAATCCAAAAATCCTCAAATTTCATATGGAGTATTACCATAGAACCATTTAAGAAAATATACAATAGATCATCCATAATACCATTTTGTTATTCAATACAAAGTAGTAAAGTTTTGAAATCAAGGGCAAAGGAAGAATCAAGAGAAAAATCTATTTGTCTCGAAAACTAGGGTTTTAAGTCAAGAAAAGAGATTTAATAGCTATTCCACCATAGCATTGTCCAAAACATGGTAATATTGACAAGAATATCAAGACTCAAGGATTTCATAGCATACATATAGGATTTAGAGTCAAAAGAATACATATATATATAAGCCCTAGCCTCAATGTAAGAGAATAGGAAGAAACCCCTACCTTAAATCAAGAGTTCCAAGCAAAAACCCAAGCTCTGGAGACTTCATTCCTCCCTTTTCTTTTTCCTTTTATCTTCCCCTAGGGTTCTAAGAGGTTTGGGGTGAGAGTGGAGTGAAAGAATAGAAGAAAATAGGATGAAAAGGTGTTTTAAACTCAGCCCAATCCCGAATTTTACTGTTTTAAAATTTTTGATTTTTACCGACAGTACCGGTAGGCTGTATCGGTACGGTTTGCTCTCGGGACATCGGGGTACCGGTACGCTGTACCAGTACGGTTTGTCCGGATTTGCCTTTTTCACATGTTTTTCATTTCCAATCCATTCCAAACCCTTCCAAAACCAACCCAATCTTATACAACATACATTTGTATATCAAACATAGTTGGTACAAGTTCTATTACATGTGGGGGTTTACAATGATACTCACTTTATATCCAAAACTATCATTTCTAAACGGCCGGTTATTTATGAAGATTTTAAGAATATAGGAATAAAACAAATTCTTAATGCAAGAGGATGGTTACATTATGTTAGATTATCTACTCCTGCCTATGACTGCTTAGTTCGAGAATTTTATAGTAATGCTGATATAATTGGGGAAAGACAATTACGTGTGTTCGTACGGGGTATTATTTTTCAAGTTACACCGGCTACTATAGCCAATTTCTTTCAACCCATGCAAAGACCAGAGAACCCACAATATCTTTATTTTGAATTACCTGATTTGAATGATATGGGAAGAGAAGTGACATGTAATCTAGAATTTGTTTGGGGTAGACCAAACAAATATATAAAACAAGGGGATTTAACAGACAAATACCATATTCTGAATTTGATAACAGTGTACAGTTTGCTACTCGAGCTCAAAAGAATCAAATTTATACTGAGCAAGCTTATTTCTTATATGCATTTGGGATGGGACATACAATTGACCTGCCGAACTTAATCATGGACCAAATGATACTTGATGTGGATAAAAAGAAACCATCACTCCCATATGCTATGTTAGTTTCTCAATTATGCAGGAACGAAGGTGTGATCATTGATCCGATATGGAAGACAGTGGACCATTTTGGAGCATTAGATAAGATTTCATTGAACAAGAGTCATGGAGGACAAATAGAAGACCAACCTGAAGCACCACCGACACCACAAGATGAACCATTCCAGGTACCTAAAGAATTCTTCCCACAAGAACAACAACAGCCACAAGAGTATCAACCATACATATCGGTGGATGACAGAACTGATAGACAGATCTTACTAGGAATGAAAACTAGCATTACTCAGATCGACAAACGCATGGATGAATATGAGCAGAATCAAGCTGAGCTTTTAAAGTTATTTAGAGATCATTTCGGAGAAGGATCTTCTATTTCCTAAACAGATTGGAGATTCTATAAAAAAAAATTTGATATCTTTCACTCATCTTTTACATTATGCACTTTTATTTTATGCACTTAAATTTTAAGTTACTTTATGTTTTAACCATGTTGTTTGTTTTGAACTTGTTTGTGTTTAACTAGTTTTTGATAATTATTATGGAACTCATGTTAATTCTTTTAGGAGGATTATTTCATATAATTTACAATTGAATTAGGTTAATATTCCTATGCTTTGTGAAAATAGCCTTAATCTAATCACGTGAGATTTTCATATTTTAGTTGTATATTATCTTAATATTTTTGTTTAAACTTATTCTGTTACATCATGAATAGATTTCTTTATTTTAGAAACCTTGTGAAATATTACACTCTTTACATATTTAGTGGAGATGTATAACCAATTGGAGAATTTGAGTCAATCTTCCTTGGAGAGATATTCTACATCTACTCAAATAAACATCTTCGATTCTACGGTAAACTTTCTTTGAATAATCTCATTAATTTTGTTTTGATTGACATTTGTTAGATTATATTATTAGCATTATCTTTGAAATTCTTTTATGTAGGATTAAAAAAATTTAATAATTTCTGGAAAATGATCTTAGGCCATTTTTCATTATCTTTGAGTCTTGACCATTTCTTTTACAAAATTATATTCTTAGTCAACCATGATTAAGCCTAAAAGAGTATAGATTCATTTCATGAAATCCGAAAAATACCCGAGCCACATAAAAATAAATTAAACCTACATTTTGCTATCTAATGTTCTTACATCCTCTTTTAAATCAGTATAATACAGAAAAACAAAAGGAGAAGAAAACAAAACAGTGAAAAGAAAAGAAAAGAAAAGAGTATTGGCTGTTCAAAGAAAGGAAAAACAGAAAGAAAATAGCCAAGAAAGTGAAAAATAGAAAAATACAAAGGATAAATATGCAAAGTCTTAGAAAGCTAAAAAGAGGTGTACCACAATACAAAGAAAGGATAGCTTTTGATCCCATAGACGTCATTTCTTAAACCCTAAACCAATAGACGTCCTTTTTTATTCCAGAAATTATGTATCTATATTAATCCTATCCTATCAATCCAAAATGGGAGAATGTTGATAATATATCTAATATAGTGTTGATATCCAGTCATGAGATTATGTCAAATTTCAATTTTATTCAAATACTCGTTCTTCAGATATATTACATGTGATATTATTTGCTTTGTTAACAATATTCCAAATCACATGCAACAATTGAGAGAATAGTTACTATAATGTATGTGTATTCTTTGCTGAGTGTATTTCAGGAAAGGATTGACATCAAGACTACCATGAAAGATGGTAATATTTCTTGAGTGATTTTTGAAACAAAAGAAATCAGTACACACACACACACACAAGTTTTTATAAAAATATATAGATAATGTTACAACTAACATGTGTTACTCTTGTAGTGATCAGAAAAAGGAAGTATTGTAACAATACACAAGAATACTAGTTTAATTTTAGTTGTGAAAAATATGAGTTATAAACTTCTAACTACTGAAGTTTGTATGCAGCTTCACTGAAAACCTCCACGAGACAAAACTCGTCCACTAGGGATCACCTAGGGGTTCAACGGCTTGTTGCATATGCTAAATGCAATCGTGAAAAAATCTACGAAAATGATTTTACTTATGTTATGTTATTTTTATTTTGTGAAATAATTTTTATAATTTATGTTTACTAGGGACTAGTAAAGTTTAAGTTGGGGGTGTGATTAACCCTAATTAGTGTGTAATCAAAAATGATTAAGTAATTAACTTTGTAAGATAAAACAATTAAACATTATGAATTAGGGTTTGTGCGTAAATTAAAGTTTTAAATACTTTATGTTTGAATTTCAGGGTCTAATACAAAAATACAGGAGCATATGAGGTAAACTTGCAAAGCTGGAAACAACGAAGGACCAAAGTGTAAAAGCGACACATGGAAGCTCCAGAACGCGACACATGCCCCTGCTGCAAGACACCACGAACACCAAGAACATGACACATGCCCCTGCTGCAAGTCATCACCATCCGGATGGTGAGGGGGGGTCCGGACGGCCAAGCTTGGTGGCTTGGCTTTAACTCTCCACCTCGTGATTCCTTTGCCTATAAATATGCATGCCCTTATTCATTTCAAGAAGGCCGGCCACCCAAGAGCCAAAGAGATAAAGAAAGAGAGAAAGAAAGAAAGAAAGAACGAAAGAAAGAAAAAGTGAAAAAGAAAGTCAAAGCCGGTCTGTTCTACACCGATATTTTGTATTTCTACATTTCTGTTTAAGTCTTTCTATTCGGATAGTTGAACTGCCACCACTTTGTTGTTTTGATTAATAATAAGAGTGGTTGTGTTTCAAGTGTTCCTTGTGAAAGTGTTTTTATTTCAGTTGTAATGACGAATACCCGCACTCCTTGCTTGTCAGTAGCGATGGGGTGTGAGTAGTCGTTTATACCCTTTGGTGAAGAGTGAACATATGTATATTATTGGTTAGATTAAGGAAATGCTGATGTTTTATATTTATCTATATATGTACTATACGCTTCATGCATGATACAACGAGGTACGTAGTTTCAGTGCTGTGCCTGGAATTATGTCATCGGTGTATCATCAACTTGACAGTTAAACAACCACGGTGTTCCTACCGGTATGACTTGTCCTCCACCGGAATGCTAAGGATGTTCTACTGATGCATGGTAGAAAACCTAAATGATCCTCATGAATGACTTGTCCTTCTGGGTTATTAGGGTTGTTTAATTACTATATATAACTATATTGCCAGTCTAACAACCACAGTGTTCCTACCGGTATAGCTAGTCCTCCACCAGAATGTTGAGGATGTTTAACTGGTATATATATATATCACAGATGACCTATTGAGTAATTCAAGTATTCCTCATGAATGGCTTGTCCTTCTGGTTTACTTGGATTAGTTAATTGGCACATCTATAACCAACTAACCTAAGAAGTTGTTGTGTTATGATTAATACCACCAGCTAACCTAAGAAGTTGTTGTGTTATGGTTTATTATGTACGCACTTACTATTACAAGACAATTGAATAATTCAAGTATTCCTCATGAATGGCTTGTCCTTTTGGTGTGCTTGGATTAATCAATTGTCATAACCAGCTAACCTAAGAAGTTGATGTGTTATGATTAATACCACCAGTTAACCTAAGAAGTTGTTGTGTGATGGTTTATATACATCAGACCTACCAGTTGACTTGCCAGTAACATGGAAGTTAATTGCTGTAAGGTAGCATTTCCAGTATTTAACCGATATAAAGCATATGAGATCCTCTAAACTGAAGGGTATCTTTTATATTATTGTCATCTCCGCATTTATTTAAAGTAGATTAGTTATCAATCTAAGCTCACATCACAAGCTATCAACTGTTATAATGCTTTAAACAACTCTAATGTTTTTGTTTTTATTTTAAATTCTAAGTTACTCAAACTCTTCCTGGGATCGATACTTGGACTTAAAACCTAGAAAACTACAATTTGACCACTTATACTTAGGTGTATAATTAATATAATTCAGATCACAAAAAAGTGTCGAATTAGGAATGGTCTAATGAAGCTTTCATTTGGGAATATGACAATGGACCTCAATGTATTCAATTTGTTCAAACAATCAGGAAATGATGAGGAAGTGCATGAAGTCAATAGGATTGACACTTTGGTGGAGTAGCACTTGGAGCTATTGAGCACCTTAAAGTTTGGGGAGGAGAAGCTTATTGATCAAGAAGAGCCGAAAATTTTACAAGGGGTAGAAAAATGGACCCCTACATTTGAGAAGCTTCCACATCAAGAGAAGAAGATTTTTCTATCGACTGTGCAAAATCCCATCTTGGAGTTGAAGTCATTACCATCCAACCTCAAATATGCATTATTGGGGGAGCATGAGACCTTCCCGGTGGTGATAAGCTCAACTTTGGAGGCAAAACAAGAAGAAGATCTTTTGAAAGTGTTGAGGAGGCACAAGGGACCAATTGGTTGGACAATTGCCGACATCAAGGGGATAAGCCCCCTCATTTGCACACACCGCATTTACCTTGAAGAAGACTCCAAATCGTCCTGACAACCACAAAGAAGGTTGAATCCAATCATGAAGGATGTGGTGAGGGACGAGGTACTCAAAATACTTGACGTGGACATCATCTTTCTGATTGCCGAAAGTAAATGGGTTAGCCCAACTCAAGTAGTGCCCAAGAAATCAAGAGTCACCATGGTTGCAAATGAGGACAATGAGTTGATTCTGACAAGAGTAGTCACCGGATGGAGAGTGTGTATTGACTATCGGAAGCTCAAATCTTGGACAAGAAATGATCACTTTCCTTTGCCATTCTTTGACCAAGTATTGGAAAGAGTAGCCAGACACTTGTTCTATTGCTCCTTGGATGGATACTCCGGCTAGAATTAAATTGAGATAGCATTGGAGGATCAAGAAAAGACCACCTTCACTTGCCCCTTCGGTACATTTGTCTATCGACGCATGCCATTTGTGTTGTGTAATGCCCCATGGACTTTTCAAAGATGCATGATGGAAATTTTTAGTGATATGGTGGAAAAGATTATGGAAGTCTTCATGGATGACTTTTCGGTATTTGGGGATTCATTTGAGGGTTGTTTGGAGAACTTAGAGAGAGTACTTGAGAGATGCAAGGAGAAAAATTTGGTCCTTAACTGGGAGAAGTGCCATTTCATGGTGACAAAAGGGATAGTGCTCGGGCACATTGTTTCGGCAAAGGGGATCGAAGTCGACAAACCCAAGGTTGATGCAATTTGCAACCTCCCCACACCAAAGGTCATCAAAGATATCAGGTCGTTTCTTGGTCATGCCGGCTTTTATCGTCGTTTTATGAAGGACTTTAGTGCATTGGCTCAACCCTTTGACCAATTTAATTTCCAAGGATGTCCCATTTGTATGGTCAGATGATTGTGAGACATCATTTAAAAAACTAAAATGCATGCTCACTTCACCTCTGATCA
This sequence comes from Ilex aquifolium, assembly GCA_951799425.1. Taxonomy (NCBI): domain Eukaryota; kingdom Viridiplantae; phylum Streptophyta; class Magnoliopsida; order Aquifoliales; family Aquifoliaceae; genus Ilex; species Ilex aquifolium. Next base: position 16,499,586 of record OX637399.1, read on the forward strand.
TACGACCACCCAAGTGGGACTTACCATTTAAGCTTATGTGCGACGCGAGTGATTACGCGGTCGGCGCGGTGCTCGGTCAAAGGGAAGAAAAGAGACTTTATGTAATATACTATGCTAGTAAAAATCTTAACGAGGCTCAAATGAATTACACTACCACTGAAAAAGAGTTGCTAGCTGTAATATTTGCATTTGATAAATTTCGGTCTTACATCATTGGTTTACCTATTGTAGTATCTCTTGTCTAAGTAGGATGTAAAATCGAGACTTATTAGGTGAATCCTCATACTCCAAGAGTTCAACTTGACAATCAAAGACAAAAAGGGAGTGGAGAACGTGGTGGCGGACCATTTATTTCAACTTGTGGTTCAAGATGCCAATGAGTATATTCCTTTCCCTAACTCTTTTCCTGACGAGCATTTACTTTCTATTCATTTTGTTTGTGCTTGGTATGCTAACATATGCAATTATCTTGCTACAGGACAAATACCGCCGAATTGGAGCCCGGAGGATAGACGGAGATTTATGACGGATGTGAAGTACTTTTACTTCGACAACCCGTACTTGTTTAAGTATTGCCCATGTAAAACCCGGGTAAATTTGAAATTTTTCTGAAAAATGGCAAAATGATAATTTACCACTATAATGTGGATTTAAAATATGTATTTCTCTAGATCTCGGATGACGAAACGGACCTCACCGTTGTATTCGTTTCGCGAAACCGAGTTATCCAGACAATTTTGGTCGAATTCCGAGATAGTCGGATTTTGCGTGTTTTACAAGACGATTGTGTGTCGAATGACCTCACAAAGGTCCCCAAAAATAGAAATTATAAAATTTCCTTATAATTGAATTAAAATAATTAGAACTTAAACCGGGATAAAATAAGTCGTTTCGGGACAAAAACGGACTCGGAAGTAGGAAATGTGCGGCGCGATATGGACCGCACAATTAGAGGCTATAAATAGGGGGAAATATCTGATCTTTCCCCACTTGATCAACTGATTCTCATGTTGAAGAGAGGAGGAGAGGGAAAGGAGAAGAAAAATTAAAAGCTCCACCTACTCTCTACGATCTACGGATTTTCGTCGGTCGGAATCATTCGGACAAAGAGTTAAAGTCGATCACATCAACGAGGGCTACGCAACCACACCAAGAACGAATGATTTCACCGAAGATCCAAAGAGGAGATTTTGGGAAATCAAGGATTTGGGGTTGGGGTTGTATTCTTGAAGTTCTCTACACTTCGTCTTACGCTACAAGATGTAGGGTTATCTCATACTTTGGTTATTTATGACCTATGGTGTCCATAGGGAATGGTTAGGTGAATAGAACTTGCCTATTATTAGGGAAGTGAGGAAATGGGTGTAGAAATGATTTATTCCAAGTTCTACCTTGAAATTGATATGTGGAAGTTCCTTGTGAAATTTCTTGAAATGTGGTATCGTGTGGGCATGCTATTTGTTTAGATTGTGCTCTTGTGAGTGAAGTGTGTTTTGGACATAAATTGTGTAATAACATGCTTGTTATGATTGTTGATATATGTTCATTGATATATTGACATTGTGATGGATAAAGGTGATTATATGCATATGATATAAATTGCCATGGTACATGTTAATACGTGAAAATTGCTCACTTGGCATGCATTGCAATTTGGTCATAGATTTGGCATCACATTCATGGGAATGAGTCATGAATGTGGGTGTGTGTGAGTGCATGGTTGATCAAACACTATACTTGGTGATTGATAAGTGGTCTTGGGAATGTTGGATCAAAGATCCTCTTGAGTCGCATGGATGCATGGAAAAACTTGTGTCGGGTATAGCAAGAAGGGCTAGATTCTTCCTCGGGTGCAAAACCCGGCTACATGGTTCATACACTTACCGGCAGTGAAATTCCAGAAAAGTGTAACGGTGTACGGAACCGGTGGTGAGACTCCGAGAATCCAATACCCAACAAAGACACTTGATTTTGTTTTATAAAATGCCCATTCAATGGGAATCATCCAACAATGATTTGGTTTATTAACACATGATTTTTTATTCAAAACGATCATTGGATGGATTTTCGTTAATGACGGATTTACTTCACAAGTGCATCGCATTGTGTTGTGGGAGTCGGTGAGGACTCGGGTTTGAAGTTGCATGAGTGAGTTTCATCTCAATTCATAGCATGACATGGAAATTCCTATCATGGGATTGCATTTTCATGATTGAAAATAATGCTGCTCGTAAATTGTTGTATGTAAGCATTCATATATATCTAGGTTGAGGAGTAGCCTATGTAGAAGATACTCTATTGAGCGTAGCTCACCCTATACGGGAAAATATTTCAGGTGCGAGATTCACACCAGGGGATGACGCTTACTCGGGGCCCCAAGGATGAAGAGAGGCCGATATGTGGCTTACTTTGGGTTTTTTGTAAACTAATCATGAAAACTTAGTTTATGACATGTAAATGTGTACAAGTGATTGTAACAGAACTTATACGTATCATGTTTTATGTGGAAAACTTCGTTAAACATGTGTTGGATGATTGTGGAAAGGTTTGGAATGGATTGGAAATGAAAAACAGGTGAAACAGGGAAAATTGGGCAAGGCGTACTAGTACAGTGTACCGGTACAACGGGGTCCAGTAGGCCCAGCGTACCGGTATGTCGGTACAGCGTACCGGTACACTGTGGTCCAGTAGGCAACGCGTACCGGTACGCCGTACCGGTACACTTTCCAAAAATAAAAAATTTTAAAACTATTTTGCCAAACTTTTGGGCTATGAGTTCCTTCCCTCAAATGCTATAAATGGATAATAATAAAGTACCAATGGTGGTATGTTGGACCTCGGATGGGTCAATCAATCAAAAACATATAGACTTTATATTTTTCTTAAATCTCGATAAAGGGGATGTGGTGCCGCGGTGTCGGGTTAACCGGCATCCACTGGTATTTCTGCGGGTTAATGGGTGGTCAACAGACTTATAAATGACCCCCGGTTTTTGGGGCGTCATAGCCCAGATCAAGTGATGAGGAGATGCGTACCAAAAAATGAACAACGGGAAGTCCTTGCATTTTTCCATTTAAAGGCTTGCGATGGCCACTTCTCTTCAAAGAAGACCTCAGCAAAGGTTTTGCAATTAGGTTTTTATTGGCCCTTACTAATCAAAGACTGTGTTTCTTTCTGTGAAGAATGTGATAGGTGCCAACGTTTGGGTAGTGTGACCCGGAGGAACATGATGCCCCTTTCCTCTATACTTGTTATCGAGATATTTGACTGTTGGGACATCGACTTTATGGGTCCCTTCCCCATGTCTTTTGGTTACCTGTACATTCTGCTAGTAGTGGACTACTTGTCCAAGTGGGTGGAGGATATCCCAACCAAGACCAATGACCACCGGGTTGTGGTCAAGTTCTTAAAAGAGAACATTTTTCAAGGTCCGGGATGCCTCGTGCTATGATAAGTGATGGTGGTTCTCATTTTTGTAATATGCCATTTGCATCTTTAATGCACAAGTATGGTGTCACACACAAGGTGTCCACCGCATATCACCCACATACCAATGGCTAAGCCGAGTTGGCCAATAGGGAGATCAAGAACATCCTAGAGAAAACGGTGAACCCTAATAGGAAGGATTGGTCACTTCGGTTGACCGATGCCCTATGGGCTTACTGCACTGCTTACAAGACTATTTTAGGTATGTCACCCTATAGGCTCGTCTATGGCAAGACTTGCCATTTGTCGGTTGAAATGGAACACAAGGCCTATTGGGCCATCAAGACCTTGAACTTCAAATTGAGAATGGCCGGAGAGAATAGGAAGTTGGAAATAAATGAATTAGAGGAGATTCGTAGAGATGCGTATGAGAGCTCAAAAATTTCAAAAGAGAGGGCTAAGATCTTTCATGACAAATCCATTTCAAGGAAATCATTTCAGCTCGGACAAAAAGTGCTCGTGTACAACTCTCATCTCTCTATCTTTCAAGGGAAACTCCGATCTCGTTGGGATGGACCTAATTAGCACAACACATTGCATATATTGTGTGATGTTAGGCCCTTTTTATACTTACTTTTTGTTGTGAATTTGGGGAAAAATGCGTTTAATCTTCTCGTTAATGGAGTTTTTTGTAAATGTAGGTGAAAATATGTAAATGGCTTGAGTTAAGCCCCCATTGAAGTGTTTGAAATCAATGAAGATGAGGGGATGGCTTAAAGGAAGGATTGGAGGGTGAAGAAATCAAGAAAAATGCAATTTAGCTGAAAACCTTCCGAAAGGTTTGGCCATAAACCTTCCGAAAGGTTTACACTTAAAATGCTTGATGGTTTCCGCTATATTCCCTAATCTCCAAACATCATCCCGTAATATGTGTATAGCTTATACGGATAGGTGGGTGTCATTCTCCCTTGGAATGATGCAAGAAATGGGGAAATGGAATAATGGTGGGTGAATAAAATGTGGGTGTGTGTGCAAAATTGCTCCCCAAGCGTAGAGAGAATCTTGCAATGTCGTCTTTTACTTGGAAAAGTATTCCAAGGTCGTCTCCTCAGGCAAGGAAAGGTCAAGTTGTGTGAAGGTGATTTTGTGAAAAAGAAAAAGTGTAAATATCTTTGATGTTTGAGTTTTGGTGATTGTGTTTTTGCAAAAAATGAAATGGAAACAAATATTGGCTAATCCAAAGAGGTCATTCCAATAGGAATGCCAAATCAACTCAAGACCTTCCTCCAATGGTGCCTAGATGTTCGATTGATTCGTAGGAAACGCGGGACTAAAGTGGAGGTTAGGATTCAAGCATATCCCGTGTCAATGCCTACGGTGTATCAAGAACTCACAACCATGTTCTCACTCAACCTAGTCAAACCGAGTCATCGTACACTACGAGGAGGAATGAAAATGAGTTGAAATAGCACACCCAAGAGGAGTTCTTCCTAGGATTAGCCAACTTAAAGCTTAACTACTCATATCTAAAGCAAAGACATAAATGAAGTGAAGAGACATTGCAAAGAAATGAAGATTGAAACTTAACTTAATGCAACAAATCTTAAACTATGAAGAAAAATACTCAATACCCATTTTAAAAGCTTGAAATGAAGAAAACTTAATACAACCATGGTGAAATCCAAAACATGTAGCTAAACTTGAAATACACTTGAAATAAATGACATTAAAGACATTAAATGAAGATTACTAGAGTCTTAGAATAAAACTACAAGTAAAAGGATGGAAGAAAATGCAAAAATATCAACTTTTCTATCTCACTATTCATCTTCTTCCTTGGAGCTTTCTAAGCTTAGGTAGCCACCCTCTTCAATGTGAGTGTGAATACTGAATATATGGTGAAAGACCTCTGCAATTTCGTCCATGGAGGTCCCCCCTAGGTGTGTGACAGGTCTCCCATCCATAGGAGGTGAGTTGATAGCTTGGACAAGCTAGGACAAGCCTAGCCTGCAACCCACCATGCCTCTATCTTTCTCTCTCCTCTCCTATCCTTCATCTTCCTTTGCTGACTTTGGGGTGTAGGAGGCGTGTATATATGTAGAATATGTCAGGGGGCAAGTGAGAGAATCATAGGTGGGACCCCCAAGCAAGTGGAACATAAGTTATAGACTTTCTGAGCATTCTGGGCAAAACCTTCCGGAAGGTCGACGTAAACCTTCTGGAAGGTTTATTCCAGTAGGCTAAACCTTCCGGAAGGTGACAGCTCAGGACCAGATTTTGTAGAATTGTCATAACTTTTGATCCAACCGTCCGATTGAGCTAAAATTTTGACACAATATAGAGGATATCCAGGTATACAACTTTCATGGTTTGCACTTTTTCAAATTAGAAGTGAATCATGGTCAAAAATGGGAAAAACAGAAGGTCATGCAAACAGAAGGTCATGTTTTGCATTTTTTCAATTCCAGTGGGCTAAACCTTCCGGAAGGTCGACGAAAACCTTCCAGAAGGTTCTCTTCCAAATGCATTTTTCTTGATTTCTTCACCTTCCAAGCCTCCTAATCCTCATGTAATGTGTCCATCTCTTCACCACTCATCCACACTTAGCTGTAGGGTTCCGAAATCCATCATTTACGCTTTGGTTACCTGTAACATCCAAATTTCAGCATTATTCATAACTTTGGCTAACTATAAGTAATTAAATACAAAGTTAAGTTAAAATGCATGTAATGAGGCCGTTAACTATGCAATATTATGTGCTCATCAATGGCTTAAAGGAAGGATTGGAGGGTGAAGAAATCAAGAAAAATACAATTTGGCTGAAAACCTTTTGACCATAAACCTTCCGGAAGGTTTACACTTGGTCTACCTATTCACTGCCAAAACCTTCCGGAAGGTTTTTTCTACTGGAATGAACCTTCCGGAAGGTTTGCATCGACCTTCCGGAAGGTTTTGCCCAGAATGCCCAGACAGCCTGCAACTCAAGCTCTGCCATTTGGGGGCCCCACCTACACTTCTCCCACTTGTCCCCTGACATCTCTTACAGACATACAAGCCTCCCATCACTTCATTCTGTACTTTGGAGGCTCAATCATTGAAAAGGAGGAGAGAGAAGAGGCAAGGGAGGGGAGTTGCAGGCTAGACTTGTCCTAGCCTGTCCAAGCCATCAAGTCAACCCCCTTTTGACTGGAAGCCTGTCACACACCTAAGGAGCTCTCCATGGACGAAAATGCATGAATTCCTTACATTATTGTCAAGCTTTGTAGAGATATAGAGAGAGAAGTTCTAGGTAGAAGACATAGTTAGAGAGAGAAAGCTTAGATTTTTACATTTCTTCCATCCATTTCACTTGTAATCTTTCTTAAGACTCTTTTAAGCTTCATTTATTGTCTTTAATTTCATTTACTTCAAGTACATTGCAAGTTTAGTTGAGTATCTTAATTTCTATCATTGTTGCATTTAAGTTTTCATCTCAAGTTCTTCAAATGGGTATTAAATACATTTTTTTGTAGTTTATGTTTTCTTGCATTAATTTAAGTTCCTATCTTCATTTCTTTGCAATGTCTCTTCATTTCATTTATTTTCTTGCATTGAATATTAGTAGCTAAGCTTTAAGTTGACTAATCCAAGGGAGAACTTCTCTTGGGTATGCTAAATCAACTCTTTTTCTTTTCTCCTCGTAGTTTACATTGATTTGGTTTGACTAGGTTAAGTGTGAACATGGTTGTGAGTTTTTGATACACCGTAGACTTTTCATGGTGTATGCTTGAATCCTCACCTCCATTTTAGTCCTGCGCTTCCTATGAATCAATCAAACATCTAGACACCATTGGAGGAAAGTCTTGAGTTGATTTGGCATTCCCATTGGAATGACCTCATCGGATTAGCCAACATTTGTTTCCATTGTATTTCTATAACCAACCTTCACTCACAAAAACTCAAACCTCAAAGATTTTTACACTTTTCTTTTTTCACCAAAATCACCTTCAAAACAAATTCACCTCCTTCCCTGAGGAGACGACATTAGAATACGATTTCTAAGTAAAACACGACACTCGAAAGTCTTCCTGCCTTGGGGAGCACTTTTGTTCACACACACAGACATTTCATTCCACACATTTGTTTAAACCATGTCTTGCATCATTCCGAGGGAGAGTGACACTCTCATATCCGTATAAGCCGTACACCTACTATAGGATGATGTGCGGAGATTAGGGCATACGATGGAAAACATCAATCATCCTATGTTGTCAAGGTGGCCTACCCCAATGGAGCCGTGGAAATCACCAACCCCGAGAATGGCAAGACATTTAAGGTCAATGGCCAAAGACTTAAGCCATTTTTCGAGGGTTTTGAAGGTCAAAGCGTGGAGGAGGAATTGGTGGATCCGGTTTATCCGGACCTTTTGTGAGGAATAAGTGTTCAAAGTAGCTTTAGTGTATAGTTACTTTCTTTTATCCTTTTTAATTGCAAGATCATTTGTTACTTACTTTATCTTTGCATATAGTATTTTCCTTCTTAGTGCAGATATTGGTGTTTTTGTCAAAGCTTAAGTGTGAGGTGTTCTCTAACCCTACTTATCTTTTTACAAGTCCTTCATTGCATATCATATCTTTTTTGTTGCATTGAGGACAATACATGAATCAAGTTGGGGGAGGGGGGGTGAGGTGTACCATTTGCATGATACACCAATTTTTGTGGAAATTTTTTGTTGATAATACCAATTTTTGTGGTGAAATTCACCTTTCACATATCCTACAGATTTTTCTTTACAATAGTTACAAATTATGTGAAAAATTTGAAATTTTTTGTGAAAAATATCTGAATGTTTATATGTATTCCCCTATTTAGAGTGTTATAGGTTTGTTGATATGTTGATCTTTGCGTTGAACCTTGAATACATGAGCACATTATAGAAGTTCATCCTATGCTTGAGTATCACATATGTGTTTGCTTTTGGACTCAACCTTCAGTGCACCTTGAATGTGTAATTTTGGCAATTTACGGATTGGATTCATATTTTAGTGCTTGACATGAATAGTGGAGATGTGTAGGGTCCCATGAGAGCTTTAGTGCCAATTCTTGTTGGAAGGAACTTACATTTACTCAAGGAACAATTTTTTAAATTTGTTCAATAATCTCATTATACTTGTTTTGGTTAGATGCATTAGGGTAGTTGATTGACTTTGTCTTGAAATGCAATATGTTCTCTGATTAGCATAAAATATTGCAATTCCTATGTACATTTGCATCCCTTTTATGCTAACTTTTGCGGTTAAACTGAGTGGAATTGCATTGTTTGAGCTATTAATGAAGTTTCGGTATGATTACAGGTAAAGGGGTTTAAATGGTACATGTTAAGCCCTATCATACTGCTTAAGATCAATGGAGGTGAGGTGGAGGCTTGATGATAGCTTGAAAGGTGAAGGAACCAAGAATTTAGCAAAACAAGGGAAAGCCTACCGGTAGGCCATACCGGTAGGTTTTGGCTACTGGACCAGCACCTACCGCAAATCTACCGATAGTTTTTGCTCACTAGAGTAAAACCTACCGGTAGGTTTTACTGAAACACGCCAGATTATGCAACTCAAGCTTTGCAACTTTGAGGTCCCACCATAGGGTCTTCCACTTGTCCCTGAAACTCCTTACACACAGACATCCCCTCCTCAACCCTACCTTGGACTTTAGAGGTTTGGACATTAATGAGGAGAGAGAGAAGAGGTGAAGCATGGGAGTGCAGGCTAGGCCTGTGCTAGCCTGCCCAATCCATCGATTCAGCCCCCTATTGATGGGAGGCTGATGAGCACAAAATATTGTATATTTCAAGGCCTCATTACATGCATTTTAACTCAACTTTTGCATCTAAGTACTTAGAGTTAGCCGATTTTATGAATAATGTTGAATTTTCGATGTTGCATGTTTTTATAGCTTAAATCATGTATTTTAGGACCTTGCAACTATGTTGGAGGTGTGGTGAGGGCATTGACACATTACATGAAGATTTGGAGGCTTAAAAGTGAAGAAATCAAGGAGGTATTGGTGTTTGGTAACAAAGGCACCAACAGCCACACCACTGGGTTGAAGAGCCTCGGTTTTCCTCCATTTTGACCATGATCCACTTCGAATCTGAAAAAGTTCAAAACACGAAAGTTGTAGATCTGGATGTCTTATGTATCGTGTCAAAATTTGAGCTCAATCCAACGGTTGGATCAAAAGTTATACCTATTCTACCAAGACTGGTCCGGAGCAGAAAACAGTACCGGTACACAGTACCGGTACTATACAGTTCCGGTACTGCGTACCGGTACTTCGACTCCAGAAGGTTTAGAGTACCGGTACACAGTACCGGTACACTCCCAGAACAGCCCAGAACACCTGCAAACTCTTCTCCACTTGCTTAGGGGTCCCACCATTGATTCTCCCACTTGTTCCCCATCATTCTCTTACACATCTACATGCCTCCCTTACACATTTTGAAGACTTTAAAAGGCTTGGCATTAAATGAGGATGGGGGAGAATTGGGCTGCTCAGGGGAGTTGCAGGCTAACCTTCTCCTAGCCTGTCCAAGCATCATTCAACCTCCCATGGATGGGAGGCCTGCACACAGCTAGGGGGGACCACCATGCACGAGAATTGAAGGCTAACTCTCCAATATATTTAGCATTTACACATTGTATTGGGGTGGCTACCTAAGCTTAGGAGTAGTTCCAGGAAGAAGAAGATGAATAGTGCTCGAAGTTGATATTTTTGCATTTTCTTCATTACATTGTCTTATAATCTTTTGTAAGGATATTCTGAACTTTGTTTAAAGTCTTTAATGTCATTTATTTTAAGTTCATTGCAAGTTTAGTCTTACATTTTACATTTCACCATTGTTATGTTAAGTTTTCTTCATTTCTTGCTTTAAAATGGGTATTGAATATTGTTCTTCTTAGTTTACGATTTCTTGCATTAGTTTAAGTTCTAATCTTCATTTATCCATTATGTCTCTTTACATTATGTATTTTCTTCTTGCTTTCATGAGTAGCTAGATTTTAAGTTGGTTAATCCAAGGGAGAACTCCTCTTGGGTGTGCCACTTCAACTCTTTTCCATTCCTCCTCTCAGAGTACGATGGCTCGGTTTGACTGGGTTGGGGTGAGGACATGGTTGTGAGTTCTTGATACACCGTAGGCATTGTCACGGGGTATGCTTGAATCCTCACCTCCATTTTAGTCCCGAGCTTCCCACGAATCAATCGTACTTCTAGGCTCTATTGGAGGAAGGCTTGAGTTGATTTGGTATTCCCATTGGAATGACCTCTTCGGATTAACCAACATTTGTTTTTCTTGCATTTCTATTCACAAACTCCACTCACCAAAACAAACTAAAAGATTTTACACTTTCCCTTTTGTTCACCAAAATCACTTTCACACAACTTGACATTTCCTTCCCTGAGGAGACGACCTTGGAATACTCATTCCAAGTAAAACACGACACGCGAAAGACTCCTTGCGATTGGGGAGCACTTTTGTTCACACACCCACATTTCATTTACATTTTTATTCATTCCATCCTCCATTCCGTTGCCCTATCTCTTGCATCATTCCGAGGGAGAGTGACACTCCCTTAGTCCTATAAGCCATACACACATTGAGGGATGATGTTAAGAGGTTAGGGAATACACCGTTTTTCATCAATCAGAGGCCTATCACACAGACATTGGAGAGCTCCATGGACGTTTTTGGGTGGGGACATACACCATTATTGAATACATTGCATAGTTAGAGAGAGGAGCTCTAAGTAGAAGACATATTTAGAGAGAGAAAGCTTAGATTTTTAATTCTCTTCATCTATTTCACTTGTAATCCTCTGTAAGACTTGTGTAAGCTTCATTTAATCTCTTTGATGTCATTTATTACAAGTACATTGCAAGTTTAGTTCTACATTTTGGATTTCACCATTGTTGCAGGAATTTTTCTTCACTTCAATTTTTAAAATGGGTATTGAATGTCTCTAGTCTTAGTTTAAGTTTCTTGCATTAAACTAAATTCCAATCTTTATTTACAATGTCTCTTCATTACATTTATGTTATTGCTTTAAATATGAGTAGCTAAGCTTATAGTTGGCTAATCCAAGAGTGTATTCCTCTTGGGTATGCTATTTCAACTTATTTTCATTCCTCCTCGTAGTGTACGTTGATTCGGTTAGACTGAGTTGAGTGTGGACGTGGTTGTGAGTCTTTGATATCCCGTAGACTTGTCACGAGGTATGCTTGGATCCTCACCTCCATCTTAGTCTCTCGCTTCCCACTAATCAATCGAACATCTAGACACCATTGGAGGAAGGTCTCGAGTTGATTTGGCATTTCCATTGGAATGACCTCTTCGGATTAGCCAACACTTGTTTCATCTCATTTTATATCACAAACACAAATCATCAAACTCAAACTCAAAGATTTTTACACTTTTCCTTTTTCACCAAAATCACCGTCAACAAGATTCACCTCCTTCCCTGAGGAGACGACCTTGAAATACGATTTCTAAGTAAAACACGACATTCGAAAGTCTCCCTATGCTTGGGGAGCACTTTTGTTCACACACACACACACATTTCTTTCCACACATCTGTTTACCCCATTTCTTGCATCATTCCAAGGTAGAGTAACACTCCCCCATCTGTATAAGTCATACACACATTGAGGGTGATGTCCAGAGATTATGGTATACAACGAAAAACATCAAGCACTCTCCCATGCCTATCTGAAAATGATCTTAGGCCATCCTTAATTTATTTTGAGTCTTAGCCTTTTTCTTGTGAAAATTTTATCCCTAGTGCCGTGATTGAGCCTTAATTATAAATTCGGTTCCATGCCACACATTTGACCAAGCCAATGCAAAATGATAAAATCTACCGCACCTTGGTTGTTCTTGAGAGCTGAATATGAGTGATCATAAAAGAAAAGGAATTGTGGTGCGAAAACTTAACCAAAGGGATGAATGAAGTTGAATTCAAAGAGTTGAACGGAAAAGAATGAAAATCCAAGAAAAAGAGAAAGAGGGGGTGAAGAGAAGAAAAGAATGACAAAAGAAACGAAAAATGTTAAGGAAAAGAAAGAAAAAGAAACAAAGAGTGTGGTGATGGTGTTAGACTAAAAATCCCATGAAAATGGAGATGTTTTGAAATAAAAATCATTCACTCAAAACAACCCTCTTTGTTGTCCTCTGTCCTTCGTTTCACTTACCTCACTATCACCCCAAGGCCTCATTACAACCCGTGAAAGTCCTAAATGATCTATAGAAGCATAGGGGATGCATACCGTTAAAGAAAAAGAGAAGTTGATTTTGCTATCTAATGCCCTAACATTCCTTTCATGAGATTATGCCAAGGTTGATCCATTTTCATGCATGTAATTCAATTTTGGATTATATGTGAGCATACTTCATTTTGTGCACAAGATTCTATCTCACATATACACATGGAGAGCATGTCCAGATAACCGTAGTGTGATTCATTGTTGAGAGACACCCTTAGTGAGTTTGCATCAAAGCTTAATTTGGATAGCCAAAGTGAATGTGAATTCCGTTGTGTAAATGCTTAAATTACATGTCCATTTCACACACACACGAGTATCAAAATGAATGTGTAGGTGCATACTCTAGACTAGCATTTAAAGCCATGGTGTTGCCCATATGTGCTTGGTTCGGGTATTTGAACGATGTGTTATATAGCCCTATGCTTGTGGGATGGGAGAATATTGCTCAAACTTTTGATATTTGTAGGATTTAGGAATGCCCGTGTCATTTGAATATGTGTTTTACATTTTGGGTATTCATTTTGGTAGGTAAATGTAGAAATCCATGCCTTGTGTGTCGAAAGCATCGAAATTTTAAATCATATTGCAATTTCGGTAATGACTTGGGGCATGATCGTTCAATTGTGGTACACAAGTGTATCTCATGTTTTTGGAAGAGTAGAGGTCATGAATAGGGTGTTAGAATGTGTAGGGATTTAAATAAAGTGGAGTGGAAGTAAAATTTGGAAGGCCTAGGGTTTTGTGTAAAAAGGCAAAACCTTCCGGTAGTTTTGGTTCAAAACCTTCCGGTAGGTTTCATTCCAGTGCACAAAACCTACCAGTAGGTTTTCATCGACCTACCGGTAGGTTTTGTCCGGGAATGCCAAAAATAAGGGTTTTTATTTAGATTTTTCGGGGGACTGTTCATTGTCTTCCAAACTTTCTAACTCCCAAGCTCTCTCCTCTCCCTCTAACTTCTTCCAAACTTCAAAACACCTCACCTAAACCATTGATTACTACATTTCTCTTGTCTAGGGTTGGATTTTGAGTGGTTTTTGCTGAAATTAGTGGACATTTGCATAAACCCTAGGGTTCCAAGTTCTTCCCCCATTTTCCAATTACTTTTAGGGTTTCTTCAAATCCTAGAATTCTATTGCCATGGCTTGTGTAGGAAGGACTTCTCTTGACAATTTTGAGCCCGTTGAGTGGCTTTTGATGTGGGCTTTGACCATTCTTGGCTTGGGAGCACTGTTGATCACCATGGCCCGCACCAAGCGTACATGACCAGGTTCCCCACAACCCACGGGTACTAGTGCCTGCAAGAGGAGCGGGGAGGGGTCAAGTGGTGATAGGGGAGAGAAGAAAGAAAGCCAGGAACGATGCTCGCTACCAAAGCATCGAAGAGAAAAATGTGACTTGTGAACGGTATGTGGATAGGATCTCCCTTGGCCCAAATAATGAAGTAGTGAGGATCATTGAGCGCCATGGGATAGGGATATGGTTTGAGCCTGTTAACGTGTTCAACTTGGCATTGTGTCGAGAATTTTATCAAAAATTGAAGGTAGTGGATGAGGATAGCTGTGTTTTGAGGACGAATGTGAGGGGGAAGGCCTTCGATGTGACCCCAGACTTGATTGCTACCCTGATGAAGTATGAGAGGCCTCCCCCTAGTGTCCCGGTGTATCCACACAACATCCTTAGGGTAAAGACCATCCCGGAGTATGCAAGGTTGATGTATGAGGACCCGACCCAATTCAAAGGGACAATCCAAGTCGGGGGGCCTCAAGCACTCCTATGGGATGATGAATAAGGTGTTACATTACAACTTGCTCCCCAGGGGAGCCGAGAAGAGCCCGAACGTGGAAAAGCTCGCCCTCCTGCATGCCGTTATGACCAGGAAGGCTATGGATGTAGCCTTTTTTATATGAGAGTTTATGAAGGAATTCGCTCAGGCTAGAAAGCCAAAGGCGAATCTCCCATTTGGCATTCTTGTCACCCGGATGTGCGACCACTGCAAAGTCAAGGGATACGTCTCTGACGTGCTGACTCCCCCAGAGACCGGAGCCATTGGGAAGGCGAGTAGCAGCAAGAGGACGGTCGTGAGCTGGGGTGAGCGGGCCAGAGCCCCAAGGCCTGAGTCATCAGCTGCAGGACCATCTACTGTGGGGCCATCTGCTTCTAGGCTATCTACTTCCGCCCCTATGTGCAAAATGTCACAGCGCCTAGACGTTTTGGAGGATACGGTGCAGGGGATTTCGATGATGATGACCAGGCTCTTCCAGCATACTTTTCTAGGGGAGCCGATCCTCGGTGGACCTCCGCCTCCGGCTACTGTACCTTCCACCTCCACCCCCTCAGCTTCCACTATTTTTGAGATGAGGGATTATGATGACTATGAAGACGATGAGGAGGAGGAGAGTGAGTATGAGAGTGGGGATGACGATGGTGGAGATAATGATGCTGGAGATGACGATGACGGCGATGATGATGATGTGGATGAGGGTGATGAGTAGGATGTCTTGGTTGTGTAGTTTCTTTTTGTTTCAGATTGTACACAGTAGGTTTAGTTTTGTCGACCCAATAGAAGTGTCTTTAGGATTTTGGGCCGTTTTGTTTTGAACTCTAACTTCTTGTACCGAAACTTTGAAAGTGATTAATGAAAAGTGCCACAGTTGTTTTTTCTATCTTGCCCAAGTTCACTCTTTTAATTGTATTGTGATTTTTGCATTTTGAATGTTTGGTGATTTACATGTATTAATGGATTGTTGTAGTTTTATACTTTGTGGTTTAAAAATAAAGTTTGCTAGGAACTAGCAAAACTCAAGTTGGGGGGTGTGATTAGCACAAAATATTGCACATTTGTACCCTTTTTTATACTTATTTTTGTGGTGAAATGGGAGGAATTGCAATATTTCTACAATTAATGAGGTTTCGGTGTGTTTGCAGGCTAAGAGTTGGAAATGACGTGAGTTAAGCCCCCATCGTAGTGCTTAAAGTCAATGGAGATGAAGGGGGAGTCTTGACGATGGCTTGGAAGGTGAAAAGACGAAGTTTTGAGCAAAATAAGTAAAAACCTAAAGGTAGGTTTGCTTATACAACTACCGGTAGGTTTTGTCTACTGGAGTTGGTTCTGCCAAAAACCTTCTAGAAGGTTTTGGCTACTGGAGTAAAACCTACCGGTAGGTTTGGCCATCGACCTATCAGTAGGTTTTGCTAAAAAACGCCTAAACTCTGTAACTCAAACTCCAACTGCTTGGGGGGCCCACCTACACTTCTTCCACACCTACCTTGATATGTTCCACATACCACCATGCCATTTCTTGCACAAAGGCCTGACTTAGAAGAGGAAGCATGGAAGAAGAGGAGAGAGAAGGAGAGAGGCTGACAAAGTGGCAGGGGGTGCAGACATGTCTGCAGGAGTGACTAGCGATGAGAAGGGGACAACCTCGACATGAGCCACTTGGCTGGCCCTCAATAGCTCTGCTGGGGTCAGACTAGGGGCACCTACACAGTGAAAACACAATAAGAACCAATCACAGTGTCCCCAAATTATAAAACAGCTGAGCCTATACCTTTGTTAGAAAAGCACCCCCAAGAATGAGGGACCCATGAACGTATGGATCGCTGCTCAATAAACCTCCAAGAGTCCCCAGAGGCAAAGAAAAAGCGCTGACTCCATCCTTCAGGAGAATTGGGAACATCAAGGATCAATGGAGGATCGAAGTGGTGCCTGCATATAAAGCGACTGAAGTAAGAGGGCATGTCGTAATCAAGTTCATAAAAATATAGAAACTCAGCGACAATAGGAAACTCATTATTGCCTTGTAGGCGCCAAAAAATAAAGTAGCTTATCATAGCACCCCATCCTTCAGGAGAAGACGAGAATGACACAACCCAAAGAAGGCCAAAATCCACCCAATGGTAAGATGGATGGGCAGACGAAGACCCATCTCGAAAGCTCATTCAAAAAAGTAATTTTCTCGTTGGGGGAGAAAGTTGCAAGGCTCATCCAGAGTTGGGACTCGGAGGAGTAAGTATGCGGGCAGAAGGTACCGCCACTTGATTTCTTCTAACTTCAGGGCTATAATCACCGAAGGAAGCAGGAAGTTAGAGTACCACACCATGTCAATCATGGCTTGGGCTCGTTGTTTGAAAACATGAGTAGGAAAGGGAGCCATGTAAACCAAAAAAAAAGACAGAAGACGAAAGAAGTCTCAGGAAGGATAAGGAGCATGAAGAAGAAATCCCAATATTTGTAGACAATAAGAAATTCCAAGTTTTATGGGAATCCCGAGTTTTAAGGGAGCAAGAAATGCACGAAGACGAAAAGGCGGCCCTTTAAAAATCCAAGATCATGACAGTGGGGGGCATTTTAAGAAGGTAGATGAGCACGAAAAATGACCCGTTCTTCACTTTTTCCATGTAAAAGGAGCAGAGCGGCCAGACATAGGCCCATGAAAAGTAGACCTCAGACACAAGCAGCTTAATCCAGTTGATGGCTTCCCAGCCAAATGGAAGGTGAACTCTTCAACTCATAACAATGAGCCCATCAGCTCATAAAGATAAGGCTTGGTCCAACACGAACCAAGAATGAGCTCTTTGGGTTGAGCTAAGACAACTCCATGGAAAATGAGCTCTTCAACTCATAAAGCTGAACTACTCAAGTCAGAAAAAGGAGACCTTAGGTTCAAGAAGCCCCCCAAATTATAAAGCTCTTCAGCTCGCGAGATCCCTTCGGATCAAAGAAACAAGACCAGCACCTCATCTCAAACCAAGGTCAGGTTCCTGATCTCACACTTCAAGGAGAACTAAGATCTCCTCGAAGCAAGGGGAAGAGGGGAATAGAAAGAATGCAAGAACACAACACAACAATCAGAAGTACATCAATTTAAAAACAAAAAATACATGGACAAAAACAACATTTTCTTATAAAGAGCTGGTTGTAAATTCCTTTATACAAAAAAGACAAAAACAAAAACAGAAGTCTTAAGTGCCTGCAGTCGAATCCAGGATCTCAGGTAGCCCAGGCAACTCGGGAATCTCAGGAATAGCAACTGATATGGAGTCAGCAGGAACCTTAGGGAGCTCAGGAAGCACGGGAGAACAAGAAATAATGGCTGATGCAGAAGGAGCCATAGAATTAAGGACCTCGACTGGGGAAACAGACGCTTCGACACCCACAGGGGCAGGGACCTCGACAGATGAGACAGATACCTGGGCACCTTCAAGAGCAAGCTCAGAAACAGTAGGAATCAAGACCTCAGCCTCCTCATCAGCGCGTGGCACCTCCTTCTCCTTATCCGAAGGGGGATCAAACTCAAAATCTAGGTACGGATACTTCGCCACAGATTGATCCTGAAACGCAAGGTACTCAATAGCCTAGTTGGTGGTGGCTTTATCCTCTAGCTTAGAAATTATAACATCCTTCTTCTTAACGGCAACCTCTCAGAATCAATCTTCCTCAACAGAGTTGCGTTCGCCTCAGCCAAGATTTCATACTCCTTTTTCATTGTCTCGAAGGATTCAAGGGCCTCAATGACATCCTTACGAGCCTGAAGAAAGCTATCCGTCTTCAGCCTGAGGTCTTCCTTGGTCTTTTTGGCTTCATCCTTTTCATTTTCTTTCTCTACCTCTAAACCTTTATTAGAGGAGGTCAGCACCTCAACCTGAGCTTGCAACTCCTGCACCTGAACCTTGAGGTCATTATTGGAAAAAGCCAGCTCGGCAACCTTTAGCTCTGACGCCTTTGACACCTTTTGAGCCTCATGGGCTGTACTTTCCAAAGTCCTAACCAGACTCACCAGGGCACTCACGTGAATGGTCAACTGAGAGAAAATACAACCAAAGGATAGAGTCAGAACAAGGCAACAACACAGACTGAAAATGAGATTAGACGAAATCAAAACATACCGAAGTGGCACCAAACAAAGCAGTAATGGCAGAAGTGGAGAGGGGCATGGCAGCAACCTCTTAAATATCAGACTCAGGGATAATAGAGGCAATGGCCTCTGCAGCAAGTTTCACATCCCTGATCAGTGAACCCTCGCTCTTCTTCACCTTCACACCCTCCACCAGCTGGTGGCGAGTCTTCCTAGTGGGTTTGGGAGGAGGAGGTCCACGCAAGATATGGGCAATTAACTCCAAATCCCCTTCAACCTCTGCCAATGAAGGAGATATTGAGGCCCTAGCTTGCTCAGAAACCCTTTTAGAGGGGAAAGGCAAGGTCCCTTGAGGGGCTGAGTTTAGCACGGTGAGCTTGGCGAAAGCACATAAACCACAGGGGGAGGGGAAAGAGAAACAGAATGAACTTCTGTCCTTGGTACCTTTGCAAGGAGATCTGGGTTGCTTCTTGACCTGAACTCAGCCTTGCATTTTCCTCCACTCCTGCTCTTCCTCAGCATCAAAGCTTCAGCATCTGGAGCCATTGAGCTAGAACCTAGAAACCCAAAGTAAACAGATCAGAAAGGAGAAAAAAGTAAAATAGAAGTTAAGGATAAAAGGGAGGAAGCGTTACCAACAACCCCCTCTGCACCATCGATGAAAATAGGAATAGGAGTCTCTACAGTCACCTCGGGAGGGCTGAACCCTAGCTTGGTAAGCACAAAATACTTGATCAAATCAGAATACTTCTCCGAGCGACAATCTTCAAGCCCTAGCAAAGCAAGCCTGTCCTCAGCTCCTAGCTCAGGGCGAATACCTAAAACAACCCAAGGGAATGAGGTCAGCAAATATAACAATAAAATGAGGCAAGTTGAGCCTGCCCTAAACAAGGACTCACCCAGGTTGTTAGGACCTGACTAGAAGTATGGGATAGGGAGGGTATCATTGGCATTGCTCAGATCAAACTCCTATTCCTTCTCCGACACGAAGAAGAACAGTTTTTTCCAGTTCTTGTGAGAGCTGGGCAGGTCAGTGATCAAGGCTAAGGTCTTCACCCGTTAGGAGATGTACAAAAAGCCGTCAGGTTGGAACTTGACATTAAAGTGTATCATGAGCAAGGGAATTAAGGGGGTACCGATCTTATTTTTCTTAAAGAAGGCAAGGAGGCCCACCAGGACACCCCAGAAGTTGGGGGAGATTTGAGCAGGGCAGACATTGAAGTGTTGAAGGACAGATTTGATGAAGGGATGTACGGGGAACATAAGCCCATTCTCTAGAGAAGCTACGAAGAAGCAGGTCTTCTCAGAGACCTCAAAATCATACATAATATCCACAGAAGGAATCCAATAGCGCATGCCTATGGGAAAACCAAACCTTGCAGACAAGACACGCATAAGAGGAGGTGTAACCTCATTGTGACCAATAAGTTCTGAAGCGCGATGAACGGATCTGGAGCCCTCAGCCCTACCTGAAAGTCCAGCTCTGATTAACCCTAATTAGTATATAAATTAGGATAATTAAATAAATCAAATTTATAAGATAAAACAATTAAAAACTATCAATTAGGGTTTGCGTAAACTAGGATTTTTATGTATATATTGTTTAAAATTTCAGGGTTTTGTGCGAAATTGTCCAAAAGTATCAAGAAACAATTAGTACGTAAATAGATTGTTAAAGACAATAATATGAAAAGATACCCATAAGTTTAAGGGTCCCATATGTTTTATCTTGGTTAAGTACTGAAAATGACACCTTACAACAATTAACTTGCATGTCACTTGAAAAGTCAACCAATAGGTCTGATGTATAGTAAACACATCAACTTCTTAGGTTAGCTGGTGTTATATATGTCAATTAACTAATTTAAGTAAACCAGAAGGATAAGACATTCATGAGGAATATCGAAATTACTCAATTGTTAGTTTAATACTATGTATCAATTCTACGACCCTAGTGAACCAGAAGGACAAACCATTCAGGAGGATCACTTAGGTCATTAATCTGATAGCTTTATATACCAGTTAAACAACCCTAGTGAACCAGAAGGACAAGCCGTTCAAGTGGATCACTTAGGTTGATTTACAATTGCCTCCCTTGTTGTTTCAGGCTTTAATCAATTGTTTCTTGATACTTTTGGACAATTCAACACAAAACCCTGAAATTTTAAACAATATATACATAAAAACCCTCGTTTACACACAAACCCTAATTGATAGTTTTTAATTGTTTTATCGTACAAATTTGATTTATTTAATTATCCTAATTTATATACTAATTAGGGTTAATCACACTCCCCAACTTAAACTTTACTAGTCCCTAGTAAATATAAAAAAAACTATTAACAAAATAAAATACAAACAAGCTCTACCCTTTCTAGCCTTTCCTTTTCGAGATCGCTTAGAAATCGAAGAAGACCCTGGTAAAGTCAGAGGCGCCTCTGCCCTCTCTATGACATCAACCCCAGGGAAGTTGTCTATTATATCACCAACATCCCTCAGGTCGTCCTCCTCTACATCTGGGACCTATTACCTATGAGAGAAACAGACGAGACTATGGCTTCGGAAGAGGCAGACATAACTGGGTAAGAGAAAGGAAGGCTGAAAAAATTGTAAAGAGGGGGAACGTGAGTAAAGCAATCCCTAAGGACCCAGGGGTCAAGACACCAGAGACCGAAGAGAAGGACTTTGGCAGTGGAGAAAGGATTCAAGAAGTGAGGAAAAAAGGACAATGTAAGACCTCACCTCAATTCCTAAAGTAACAAAAACGAAAAGTCTAGAAATTAAATAACCACCTCAAATTCGAGGAATCCAGAACGAAAGAAAAGAAGAGGGAATAGAGCAACGGACGTACTTAGCTGAGAACGATCGACAAACCAGGAATCAAGAGAATGTCTGAACAGATTAGGCCAACCACGCAAAACCTTCGGAGAAATTGGAAATTATTCTGAAAACCCTAGATCCTTGGTGAAATTGGGGAGACGAAATTGCATGGATAAAGTAGAGTAAGGAGACAGAATGTGAAGAGGGATTGAAGAAATAAAAGGTGGTTTTTTTGCCTACAACCGCAGTTAAAGTCAAGAGAACGTGAACCCTCGAAATAAGGGACGTGCACAAGAAACGAGGAAAGCATGATTACATAATTGTCATAACCGTCAGAATGAAGTCTCATCATGCGTGAATCGAGGTCAACCCAGGCAACCTTACTCGTGGCATAATCCTTGCTCAAGCCAACCTGTTTGACCAGGGACTAGGGGGCAACTGATAGTACCACAAAATATCTAAAGATGAGCTCGGTAACCCAGGTTGCTACCCAGCACGGGAGCTCAGCTCAATAGTATTATTTGCAGACCTCGATTGTAGACCTCAACTCCCTGTCTATATGTCGAGGAAGTTTGTGGAAAAGATAGCTGGATCCCACCAAGTCTCCCTTTTCTAGCATCAATCACCCAACTGACGCAAGTCTCGTTGCGCAAAAAGGGACAACGGTTACAAAGGAGGGGCGAGGATCTCGCCCTAGATCAAACAAAACCCAGGAATAACTATAAATAGGAGGCAAAACCCTCGAGAGTGAGATATAGTCATTGTAACCTAACAAAATATTCTCTACAAACCTTACACAGTTTCTAATATATTCAGGAGCAAGAGACTTCCTTAAGAGTGGATTAACCGAACTCCCACTAATCTCAAAACCCTATTCCTTATAGCTTTGGAGCTCAAACCGAACTGAATCCAACTATTCGGTGTGTTTGATACTAACATCATTACTTAATTGTGTTATGAACATCATATATATATATATCAAAATATATATAAACAAATAAGATACATCTCAATACAAATAATTAACTTTTCATTCACTTTCCTTTCGATTTTGGAGAGATTGATTTTAGTGAGTTAGAAGGAAAGCCCATCAATCCACTTTTTTATTCTTTCTATTTTTTTTTTTTACTAAATATAATTTTTTATTTATCCGTCCAACTTTTTATTCTTCTTACTTTATATTTTTTTTATCACACTAAACGGAGTATAAAGATAAATAAATAACATTCGATAGAAGTACTCATGAACACTCACCTAACAACACCGAACAATACAACAAACAATAAAACGAGTCTTTTCAAGTTCTTCATGTACACAGTGCACATCTGACCAAAAAAATAAGAATAATGGTCAAAGTGCACAAGTGGGCACACACACACACATATATATATATGAATCTATAATTTTAAAATCAATCTCTTCCAGGAGGCTTTGGATCATGGTGATTGTTGGCTCCTGTTCCTGGGTAGTCTTGGCTCTCTATATCCATTCTCCCCTCTTTGAATCCTTCTTCCATCTCCCACGCCTTTCCATCACCCCTCATGCCCATTATTCCCTACACATTTTAAAAACTCAGAATTAACTTTTGATATTGACATTTTAAAAAAAAAAAAAAGACTGCGAAATTTGGGGTGGGGGGGAAGATGCACCCTAAGAAAATTATCATTTATTCCTCAAAAAGAAAAAAAAAAGTAATGAAAATAATTTAGAGTGAATCTCCAATCAATATCTAAAAATAATGTAACATTTTCTTTCAATGACGCGAGAATGAAAATTTGATTAGGAGCCTGACAGCTACGTAGATCGCGGGCTACAAACAGAATATAAGTTTGTCTAATCAAGGTATAATAATATATCCGCATACAAATCGATTCATAGATGATCTGAAGTCATTTAAAGAAGCCCCAAATAGGCTTTTTTTTCTTTTCTTTTTTCGAGGGGGGGGGGGGGGGGGTTGTGAGAGAGAGAGAGAGAGGGGACTTGAGCCTGAAAATCTTGGAGAAATTGCTCATCATTAATTGACTTCAAAGTTCCTGAAAAACACCCAAACAAACATAAAGAACTCAATTATTTTCTGAAAACTATATAAAAAATACTGGACCCATGTTTGAACTCTTAAAGCTTACTGGATGAAGGAACGGATGAGGAGAGAACAAAGGAGAAACCCAGAAACAGTAGAAGCAGCCGAAGAAAAGCCTTGGGCTCCATGTTGATAAAACAGAGGATAGATCTGAAAGAAGAGCAGATGGAAAGAGGGAAATGCTGGTCATATAGAGCAGAATAATTCAGTGTACAATAAATGTATTGTACTACTCTCCACACAAAAGTCAACTGCTAGTTTCTTCGATATGAGAGTGAATTCCCACGTTAAAAAATAGGATGAGGTCCCAGTTGCTAAATTTATCTCTATTATTATTATTATTATTATTATTATTTGTTCAATGGTCATGTTTTTTGCTACAGGCTGACATTCAATTATTATGTTATGCAATTTTTAATGGGTATGTATTAAAGTTATTATTATCAATATGTGTATCTAAGTGTGCTAAAATTTATTTAATTTATACACAATTCATTTATACTCTATGTATAACCAAGTTTGTGCATTGTCGATTTCTTGCAGTATATAAGCAGTGTCCAACAACACTCATGTCATGTTAGACTAAATTCTTGTCGATCTAGTTTGATGATAACAAGACCAAAACCTGCATAAAAAAATAAGCTTACAACGCAATAGGATAGTCAGCTGACCTAAAGAACAAAATGGCTGACCTGATGTGATAACAAGGCTTCAGAAGTTCGAACCTTAACCAGCTAGATCATGGCTAAAATCAGATTAGTCATTCTCAAATAAGCTCAGTTGACCTAAAGTAGCTCACTCAGTAACCAAAAAATAAAAGTGTAAAAGTGTAACGTCTCGAAATTCCCAATTGAAACATTAACAAGCTATCAACCATTAAATAATGAGAGTATACTAAGTACCATTAAATAAATACAATCATTCATCATTCAATGTCTAACTTGGTTCTAAAAGTAAGTGTCGCGGCCCTGTGGACATTGATTTGAGATGGTTTGTGTTTGTAAAATAGCATATAATAATTTAAAGTAAAAAAGTAGTTGTGATGGCCCAAAATTCAGAGGTACTTTCTCAACCGGTTGATTACCAATCAACGCGCGAAAAATAACCATACGTACCGCATAACTTGATACCACGTCTTTACACCCCATTCACCAGGATCATAACCAAAATAAACTTGGGGCAGAGTCTCCTTTGTACGAGAGCCCTATCCAATACGTAACATGTGCATAAAGTAATCATAGGACCATTCTAAGGTCAAAACCCCAATGATTTGGACTTATTATTCTCCATTTACATCATCCAAAGAGGATCACTCTAGAGGTGAAGGCCCCTCAATACTACATTCTAAAATTTTAAGTTTTGGGAAGAGGTACCGATATCTCTAATACGTGGTATCGGTACCTGTGTCTTATACTTGTCAGGTACCAATACCTATGTGTCTTGATACCAGTACCTGGGCTCACTATTTACTTGGTATCAATACTTGATAGCCTAGATAACGGTATCTGACCTCACTGTCCATCGGGGTACCGATACCTAAGGCCTAGGTATTGGTAGCTGAGCCCACTGGAATTCAGTACTAGTAGCTGTAAGCCTAAGTATCGGTACCTGGGTCATCCAATGACATGGTACCGGTAGCTATGAACCTAGATACCAGTACCTGAACCCAGATTTTCCCCCAATCTTTCAATTTTCCAATTCATCTCATCCAAACTCATCCCATACTCAATACTTTCATTTATTTACAAGAAAAATATTGTCCAATAGAGTCTCATTACGTGCTCCATTACCAATATACAAGTTCAAAACAAATTTAGGTATTTGATTTACAAAAAGCCATTCAAAAGCCCCATTCCGGCTCCATCATCAACAAGGACCCAAATGAGGGTCGTCCACTGGTGCTTGTCCAACACCTAAAATATGTTCCCATAAAGAGTGAGTCACGCTTAATAAGGTATTTCCTAAGGAGACTACTCCCCAACCAAGATTATAAGAAATGTCACATGCAATTCAACAATTCAAGCATCCATTCAAATAAATTCATTTCTCAAATGAATGCTATGATTAGCACAAAATATTGCATATATTGTATGCTATTATGCCCTTTTATACTTGCTTGTGTTGTGATTTTGGGGAGAAATGTGTTTAATCTTCGTTTTAATGGAGCTTTGTGTAAATGCAGGTAAAATGATATAAATGGTTTGAGTTAAGCCTCCATTGAAGTGTTTGAAGTTAATGAAGATGACGGGGTAGTTAAAGGAAGGTTTCGAGGGTGATGAAACTAAGAAAAATACAGTTTGGATGAAAACCTTCTGGAAGGTTTTGCCTTGGTCTGCCTATTCACTGCCAAAACCTTCCGGAATGTTTTGTCTACTAGAATGAATCTTCCAGAAGGTTTTTCCTATTGGTTTCCTCATTTAACTGTTCCTGCACAAACCTTTCGGAAGGTTTTTGTCGACCTTCTGGAAGGTTTTGCCCAGATTGCCTAAACAGCCTATAACTCAAGCTCTGCCATTTGGAGGTCCCACCTACACTTCTTCAAGTTGTCCCCTGACATCCCTTACACATCTACATGCCTCCCATCACCATAGCTTGGACTTGGAAGGCTTGAGTATTAATGAGGAGGAGAGAGAAGAGCAAGGCAAGAGAGAGAGGAAGGCTATGCTTGTCATAGCCTGCAAGAATGCATCCAATCAGCCTCCTATGGATGGGAGGTCTGCCATAAAGCCTATGGGGGTCTCCATGGACGTTTTTAATCATTTATTATGTATTATTCAGTTTGTATTACATTGTAGAGAGATAAGCTCTAGGTAGAAGACATAGTTAGAAAGAGAGCTTGGATTTTTACATGTTCTTCCATCCATTTCATTTGTAGTTACTGTAAGATTTATGAAAACTTCATTTAATGTCTTTAATGTTATTTATTACAAACACATTTCAAGTTTAGTCTTACATTTTGGATTTCACCATTAATACATTGAAGTTCTTCATTTTCAAGTTTTAAAATGGGTATTGAATGTTTCTAGTCTTAGTTTAAGTTTTCTTGCATTAAACTACATTCCAATCGTCATTTCCTTACAATGTCTCTCCATTACATTTATGTTCTTGCTTTAAATATGAGTAGCTAGACTTTAAGTTGGCTAATCCAAGGGAGAACTCCTCCTGGGTATGCCATTTCAACTCATTTTCATTCCTCCTCGTAGTGTACGATGACTCGGTTTGACTAGGTTGAGTGTGGACGTGGTTGTGAGTTCTTGATACACTGTAGACTTGTCATGGGGTATGCTTGAATCGTCACCTCCATTTTGGTCCCGCACTTCCTACGAATCAATTGAACATTTAAGCACCATTGGAGGAAGGTCTTGAGTTGAGTTGACATTCCCATTGTAATGACCCTTTTGGATTAGCCAATACTTGTTCCTATTTTAATTTCATTAAAACACAATCACAAATCAAACCCAACCATCAAAAGATTTTTACACTTTTCTTTTTTGTTCACCAAAATCACCTTCAACACGATTCACTTCCTTCCCTGAGGAGATGACCTTGGAGTACGATTTTCAAGTAAAACACGACACTCGAAAGTCTCCCTGCACTTGGGGAGCACTTTTGTTCACACACATACACATTTTCATTCACCTACCATTATTCCGTTTCCCTATTTCTTGCATCATTCCGAGGGAGAGTGACACTCCTCTATCCCAATAAGCCATACACATATTGAGGGATGATGTTCGGAGATTAGGGAATACAACGAAAAACATCAAGTATTTTTGGCGCCGTTGCCAGGGAAGGCAAGCGTTGAATTGAGAAGGTGATTTTCGGACAACGGAGGTAAGTCCCATGATGTTCATCATGGTCTGAGGTACGTTGCTCCTTGTATATATTTTTGTTTTTTTATATTTTCATTTGTAGATAGTTTGTTGTATGTGGGAACGGGACGAACAAAACCGATTGGTTAGACAACCCTTAGGCCCCAACATGAACTTTGACCAAGACCCACCCGAGGATGCGGGTGATAATTTTGAGAATGTAGGTGCCAATCCGATCCCGAACATTCAAAGGGGTGGGGGAGTGCAAGAACCTAGAATTCCTAATCCACTAATGCAATTTCCCCCTCCTATGAATGAAGGGAACAATATCCCAATTGATCCTCCGACGAGGTCAATGCGGCATTTTCTCCAACCCACACGTAGTGCCACTCCCTCATGCATTCTCTTACCGGTCTAAGCTCATCTCTTCCTAGTTCAGCCAGGAATGTTGCAACTACTTCCTACATTCCACGGAATTGAAAAGGAGAATTCTTATTTACACATTAAGAAATTCGAGGATATAGTTGCAACCTTCAACGCTAACTATGCTATGGAAGACATAGCTCATTTGAAATTGTTTTCCTTTTCCCTTAAGGACAAAGCCAAAAGATGGTTGAATTCCTTGCACCCTCGATCCATAACCTCTTGGGCTCAAATGCTTTTTGAGTTTTTGAATAAATTCTTCCCGGTGCATAGAACCACCACTCTAAAAAAACAAATTCAAAACTTTTCGAAAAAGCCCAATGAGCAATTCTATCATTGTTTGGACCGCTATAAGGAATTGCTCCAATCCATACCACATCATGGCTTTGAATCGTGGCAATTGGTAAGTTTCTTCTATGAAGGAATTACACCAAGCAATAGACAATTCATTGGCATGATGTGTAATGGCGAGTTTTTGAACAAGGACCCTGATGAGGCCCTAGACTATTTTAGTACATTGGCGCAAAATGCCCAATCTTGGGATATCACGGATCCTACCTATGTACCTAGGTCATCTTCGGGTAGTAGTCAACCACAAGGGAGAGGGATGTATGATTTGAGAGACCGGGAAGACTTACTTTCCAAAATTGCCAAGTTGTCTAGGAAAGTGGAGAGTCTTAAAGTGGAGAGTCTTGAGGTCAATAGGAGACACAAGGTGTCCAATGTTTCAAAGGCCGAGGAGTTTTTCTCAATTTGTGAGAGTGTGGAGCATTTCATATCGGATTGCCCTAACATTCCAGCACTTCAGGAAGTGTACCACGAGCAAGTGCATGCCTTTAACCAAACGAGACAATCAATCTCTCTGCACTCAAACACTTACAATTCAGGTTGGAGTAATCACCCGAACTTTAGTTGGAGAAATGAGAATCCCACTCCTCATGGTTCGAATGTATATTCACCCCCCGTGCCTCCTAAGCAAGGTCACTACCAAGGTCAAGGGCAAACGTCTAGCCCTCAATACTCCCGATCTAATCCGCAAGGGTATTCACAAAACCCACCTCCACAGAATTTCTCCCAAGGTCCACCTCCACAAAATTTTAATCAACAAGGACCATCCAACCCATCCACTTACCAACCTCCTCACAAAAGGAGTTTGGAGGATGTGGTTCATTCTTGCATTCAAAGCCAGACTACATTCAATCAAAGCCAAACCACCTTTAACAACAACATTTTGGCTCAACTCACAAAAATTACCAATGTCATAGGGATATCACAACAAGAGAAGGAGAAATTCCCCGCTCAAACCCAAGAGAACCCTAAGGGCCAACATGTGATTGAGTCATCCGAACCCACAAAGGAGAGTTATGAGCAACTCAAGGCGGTTACCACCCTTCAAAGTGGCAAACAATTTGATAAGACCATTGTGCCAAAGGTCTCACCTAAGGCCACATTGCCAATAGAAAAATAGGTCAAAGGTGACACCGAGGGGGTGAGGTGAGTGATGAGGTGGGTGAGAAAGAAAAATTGGTTGATGAAAGTGTGCATGTTTCCCCCATTCCTGCCCATTTTCCTAATCGTTTGAAGCCACCCGTCAAGATGGCTAACTATTCTGATATAATTGAGATGTTCAAGCAGGTGAAAATCAACATCTCGCTCCTTGATGCGATAAAGAAAATTTTATCTTGTGCAAAGATCTTGAAGGACTTGTGCACAGTGAAGAGGAAACTCAATGTCCACAAGAAGGCATTCCTCATCGAGCAAGTGAGCTCAATCCTGAGGACGAAAACCCCACCAAAGTTTAAAGATCCCAGCTGCCCTACTATTGCCATCACAATAGGGAATTACCGAGTGGAGCAAGCGTTGCTTGATTTGGGGGCTAGTGTCAACCTCCTACCTTACTCGGTGTACAAGAAACTCCAACTTGAAGAGTTGAAGCCAACTTCAATCACTCTTCAGTTGACGGATCGGAGCATTCGAACACCGAAGGGAGTGGTTGAGGATGTTTTGGTTCAAATGGATAACTTTTATTTTTCTGTCGATTTTATTGTGTTCGAGACTCACTCTATTGCTAACCCTTGCTCCCAAATCCCTGTTATATTAGGTAGACCATTCCTTGCGACCTCTAATGCTGTTATTAATCGCAAGAATGGTCTCATGAAGCTTACTTTCGGGAGCATGACTATGGACTTCAATTTGTTCAATTTGAACAAACAACGGGGAGATGATGAGGAAGTGCAAGAAGTCAATAGGATTGACACCTTGGTAGAGGAGCACTTGGAGTTGTTGGGCATGTTAAACTTGGGGGAGGAAGAGGTTGATGAGCAAGAGGAGCTGGAGAGCTTGAAAGGGGTAGAAAAGTGGACCCCTACATTTGCGAAGCTTTTGCACCAAGACAAGAAGATTTTTCCATCAAATGAGCAAAAACCCATATTGGAATTGAAGCCATTACCATCCCATCTTAAGTATGCATATCTTGGGGATGACAAGACCTTTCCGGTGGTGATTAGCTCAACATTGGAGGAAAAACAAGAAGATGATCTCTTGGAAGTGTTGTGGAGGCATATGGGAGCGATTGGTTGGACAATTACCGACATCAAAGGGGATAAGCCCCCTCATTTGCACACACCACATTTACCTTGAGGATGACTTCAAGCCTTCCCGACAACCACAAAGAAGATTGAATCCAATTATGAAGGATGTGGTGAGGGACGAGGTACTTAAACTACTTGATGTGGGCATCATCTTCCCTATTGTCGACAGTAAATGGGTGAGTCCCACTCAAGTGGTAACGAAGAAATTGGGGGTCACTGTGGTAGCAAATGAGGATAACGAGTTGATTCCGACTAGGTTGATAACCGGATGGAGAGTATGCATTGACTATCGGAAGCTCAACCTATGCACAAGAAAGGATCACTTTCCTTTGTCATTCCTCGACTAAGTGTTAGAAAGAGTAGCCGGACACTTGTTCTATTGTTTCTTGGATGGGTACTCCGGCTACAATCAAATCGAGATTGCATTGGAAGATCAAGAAAAGACCACCTTCACTTGTCCCTACAGTACCTTTGCCTACCGTCGCATGCCTTATGGGCTGTACAATGCCCCTGGAACTTTTCAACGTTGCATGATAGGGATTTTCAGTGATATGGTGGAGAAGATTGTAGAGGTGTTTATGGATGACTTCTCGGTGTTTGGGGATTCCTTCAATAGATGCTTAGAGAATTTAAAAAGAGTTCTCGAGAGATGCGAGGAGAAGAACTTAGTCTTGAATTGGGAGAAGTATCACTTCATGGTGACACAAGGAATTGTTCTTGGGCATATCGTCTCGGCGAAAGGGATCGAAGTGGATAAATCAAAGGTTGAGGCCATTTCCAACCTCCCTACACCGAAGGTCATAAAGGATATCAGGTCATTTCTGGGCCATGCCGGATTTTATCGTCATTTTATTAAAGACTTTAGTGCACTGGCCCGACCTTTGACCAATTTACTATCTAAGGATGTCCCATTCGAGTGGTCGAATAATTGTGATGCATCTTTTGCAAAACTCAAAAGCATGCTTACTACACCTCCGATTATGCAACCACCCAAGTGGGATTTACCTTTTGAGCTTATGTGCGACGCAAGTGATTATGCAGTCGGCATAGTGCTCGATCAAAGGGAGGATAAGAGACCTTATGTAATATACTACACTAGCAAAACACTTACTGAAGCTCAAATGAACTATACCACCACAGAAAAGGAGTTACTAGTTGTAGTATTTGCATTTGATAAATTTCGGTCCTACATCATTGGTTCACCGATAGTAGTCTATACTGATTAATCTCCTTTGAAGTATTTGTTGTCTAAGCAGGATGCCAAACCGAGACTCATCAGGTGGATCCTCCTACTCCTAGAGTTCACTTTGACAATCAAAGATAAGAAAGGAGTGGAGAACGTGGTGGTGGATCATTTGTCCCGACTGGTGGTGCAAGAGGCCGATGAGCACATTCCTATCCCTGATTTTTTCCCCGATGAACAATTACTTTCGATTCATTCTGTTTGTCCCTAGTATGCTGACACGTGTAATTATCTTACAACAGGACAAATACCATCGCACTGGAGGCCGGAGGATCTAAGAAGATTTATGGCAGATGTGAAGTATTTCTACTTCGACAACCAGTACCTGTTCAAATACTGTCCTGACCAAGTCATGCGAAGATGCGTGCCAAAAAATGAGCAGCGAGATGTCCTTGCATTTTGCCACTGAGAAGCATGCAATGGTCACTTCTCTTCCAAGAAGACTTCGACGAAAATTCTACAATCAGGTTTTTACTGGCCCTCACTTAACAAAGACTGTGTTTCATTTTGTAAAGAATGCGATAGATGCCAAAGACTGGGTAGTGTGACCCGAAAAAATATGATGCCCCTCTCCCTTGTACTTGTCATTGAAATATTTGATTGTTGGGGCATTGATTTTATAGGTCCCTTCCCCGTGTCGTTTGGTTTCCTATACATTCTAGTGGCAGTGGACTACGTGTCCAAATGGGTGGAGGCTATCCCAACCAAGACCAACTACCACCGGGTCATAGTCAAGTATTTAAAAGAGAACATCTTTTCGAGGTTCGGGATGCCTTGTGCAATGATAAGCGATGGTGGATCACATTTCTGTAATAGACCAATTGCACCATTGATGTATAAATATGGCGTCACACATAAGGTATCCACCGCATATCACCCACAGACCAATGGCCAAGCTGAGTTAGCCAATAGGGAGATCAAAAATATCTTAGAGAAAACAGTGAACCCAAATAGGAAAGATTGGTCATTTAGACTGATTGATGCCCTATGGGCTTACCGCACTGCCTACAAGACTATTTTAGGTATGTCTCCCTACCGGCTCGTCTATGGAAAGGCTTACCATTTGCCAGTCGAAATGGAACACAAGGCCTATTGGGCCATAAAGACTCTAAACTTCAATTTGAGAATGGTCGAAGAGCGTAGGAAGCTAGAATTGAATGAATTGGAAGAGATTAGAAGAGATGTGTATGAGAGCTCTAAAATTTCAAAAGAGAGGGCTAAGATCTTTCATGACAAATCCATTGTGAGGAAGTCATTTGAGCCCGGCCAAAAAGTGCTCTTATACAACTTTCGGCTCTCAATCTTTCAAGGTAAACTCTGATCCCGTTGGGATGGCCCCTATCTTGTCAAGGTAGCCTAGCCCAATGGAGTCGTGGAAGTCAAAAACCCCGAGGATGGCAGGACATTCAAGGTCAATGGCCAAAGACTTAAGCCATTTTTCGAGGGTTTTGAAGGACAAGGAGTGGAGGAGGATTTGATGGATCCGGTTTACCCGGACTTGTTGGGGGATTGATTTTTCTTATGGTCTTTAGTGTACAGTTTGCTTTTACTTACTTTATCTATTTAGTTTTACTTACTTTAAATTCGTGTATAGTGTTGTTTTCCTTAGTTGCAGATGTTGGTGTTTTGTCAAAAGCTCAAATGCAAGGTGTTCACTAACCCTAATCATCTTTTTTACAGTCCTTCATTACATATCATATCTTTTTTGTTGCATTGAGGACAATGCATGAATCAAGTTGGGGGAGGGGGGGGGGGGGGTGAGGTGCACCAGTTATATGTTACACCAATGTTTGTGTGAATTTTTTGTTGATAATACAAATTTTTGTGGTGAAAATTCACCTTTCACATATCATACAGATTTTTGTTCACAATAGTTGCAAATCATGTGAAAATTTTGAAAATTTTTGAGAAAATATCTGAATGTTGATCTGTATTCCCTTATTAAGAGTGTTGTGGATTGTTGACATGTTGATATTTGTGTTGAATTGTAAATATATGAGCACATTATAGAAGTTCATCCTATGCTTGAGTATCACTTAGGTATTTGCTTTTGAACTCACCAATATGCACACTTTGAATGTGTAATTTCGTCAATTTACGAATTGAGTTCACATTTTAGTGCTTGACATGAATAGTGGAGATGAGTGAGAGAGAGCTTTAGTGTCAATCCTTGATTGGAGGGAACTTACATTTACTCAAGGAACAATTCCTCAATTTTCAAATTTGTTTAATAATCTCATTATGCTTGTTTCGGTTAGGTGCATTTGTGTAGTTGATTGACTTGTCTTGAAATGCATAATGCTCCCCTATGCTTATCTAGAAGTGATCTTAGGTCATTTTTGAAATTTTGGAGCCTTTGCCCTTTTTCTAGTGAAAATATTATCCCTAGTACCGTGATTGAGCCTTAAGTGAAATTCGTTTCTATGCCACACATTTGACCAATCCAGTGCAAAATGATAAAAAAAAAAAAAAAAAATTCAACCTCACCTTGGTTGTTCCTATAGCTGAATATTAGTGATCATGAAAGAGAATGAAGTATGGTGTGGAAATTTCAACAAAAGGGATGAATGAAAGATGAAACTCAAAGAGTTGAACGGAAAAGAATGATAAATCCAAGAAAAGGAGAAAAAGGGGTGAGAAGAAGAAAAGAATGACAAAAGAAAAGGAAAATGTTAAGGAAAAGAAAGAAAAAGAACAAAGAGTTATGTGATGGCGTTAGACTGAAAATTCGATGAAAAGGGAGGTGTTTTCGAAATAAAAGTCATTCACTCAGAACAACCCTCTTTGTTATCCTATATCCTTCATTTCTTTTGCTTCAATATCAACCCAATGCCCCATTATAATCCTTGAAGTCCTAAATGATCTAGAGAAGCATGGGAGATGCATACTTTTGAAGAAAACGAGTAGTTGATTTGCTATATAGTGTCCTAGCATTCCTTTCATGAGATTATGCCAAGGTTGTTTCATTTTTCATGCATGAACTTCATTTTTGGATTATATGTGAGCATAATTCGTTTTGTGCACAAGATTCTATCTCACATATACACATGGAGAGCATGCTAGGATAACAAGAGTGTGATTCATTGTTGAGAGACACCCTTAGTGAGGTTGCATCGAAGCTTAATTTGGATAGCCAAGTGAATGTGAATTCCATTGTGTATATGCCTAAATTACATGTCCATTGCACGCACACACGAGTTTGAAAATGAATGTGTAGGTGCATACTCTAGACTAGCATTTAAAGCTATGGTGTTGCTCATGTGTGCTTGGTTCGGGCTGTTAAATGACGTGTTAGGTAGCCCTATGCTTAAAGGATAGGGGAATATTGCTCAACTTACGATACTTTATAAGATTTAGGAATGCCCTTGTTGTTTGAACTCATGGTTTACATTTTGGGTATTCATTTTGGTAGTTTAAATTAGAAATCCATGTCTTGTACTTTGAAAACATCAAAATCTGAAATCATGTTGCAATTTCGGAAATGACTTTGGGCATGATCATTCAATTGTGGTTCATATGTGTGGTTCAAGTTTTTGGTAGGTTAGATGTCTGAGGTAGGGTTTTAAGATGTGTTGGAGTTGAGGAAAGAAGGATTGGATGTGAATTATTGAACAAAACCTTCCGGAAGGTTTTGCCTACTGGAATTTTTGCCCCAGGGAGTAAGCAAAACCTTCCGGAAGGTTTTGATTGACCATCCGGAAGGTTTTACCCAGAAAACCAAAAACGAGGGTTTTAAGTTCGAAATTTTTGAAAAACCCTTCACATTTCCCATCCATCTCAAGCTCCCAAGCTCTCTCATCTCCTCATACTCTTTTTTAATTTCAAAACACTTCTCCCAAACTTCAAATTTCTCACTTTCTCTTGATTAGGGGTTAAATTTTAGAGTGTTTAAGCCGAAAATTTCAAGTGTTCTCCACAAAACCCTAGGTTTCTATTTTCCCCCAAATTGCTTGGTCTCTTTGATCTCTCCTAAACCTACTTGACTCCATTTACAATGGCTAGGATGAATGGGATGTCCATGGAGGTATTTGAGGCTGTGAAAAGCTTCTTGGTGATGTTTTTGACTCTTCTATGTATGGGGGCACTGTTGATACTCATGGCCCGTACGAAGAAGATGGGCTCGGACTCTCCTCCACCTACGGGCTCTAGCTCCCGAAAGAGAGCCGGAGAGGGCCCAAGTGGCCAAGAGAGGGAGGAGAGAAGGACCAAGGCCAATCATGATGCCCAGAGGCAACAAATTGAGGAAAAGGGGGTAACGTGCGAGAGGTACGTCGATAGGGCTTCTCTTGGACCTAGGGATAAGGTTGTGAGAATAATCGAAGCACGGGGTTTGAGATTGTGGTTTGAGGAGGTGAAGGGGTACAACTTGGGGATGTGTCAGGAATTTTATCAAAAGTTGTCAGTGTTTGGTGAAGATGGGGGAAGGCTAAGGACGAATGTGCGGGGAAAGACCTTTGAGGTGACCCCGACACAATTGCTACGGTAATAGGATACGAGAGGCCTCCACCGACTACCCGGTCTACCCACACAATGTGGATGGGGGTAGGACGCTCAGCGACTACGTGGCCCTCACCTATGAGGACCCGACCACGTTCAAGGGAACAACATAGGTCGGGGGCCTCAAGCATTCTTATGGGGTTATGAATAAGGTGTTGTATTATAACTTGATGCCCCGGGGTTCGGAGAAGAACCCAAACATCGAGAAGCTGGCCTTGCTCTATGCTTGCATGACGGGGGTGGCTATGGATGTGGCACTTTTGATTTTTGAGGAGATGCGGGAATTTGCCATGGCTGCAAAGCCAAAGGCAAATCTCCCTTTTGGGAGCCTTGTCACCTGTCTTTGCGACCTGGTTAAGGTGAAGCACTATGCCCATGAAACACTTCTCCCCCAAGAGACTGGAGCCATAGGGAAGTCCAACAGTCAAAAGAGGGCTGCCAGGACTGGGGGTGAGAAACCTAGGGCTAGGGGGCCAGAGCCGTCAGTAGCCGGGCCATCTGCGTCAGCACCTCCACCACCTACACCTGCCCCGACTCGCACCATACCTCAGCATCTAGATGCTCTGGAGTCCACTATGCATAGGCACTCATTGATGGTGACGAGACTTTTCCAGCATACATTCCCGGGTGAGCCCATCCCTGGTGGACCCCCACTGTGAAACCCAGGTAAATTTGAATTTTTGTGAATAAGGGCAAAATGGTCATTTGCCATCCTAATGCTTATTTGAAATACTCATACTCTAGACCTCGGATGAGGAAACGGAGTTCGCCGTTGGATTCGTATCGCGGAATCTAGTCACCCTGTCAAATTTCGTCGAATTCCGAGATAGTCGGATTTTTGCACGTCATTCGAGGCGACTGTGGCGAATGACATTTTAAAGGTCCCCAATAATGGATTTTATAAAATTTCCTTAAAATTAAGTTAAAATAAAATTAATTTGAACTTAATCTGAGGTATAATGAATCGTTTCGGGACGAAAAACGGACCCGTAAGTCGAAAATATGCAGTGCGATATGGGCCGCACATTTTTTCCTATATATACCCTCTTAAATCAGCTTTTTGGGACAAAAAAATATCTCTCCTTAGCTGCAAGCAGCCAGCCAAGACCAAAGAGAAAGAAAAAAAAATTCTTCAACCTTCCCGCTCCGATTCCGGGAGTTCCGTCGGTCGGAATCCGTCGATCCAAGAGGCAAAGTTCATCTCCTCGACGAGGGATACGCGTACGTACCAAAAACAAGAGATTTCACCAAAGATTCAAAAATGAAGATTTGGGAAATCAAGAGTTCTTGAGTTGTTTTGGTGTTATAAGAGTTTTCTACACTCCTATTGAGGTAGGGGTTTCCTACTTGGGTTGATTCCTAGTCTAGAATGTTTCTAGGAAATGCTTGGGTTATGTATGCATATATATATGATCTATACATATGTCTATGGTTATGGAAGTGGAAGAGTGAGCATAGAAATGGCTTAGGCTAGCTTCTAGCTTGATTTTTATATATGGAAGTTTCATGTGATTGTTCTTGTAACTTAGGGAAATTTGAGGCATGCTATGTGATTTATAAGTTGTGCCTTGAAGGTGTTTGATAAAATGCCTTGCTTGATTTAAATGGTTGTTTGATGCCATTGGAATAACATGTTTGAATGTGTTGTTGATATGTTGAGCATGATGAAATTTATATGCATGTGATATAAAGTTTCATGGAATATGATGATATATGGTTTGTATTGCTCATATGGCATCAATTGCATATTGGGCATGATCATGACATCACATTCATGGGTGTAAGTCATGGGTGTGAGTGTGTGTGTGTGTACATGGTTAATCAAATGCCACTCTTGGTATTTGACAAGGGACTCGGAAGGAAGGGATCGAAGATCCCATTGAGTCGCATAATTGCATGAGAGATAAATTGGGTCGGGGTTAGCAAGAAGGGCTAGAATATCCCTCGGGTGAAAAACTCGTTGATAGGATTCGCACTCCGTTGGTGTAAAAGGCCATAAAGTGTGTCGGTATACGCGGAACCGTGGGTTGAAGTCCTGAAATTCCGTGTCGGTTGGGTGCCGTTGGTGTAAGTCCATGAATGCCCACCCCAAGAAAGACCCTAGTTTTGTAAAATGTCATTGATGTGTAACATAAATGACGGATTCACACATTGACACTTGCGTGTGTTGGGGAGCCGGGAAGGGCTCGGATTTAGTGCATGAATGAGTCTCACCTCGTTGCATGACATGTCATA
This sequence comes from Ilex aquifolium, assembly GCA_951799425.1. Lineage (NCBI taxonomy): Eukaryota > Viridiplantae > Streptophyta > Magnoliopsida > Aquifoliales > Aquifoliaceae > Ilex > Ilex aquifolium. The sequence goes on from OX637399.1 coordinate 16,537,865, forward strand.
AGAAATTTCATATCTGAGTTGCATAAACATGATTAGAATTGTTGTGGATAATTGAGTATTGCATATGAGCATTCCATGTGCATCTAGGTGGAGAGTAGCCTCTGTAGAGAATTTTTTACTGAGCGAGGCTCACCCTATACGGGAAACAATTTCAGGTGTGGGGTTTGCACCGGCGGATGGCTCCCATGTAGAGCATCAAGGGTGAAGGAGGCCGACCTGTGGTCTTAGTGCATGATTTTGTAAACCTTTTGATTAACATGGTTTTGACTTGTAAAGTTTTCATGAATAAATGTAATAGAACTTATATGGGCTATTGTTAAACTACCTTGCATGTTTTGATACAAGTATTGACAAATGGACCCGGTACGGTCAAGTTTTACTTATAAATGGACCCTGTGTGGTCATTGTGTTATATTGGGTCTCGGATGGGTCATGTTAATGTATACTGCACAGGTTGTGTTTTGGGTAGAGCTCCCCGTACAAAGGAGACTCTGCCCGAATTTCGTTAAAATTAAGGACCCCGGTAAATGGGGCATGACGGTGTGATATCGAGTTACTCGGTATCCACGAGTATTCTGCGGGTTGATGGGTGATTGTTTGATAATTACGTCGTTCCTAATCTCGTAACATCACCCTCACCCTCAATGTGTGTATGTGGCTTATAGTGATGGGGGAGTGTCACTCTCCCTCCAGATGATGCAAAAGATTAGGAAACAACAACAAAATGGATGTAAATGTGGAATGAACAAAATGTATGGAATGAAATGTGGAATGGAATGCGTGTGAACAAAAGTGCTCCCCAATCGTAAGGAGTCTCTTGTTGTCGGTGTTTTACTTGGAAAAGTATTCCAAGGTCGTCTCCTCAGGGAAGGAAAGGGAGTTTTGTGAAAGTGATTTTGCAAAAAGAGAAAAGAAAGTGTAAAATCTTGTATTTGTGTTTTGTTGAGTTTTGTTCAAAATGAAAATGCAAGAAAGCAAGTGTTGGCTAATCCAAGAGGTTCATTCCAATGGGAATATCAAGCCAACTCAAAGCCTTCCTCCAATGGTGCCTAGAAGTACGATTGATTCATGGGAAGCTAGGGATAAAATGGTGAGTATCCAAGCATAAACCGTGACTAGGCCTACGGAATATCAAAGACTCACCAATTTATCCACCCTCAACCCAATCAAACCGAGCCAACATACACCGAGAGAAGGAATGAAAGAGAGTTGGAATGGAATCCCCAAATGGAATTCACCCTTGGACTAACCAACTTAAAAGCTAGCTACTTATACATAAATGAAAGACAAGCATAATGTAAATAGACATATAAAGGAAATGGAGATTAAAGCATGAAACTTAACTTGAAGCAATAAATCTAAAACTATGAAGAAAAACATTCAAAACCCATTTTAAGCTAAAAATGAAGAACTTGAAAGCATAACAATGGTGAAAAGTAAAGTGCAAGGCTAAACTTGAAATGAACATGAAATAGATGAGATTAAAGTGCAAGGATTAAGAATTACAAGAGTATGAAAGCTTACTACAACAAAAACGGAGAAGAAAATGCAAAAATGTCACTATTCATCATCTTCCTCCTTGGAGCTTCAAAAAAACTAATCCTAAGCTTAGGTAGCCAACCCCTTTTCTTGTGTGTTGAATGTTGAATGTATAATGGAGAGTGAAAGCCTTGAATTTCGTCCATGGAGGGTCCCCCTAGGTGTGTGCAGGTCTTACACCAAAGAGGGGTTGAGTTGATTGCCTTGGACAAACTAGGACAACACCCCCATGGTAGCCCACTTCCCTCCCATGCCTTCTTCAATGCAAAGCCTCCAAAGTCCTCCAAATGTGTAAGGGAAGCATGTGCTTGTGTAAGATAATGTTGGGGAGCAAGTGGGAGAAGATTAGGTGGGACCCCCAAGCCGCAAAGTTGAGTTGCAGGCTGTTTTTCGCATTCTGGGCAAGACCTTCCGGAAGAACGATGACAACCTTCCGGAAGGTTTAACCTACTGGAATCTGGTGACAGCTCTGGACCAGTTTTGGTAGAAAAATAATAAATTTTGATCCAACCGTTGGATTGAGCTGAAATTTTGACACAATAAACAGGACATCCCTATCTACAACTTTCATGTTTTGTACTTTTTCAAATTCGAAGTAGATCATGGTCAAAATTTAGAAAAACAGTGGTACAGTGTCAAAATTACGAAATTCCAGTGGGCTAAACCTTCCGGAAGGTCTTCATAAACCTTCCGGAAGGTATTCATCCAAAATGCATTTTTCTTGATTTATTTACCTTCCAAGCCTCTCAATCCTCATTTCATGAGTCCACCACTTCACCTCACATCCAACATAGTTGCAAAGTCCTAAAATCCATCATTTAAGCTATCAAAACATGCAACATCAAAATATCAACATTATTCACAACTTTGGCTAACACTAAGTACTTAAATGCAAAAGTTGAGTTAAAATGCATATAATGAGGCCATCAAATATGCAATATTTTGCTCTCATCAATGGGTAATCAATGGACCCCCGGATTTTAGGGTGTCACACCCACAGCCTCCAGCTGGACCCTCGACCACTGCTCCTGTGCTCAACATGACTGTCGAGGTGGACGACGACGATGACGAGGAGTCAGAGTCAGAGTCCGAGTCCGAGACCGAGGACGAGGATGCTTTTGATGAGGAGGATGATTGGGGATTTTTGTTTTTGTTTTAAATTTTGGTTTTACATAGCTAGGGTTTCTTGTGTCGGCCAGTAGAAGTATCTTTAGGTTTTGGTCGTTTTGATTTGGAACTTGAACCCATTGTAAAGAACTTTTTGAAATGATCAATGAAATACCACATTTGTCTTGTTTATCATTGTTCAAATCCATTTATTTAATTGCAATATGATTTATGCATTTTAGGTGGTTGAATGTTCACTTGTATGAATGTATGGATTTTTGTTTTAATTTATAGCTTGTGGTTTAAAGTAGATGTTTGCTAGGGACTAGCAAAGCTCAAGTTGGGGGGGTGTGATTAGCAAAAAACATTGCATATATTGTATGTTATTATGCCCTTTTATACTTTTATACTTGCTTGTGTTGTGATTTTGGGGAGAAATGCGTTCAATCTTCGTTTTAATGGAGCTTTGTGTAAATGCAGGTAAAATGATGTAAATGGTTTGAGTTAAGCCCCCATTGAAGTGTTTGAAGTCAATGAAGATGATGGGGTAGCTTAAAGGAAGGTTTCGAGGGTGATGAAACCAAGAAAAATATAGTTTGGATGAAAACCTTCCGAAAGGTTTTGCCTTGGTCTGCCTATTCACTGCCAAAACCTTCCAGAAGGTTTTGTCTACAAGAATGAACCTTCCAGAAGGTTTTTCCTACTTGTTTCCTCATTTAACTGTTCCAGCACAAATCTTCCGGAAGGTTTTTGTCGACCTTCTGGAAGGTTTTGCCCAGACAGCCTGCAACTCAAGCTCTGCCATTTGGGGGTCCCACCTACACTTCTCTAAGTTGTCCCCTGACATCCCTTACACATCAACATGCCTCCCATCACCATAGCTTGGACTTGGAAGGCTTGAGCATTAATGAGGAGGAGATAGAAGAGCAAGGCAAGACAGAGGAAGGCTATGCTTGTCATAGCCTGCAAGAATGCATCCAATCAGCCTCCTATGGATGGGAGGTCTGCCATAAAGGCTATAGTGGTCTCCATGGCCGTTTTTAATCATTCATTATGTATTATTCAGTTTGTATTACATTGTAGAGAGAGAACCTCTAGGTAGAAGACATAGTTAGAGCGAGAAAGCTTGGATTTTTACATGTTCTTCCATCCATTTCACTTGTAGTTACTGTAAGATTTATGAAAACTTCATTTAATCTCTTTAATGTCATTTATTACAAGCACATTTCAAGTTTAGTCTTACATTTTGGATTTCACCATTAATGCATTGAAGTTCTTCTTTTTCAAGTTTTAAAATGGTTATTGAATGTTTCTAGTCTTAGTTTAAGTTTTCTTGCATTAAACTACATTCCAATCGTCATTTCTTTACAATGTCTCTCCATTACATTTATGTTCTTACTTTAAATATGAGTAGCTAGACTTTAAGTTGGCTAATCCAAGGGAGAACTCCTCTTGGGTATGCCATTTCAACTCATTTTCATTCCTCCTCGTAGTGTACGATGACTCGGTTTGACTAGGTTGAGTGTGGACGTGGTTGTGAGTTCTTGATACACTGTAGACTTGTCACGGGGTGTGCTTGAATCCTCACCTCCATTTTGGTCCCGCGCTTCCTACGAATCAATCGAACATTTAAGCACCATTGGAGGAAGGCTTGAGTTGAGTTGGCATTCCCATTGGAATGACCCATTTGGATTAGTCAACACTTGTTCCCATTTTAATTTCATCAAAACACAATCACAAATCAAACCCAACCATCAAAAGATTTTTACACTTTTCTTTTTTGTTCACCAAAATCACCTTCAATACGATTCACCTCCTTCCCTCGGGAGACGATCTTGGAATACGATTTCCAAGTAAAACACGAGACTCGAAAGTCTCCTTGCGCTTGGGGAGCACTTTTGTTCACACACACACACATTTTCATTCACCTACCATTATTCCGTTTTCCCATTTCTTGCATCATTCCAAGGGAGAGTGACACTCCCCCAATGCAAAGTCGAGCCCTCTACTGGCTCCCTTAACACATGTCATGTCATGCGTATGCATTTGGGCATTCCAAGGTCCCTCCATAGATTTTAAACATCCAATGACTATTTTATAAAATATTGGGTCTTTCTTGGTGTGGGTATTTATGGACTTCCACTACCTAACCGACACGACATCTATGGACTTCCCCCAATGGCTCTGCGTACGCCGACAAACTTTATGGACTCAATACCAACGGGAGTGCGCATCCGAAATTTTTGAGTCTTGCACCTGAGGGAGAATATAGCCCTTCTTGCTAACCCCGACCCTTGTTTTCAATGCAACCCGTTCGATTCAATCGAACCTAGGTCCAACCTTTCCGAGCCCACGTATCAACCCACCAAGGACGGCGGGGGAGCAAAACCCAAATTGGGTTTAGGGATAATCAGGGTCGAACTGACGCATTCCACCATGGTGTTTGATCAAAACCATGCACACACACCCACACTCATGTCAATGCCCACGAATACAATGCTACACCGTGCATATGCAAATGTAATGTACAATTGTAATTACAATGTCATGTTCATCATATCATAAGCATATTATGAACATATTCAATTTTCACAAGCATTCCCCATTTCTCAAATGTCAGTTATATCATAAAGCATATAATAACATTTTCCAGCATCACTAAGCATGTTATAGCATTTTCCACTCAAATAACACACTTAATCATCCATAGGCATTTTTATCAAACACCTTCAAGACACAAATGTAAACACATAGCATGCCCAAGCAACACATTTTTCATGAAATTCAAAACCAAGTAATTTAATCAAAACAAATAATACAAGAATTGGTGTTAACAAATTCTTATAGCCATTTTCAACATTGCAACTACACTAGGTATGTGGTATACATGAGATTACATCTGTAACACCCTACCCATTTCATATTTCAACCCTAGGTTGGAAATAAACCTAGTTAGGAAAGGAACCCTACCTCTTGTAGTGTATATCCGCGTAGGAGTCCCGAAGATCCCAAATCAAGCTTCAAAGCTTTGACCCAAAAATTCCACCTTCGAGATTTTGAAGAAAATGCTTGATCTTTGGTATAGCTGCGCAGCTCTCGTCGTGTAGAACAACTTTTGTTCTTGGCCCGAAGAGACTCGACGATCGGATTGCCGTAGATTAGAGGTAGAAGACGGAGAAGGTTTGGTTTTTTTCTCTTTTTATTTTCTTCTTTCTCTCTTTTCTCTCTCTTTTTTCAGAAATTTTGAAGATAATGGGGAGAAAAATCTGATTTTCTCTATTTATACCCTCCAATGTTTGGCTCTCATTGAGCCACATGTCTCGTCTTTTTTTATCTGATTTTATCCAGAATCAATTAAATCTTGTCCCGTGTTAATTTTAGTATATTTTAATTGAACTAAATTTACATTATTTCTTGGGTTTCACAACTAAAATCTGATCGCGTTTATTTTAGTTGTATGACGCTCGATCGGCTCATAAAACATGAAAAATCTAACTGTCTCAAAAGTTGAAGAAAATTTATTGGATAACAAGATTTCGCGATATGAATTCAACGGTGAGGTCCGTTTTTTCATCCGAGTTCTAGAAAAATTTGAGTTTTCAATCCGTATAGTAGCGGCTAATTAATTTTTTACCCTTTTTCATAAAATTTTAATTTTCCCGGTTTTTACAGTAACAGTTAATAACAATCTCGAGTTTAAGGTATGAAACAGTAAAGTTCATAGTAAGGTAGAATCATTAAAAAAACTACAACTTATAAAATCATTATATCTCATTTACGCAAGTTAACTAGCATGAATCTATACACCGAATCTATCTCATCCACCCACCACAAATACAAATAATTTCAAATCAATTCTCGCAGGGCCATAATACTTACTTTAGGAAGGACTTGTACTGACATATCAGCATTGACGTATCATTTCCTATGAATAGTATAATAGTCCTCAGCTTTGAACTTACGTGAACAAATAGTAGTTGGCCCTAGCAAGAAAGCAAAATACTTACAAGTGTTAGGCAACCATCAAACCCCTCGAGGTAGAAAAATCTCTAACACTCTATGATACGAATTCGAATATAATCCATGTTCATCACACCCACTCATACAAGAGACAATTTCATAGTTTTCATAAAATCCGCATATTAAACAATCTGTAACTTAACAATTCCTAAATAGATGAGTGATCAAATCAAAATAGTGATAAAGTTATATACCAAAAGCTTACTTTTTGTAATGATACTCAGTTTATTATTTAATAAAATTTGTTCATTTTCTATTGAGAATCTGTATGGGTAAAATGTTTGCACTATATTAAATATATGCTATCATGTTTATCTTTTATTTTACATTGTAGATAATTTGGTGTGTAGGGTTCGATTTATACATAGAAGTTCATATTATTAGATCATTGTACGATATGAGTAAATGTTCACAGTCTTAGATGGAATTGGATACACCATCAATAGGACTGTAATGCAATTTTCTAGCATAGTGTATCTTAGCTATAGGAAACAGTCTGATGTCTCGGATTATTGCACTAGTATACTTTTTGTATTGAACAGGGAGGTTATTATCTTTTATTGACTAAATAAGAAAATAAATACCTTGTGGTTATTATGATAGTTTAAGCTCTTAATTCTGGGATATTTAATGGACACATGCATATAATGATTATTACTTTAATTCATCAAAGAGCGAGATTCATTTGGGTCAAAAAACTTGAGGAATTGAAAGATGACATTATTTGTATGGTGAAAATTAATTATTAAAAGAAACCACATCCTAGTATGTAAAAGGGTTGATGATGTCCTCTTGAGTAAGCTGATAAGTTTAGTCAAATAAGTTGAGTGATGAGATCTCAAGGATAAAAAGAAGTCAATTAAATAAAATTGTCATAAATTTAATTAATGGACATATATTTTTAATTTTAAACATGGGGAGATTATTAAGCATATAATAACGAGGAGCTCAAAATTTAATTTTGAGATAAGGCCCGAGAGATCAATAATAAGTTTTTGGTGGACTAACTTATTATTAATGGACCATAGGATGTTTATTCTGGGTTGTACATAAAATTCCTAGACCAATTGGAAGTCCGACTCTTATTTCTCTTAAGGGTCTCCACTGTGGCTTATATATATACGCACTCTTTAGTGCTCTTATCCACACCTTTACCTTCTCATTTATAAGAGTCAGAGATAGAAAAAGAGAAAATTTGAGTATTGTAGCCCACATTGCATTCAAATTTTGACGTGGAATGGCATATAGTAGAAGATTATGAGGTCCATCGAGTCTACTGTTTGATATGTATTTGTCTTCGTTCGTATTATAAACCCTCATATATTTATAATAATGCATATTGTGTAAACGTGTTTTATGAATACTAGATGGCTTAGGAATAGGGACATGGGGTGTATTAGAGGTGTTTGGAATCTTGGGAAGTATCTTTGGGAAAGGTTAAGAGAAGAATAACTAGATACTACCTTCGTATTTCACCTATAACTTTCTATTTTTACAGTAGATTGACCTAATTTGTAGACAATAGAAACTAGATTCCAAGAGCTACAAAAATGAATTTCACAAATATTTCGTGAATCGACTTCTAAATAGGTTAAAACTGCATTGGGAGTTGAGATATTTGACCCACGTTCAAACGCCAAGTCATGTTCAAGTGGAGCTTAGCTACAGTACTTTGGTATCTAACAGAAAGTCTGATAGAAATTGAGATATTGGGAACAAGGAACGTTCAAATGCCAAGTCATGTTCGAAGATACTTTCGAAAACAAATCTTTGTCCTAACGTAAGTGCGATTTTTACAACGATCAGACTCGTGCCGACTATTCAAATTCTTACCCTATAAATACCCTCATGACATCTCTTAGGTTAGTTTCAATTGTTTTCGGCTCTAGAAAATCCTAGAGAGTGAGAAAGAAGGAGAAAACATAAGATTCGAAGGGATTTTCACATTGGGAATGGATCGAACACGCTAGGGTTACACACAAACATCATATAAAGGTAGGAAATTCTTCTTGAATTCTTTCATTGAGGTTAGGAATAATATTTATATATGTTTTTACTCTTAAATAGTATTATTATGATAGAAAAGCATCTTGTGTTTTCTTTTTTGAAAACTTATGAAGCGTTCTTGAAGAAAATAATGTTTTTATATAAGGTTTACTCATTTTTTATTTTCAAAACCCTAGTTTTGCTAAATACATAATTTTATGCAAAAAAACTCATTGATTCTTGATTTATAACTTCTACTTTCTGGACTAAATCGTGTTTATACTTAAATACTCATTTTATTTCCAATAAATTGTGATTTTTGGCAAAACCCTAGAGATTTTAATATCGCAATGATGAAGACTTTCTTGATACGATCTATTGCATATTTTTATTCTTTTACATTGAGAATTGTGAAATTGTGATACTTGAATTTTGATGAAAATTGTGATTGGTTGAGTATACGATTTTGGGATTAATTGTGGTTCTTATCTATTGTATGGTTTGGGTATGACGGACTTGGATTGCTTTCAAAAGCAGTTGTAGAGTATTTGGAGTTAGTCTATTCCAGTGGAGGTAAGATGGTTGCCTAATACTTGTAGGGGGAACAAGGGATTCGTCAATACCATGTGAGATAGTACACGTCATTCCTGAAGTTGTTTGTGATATGACCCTGTAGGGAATGGAGATTGTTTGTGTTTGTGGTGAGTGAATGAGGTAGGTTCGTTGAGTAAATTCTTAAAAAGTAACCAACATACATGAGACTCTTGAGATGATGTTTACTGAATTATTCTTTATTTATTCTGATTCCTAAATGTTTATTTATGTTATTAAATTACTATATTCTAGAAACTTGAGATTGTTACAATTGACATTGTTTTACTTTCAAAAATTATATATGGTATATTTCAAAAAAGACTTCTCTATTTTATACTTTTAAAACCATCTTTGGATTTGAGACGGATTTTTTACGAGCTTTTGCTCACCCCCTACAACAAAAATTACAAATTTTTTGCATAGAGGAGGATATCGAGTTGAATGAGCAGGTGGATTTTGAGAACGATGTTGATCAAGTTGGTGATCCCAATGGCAAGGCTTAGAGTTACTTCTATAACTGATTAATATTGAATTAATTAGTTAGTGATGTCATAAACATTTGGCAGTTAGTAGTTTATTTTGAGAACTGGTATTATTTAGATGTTGTATGTAGATTGGAGATATTTAATTTAGTTAGCTTTGGAAGTTTTATCTATCAATGATGAATGGTGTAAAACCCGGGAAATTTGAACTTTTTCCAAAAAGGGCAAAATAGTAATTTGCCACTATAATGCGTATTTAAAATACTCATGTTCTAGACCTCGGATGAGTAAACGGAGTTCGTCGTTGGATTCGTATCGCGGAAACGAGTCACCTTGTCAAATTTCGTCGAATTCCGAGATAGTCGGATTTTTGCACGTCGTTCGAGGCGACTGCGTGGCGAATAATCTCACGAACGTCCCCATGAATAAATTTTACAAAATTTCCGTAAAATTGAATTAAAGTTCAAATAAAATTAATTTAAACTTAAACTGGGATCAAGTAAATCGTTTCGGGACTAAATCGGACCCGATTAAGCGAGGGACACGTGGCGCGACGTGGGCCGAGTATTTAAAACTATAAATAGGGGTAAATATCTAGAAAATCAGAATTTTATTTCCCTTGTGTTCTTGTTTGGCCGGCCAAGAGAGAGAGGAGAGAAGAGAGAGGAAATAGAATTTTCTTCAAGCTTTCTCCGTCGATTCCCGGAGTTCCGTCGCTCGGATTCCGTCGAGCCAAGAGCTAAAGTCGATCCTCTCGATGAGGGCTACGCAACCACCCCAAGAACGAGGGATTTCACCGAAGATCCAAAGAAGGAGATTTGGGGGGGAATCTAGTCTTGGGCTAGGAAAGAGTTCTTGAAGCTTCCTTCTGGTGATTACGCTTCAAGAGGTAGGGTTCTCCCTACTTTGGTGTAATCTTTCCTTAGATGTTGGTAGTCTAAAGGTTTATTATGTTATGCCTATGATAGACCTTCATATATAGGGTTATGGGTATAGAAACGAAAAAGTGAGCCTAGAAATGGTTTAAACTAAATTCTAGTTCGAATTTGGTATATGAAGTACATGTGATTTATTACGTAACTTGGGGAAATTTGAGGCATGATTATGTGATTTATATATTGTGCCTAGAAGGTGTTTGATTAAATGCCTTGTTTGAATGGAATGGTTGTTTTGATTTAATTGAAATAACATGTTTAAGTTCAACTTGTGGAATCATATGCTTATGATGTGATTGTAATTAAAGGTGCTTGTTGATATATGCATATGTTGATATAGTAACATTGAAATGAATATGGTAATTATATGCTTAGGATATAAATTTACCATGGATGTGTTGAAATTGTGCATGTGTTGTTCTTGACATATTGAACATCATGTGGTATGCAATGGGACATAGCATTGCATGTGCACGGAAGCATCTCATTACATGGGTGTGTGCATGGTTGATGTCAACGCCACCCTTGGTGATTGACGAAATGGCTTGGGAAAAGTTGGGTCGAAGACCTAGCTAAGCCCATGATTGCATGATAAATTGGGTCGGGATGAGCAAGAAGAGACATGACGACCTCTCGGGTGAAAGACCCGGTGATTTGGGGGGTGCACTCCATTGGTATAAGAGCCCATAAAGTGTACGGGTGTGGAAGACCATTGGTATAAGTCCATGAAAAAGTCCGATCCCAAGAAAGACCCTAGCTTTGAAAATGTCATTTGATGAAACATAAATGATGAAATGAAACACTTTGGCATTGCATCGTGTTGTAGGAGTCGGTGAGGACTCGAGTTAAAATGCATGAGGGAGTGACATCTCATTTCATGGCATGGTAGTATTGCATTCCAACTTAGGATGCATGTCCTTGTGAGAAATGATTGTTTGCAAATGAATGTTGCATGAGCATGAGCATCTAGGGGGAGAGTAGCCTTTGTAGGGTTTACTTTACTGGGCGTTGGCTCACCCTATACGGGAAACATTTCAGGTGTGGAGTTTGCACCGGCGGATGGCTCACTTGGAGAGCATCAAGCATGAAGGGGGCCGGCTTGTGGCCTTAGTTCGAGTTTTTGTAAAACTTTTGTATAAATTCCATTTTGATGTGTAAATTATGGAATTAATTGTAATGGAACTTGTATAAGTTATGTATTATATGGAAAATCTCATTAAACATGTGTTGGATGAGTTTTGGGAGGTTTGGAATGGCTTGGAAACGAAAAACAGGTAAAAAGGGCAATTCTGGGCCAGGCGTACCGGTACGCGTACCGGTACGGTTGGGTCCAGAGGGCGTAGCGTACCGGTACGCGTACCGGTACGGTCAGGTCCAGAGGGCGTAGCGTACCGGTACGCGTACCGGTACGCTCTCCAAAATTCAGAATTTTTTTTATTTTATTATTCTTTTGCCAAGTCTTTGGGTTATGTTTTCCTCCCTTCTAATGTTACAAATGGATAATAAGGGGATACCAATGGTGGTATATTGGATCTCGGATAGGTCAACCAACCGAAAGAAATTGGACTTGTATTTTCTTTTATCCCGGTAAAGGGAATGTGGTGCCGCGGTATCGGGTTAAGCGACATCCACAGGTATTTCCGCGGGTTGACGGGTTGTCAACGGTTAATACAGGACCCCCGGAAAATGGGGCGTCACAGCTTGGTATCAGAGCCTAGGTATACGAATTACTTAGGGCTTGATGGGCATTGGGTCTAGACCATTGCATGCATTGTGCATTTCATCTTATGTGTTTAAATGCTACATGTTATGTGCTATGTGCTATGTGGATACTATGCATTGTAGAATGTATATGGAAATGAACACACTAGGGTTAGGAAACATAACCTTGGGAGTGGGAAAACAAATGAATGGGAGGGTTCATGGTATAAATGTCTACTAAGGAGAGGAATATGCTCCCCTAGTGAGACGATTCGGAAACCCTTTATGTCTGAGTGTTGATTCCTATTTTTGGGATGCCTTGTAAAACTATATTGCTATTTGACTTATGTAGATGACATATAGAGGGCGTGGACGCCGAGGCGGTAGGTGGAATAACCAACCACCTCCGGCCTTTGATCACCAAGCCTTTGCAGAGGCTATTGGTGAGGCGGCGGCGACTATTGCACAGGCTAGTGCTACAGCCGCTACCATTGCACAGACGGGTGCAAATATGGGACAAGGAGGCTCGAGTAACCTCCAGAAGTTCAAAGCCCATCATCCTCCGATTTTTCTGGGAGGGGCGGATCCAATGGTAGCCGATCGTTGGATTCGGCAAGTGGAGAAGATCTTGAGGGCTATGGAGATCACTTCCGATGCCACCAAGATAACTCTGGCAACTTTTCAGCTGGAGGGAGAGTCCCAACTATGGTGGGATTGGGTGAAGGACTCCAGAAATTTGGAGGCCATGACTTGGGCAGAGTTCCGAGAGCTTTTTATGGGAAAGTATTTTCCGGCAACTGCTCGACATGCAAAGGCCCGTGAGTTCTTAGACTTGAGACAGGGAACGATGACGGTGATGGAATATGTGGCTAAGTTCACTGAATTAGCCCGTTTCGCCGACGATTATGTGGCCACAGACATGGCCAAAGTACGTAAGTTTGAGGATGGCTTGAAGTTGTCCATTCGAGGCAAGATTGTGGGACTTCTCCTGCAAGACCTCGATTCGATGGTCAAGACTGCAATGTGATGAGTGCGTAATTTTGCATATTTCATGGCCTCATTGCAAGCATTTCAACTCAACTTTTGCATATAAGTGCTTAGAAGTTAGCCGTTTTGAACTATAATGTTGATATTTTGATGTTGCAACCTTTTATAGCTTAAATGATTGATTTTAGGACATTGCAACCTTGATGGATGTGTGGTGAAGGCATGGACACAATACATGAAGAATTGGAGGCTTAAAAGTGAAGAAATCAAGAAGGCATTGGTGCTTGGGAACAAGGGCATCAGCAGCCACATCATTTGGAAGTACTGCCTCGGAGTTCCTCCATTTTGACCATGTTATACTCAGAATTTGGAAAAGTTCAAAACATGAAAGTTGTAGATATGGGTGTCTTCTGTTTGGTGTCCAAATTTCAGCCCAATCCAACGGTTGGATCAAAAGTTATGCCGATTCTACCAAAAGTGGTCCAGAGTAGAAAAGAGTGTACCGGTACGCGTACCGGTACGCCGAAGTTTCTGGTGTTCGGGGTACCGGTACGCGTACCGGTACGCTCCCCTGAAGCAGCCCCGATACTCCTGCAACTCAGCCCCACTTGCTTGGGGGTCCCACCTACACTTCTCCCACGCCTATCCCAACATTTTCTAACACATTTGCATGCCTCCCTGACACAACTTGAAGACTTTTGAGGCTTGGCATTCAAGGAGGATGGGTGAGGAGTGGGCTGCCTGAGGAGTGGCAGGCTGGTCTGTCCAAGGCTGCAACTCAGCCCCCTTTTGTGTAAGACCTGCACACACCTTGGGGGGACCACCATACACGAAAATTGAAGGCTCTCACACTCCATATACTCAGCATTATTCAGCATTGCAGGGGAGTTGGCTACCTAAGCTTAGGAGTAGAGATAGAAAGCTCCAAGGGGGAAGATGATGAATAGTGCTCAAAGTGACGTTTTTGCATTTTTCTTCTACTCTTTCACTTGTAGTTTAATGTAAGAACCTTGTAAGCTTCATTTATTGTCTTTAATCTCATTCCTTTCAAGTCTATTGCAAGTTTACTTACATGTTCTTCATTTCACCATTGTTATGCTTTCATGTTCTTCATTTTTAGCTTAAAATGGGTTTTGAATATTTCTCTTCATAGCTTTAGATTTCTTGTTGTAAGTTAATTTTCATGCTTCATGTCTTCATTATATGTCTTTACATTATGCTTGTCTTTCATTTTTATGTATGATTAGCTAGGATTTAAGTTGGTTAATCCAAGGGAAAATTCCTCTTGGGAATACTATTTTCAACTCTTCTTCATTCCTCCCTTTAGAGTCAAATGGTTCGGTTTGACGGGGTTGAGAGTGGATAAGTTGGTGAGCCTTTGATATTTCGTAGGCCTAGTCACGGTTTATGCTTAGATACTCACTAATCTCGTCCCTAGCTTCCCCCGAATCAATCGTTCATTCATGCTCAATCGGAAGAAGGCTTTGAGTTGATTTGGTATTCCCATTGGAATGAACCCTTTGGATTAGCCAACACTTGCTTTATTTGCATTTTCATTCACAAACCAAACACAAAACTCAAATACAAGATTTTACACTTTCTTTTCACTTTTGCAAAATCACTTTCACAAAACTCCCTTTCCTTCCCTGAGGAGACGACCTTGGAATATTTTCCAAGTAAAACACACGACCACAAAAGACTCCTTTCGATTGGGGAGCATTTTTGTGCACACCGCATCTCATTCCATCTATTTTGTTCATCACATTTCCATTCACATCCATTTTGTTGTTGTTTCCTATCTTCTTGCATCATCCGGAGGGAGAGTGACACTCCCCCATCACTATAAGCCACATACACACATTGAGGGTGAGGGTGATGTTACGAGGTTAGGAAACAACAACGTTTTCCAAACAATCATTTTGGCGCCGTTGCCGGGGAAGGTTAAGCGTCGAGTTCGGAGGTGATTTTGGGCGGCATGGTAAGTCTCGTGATTTTCATCACGGGCCAAGGTATGTCGTTTCTTTTGTAAATATTTTGTTTTAGTTTGTGTTTTGTATTATGTCTTATAATTTCTATGAAAATGTATCAAATGCCCCATATTATGAAAATGTGTGTGAGATTTGTGATGACTATGGGCACATCACTAGTGAGTGCCCAAGAATGGCCTCTTATTTTGAAAACGTTTGCGAGATTTGTGGTAAGTATGGACACATAACTAATGAGTGCCCAATAAATGCCCCTTATTTTGAAAACGTTTGCAAAATTTGTGGCGAATATGGACACCTCACTAGTGAATGCACAATAAATTATCCGGTTCAAGACTTTGCTTGTGAAGGTTCAAATTCATTTTTGGCCTCCGAAAATTTTTACCCCAACCATTATGATACACCAAGTTATTCGAGTTATAGTTGGGAGAATGAACCTTGTAATTTTTCATCCAATCTCACACCACCAAATGAATTTTCCCAATATCCAACATACGGGAACTCAACCGAAGAAGAATTGGAAAATATTTTGTGTGATTTTATGCAATACCAAATGGAATTCAATGCCCAAATAACCCAACAACTTGATACATTGACTAATGCTATAATTGCTATGGATGAAGAACAACATTTGGAGCATAGTCAATGTATTGAGGTTGATCCCCCCAATGAAATGCATATTAATGTTGAATCTCCCACCACTCTAGATTGTGAAACATTTAATGAAGTTATTATCTCACATGAGGCTAATGAGCCCAATGTCATTTCGCCATCTTTGAGTGGTGTTGAGATTCACATTTCTCAACTTGGGGAGGGCATTGCAATGGAGTTAAGTTTTGAGACTCTTAAAGAAAAATTGAATACTCCACCTTTTGTATTGCATAAACTTGCCTATATCTTGGTTTGGTTGAGATTTTTGACTTCTTTTCCTTTGTATTGTTGGATAGATGGATTAGTAAGGGCATTTATACAACAAAAAAATTTTAAAACCAAAAAAATCCATGGGCGCAAGCTCATATCCGAATTGAAGCCGGATTAACATGAGCCCTTGTTGTTTTATTTCCATGTATATAGTAGTTAGATTTCTTTTAATTGTCATATTTTCCTTTTCTTGTCATTGTAGTATAGTGTTGAATATTGTTATATTTTTATTTTCATAATGTTGTAGTGTAGAAGTTGTTTACCTCTTCCTAATTTGGACTCATATCATTTTGAGCATCATCATAGCGAATCTTATTGAATATCATGTCCGAGTTTAAGTTGGGGGGGTGTAACCAAACTTTGTTGTTTTCCTTTTAATGTGTATATATATATATACAAAAAAAAAAAGAAAAAAAAAAGAAAGAGAGAGAGAGAGGGGGGTATCTCATTTCCCATTTTACTTTCATTGTTCTCATTGCATGATTCCTTGTACATTGAGGACAATGCATGGTTTAAGTTGGGGGGTGAGGTGCACCATTCACATGTTCCACCACTTTTTGTATAGAATAATGGAAAATGTGAAAATTTTGAAAATTTTGGTTCTAATATTGAACTATATTCCCCTATCCTAATTGTTGTGGAATTTGTGATTGCTTGATCTTCATTATGAACTTTGAATACATGAGCACATTATAGAAGTTTATCCTATTGTCAAGAGTATCACATACTTGTTTATTTTTGAACTCAACCATAAGTGCACCTTGAATGTGTAATTTGGACAATTTTACGGATTGAGTTCACATTTGAGTGCTTGACATGAATAACGGAGATGAGTAAGTACCCGTGTGAGCTTTAGTGCCAATTCTTGTTTGAAGGGAACTTACATTTACTCAAGGAACAATTTTTCAAATTCCACATTTGTTCAATAATCTCATTATGCTTGTTTTGGTTAGGTGTATTTGGGTAGTTGATTGACTTTGTCTTGATTGTACAATGCTCTCCCATGCCTATCTAGAAATGATCTTAGGCCATCTTTGATGCTTTGAGCCTTAGCCTTTTTCTTGTGAAATTTTATCCCTAGTGCCATGATTGAGCCTTAATTGAATTCGTTTCTATGCCACACATGTAACCAAGCCAATGAAAATGATAAATATCTACCTTACCTTGGTTGTTCCTAGTGCTAAGTTGGGTGATGATAAAAGAAAAGGAATGATGGTGTGAAAAATCAAACAAAAGGGATGAAGGATGTTGAAACTCAAAAGAGTTCAATGGAAAAAGAATGAAAATCCAAGAAAAGGAGAGAAAGGGAGTGAAAAAGGAGAAAAAGAATGAGAAAAAGAAAAGGGAAAAATGTAAAGGAAAAGAAAAAAAAAATAAACAAAGGGTGTCGTGATGGTGTGAAAATCAAAATCCCATAAAAGGGAAGTGTTTTTCTAAGATTAAGGTCATTCACTCGGAACAACCCTCTTTGTTACCCTATATCCTTCATTTCACTTACCTCATTATCACCCCAAGGCCTCATTACAACCCTTGAAAGTCCTAAATGATCTAGAGAAGCATGGGGATGCATACTTTTAAAAGAACAAGAGAAGTTGATTTTGCTATCTAATGCCCTAGCATTCCTTTCATGAGATTATGTCAAGGTTGTGTTCATTTTTATGCATACTTCATTTTTGGATTATATGTGAGCATATTTTGTTTTGAACATAATATTCTATCTCACATATACACATGGAGAGCATGCCAAGATAACCATAGCGTGATTCATTGTGAAAGAACACCCTTGGTGAGTTTTTGCATCGAAGCTTAATTTGGATAGCCAAAGTGAATGTGAACTCCATTGTTTAAATGCTTAATTACATGTTCATTTCACACACACACGAGTTTTGAAATAAAATGTGTAGGTGAATACTCTAGAATAGCATTTAAAGCTATGATGTGCCTCATGTGTGCTTAGTTCGGGTGTTTAGAGTAAGTTGTTTTGACATCCCAGTGCTAATTAAGATAAGGGAATATATTTTAAATATTGGATACTATGAAAAGAAGTTTGTAGGTACCTTCACTGGAAACCTTCACGAGACAAAACTCGTCCACTAGGGATCACCTAGGGGTTTAAAGGCTTGTTGCATGTGCTAAATGCAGTATCGGAATTAATATATGTTTATTTTGTTTTTCTTGTTTTTTACGTTTTGTTTGCTAGGGACTAGCAAAGCTTAAGTTGGGGGGTGTGATGAGTGCGTAATTTTGCATATTTCATGGCCTCATTGCAAACATTTCAACTCAACTTTTGCATATAAGTGCTTAGAAGTTAGCCGTTTTGAACTATAATGTTGATATTTTGATGTTGCAACCTTTTATAGCTTAAATGATTGATTTTAGGACATTGCAACCTTGATGGATGTGTGGTGAAGGCATGGACACAATACATGAAGAATTGGAGGCTTAAAAGTGAAGAAATCAAGAAGGCATTGGTGCTTGGGAACAAGGGCATCAGCAGCCAAATCATTTGGAAGTACTGCCTCGGAGTTCCTCCATTTTGACCATGTTCTACTCAGAATTTGGAAAAGTTCAAAACATGAAAGTTGTAGATATGGGTGTCTTCTGTTTGGTGTCCAAATTTCAGCCCAATCCAACGGTTGGATCAAAAGTTATGCCGATTCTACCAAAAGTGGTCCAGAGTAAAAAAGAGTGTACCGGTACGCGTACCGGTACGCCGAAGTTTCTGGTGTTCGGGGTACCGGTACGCGTACCGGTACGCTCCCCTGAAGCAGCCCCGATACTCCTGCAACTCAGCCCCACTTGCTTGGGGGTCCCACCTACACTTCTCCCACGCCTATCCCAACATTTTCTAACACATTTGCATGCCTCCCTGACACAACTTGAAGACTTTTGAGGCTTGGCATTCAAGGAGGATGGGTGAGGAGTGGGCTGCCTGAGGAGTGGCAGGCTGGTCTGTCCAAGGCTGCAACTCAGCCCCCTTTTGTGTAAGACCTGCACACACCTTGGGGGGACCACCATACACGAAAATTGAAGGCTCTCACACTCCATATACTCAGCATTATTCAGCATTGCAGGGGAGTTGGCTACCTAAGCTTAGGAGTAGAGATAGAAAGCTCCAAGGGGGAAGATGATGAATAGTGCTCAAAGTGACGTTTTTGCATTTTTCTTCTACTCTTTCACTTGTAGTTTAATGTAAGAACCTTGTAAGCTTCATTTATTGTCTTTAATCTCATTCCTTTCAAGTCTATTGCAAGTTTACTTACATGTTCTTCATTTCACCATTGTTATGCTTTCATGTTCTTCATTTTTAGCTTAAAATGGGTTTTGAATATTTCTCTTCATAGCTTTAGATTTCTTGTTGTAAGTTAATTTTCATGCTTCATGTCTTCATTATATGTCTTTACATTATGCTTGTCTTTCATTTTTATGTATGATTAGCTAGGATTTAAGTTGGTTAATCCAAGGGAAAATTCCTCTTGGGAATACTATTTTCAACTCTTCTTCATTCCTCCCTTTAGAGTCAAATGGTTCGGTTTGACGGGGTTGAGAGTGGATGAGTTGGTGAGCCTTTGATATTCCGTAGGCCTAGTCACGGTTTATGCTTAGATACTCACTAATCTCGTCCCTAGCTTCCCCCGAATCAATCGTTCATTCATGCTCAATCGGAAGAAGGCTTTGAGTTGATTTGGTATTCCCATTGGAATGAACCCTTTGGATTAGCCAACACTTGCTTTATTTGCATTTTCATTCACAAACCAAACACAAAACTCAAATACAAGATTTTACACTTTCTTTTCACTTTTGCAAAATCACTTTCACAAAACTCCCTTTCCTTCCCTGAGGAGACGACCTTGGAATATTTTCCAAGTAAAACACACGACCACAAAAGACTCCTTTCGATTGGGGAGCATTTTTGTGCACACCGCATCTCATTCCATCTATTTTGTTCATCACATTTCCATTCACATCCATTTTGTTGTTGTTTCCTATCTTCTTGCATCATCCGGAGGGAGAGTGACACTCCCCCATCACTATAAGCCACATACACACATTGAGGGTGAGGGTGATGTTACGAGGTTAGGAAACAACAACGTTTTCCAAACAATCACAATGGCTATCGAGAGAGAGGTGGAGGACGCGCGTAACATCCGGGAAGCGGGTGTTAAGGACAAAAAGAAGGAGGGTCAATCTTTTTCTTCTGGTGCGGGAAAGAAGCAAAGGACTTCAGTTCCGCAAGGATCTCAAGGGCAGAGCCGCGGCTATCAAGGCCAAGGCCAGGGTAGATTCTCCCAAGACGGGGGAAACTTCAGGACCGCCTTCCAGACGGGCCAGAAGACTTGCTATTTTTGCCACCAGCTGGGTCACATAAAGAAGGAGTGTCCTCAACGGCAGGGATCCCAGAGCTATGGGACATCCCAATCCCAGTCTTCTGTGGGACAGTCGCAGACACAGTTTGTTCCTCCTTACCCCACCATGGGTCAAAGGAGCCAGTACCAGTCACAGGGTGCTGCACAAGGCCCTACCACTTCACGTGCGGGAACACCGCAAGCAGGCCAGATGGGCCAAGTCATGGGTCGGGGGCGAGGCCAGGGCTTACAGGCCGGGACTTCAGGGACCCAGGGGCGTGTCTACGCCATTATGCCACAGACTGAGCCGGCACATCAGTCGGTGATACAGGGTACATTTCTACTCTCTCGGTTATGGGCAAGAGTACTGTTTGATTCTGGTGCATCTCATTCTTTTATTTCTGCATCTTGTGTGAAAGATTTTGGTTTAGAGGTAGAGACCTTAGAAGAACCATTGCATGTGAGTTCTCCCCTGGGAGTTAGAGTGAGAGTTGATCAGATATATCGGGGTTGTGAGCTGGAAATCTCAGGGATTCTACTCACCGTGGACCTTCGGGTCATGGACATGTCGGAGTTCGATGTAATCCTGGGAATGGATTGGTTGGCGGCACACCGAGTCGTCATTGATTGTGACCGGAAGCGGGTCACTGCTTACACACCGGATGGGGTTTGTTTCATGTTTCAGGGGGATAAGCACGATGCTTTTCCTCAAGCCGTGTACGATTCTAGATGGCACGGACAGTTGATGGGTTGGCTAGCAAGCCTTACCCTGGAGGACGAGGCGAGACAGGAGTTCGGTCTACCTCGGGTTGTGTGTGATTATGAGGATGTTTTTCCGGATGAACTACCGGGATTACCTCCACATAGGGATGTAGATTTCACTATAGAGTTGCATCCTGGTACATCGCCCATTTCTATGACTCCACATAGGATGACGCCTGCTGAGTTGCAAGAACTCAAGGTCCAATTGCAGGAATTGTTGGACCGGGGTTTCATTAGACCGAGTACCTCACCTTGGGGCGCTCCGGTGTTATTTGCAAAGAAGAAGGACAAAACCCTTCGACTATGTATAGACTACCGGCAGTTGAATAGGGTTACTATCAAGAATAGGTACCCTTTGCCGAGGATTGATGACTTATTTGATCAGCTGAGAGGGGCGCGGGTCTACTCCAAGATAGATCTCCGCACCGGTTACCATCAGTTGAGAGTTAGGGAGACAGATATCCCTAAGACGGCGTTTCGGACGTGATATGGGCATTCCGAGTTCACAGTGATGCCATTCGGATTGACGAACGCTCCAGCGGCATTCATGGATCTCATGCATAGGGTGTTTCAACCCTACCTTGATCAATTTGTTGTAGTCTTTGTTGACGACATCTTGATCTACTCCAAGTCTGAGGAGGAGCATGAGGGTCACTTGAGATTCGTTCTTCAGATCTTGAGAGACCACCAATTGTATGCCAAGTTCAGCAAGTGTGAATTTTGGCTTACTGAGGTGAAATTTTTGGGACATGTGGTGTCGGCTTCGGGTGTATCCGTAGACCCGGAGAAGGTTGAGTCAGTCATGAATTGGGAGAGGCCGAAGTCAGTCTTCGAGATACGTAGTTTCTTGGGATTGGCGGGGTATTACAGGAGGTTCATTGAGGACTTCTCCCGACTAGCTTCACCTATGACTAGGTTGACCCGGAAAGAGGTTAGGTTTGAGTGGAATGATTCTTGCGAGAAGGCATTCCAAGAGTTGAAGAGGAGGCTTACTTCAGCTCCTATACTGATAGTCCCAGAAAGGGGACAGAGGTACACAGTGTATTGTGATGCCTCTAAGGACGGACTTGGATGCGTCTTGATGCAGTCCGGGAGAGTGGTAGCTTATGGTTTTCGGCAGTTAAAGAACCACGAGCAGAGTTACCCTACACATGACATGGAGTTGGCAGCCATTGTCTTTGCCTTGAAGGCTTGGCGCCACTACTTATACGGTGAGCAGTTCGAGGTGTTTTCAGACCATAAAAGTCTGAAGTACATCTTTACACAGCGGGACCTCAATATGAGGCAACGCAAGTGGATGGAGTTTCTGGACGACTATGACTTCACTTTGCATTACCATCCCGGTAAGGCAAATGTGGTAGCTGACGCACTCAGCCGGAAGTCACGGGGAGTCTTGGCTAGTGTGGCTTCCCGAGAGTGGCTGATGCTCGAGACTGTGGGACAGTTTGGACTATGTTACACGGAACAGACTCAGGGTACTTTGGGAAGTTTGGTAGCTACACCTTCCCTACTAAGCAGGGTTGTTGAGTTCCAGAGTCAGGACACGGAGCTATTGTCCATCCGGGACCGCGTACAGGCTGGTACAGGTGACGAGGGCTGGACCATTCACTCGGATGGTAGTCTTCGGTATCGAGGAAGGGTTGTGGTTCCTCAGTTGGCGGATCTGAGAGAGGAAATCCTTAGGGAGTTTCATTGCTCCCGTTTCGCGGTTCATCCAGGGGGCACGAAGATGTATCATAATCTTCGTCGCCAGTATTATTGGAATGGGATGAAACGACAGGTTGGCGAATTTGTTAGTAGATGTCTCACGTGCCAGCAAGTAAAGGCTGAACACCAGAGACCAGCAGGGTTACTCCAGCCATTGGAGGTAGCTGAGTGGAAGTGGGAACATATCACGATGGATTTTGTGACTCACTTGCCACGGACATCGAGGGGACATGACGCGGTATGGGTGGTTGTGGACCGGCTTACGAAGTCGGCACACTTTTTGGCTGTGCGGATGACCTTCACACTGGAGGAATTCTGCAGGTTATATATACGGGAGATTGTCCGGTTGCATGGGGTACCCGTGTCTATAGTATCGGATCGGGATCCCAGGTTTACGGCTCATTTTTGGGAGAGTTTCCAACGAGCCATGGGGACACAGCTGATGATGAGCACTGCTTTTCATCCCCAGACGGATGGTCAGTCTGAGAGGACCATCCAGACCTTAGAGGACATGCTGCGGGCATGTGTCCTAGATCTCAAGGGTAGCTGGGAAGATCATTTACCCTTGGTGGAGTTCGCCTATAACAATAGTTATCAGGCGAGCATACAGATGGCACCCTATGAGGCACTATATGGGAGGCCATGTCGATCTCCAGTTTGTTGGACAGAGGTTGGGGAGAGACCTGCTACGGGTCCGGATTTGGTTAGAGACACCTCAGAGAAGGTGGGCTTGATACGGAAGCGTCTTCTCACGGCTCAGAGCCGGCAGAAGAGCTACGCCGATAGACGGCGGCGACCTCTAGAGTTTGAGGTGGGAGATCATGTCTTCTTGAAGGTTATGCCTAAAAGAGGAGTGGTCCGGTTTGGTAAGCGAGGGAAACTGTCGCCGAGATAAATCGGGCCCTTCGAGGTACTCGAGAGGGTGGGTACAGTTGCTTATCGGTTGGCGTTACCGCCAAATTTATCGGGTGTTCACGCGGTGTTTCATGTCTCTATGCTCCGGAAGTATACTCCAGATCCGACACATGTGGTGGATTGGGGTGAGTTGACTGTTGATGCGGATGGGACCTTCGAGGAGGGACCGGTGCGTATCATGGATAGTCGGGATCAGGTTTTGCGAGGCAAGACCGTGAGGCTAGTGAAGGTGCTGTGGCAGCACCGGGGAGTGGAAGAGGCGACATGGGAGCGCGAGGACACCGTACGTGACAATTATCCTTTCCTGTTTGAGGATAGAGGTACGTTTTTATAGTCATTTACTATTACATGACTGTAGCATGTGCATGAGACTGCATGTATGTGTGTGTGAATTTCGGGGACGAAATTCTTTTAAGGAGGGAAGAATGTAAAACCCGGGAAATTTGAACTTTTTCCAAAAAGGGCAAAATAGTAATTTGCCACTATAATGCGTATTTAAAATACTCATGTTCTAGACCTCGGATGAGTAAACGGAGTTCGTCGTTGGATTCGTATCGCGGAAACGAGTCACCTTGTCAAATTTCGTCGAATTCCGAGATAGTCAGATTTTTGCACGTCGTTCGAGGCGACTGCGTGGCGAATAATCTCACGAACGTCCCCATGAATAAATTTTACAAAATTTCCGTAAAATTGAATTAAAGTTCAAATAAAATTAATTTGAACTTAAACTGGGATCAAGTAAATCGTTTCGGGACTAAATCGGACCCGATTAAGCGAGGGACACGTGGCGCGACGTGGGCCGAGTATTTAAAACTATAAATAGGGGTAAATATCTAGAAAATCAGAATTTTCTTTCCCTTGTGTTCTTGTTTGGCCGGCCAAGAGAGAGAGGAGAGAAGAGAGAGGAAATAGAATTTTCTTCAAGCTTTCTCCGTCGATTCCCGGAGTTCCGTCGCTCGGATTCCGTCGAGCCAAGAGCTAAAGTCGATCCTCTCGACGAGGGCTATGCAACCACCCCAAGAACGAGAGATTTCATCGAAGATCCAAAGAAGGAGATTTGGGGGGGAATCTAGTCTTGGGATAGGAAAGAGTTCTTGAAGCTTCCTTCGGGTGATTATGCTTCAAGAGGTAGGGTTCTCCCTACTTTGGTGTAATCTTTCCTTAGATGTTGGTAGTCTAAAGGTTTATTATGTTATGCCTATGATAGACCTTCATATATAGGGTTATGGGTATAGAAACGGAAAAGTGAGCCTATAAATGGTTTAAACTAAATTCTAGTTCGAATTTGGTATATGAAGTACATGTGATTTATTACGTAACCTGGGGAAATTTGAGGCATGATTATGTGATTTATATATTGTGCCTAGAAGGTGTTTGATTAAATGTCTTGTTTGAATGGAATGGTTGTTTTGATTTAATTGAAATAACATGTTTAAGTTCAACTTGTGGAATCATATGCTTATGATGTGATTGTAATTAAAGGTGCTTGTTGATATATGCATATGTTGATATAGTAACATTGAAATGAATATGGTAATTATATGCTTAGGATATAAATTTACCATGGATGTGTTGAAATTGTGCATGTGTTGTTCTTGACATATTGAACATCATGTGGTATGCAATGGGACATAGCATTGCATGTGCACGGAAGCATCTCATTACATGGGTGTGTGCATGGTTGATGTCAACGCCACCCTTGGTGATTGACGAAATGGCTTGGGAAAAGTTGGGTCGAAGACCTAGCTAAGCCCATGATTGCATGATAAATTGGGTCGGGATGAGCAAGAAGAGGCATGACGACCTCTCGGGTGAAAGACCCGGTGATTTGAGGGGTGCACTCCATTGGTATAAGAGCCCATAAAGTGTACGGGTGTGGAAGACCATTGGTATAAGTCCATGAAAAAGTCCGATCCCAAGAAAGACCCTAGCTTTGAAAATGTCATTTGATGAAACATAAATGATGAAATGAAACACTTTGGCATTGCATCGTGTTGTAGGAGTCGGTGAGGACTCGAGTTAAAATGCATGAGGGAGTGACATCTCATTTCATGGCATGGTAGTATTGCATTCCAACTTGGGATGCATGTCCTTGTGAGAAATGATTGTTTGCAAATGAATGTTGCATGAGCATGAGCATCTAGGGGGAGAGTAGCCCTTGTAGGGTTTACTTTACTGGGCGTTGGCTCACCCTATACGGGAAACATTTCAGGTGTGGGGTTTGCACCGGCGGATGGCTCACTTGGAGAGCATCAAGCATGAAGGGGGCCGGCTTGTGGCCTTAGTTCGAGTTTTTGTAAAACTTTTGTATAAATTCCATTTTGATGTGTAAATTATGGAATTAATTGTAATGGAACTTGTATAAGTTATGTATTATATGGAAAATCTCATTAAACATGTGTTGGATGAGTTTTGGGAGGTTTGGAATGGCTTGGAAACGAAAAACAGGTAAAAAGGGCAATTCTGGGCCAGGCGTACCGGTACGCGTACCGGTACGGTTGGGTCCAAAGGGCGTAGCGTACCGGTACGCGTACCGGTACGGTAAGGTCCAGAGGGCGTAGCGTACCGGTACGCGTACCGGTACGCTCTCCAAAATTCAGATTTTTTTTTATTTTATTATTCTTTTGCCAAGTCTTTGGGTTATGTTTTCCTCCCTTCTAATGTTACAAATGGATAATAAGGGGATACCAATGGTGGTATATTGGATCTCGGATAGGTCAACCAACCGAAAGAAATTGGACTTGTATTTTCTTTTATCCCGGTAAAGGGAATGTGGTGTCGCGGTATCGGGTTAAGCGACATCCACAGGTATTTCCGCGGGTTGACGGGTTGTCAACGGTTAATACAGGACCCCCGGAAAATGAGGCGTCACAAATGGTGAATGATTTTGATATATGTTTGGATGCTTTTTAGTTGCTCTCATGGTTTGATGATTTTTAGATAGTTAATGCCCAGATTATGAAATTTGGGGGGTTATAGGATTTGCTTGTCAAAGGTAAACCCTAATTTTTCCTTGCAAGTTTAATAGACGAATTATTTTTTTCTAATTGATTCATCATCAAAAGTGTTGGTTCTTTCTTTATTATTTATGATAGATTGCATTTTTTTTGAGTTATTAACTGGATTATCCTTTGATTTTATGTTAATTTTCAGGATTTTATTTTGAATATTTTATGAATGCAATTATTCTTTTATAGTTCTTCAATGATTTATCCTTTAACTAGGTTGATTTCTTGGTGTGATTAATTCTTATAATTCCCTATAAGTTTACAATGCTAATTCTTAAATTCATATTTTCATATCAATCAAATATTTGTTTTCAAAGTTATATCTTCCAGTTGAATACAATGATTTGAAAGTCAATTGAATTAGTATATAATTGCACACGTATAATATTTAATATAATAAATGATACCTGATCCCAAAACTAGGGAATATCTTTATAAAAAATTCCTTATAATCTGTTTCCATTACCCAAATTCAATCATCTTTAAATCGTTCTTTCTTTTTACCTTCTCCTTTTCAAATCAATTCCCTGTGGATCGACCTCAGTCTTACCGAGTTTATTACTACACTTGACCAACTACACTTGGGTGCACCATTTTGGAGTCAAGCAAGTTTTTGGCGCTGTTATCAGGGACTTGAAAGGATACAGAAGCTGAAAAGAGGAATTCGCTTTCACAACGAGCTATTTGGAGAACTTGATTTTCTGGGTCACTTCATTCCATCTTTTAGATTTCTGTCAAATTTTTTTTTAATTTTAAGTTTCATAAATTTTCTTTGATTTTTGTTGTTTAATTTTTAGCGTTAGTTATTTTGAGTCACAATCATCTTTTAGTTTCATAGTTGTATGTCTGCTGGAGATACCTCAAATTCCAATATTGAATCCCCATTTAAAGAGACTAAAGGATCTGTTGGTTCGTCTGCATCTATCGAGTCTAATTGTTCAATTCTTGCCCCCACATTTGATCTTAGTAAAATAATGCTTGATTCGATTCACCCTAATCTCCAAACATGAACCTAGACTATGTGTATATGGCTTATATGAGTAGGTGAGTGTCACTCTCCCTCAGGTTCGATGCTAGAAATGGGGAAAAATGTGTGTGTGAATGAAAATGTGTGTGTACAAAAGTGCTCCCCAAGCGAAGAGAGACTTGCAATGTCGTGTTTTACTTGGAATTGAGTATTCCAAGGTCATCTCCTCAGGGAAGGAAGGTCGAATTGTAGTGAAGGGTGATTTGTGAGGAAATGAAAAGTGTAAAATCTTGTGAGTTTTGTGTTTTGGTGAGTGTAGTTTAGATAAAATGCAAGAAAACAAGGTTGGCTAATCCGAAGAGGTCATTCCAATAGGAATGCCAAATCAACTCAATTCATTCAACCAATGGTGCCTAGGTGTTTGATTGATTCATAGGAAGTGAGGGACTAATGTGGAGGTGTAGGCTCAAGCATACCCCCGTGAAAAGTCTACGGTGTATCAAGAGCTCACAACCACGTCTGCACTCAACCTAGTCAAACCAAACACTTTACACTACAAGGAAGAATGGAGGAGAGTTGATTTAGCATACCCAAGAAGAAATTCCCCTTGGATTAGCCAACTAAAAGCTTAGCTACCCATAGTCAAAGCAAGAACATACAAAATGTAAAGAGACATGGTGATGAAATAAAGCTTAAAACTTGTATTGATGCAAGAAGAAATTAAACTACAAAAGCAAATTCATTTCATACCCAAATAGAAAGCTTGGAAAGAAAAACCCAAATGTAGACATGGAAATTCAAGAACATGAAGCTAGACTTGATTACACTTGAAATAAATGGGATTAAAGTGAAAGAAGTAAAGATTACAAGTGATTCAAAGCTTAGTACAACTGAAATGGTGGAGGAAATGCAAAAACCTAACTTTCTTTCTCTAAAACTTCATCTTCTTCCTTGAGCTTCTCCCTCTAAACTTGTGTAGAAAACTGAAAAATGGTGTAAGCCTTGGTCAAAATTCGTCCATACCCCTCCCATGGTCTATGTGAACTGACTTCCTATGATTGGAATGGGTATATGTACTGGTACAAGCAACCATAGGCCAAACATTGCCTCTTCCATGTTTCCCCCAACCACTCCTCTTCTTTCTCCTCCTCCTTCTTCCTTTGTCTTTGAGAATCAGACTTTAGGTGTAAGAGAGCATTATAATGTGTCATAGATGTCAAGGCATGTGTGGGGTGACAAGAGGTGGCCCCCCGAAGTAGGTGGAGTTGAGATTGCAGGCTTCTGGCATTTCTAGGCAAAACCTACCGATAGAACGATCATGAAACCTACAGGTAGGTTTTTTTCAGTAGGCAAAACCTACTGGTAGGTTTTGGTAGAGGTTGCGGTAGAAGAAATGCAATGCAATAAACCTACTTGTAGGTTTTGACCAACTTCTACCGGTAGGTTTTCTCCTGTTTTAGCATTTCTTGGTTTCTTGATGTCCCGAGCCATCCGTTACGCCTCCCCTTCTTCTCCATTGCCTTTAAGCACTTGATGGGGGATTTAATACATGCCCTTACCTGCTCTTTACCTATAATCACTCAAAAATCCATTAAATGTTAGATTAAACACATTTTCCCCCATTTTCACTACAAAAGCAAGTATAAAATAGGTGCAAAGAGATACATGATATGCAATATTCTATGCCCATCAAATAGGCAGTGAAATATGAGGCCCTACAAATATCCGTAACCATGTTCAAGAGGTTGACCAACAGGTCAGAACTCTTAGGGACTAGTTGCACCCCTATCTAGCTTTTGCTACAATTCCAAGGCCACAATTTTGAAAATTTCTATCTTCATATGAAAAAATTTGAGGTGGTATGTGGGACCTTCTAGGATAGTTCCGAGTTGGCCAAGCTGAAGCTTTTCCCCTTCTCACTGAAGGATAAAGCTAAGCAGTAATGTGACACCCCAAAGTCCGGGGGTCCGTTGATTACCCATCAACCCGCGGAATACTCGTGGATACCGAGTAACTCGATATCACACCGTCATGCCCCATTTACCGGGGTCGTTAATTTTAACGAAATTCGGGCAGAGTCTCCTTTGTACGGGGAGCTCTACCCAAAACACAACCTGTGCAGTATACATTAACATGACCCATCCGAGGCCCAATATAACACAATGACCACACATGGTCCATTTATAAGTAAAACTTGACTGCACCGGGTCCATTTATCAATACTTATATCAAAACATGCAAGGTTAGTTTAACAATAGTCCATATAAGTTCTATTACAATTATTTGCAAAAGATTATATGCCCAAAATATTATTTCCACAATTGTTGTACATTCACACAAAATAAAGCCACATTCGGCTTTCTTCAAACATGAGGGTCCAAATTGGAGCCATCCACCGGTGTATTTCTCCCACCTGAAATGTTTCCCATATAGGGTGAGCCAACGCTCAGTAGAAAAACTCCTACAGAAGCTACTCCCCACCTAAAATGCGTATGCAATGCGCACATGCCACAAACAACTTCTTCCATTCCAAATAAGAATATATTATTCAAGATAGAATCTCATGATGTCATGCCAAGTAATGAGATGAAACTCACTCATGCATGCTATCCCAAGCCCATACCGACTCCCACAACACATTGTAGTGCCAACGTGC
This sequence comes from Ilex aquifolium, assembly GCA_951799425.1. Classification (NCBI taxonomy): domain Eukaryota; kingdom Viridiplantae; phylum Streptophyta; class Magnoliopsida; order Aquifoliales; family Aquifoliaceae; genus Ilex; species Ilex aquifolium. The sequence goes on from OX637399.1 coordinate 16,568,483, forward strand.
CTTTGAACCGTCATCTATGTTACACATCAATTGACATTTGCAAACTAGGGTCTTTCTTGGGGTGTGCATTCATGGACTTACACCAACGGCACCCAGCCGACACGGAATTTCAGGACTTCAACCCACGGTTCCGCGTATACCGACACACTTTATGGCCTTTTACAACAACGGAGTGCGAATCCTATCAACTAGTCTTTCACCCGAGGGATATTCTAGCCCTTCTTGCTAACCCCGACCCAATTTATCATGAAACCAAGCGGCTTAGCTAGGCCTTCGACCCAACTTTCTCAAGCCTTCCGTCAATCACCAAGTGTGGTATTGACGACAACCATGCACACACCCATGTGATGAGATGTTCCGTGCAAATGCAATGTAATGAACCATTGCTTATCCATGTCATGTCCCATGTAATGAATGCCACATGAACAACATATAACACTTATCATCATATCCCATGGAAATGTATGTCATATACACATGACTTCCATATATCATCATAATGCTCAATATATCAATAAGCATATGATTTCCACAAATTATCACCTAACTCAACTCAAGCATGTCATTTCAATTTCATCAAGATAACACTTTTCACATTCAAGGCATTTTATCAAACACCTTACATGCATCAATTATGTAATCACATAATATTGTCACACAACATTAAATATCATCATTCAAGGCATTTAATCAACACCTTCAAGGCACCTTCATGTTAAACACATATCATGCCCACAATTTCACATAGTTACAAGAAAATGCCCAAGTAACCCCCATGCATCAAAGTCAAGCTAGAAGTTGGCCTAAACCATTTCTAAGCTCACTTTCCCATTTCCATATTAATAGGCAATTGATAGATATATATATAACACATACATCCAACCATTCCTATGGACATTTAGGTTAGAAATCAACTCAAGTAGGAAAAACCCTACCTTTTGAAGCGTGAGATGAAGACTAGAGCTTCAAAGCTTCAAGAACACCTCAAGAACACCAACAAAGACCACAAAATCCTTGATTTCTCCAAAGACTCCACTTGAATTTTCGGTGAAATCCCTCGTTCTTGGTACGTACGCGTAGCCCTTGACGAGTAGAAGAACTTTAAGTCTTGGTCCGACGAATTCCGACCGATGGAACTTCCGGAATCGGAGCAGGAAGGTTGAAGAAATTTTTTTTCTTTCTCTTTGGTCTTGGCTGGCTGCTTACAGCCAAGGAAGAGATATTTTTTTCTCCAAAAAACTGATTTAAGTGGATATTTATAGGCGTAAATGAGCGGTCCACATCGCACCGCATATTTTCAACTTCTGGGTCCGTTTTTCGTCCCGAAATGAGTCATTATATCTCGGATTTAGTCCAAATAAATTTTATTGGAACTTTAACTTAATTTTAAGGAAATTTTAAAAAATACATTTTTTGGGACCTTTAAAAAGTCATTCGCCACGCAGTCGCCTTGAACGACGTGCAAAAACCCTACTATCTCGGAATTCGACGAAATTTGACAGGGTGATTAGATTTCGCGATACGAATCCAACGGCGAACTCCGTTTCCTCATCCGAGGTCTAGAGTATGAGTATTTCAAATAAGCATTAAGATGGCAAATGACAATTTTGCCCTTATTCACAAAAATTCAAATTTACCCGGGTTTCACATTCTTCCCCCCTTAAAAGAATTTCGTCCCCGAAATTCACACACACACATACATGCAATCACATGCATATGCTACAGTCATGTAATAGGAAATGACTATAAAAATGTATATCTATCCTCAAACAAGAAAGGATAATTGGCACGTACGGTGTTCTCGCGCTCCCATGTCGCCTCCTCCATTCCTCGGTGCTGCCACAACACATTCACTAGCCGCACGGTCTTGCCTCGCAAAACCTGTTCCCGGCTATCCATGATGCGCACCGGTCCCTCCTCGAAGGTCCCATCCGCATCAACAGTCAACTCACCCCAATCCACCACATGTGTCGGATCTGGAGTATACTTCCGGAGCATAGAGACATGGAATACCGCATGAACACCCGATAAATTTGGCCGTAACGCCAACCGATAAGCAACTATACCCACCCTCTCGAGTACCTCGAAGGGCCCGATGTATCTCGGTGACAGTTTCCCCCGCTTACCAAACCGGATCACTCCTCTTTTAGGCATAACCTTCAAGAAGACATGATCTCCCACCTCAAACTCTAGAGGTCGTCGTCGTCTATCAGCATAACTCTTCTGTCGACTCTGAGCCGTGAGAAGACGCTTCCGAATCAAGTCCACCTTCTCCGAGGTGTCTTTTACCAATTCCGGACCCGTAGAAGACCTCTCTCCTACCTCCGTCCAACAGACCGGAGAACGACATGGCCTCCCGTACAATACCTCATAGGGTGTCATCTGTATACTCGCCTGATAACTATTGTTATAGGCGAACTCCACCAAGGGCAAATGATCTTCCCAACTACCCTTGAGATCTAGGACGCATGCCCGCAGCATGTCCTCTAAGGTCTGGATCGTCCTCTCAGACTGACCGTCCGTCTGGGGATAAAAAGCAGTGCTTATCATCAGCTGTGTCCCCATGGCTCGTTGGAAACTCTCCCAAAAATGAGCCGTAAACCTGGGATCCCAATCCGATACTATAGATACGGGTACCACATGCAACCGGATAATCTCCCGTATATATAACTTGCAGAATTCCTCCAGTGTGAAGGTCATCCGCACCGCCAAAAAGTGTGCCGACTTAGTAAGCCGGTCCACTATCACCCACACCGCGTCATGCCCCAGCGATGTCCGTGGCAGATGGGTCACAAAATCCATCGTGATATGCTCCCACTTCCACTCAGCTACCTCCAAGGGCTGGAGCAAATCTGCTGGTCTCTGGTGTTCAGCCTTAACTTGCTGACAGGTGAGACATCGTCTGACAAAATCTCCAACATCTCTCTTCATCTCGCTCCAATAATACTGGCGACGAAGATCATGATACATCTTCGTGCCACCTGGGTGCACAGCAAATCGGGAACAATGAAACTCTTTGAGAATCTCCTCTCTGAGCTCCGCAGACTGGGGAACCATAATTCGTCCCCTGAACCGAAGACTACCATCTGTGTGAATGGCCCAGCCTTCATCACCCATACCCAATCGTACTCGGTCCCTGATGGACACTAACTCTGGGACTCAATAACCCTGCTCAATAGGGAAGGTGTAGTCACCAAGCTCCCCAAAGTACCCTGAATATAATCAGCGTAATGTAGCCCAAACTGTCCCACAGTCTCGAGCATCTGCCACTCTCGGGAAGCCACACTAGCCACAACTCCCCGTGACTTTCGGCTGAGTGCATCAGCCACCACATTTGCCTTACCGGGATGGTAATGCAACGTGAAATCGTAGTCCTCGAGGTACTCCATCCACCTGCATTGCCTCATGTTGAGGTCCCGCTGTGTAAAAATGTACTTCAGACTCTTGTGGTCCGAAAACACTTCAAACTACTCGTCATACAGGTAATGACGTCAAGCCTTCAAGGCAAAGACAATGGCCGCCAATTCCATATCATGTGTGGGGTAATTCTGCTCGTGGTTCTTTAACAGCCGACAACCATAAGCCACCACCCTCCCGGACTGCATCAAGACACATCTCAGTCCGTCCTTCGAGGCATCACAATAAACTGTGTACCTCTGTCCCCTTTCCGGGACTATCAAGATAGGAGCTGAAGTAAGCCTCCTCTTTAACTCCTGGAATGCCTTCTCGCAAGAATCATTCCACTCGAACTTGACCTCTTTCCGAGTCAACCTAGTCATAGGTGCAGCCAGCCGAGAGAAATCCTCAATAAACTGCCGGTAATACCCTGCCAATCCCAAGAAACTGCGTATCTCGAAGACTGACTTCGGTCTCTCCCAATTCATAACTGCCTCGACCTTCTCCGGGTCCACAGATACACCCGAAGCCGACACTACATACCCCAAGAATTTCACCTCAATCAGCCAAAATTCACACTTGCTGAACTTGGCGTACAACTGGTGGTCTCTCAAGACCTAGAGAAAAATCCTCAAGTGACCCTCATGCTCCTCCTCAGACTTGGAGTAGATTAAGATGTCGTCAACAAAAACCACGACGAAGTGATCAAGGTAGGGTTGGAACACCCTATGCATGAGTTCGGGGCGTTTGTCAATCCGAATGACATCACTGTGAACTCGAAATGCTCATACCGCGTTCTGAATGCCGTCTTAGGGATATCTGCTTCCCTAACCCTCAACTGATGGTAACCGGTGCGGAGATCTATCTTGGAGTAGACCCGCGCCCCTCTCAGCTGATCAAACAAGTCATCAATCATCGGCAAAGGGTACCTATTCTTGATAGTAACTCTATTCAACTGCCGGTAATCTATGCATAGTCTAAGGGTTTTGTCCTTCTTCTTTGCAAATAACACCGGAGCGCCCCAAGGTGAGGTACTCGGTCTAATGAACCCCCTGTCCAACAATTCCTGCAATTGGACCTTGAGTTCTTGCAACTCAGCAGGCGCCATCCTATGTGGAGTCATAGAAATGGGCGATGTACCGGGATGCAACTCTGTAGTGAAGTCCACATCCCTATGTGGAGGTAATCCCGGTAGTTCATCCGGAAAAACATCCTCATAATCACACACAACCCGAGATAGACCAAACTCCTGTCTCGCCTCGTCCTCTAGGGTAAGGCTTGCTAACCAACCTATCAACTGTCCGTGCCATCTAGAGTCGTACACGGCTTGGGGTAAAGCATCGTGCTTATCCCCCTGAAACATGAAACAAATCCCATCCGGTGTGTAACCAGTGACCCGCTTCCAATCACAATCAATGACGACTCAGTGTGCCGCCAACCAATCCATCCCAAGGATTACATCGAACTCCGACATGTCCATGACCCGAAGGTCCACAGTGAGTAGAATCCCTGAGATCTCTAACTCACACCCCCGACATATCTGATCAACCCTCACCCTAGCACCTAGGGGAGAACTCACGTGCAATGGCTCTTCTAAGGTCTCAACCTCTAAGCCCAAGTCTTTCACACAAGATGCAGCAATAAATGAATGCGATGCACCAGAATCAAACAATACTCTAGCCCATAAGCGGGAAAGTAGAAATGTACCCTGTATCACCGACGGATCTGTCGGCTCAGTCTGTGGTATCATGGCGTAGACACGCCCTTGAGTCCCTGAAGTCCCGGCTTGTGAGCCCTGGCCTCGTCCCCGACCCATGCCTTGGCCCATCTGGCCAGCTTGCGGTGTCCCCGCACGTGAAGTGGTAGGGCCTTGTGCAGCACCCTGGTACTGATACTGACTCCCCCGGCCCATGGTAGGGTAGTGAGGAGTATACTGGGTCTGTGGTTGCCCCACCAAAGTCTGGGACTGTGACGATCCGTAGCTTTGGGATCCTTGCCGCTGAGGACAATCCCGCTTCAAGTGACCCGGCTGGCGGCAATAGAAACATGTTTTCTGCCCCGCCTGATATGTAGTACCCGGGTTTCCCCCGCCTTGGGAGGATCGACCGTGGCCTTGGCCTTGATGGTTACGGCCTTGTCCTTGTTGCCCTTGTTGAGGAGAAGTCATCTGCCTCTTTCCAGAACTAGAAGAAGAGGATTGGCCCTCCTTCTTCTTGTCCTTCACACCCACTTCCCGGATGTTTCTTGCATCATCCACTTCTCTCTCAATGGCCATGGCTGTCTGGACCATCAAGTCGAAGTCTTGTAGGAGAAGACTCACAATCTTACCCCGGATGGATAACTTCAGCCCATCCTCAAACTTTCTGACATTGGCCGTATCTGTGGCCACGTAGTCATCGGCGAAACGTGCTAATTCGGTGAATTTAGCAACGTACTCCATCACCATCATGGTGCCTTGTCTCAAATCCAGGAATTCCCGGGCCTTTGCATGTTTTGCTGCGGCCGAGAAGTACTTTCCCATAAAGAGTTCCTTGAACTCAATCCAAGTCATAGCCTCCAAGTCCTTGGAGTCTTTCACCCAATCCCACCAAACCAGGGATTCCCCCTCCAACTGAAATGTAGCTAGAGTTATCTTGGTGGCGTCGGAGGTGATCTCCATAGCCCTCAAAACCCTATCCACTTGCCGGAATCAATGGTCAGCTACCATAGGGTCCGCTCCTCCCATGAAGATCGGAGGCTGATGTGCCTTGAACTTCTGGAGATGACTGGAGCCTCCTTGGCCCCCACCTGCACCCGTCTGTGTGAGTGTGACAACCACTGTACCAAGAGCCTCTATGAAGGCTTGTTGGTCAGTAGTAGGTGGTGGTGGGTTGTTCCACCCGCCGCCTCGGCCTCGACCGCGTCCTCTTCCTCTTGTTGCCATCTACACACACATAAGATAGCAATAGAGCAATTACTTAATCTCCCAAGTTAAGGATCAATTATTTCAACTTGGAGATTTTCCTCCTTGTTTCACTAGTCGTGCGTGTGCCACCTACTAGTAGACATTAACACATTGAACCATACCGTTCATCCCCTTTTCCAAACATACTTTGGGTTTTCTAACCCTAATGTTTTCATTCCATATACATGTTACTATGTATATTATCATGTGTATCATTCACATAACATATAACATACAACATGTAACAATGTAAGCACATAAGATGAGATGTGTAATGCATGCAATGGTCTAAACCCAATATCCACCAGGCCTTAGGTAATCGCATAACCTAGGCTCTGATACCAAGCTGTGACACCCCAAAGTCCGGTGGTCCGTTGATTACCCAACAACCCGCGAAATACTCGTGGATACCGAGTAACTCGATATCACACCATCATGCCCCATTTACCGGGGTCGTTAATTTTAACGAAATTCGGGCAAAACACAACCTGTGCAGTATACATTAACATGACCCATCCGAGGCCCAATATAACACAATGACCACACATGGTCCATTTATAAGTAAAATTTGACCGCACCGGGTCCATTTATCAAATTTATATCAAAACATGCAAAGTTAGTTTAACAATAGTCCATATAAGTTCTATTACAATTATTTGCAAAAGATTACATGCCCAAAATATTATTTCCACAATTGTTGTACATTCACACAAAATAAAGCCACATTCGGCTTTCTTCAAACATGAGGGTCCAAATTGGAGCCATCCACCGGTGTATTTCTCCCACCTGAAATGTTTCCCATATAGGGTGAGCCAACGCTCAGTAGAAAAACTCCTACAGAGGCTACTCCCCACCTAAAATGCGTATGCAATGCGCACATGCCACAAACAACTTCTTCCATTCCAAATAAGAATATATTATTCAAGATAAAATCTCATGATGCCATGCCAAGTAATGAGATGAAACTCACTCATGCATGCTATCCCGAGCCCATACCGACTCCCACAACACATTGTAGTGCCAACGTGCCTTTGAACCGTCATCTATGTTACACATCAATTGACATTTGCAAACTAGGGTCTTTCTTGGGGTGTGCATTCATGGACTTACACAAACAGCACCCAGCCGACACGGAATTTCAGGACTTCAACCCACGGTTCCGCGTATACCGACACACTTTATAGCCTTTTACACCAACGGAGTGCGAATCCTATCAACTAGTCTTTCACCCGAGGGATATTCTAGCCCTTCTTGCTAACCCCGACCCAATTTATCATGAAACCAAGTGGCTTAGCTAGGCCTTCGACCCAACTTTCCCAAGCCTTCCGTCAATCACCAAGTGTGGTATTGACGACAACCATGCACACACCCATGTGATGAGATGTTCCGTGCAAATGCAATGTAATGAACCATTGCTTATCCATGTCATGTCTCATGTAATGAATGCCACATGAGCAACATATAACACTTATCATCATATCCCATGGAAATGTATGTCATATACACATGACTTCCATATATCATCATCATGCTCAATATATCAATAAGCATATGATTTCCACAAATTATCACCTAACTCAACTCAAGCATGTCATTTCAATTTCATCAAGATAACACTTTTTACATTCAAGGCATTTTATCAAACACCTTACATGCATCAATTATGTAATCACATAATATTGCCACACAACATTAAATATCATCATTCAAGGCATTTAATCAACACCTTCAAGGCACCTTTATGTTAAACACATATCATGCCCACAATTTCACATAGTTACAAGAAAATGCCCAAGTAACCCCCATGCATCAAAGTCAAGCTAGAAGTTGGCCTAAGCCATTTCTAAGCTCACTTTCCCATTTCCATATTAATAGGCAATTGATAGATATATATATATAACACATACATCCAACCATTCCTATGGACATTTAGGTTAGAAATCAACCCAAGTATGAGAAACCCTACCTTTTGAAGCGTGAGATGAAGACTAGAGCTTCAAAGCTTCAAGAACATCTCAAGAACACCAACAAAGACCACAAAATCCTTGATTTCTCCAAAGACTCCACTTGAATCTTCGGTGAAATCCCTCGTTCTTGGTACGTATGCGTAGCCCTTGACGAGTAGAAGAACTTTAAGTCTTAGTCCGACGAATTCCGACCGACGGAACTTCCGGAATCGGAGCGGGAAGGTTGAAGAAAATTTTTTTCTTTCTCTTTGGTCTTGGCCGGCTGCTTACAGCCAAGGAGGAGATATTTTTTTCTCCAAAAAACTGATTTAAGTGGATATTTATAGGCGTAAATGAGCGGTCCACATCGCACCGCATATTTTCAACTTCTGGGTCCGTTTTTCATCCCGAATGAGTCATTATATCTCGGATTTAGTCCAAATAAATTTTATTGGAACTTTAACTTAATTTTAAGGAAATTTTAAAAAATACATTTTTGGGGATCTTTAAAAAGTCATTCGCCACACAGTCGCCTCGAACGACGTGTAAAAATCCGACTATCTCGGAATTCGACGAAATTTGACAAAGTGACTAGATTTCGCGATACGAATCCAACGACGAACTCCGTTTCCTCATCCGAGGTCTAGAGTATGAGTATTTCAAATAAGCATTAGGATGACAAATGACTATTTTGCCCTTATTCACAAAAATTCAAATTTACCCGGGTTTCACAAGTAACTTAATATTATAAAATCACACTCTATTCTTGATTTTTCTATATTGTAGAAGAAGTTATTTAACGTACAAATGCTTTAAAACGTCACATAATGAATTTTTTTGATGAAAGATGGTGAAAAATTCTATCAGTGTTGGGAGAGATTTAAAAGATCTCATTCATGCATGTCCTCGCCATGGGTTTAAAAGTTAGACCTTTTTTGGTTTTTTGTATGACTCTCTTCTTATCCTTATGTGTCAGTTTGTTGAAATGATGTCTCAATGAGAATTTATGGACAAAAATCCTGATGAGGCTTTTGAGTTTTTTGATACATTATCTGAGAGTTCACAGATGTGGGATACAGCCTCACTTGTCAGTTCTGAGAATAAGTCTACCACTTTCCATTGGGCAAAGTATTGTTGAGAGAGGAAGATGATCTTATGACTAAGATGGTCTCTTTATCTTAAAAGCTTGAAGCTCTAGAGATTAAGAAGGTCAACGAAGTTTCTATTGTGCCACCGATTGAACGTACTTGTGGGATATGTGCTTTAGTGGGGTATTCTACTGAGGAATGTCCCACAATTCCTAATTTTAGGAATTGCAGTTGGAAACCTCCTACGTAGTCTCCAGTTTTTAGAAGCCATATAACAACCCCTACCCTGAAATGTATAATCAATGGTGAAGACAACACTCGGACTTTAGTTTGAGGGGTACACAACCACAACAAGCCAACCACAAAAAGCTCCACCACCACCACCGCAACAACAATAATGCCCACCATATCAACCACTGCAAAAATGTAGTCTTGAGGGCACACTTAACCAGTTCATGCAGGCCTAGATGCAATATAATAATCAAAATACACAAGCCTACAATGAATTCAAAGAATTTAAAGCCTAGACTACACAATCATTCGAGTGCATAAGAGACTGATGAGTATAGAATATTGCACATCATGCATCTTTATTGTACCCATTTTACTTGTTTTGTGGTGAAATTTGGGGGAAATGGTTTCAAATTTATAATTAATGAAGATTTGTGTGATTGTAGGTAAAGAGTTGGTAAGGTCATGTATAAAGCATCCCATCAAGTGCTAAAAGTCAATGGGGAAGAAGGGACCACTTAACGAATGGTTCGGGACCTCAAGGAACCTAGGAAATCCCAAGGCAGGACAAAACCTACCAATAGAAGATATTCAAGACCTACCAGTAGAAGTCATTCAAAACCTACCGGTAGAAGACTCAAGACCTACCGATAGAAAAACCCACTGAAAATCTTCTACCTCTACCATGCAAAAACCTACCGGTAGAAAAAGTTACTAGAAAAAACATACCGGTAGGTTTTCTACTTTCTACCGATTGAACATGCCCAGATCTGCCTGACACTTCTTCACACGACTCCACCTACTCCAGGGGCCCACCTCTTGTCCTCTAAACAATACCCTGACATGTTCAACACCCCATGATGCTCTCCTAACCTCTAAAGGCAGATTTGAAGTAAGAGAGAGGGGAAAAGCAAGAAAGAGAAGAGGGGTGGTTGGAAAATCATGGGAGGACCATGCTTGAACTGAAATTGCTTGTTCAAGTGGACAACCTCTCTCCAATCATTCCAATTTAGTCACAAATGCTAAGGGAGAGAGGATGGAAAAAATTGGGAGTCCTTACAACATTATTGAGATTTCAAATGCTTTTAGAGAAAGAAGCTCCAAGGCTGAAGATGAAGTTTTAGAGAGAGAAGCTGGGTTTTTACATTTTTCTTCACCATTTTCATTGTAGTAAGCTCTATTTTACTTGTAATCTTTCCCTCTTACACTCTAATCTCTTTTATTCAAGTTGTAAACAAGCTTAACTAAGTGTTCTTGTATTTTCATTTCTACATTTGGGTAGTTTCTCTTCAAGCTTTATATTTTGGGTATGAATGGATTTGCTCTTGTAGTTTAAAACTTTTCTTACATCAATACAAGTTTCATGTTTGATTTCACTACCATGTTTCTTTATATCATGTTTGTTCTTGTCTTTACTATGAGTAGCTAAACTTTAGTTAGCTAATCCAAGAGAAATTTCCTCTTGGGTATGTGAAATCGACTCTCTTCATTCTTCCTCTTAGTGTAAAGTGTTTTGTTTGACTAGGTTGAGTGCAGACGTGGTTGTGGGCTCTTGATACACCGTAGACTTGTCATGTGGTATGCTTTTGTCCAACACAACCACATTAGTCCCTCACTTCCTATGAATCAATTAAACACTAAGACACCATTGGTTGAATGAAATGAGTCGATTTGGCATTCTCATTGGAATGACCTCTATGGATTAGCCAACCTTGCTTGCTTGCATATTTTACAAATCACAACTCACCAAACTTCAAATCACAAAGATTTTCCAGTTTTCACGTTGTACAAATCACCCTTCAAAACACCGACATTTCCTTCCCTGAGTAGACGACCTTGTAATATCCATTCCAAGTAAAATACGACATTGCAAGACTCTCTCTATGCTTGGGGAGAAATTTTGCACACACACATTTTTGGTCATCCACACATAATTTTCCCCATTTCTTGCATTGAACCCGAGGGAGAGTGACACTCACCAATTTCGATAATTCATATACACATAATCTGGGTTCGAGGGTTGGAGATTAGGGAAAATGATCAAGCAGAGACCATTTACAAAAGTTGACCCAAGCTATCACTACACAAGAGAAGGGCAAGTTTCCTGCCCAACTAAAACAGTCACAAGGTCAATTTCAAGTAGGAAACTCTTCATCCATGGACCAACAATAAGAACATGTCCAAGTTGTCTGATTAACCATCAAAAGTGTTATTTTATTATATTTAATGATTGTTTAATTCCATATTATTTGTGATTAAATGTGTTAAATTCCTTGATTTTCTAGTTTGATACTTTTTCTAGTTGTTTGGTTTATTTTGCAAGTAAATTGATTGATTTAAAGTAATAATGGATAAGGCAAGTGAAACAATCACTAGAGGAATAATCACAATTGATAAGGATTGAAGAGTCAAGATTGAGATAGAAAGATTTGAAGATAAATCAGCAATTTAATCATTATAAGAGTCCAAATTAGAAGAAAACACATTTAAAGTTGGATTAGGAAAGTATACTAGAAGACAAGGATTTGACACATCTTCAGTATTTTGGTCAAAACTTTTGACTCCGATATTGGATTGACCTGATTTTTGTGGGGTTGGAAAGAAGACTTCACGGACTACAAAAAGTGTACAAAATTGCGTGATTCAGCCTCTAAATATGCGAAATTCAAGCTCGAAATGTGGACATATTTTATACTCGCGGCCCCCAAGATTTTATGCACGGGATTTAACCTTACAAAACTTCTTTTTGGAAAATAGTTCTAGTCAAGCCAACCTTATATCTTTTACCTATACCTAGGATTTATTTTACTATAAATAAAGACTCTCATCTATTGAGAGGGATGATTTGGATGATTATGATTATTATTCTTTTCCCATATTTTCTTTTCTAGTTTTTGTTCTAGTTCTATGGCTTGCTAAAAGCCCAAATAAAGATAGGGGAGATACTTTCAATGAAGTTGGTACTTATTATTGATTCAATATTCTTTTTAATGTATGATTTATTCTTTTAATTTAATTTTTGTTTTCTAGTAAAGTTTTTGCTCTGTATAATTTCTTGATTTGTTGTGTAACGTACATCGAATACTTGAGATTCCCTGTGAGTCAAATAATTGGTTATTCCATGTTTGAATTAATTAATTATAATTTATCATAAGATAGTTGATTTATTATTTGCAATAAAATAAAGTTTACCTGTCGAAAAGTTTGATTTATCGTAGACTCCGGGCACGGTGAATGCTTGTGATCTATAAGTAAATTTTTATAATTATTCAGATAGTTCATTAATTATAACTTTTGATGTTTTCATATTATCATAGTTAAATATTCCGATTCGGATCACTCCTCAGTTGATTCTCAATTGAGTTCGAAAACTGGATCATTAATAATTACTGTGTGGATTTGAAAGGGTATCCCTGATGCTTTAGTATTTTCAATTATTGTTTTAAAACCAAATTTATTGTTGTCTAATTTCAAAATCTCTACAAAAAAATTTTTCAAAACAATTTTCTTTTATTTTTCTTTGTGTTCTAAGTTTTCTCAATTCCCTGTGGTTCGACCTTGGACTTCCGAGTATTATATTACTTCGCGATAGCCTGCACTTGGGTGATCAATTCTAAAGTTGTAGCATTGTCACCACTCAAAGGAGTGATAGAATAATTGACAAAGGCACACCTGTAACGCCCCAAATACCACCCTGGACGGCATTACATTCTAAAACCATTTATACCATGAGAGCAACTAATAAAAACCCATAAATAACAGGGGGTCCTTAATTTAACAAAATTTGGGCAGAGTCTCCTTTGTTCGGGGAGCTCTACCCAAAACACAACCTGTGCAATTATACTACATTGACCACACCGGGTCCATTGATTCATAAAAATACTTACAACATTATCCAAAAGAATATGCCAAACAATGACATCTACATCCCAAAAGAATTAAACTACACTTGGCAGCGGAAACATAAAAATAATGTTAAACTTTACATTGCCTCAAAAGGAACTTCCTAGTTTATCACAAAAGAAAATAGAACAGTAAGCATCTCCCTCGGGATCTACGTTCCCTTCTATGGGAGCTTTCCAATGTCCCGACTCGTCAGTTCCGAGCTCCTCCTCTAGACAAGACCTGAAATATGTTGTTTGTAGGGGGTGAGCACTAGGCTCTGTAGCAACATTCCTCCCAAACTTGAACAAGGTTTTAGAAAAACATAGAAAAGCGGTCGGTCTCATTTTACAAATAGCATATATAATTTTTGAAGTAAAACATGGACATTTTAGAATGGATCTCAAGTTTAAGTAGCAATAGTAATAGAAATGAACAATAACAACCAAGTTCCAATAAACATCCATTTCCAAAATATAAACCATTTCCCACACATGATATAAGATTGTCCTCCCCGGCATGAGCATCCTTACAAGGAACCTCTCACCCTCAAGGTTTGGTTTCTCAAGCATCCTTACAAGGAACCTCTTGAGAGAATCACATATTGTCCTCTTTTGGCATGAGCATCCTTACAAGGAACCTCTCACCCTCAAGACTTGGTTTCTCAAGTATCATTACAAGGAACCTCTTGAGAGAATCACATACTGTCCTCTTTTGGCATGAGCATCCTTACAAGGAACCTCTTACCCTCAAGGCTTGGTTTCTCAAGCATCCTTACAAGGAACCTCTTGAGAAGGAATGAGCATCCTTACAAGGAACCTCTCACTCATGTTTGTCCAAACAACCATACAAGAATACAATACCAATTATTCTCTCAAATACCCAACAATTCCACAAGTCTTATATTTACAAGAAATTTTCAAGAAAAATCCCCAATTCTCACAAGTGATATCTTCAAATAGGGCAATTTAAAGAGAAACATGCAAGAGATCATTATCAATATCATTATGTTACTCAACACAAAGCTCTAGAGTTTTCAACACCAAGATTTAGTGAATATTGAGAGAGAAATCCCTATTCCTCAAAAACTAGGATTTTTATGGTTCTCCCACCAATACTTTACTCAAAACATGATAAAGGTTGCAAGAATATTAAGAAAAAAGTAACTCATAGCAAATACATATGATTAAGAGTCAAAACATACATATAAATTAACCCTAACCTCAATGAACAAGAATGGAAGAAAACCTCTACCTTGAATCCTTAGCTTTGGTGTGAAGAACAAGAATATTTGATCTTGAATCACCCTTGAATCTCTTGTTTTTTCCCTTCATTTCTTCCTCTCTAATGCTCTCTAGGGTTCCAAGAGGTGTGGGGGTGTGAGGGGAGTGAAAGAAATGAGGGAAAATGAGATGAAAATGAGTTTATACATAGAAGCCCCGAAAAACACTGTTCACAGACTGTTTTGGGTTTCTCCAAATTTACGGTTTTGCCACTAAGAATCTCCAATTTGATCCATATGACTACCCTAAGGTTTTTCGACGTTCCGGATTCATTTTTAATGTTATTTTAACCTAAAAACATTTAATTTTATGATTTATTTCAAACTAAAATAAATTTACACTCGAAACATTAAAATTATTATCCAAGGAACACCATAGTGCAGATTTTTAGTCAACTTCGGAGAATAAACTGATTTGACTCAGGTATTTCTAGTATGTGTGACCTATATGGTTGGAAATATATACGAGTTAGGGTTCTAACAAAAATAACGGTGCGCAATTTGGACTTTCCAACAAAGAGTTATGATCAAATTGGTGAAAGGTAGTCTGCCGGACTGTTTCGACATCGCTTCGTTATCTGGGTATAACTCTCTCATCCGAGCTCCGATTGAGATGATTCAAGATGATATGGAATGCTAAGAAAGAGCTCTACAACTTTAATTTTTTGAGTTTTGAAAGATATTGACTGCATCAAGGTCTAAATTGGGCTTGAAGTTGCAGCCAGTGCACTGTTCACTGTTTCACCTCTTTTCCAATTCCAATCCATTCCTAAGCCAACAAAATCCATCCCAAACCTCTCCAACACATATTTTTACACCAAACCTATTTAATACAAGTTCTAGGACCTAAAATTTCATATTTTCACTTATTAAAACTAAATTTCAACTATTATTTCCACTAATATTTTAAATCTCTACTTTTTCAATCTACCAAATTCAAACACACATCACTACACATATCCCCATTTTTACAACAATTATTTACTATAAATCTATATGCATATATAAAATAAAATGCGGGGTGTTACAATCCACCCCCCTTAAAGAAAGTTTCGTCCTCGAAACTTACCTCAAGTAGCGAACAAATATGGATATTTCTCTCGCATCTCCCACTCCGATTCCCAAGTTGCTTCTTCCACGCCATGGTGTTGTCATAGGACTTTCACCAGCTGGATTACCTTGTTGCGAAGCACTTTTTCCTGGGCGTCGAGAATTTCTACCTGTTGTTCTGCGTAGGTTGCTCCGTCTTGAATTTCAGTCTCCTCCAAGTTCACTACTGGAGTTGCATCCGAGTGACACCTTCTCAACATGGACACGTGGAACACGTCATGTACTCCGGATAGCTGGGCTGGTAGTCGAAGTTGACATGCCGCCTTGCCTACCGCTTTGATTACCTCAAACGGTCCGGTATATCTTAGCGCTAACTTGCTCTTCTTGCCGAATCTAAACACTCCTTCGTTAGGCGACCCAAATCCACATACATCACGAAATAATTTAAGAAAAATTAACATAATATCATCGAAAATGCCATTTTATTGGTCAATACCAATCGTTAGAATTTTGAATTAAGGAACAAATAAATAATCAAGCTTTGGAATCAAGAACAAAGTAACAATCGAGTATTGGAGTCAATAACAGATGCATATCAAACTTTGTAACCAAGAACTAATGAGTATCAAGTTTTGAACTCAAGGACAAGGAGAAATCAAGTATTGAAATCAAGAGCAATTGAAGGTCAAGTCTTGAAATCAAGAACCAATGAATATCAAGTATTGAATATCAAGAATAAATGAACCACAAGGGTTAGAATCAATAACAAATGAATATTAAATTTGGCTATCAAGAACCAATGGATCATCAAGCCTGGGGAAATTAAAAACAAAGGAACAACCAAGTCTTGAAATCAAGAACCAAAGGATGTCAAGTATTGAATATCAAGAATACATGAATTACAATAATTAGAATCAATCAAATGAATATCAAATTTGGCTATCAAGAGCAAATGAATATTAAGCTTGGAAATCAAGAATAAAGGCGTATCAAGCTTGAAAGTCATGAACAAGGGAGAAATTAAGATTTAACGGAACAATCATGTATGGAAATCAATAAAAAACGACTATCAAGGTGTGAAATCAAGAACAAAGGATTATGAAGCTTAGAAATCAAGACCAAAAGAACACTCAAGTCTTGGAACCAAGAATAAAGAATATCAAGTATTGAATATTGAGAATAATTGAATCACAAGGGTAGAATCAATAACAAACGAATATCAAATTTAGATACCAAGAACAAATGGATCATTAAGCTTAGGAAATTAAGGACAAGGAAACAATCAAGTCTCGAGATCAATAACAACGGATATCAAGCTTGGAATCAGAGATAAGGTAACAAGCATATATTGGAATCGATAACAAATGACTATCCAGGTTTGAAATCAATGACAAAGGCAAGATAAAGAGAAAACACCTCTCCCTTGAAAACTAGGATTTCAAGGGCATACCAAAAGGATTTGGTGGTCACCCACCCATAACATAGCTTAGAACAAATAATATTTAAGTTCGGGAGTCAAGATCAAAGGAGAAATCAAGAGAAAAACACATCTCCTTTGTAAACTAGGGTTTGAAGGCATAAGAAAAGATTTAGGGTTTACCCAAACATAATATATTTTGGAATAAGGTAGTATTATCCAGAATGGCAAGACATGATGATTCCCTAGCAATTAGATACAAATTAGAGTCAAAGATTACATATAAATAAACCCTACTGGTATCCCCTTGTTTTCCCGTAGGCAAGTTAACATATACAGTAAGTTCTATTTCCTCGAAACCCAATCCCAATTCCACAGCGTACACAGTACGTAGAAAAGAATAAGTCGCATAAGAATCCAATAAAATTCAGGCCCAAGAATGGTAGAGAAGAACAATACATTCCACAACGGCGTTGGAGGCATCTTCCTCCGGTTGAGTCAAAGCAAAAACCCTTCCTTGATTGGCGCCGCCGGAGGCATGAGCTTGTAACGGTCTCTGCTGTGTTGGCCTTTGTAGAGGTGGCTTGTTTGTTGGTAATTGTCCGGTTGCTTGATTGGTCCTTGGTGGAAACGATGGGCATTGACTTTTGTAGTGCCCAACCTCTCCACATGCAAAGCAGTGACGGGGGTCTGTGGCTATCCTCCCCGGTACACCTCCTGCTCCTCGAGCTACCGGCGGTCTATGTGCCACTGCCTGGTCTGGGCGACGGTATGGTGTTGGCCTCTGTGCTCCACTGCCACTAGCACCCGTCCTGATCGGACCTCCCCTCATAAGGCTCTGTCGCCGCTGAGTATCATCCATGTCTCTCTCCACAAGTGCGGCTCTATCAACCAGATCCCCATACTCCCTGATCTTGAGAGCCACCAACTTCTCCCGAATGACCGGCCTCAGTCCCTACTCAAAGCGTTTGGTCCTGTCGGCCTCAATAGATATAAATCCCGTAGCATAACGGGAGAGCTCGTCAAACCTCCTCTCGTACTCGGCCACCGTCATACTACCCTGTCGTAGTGCAAGAATCAGCCTTCATTCGGTCTCTGACTGATTCAGGGAAGTACTTGTCTTGGAAGATTCGGTCGAACTCCTCCCAAGTGAGAGCATCGGTGTCCCTCCGTCTCTTAACCGAATCCCACCAATAGTCGGCCTCCCCCTCTAACAAGTAGGTCGCCAAGCCAACCCTTAAGTCTTTGGCAACTCCCATGCCGTCACACACTTTCTTCACCCGCCATATCCACCTATCCGCATCCAAAGAATTGGAGCTCCCTTGGAAATTGGGTGTACGTTACTTCAAGAATTCCCGAAGAGCTATCATCCTTCGGTCTCCGTTCCCATTGCCTGGTACTTAAGCGAGTGGATGAGCTCCACCATTATGGTTATTGTTCCCATTTTGGTTTTGTACCAAAGTGGTGAGCTCCCTCAAACATTGATATATGCCATTCAAGGCATCGGGAGGTGGCAGTGGTGGTGGATTGGCTTGACCTCCACGACCACGCCCACATCCACGTTCATGTACACTTCCACGTTCACGTACATGTCCACATTCACGTCCACGTCCTCGTCCTCGTTCACGTCCACGTCCACGTTCACGTCCACGGCCTCGTTCACGTCCACGTCTTCGTCCTCGTTCACCGTCCATTTGGCACATCAATATACAACTTAGTTCATTGATGTACAAGACATCCCACTATCACTTTAATCTAAAACATAGGACGTGTGAAAATCTAACTCAAGAATTTTTATCCAACCTAGTCCTAAGGCTCTAGTGGTGATCCATAACCTACAGCTCCCATGTAAGACCTAAAGCCTAGGCTCTGATACCAACTATGTAACGCCCCAAATACCACCCTGGACGGCATTACATTCTAAAACCATTTATACCATGAGAGCAACTAATAAAAACCCATAAATAACAGGGGGTCCTTAATTTAACAAAATCTGGGCAGAGTCTCCTTTGTTCGGGGAGCTCTACCCAAAACACAACCTGTGCAATTATACTACATTGACCACACCGGGTCCATTGATTCATAAAAATACTTACAACATTATCCAAAAGAATATGCCAAACAATGACATCTACATCCCAAAAGAATTAAACTACACTTGGCAGCGGAAACATAAAAATAATGTTAGACTTTACATTGC
Source organism: Ilex aquifolium (assembly GCA_951799425.1). Lineage (NCBI taxonomy): Eukaryota > Viridiplantae > Streptophyta > Magnoliopsida > Aquifoliales > Aquifoliaceae > Ilex > Ilex aquifolium. The sequence continues at coordinate 16,587,919 of OX637399.1, forward strand.
CTCAAAAGGAACTTCCTAGTTTATCACAAAAGAAAATAGAACACTAAGCATCTCCATCGGGATCTACGTTCCCTTCTATGGGAGCTTTCCAATGTCCCGACTCGTCAGTTCCGAGCTCCTCCTCTAGACAAGACCTGAAATATGTTGTTTGTAGGGGGTGAGCACTAGGCTCTGTAGCAACATTCCTCCCAAACTTGAACAAGGTTTTAGAAAAACATAGAAAAGCGGTCGGTCTCATTTTACAAATAGCATATGTAATTTTTGAAGTAAAACCTGGACATTTTAGAATGGATCTCAAGTTTAAGTAGCAATAGTAATAGAAATGAACAATAACAACCAAGTTCCAATAAACATCCATTTCCAAAATATAAACCATTTCCCACACATGATATAAGATTGTCCTCCCCGGCATGAGCATCCTTACAAGAAACCTCTCACCCTCAAGGTTTGGTTTCTCAAGCATCCTTACAAGGAACCTCTTGAGAGAATCACATACTGTCCTCTTTTGGCATGAGCATCCTTACAAGGAACCTCTCACCCTCAAGGCTTGGTTTCTCAAGTATCCTTACAAGGAACCTCTTGAGAGAATCACATACTGTCCTCTTTTGGCATGAGCATCCTTACAAGGAACCTCTTACCCTCAAGGCTTGGTTTCTCAAGCATCCTTATAAGGAACCTCTTGAGAAGGAATGAGCATCCTTACAAGGAACCTCTCACTCATGTTTGTCCAAACAACCATACAAGAATACAATACCAATTATTCTCTCAAATACCCAACAATTCCACAAGTCTTATATTTACAAGCAATTTTCAAGAAAAATTCCCAATTCTCACAAGTGATATCTTCAAATAGGGCAATTTAAAGAGAAACATGCAAGAGATCATTATCAATATCATTATGTTACTCAACACAAAGCTCTAGAGTTTTCAACACCAAGATTTAGTGAATATTGAGAGAGAAATCTCTATTCCTCAAAAACTAGGATTTTTATGGTTCTCCCACCAATACTTTACTCAAAACATGATAAAGGTTGCAAGAATATTAAGAAAAAAGTAACACATAGCAAATACATATGATTAAGAGTCAAAACATACATATAAATTAACCCTAACCTCAATGAACAAGAATGGAAGAAAACCCCTACCTTGAATCCTTAGCTTTGGTGTGAAGAACAAGAATATTTGATCTTGAATCACCCTTGAATCTCTTGTTTTTTCCCTTCATTTCTTCCTCTCTAATGCTCTCTAGGGTTCCAAGAGGTGTGGGGGTGTGAGGGGAGTGAAAGAAATGAGGGAAAATGAGATGAAAATGAGTTTATACATAGCAGCCCCGAAAAACACTGTTCACAGACTGTTTTGGGTTTCTCCAAATTTACGGTTTTGCCACTAAGAATCTCCAATTTGATCCATATGACTACCCTAAGGTTTTTCGACGTTCCGGATTCATTTTTAATGTTATTTTAACCTAAAAAAATTTAATTTTATGATTTATTTCAAACTAAAATAAATTTACACTCGAAACATTAAAATTATTATCCAAGGAACACCATAGTGCAGATTTTTGGTCAACTTCGGAGAATAAACTGATTTGACTCAGGTATTTCTAGTATGTGTGACCTATATGGTTGGAAATATATACGAGTTAGGGTTCTAACAAAAATAACGGTGCGCAATTTGGACTTTCCAACAAAGAGTTATGATCAAATTGGTGAAAGGTAGTCTGCCGGACTGTTTCGACAGCGCTTCATTATCTGGGTATAACTCTCTCATCCGAGCTCCGATTGAGATGATTCAAGATGATATGGAATTCTAAGAAAGAGCTCTACAACTTTAATTTTTTGAGTTTTGAAAGATATTGACTGCATCAAGGTCTAAATTGGGCTTGAAGTTGCAGCCAGTGCACTGTTCACGTGCACTGTTCACTGTTTCACCCCTTTTCGAATTCCAATCCATTCCTAAGCCAACAAAATCCGTCCTAAACCTCTCCAACACATATTTTTACACCAAACCTATTTAATACAAGTTCTAGGACCTAAAATTTAATATTTTCACTTATTAAAACTAAATTTCAACTATTATTTCCACTAATATTTTAAATCTCTACTTTTTCAATCTACCAAATTCAAACACACATCACTACACATATCCCCATTTTTACAACAATTATTTACTATAAATCTATATGCATATATAAAATAAAATGCGGGGTGTTACAACACCACAAGCACACACTAAGTCTACTTTTACACCTGTGGTCGAGCCTGTTCAAGTCTCCCCTAATAAGACTGAGTCTAGATAGGTTGAGGAGCCTCCATGCCCTATTCCTGCTCTCTTCCCTCAAAGACTTAAGAATCAACAAAAGTTGAGCTACTATGCCGATATTTATGAGCTTTTGAAGCAAGTAAAAATCAACATTCCACTTCTAAATGACATCAAATAGGTCCCCTCCTATGCTAAGTTCTTCAAGGACTTGTGCATTGTAAAAAGAAATCAAAATGTTCAAAATAGGGCCTTTTGACTGAACATGCCAGTTCCATAATTCAACATAAGACTCCTCTTAAATTAAAAGACCCATGGTGTCCCACTATATCTTGTGTCATCGAAAACTTCAAGATTGAGAAAGCTTTGCCTGATCTTGGAGCCAGTAAGTGAAACCATCAAAGTTCCATTTGCTCACGATACATAGAGCCGATCACCGACTGGCTCCTACATGCATCACACTTCAGTTGGCAGGCCATTATGTAAAAAAATTTAGCGGAATAATTAAGGATGTACTTGTTCAGGTGGACAAGTTTTATTTCCTTGTTGACTTCATTATTTTGGACACTCAACCAATTGTGCATTCAGGGAGTCGAATTCCCATCATACTTGGTGGACCTTTCCTTGCAACTTCTAATGCTCTAATCACTTGTAGGGATGAACTCATGAAGCTTTCTTTTGGCAATATGATGATGGAATTAAATATTTTTAATGTCAGCAAACAACTTAGGGAGGATTTTTATTTTCATGAAGTAAATATGATTGATTATGTTGTGGAAAATCAATTTAATGCCTCTCATTGTTTAGATCCCCTTACAAATTGAGTTATGATGGAGGTAGTAGTGGATGTTCTAAGTCCTTGTACTTTAATAATTTCTCAAATCTTTCGTAGGATTGGGTATTACAGTAAGAGTCGGTGGTGGTTGAGAAAGTGTTACCACCTGATAAGGTAAAGTAGGTGTTTAAAGGTGGTAAGGTGAACAATTCGGATTTGAATCCGGATTGAATCAGATGATTGCTAATTTTATTTTATACAATAGGATTTTATTTAATTTTTTTTGTTGTGTAAAGTTTTTGATTTATAGGATTTGATAAAGATGTTGCAGGTACAAGTATTTCTCTTTCCTCACCTAGATTAATCTTTATGAGCTCTTCCTCCTTTTGTTATACATTGGGGATGATGCATGATTAAGGTTGGGGGTGCAATAGTTTGTGTGATGCAAAATTTTAGGAGTGTTTAATTGCATTTTTAATTTGCATGCTTTTGTCTTCATTTTAATTAGAGTCTATAATGAAAACCCATTTTGAACGATATATATTATGTTTATCATTGCATAAATTTTGAGTATTAATCTGTCAATTTTTTTGAGTTATGTACATATGATAATATTGATAGTCTGGTAGATAGTACACAATGAAAACATGAACTTGTTTATACTTTAGTTTGTTATAGAACTTTAACTTACATTTCGTTATTACAGAATTTAACCTCCATTGAAACTTTAAAAATATCAGTACACGTATGACCAAGCTTGCATTAGAGGTTGGAAAAATATATTTTTAGCTTGAAACATGATACATATAGTGGAAAATAATAAGATGTTCAATGAGAGTTTAGAGCCTTTTATTCTTGGAGTGACATTTACATTTACTCAATAAAAACAATTTCGTTCAGCTTTATTCCTTGAATAGTTTCATTATGCTTGTATTGATCAATACGGATATTTTAAATGGTTGCTTGATTCTGAATTGCTAACATAGGGAGTGTGTTTCCCCATAACTCTTGAGATATGATTTTAGGCCATGTTTGCTATGATTTGAGTCTTAGCCTTATTTCTTAGAATTTTATTATCCTTAGTAGCCGTAATTGAGCATTTTTGATTAAATCTTTGTTTGTTGATCCAATATATAATAACCAAGTCCAGAGTGAGATATAGTATCCCTTACCTTTGGTTATCCTGAGATTGAGCTGATATAGTGATGTATAAAGAAATATGTGGTTGGAGCTTAGAAAAAGAAAAGGCAAATTTGTGCATATTGGTAGTTGTTTGACTTGCTGAAAATAAAAGAATAAACATATGTTATTCTTGAAAAAAAAAAAAAACAAGAAGAGTAGTGGAAAAATGAAAATTGAGCAAGTGTTGAAAATCGGGCCAATAAGGATCATTGTGAAAGTATATATCAAGAAATATGGGTATGTAAAGTTCTCTTGGGGTAACATTTTGAATTCCTATTCCTTTTTTATTTCAAAACCCTAACACCCAAGGCCACCTTACAACCTTTAGACAGACATATTTGATCTCAAGAATTGTTGGAAGATATAGTACTTGTGTTAACAAGGAAGAGGATGGTGCTTGTTTTGTGAATCATGTGTTGATTTCTATTCATTATAAACTATGCCAATTCCTTCTCTTTTGATACAGAGTTTATTGTCTACAATCATATGTGAGATGTACTTTATTTAGAATTTTCAATAACTTGTACTCACATATGGAATGATGAGGGGATAATAGCCAGTATAATCTGAGTGAATTTTTTGTTGAGAGTATAACTTGGGTGAGAATTAATTCAAAGCTAGTAGTGGATAATAGAGGGGTTAGGTATTTTTGACTGTTTTTCTGATCATGCAAGGTCATATACACACTACACACTAGTTTCGATGGAGATTCAATTTGTAAATATCATTGTGTAGACTTTGATTCTATGATTTCTCTTAGTATGCATTTGTTCATGTTTTTATTTACACAATTTGCTTTGTTATTGGTTATGTCATATGAAAAATTCAAAACAGTAGGCAAATTAATGAAAGTTTGTAAGTATCTTCATTGGAAACATTCACGAGACAATACTCGTCCATAGGGGGAACCTAGGGATTTAAAGACTTGTTGTATATGCTAAATGCAATCGTGAGTCCTACAAAAGTTGATTAGTTAGATTATTTTATCATATTTTTATTTTTTATTAGTTTAATCCTATTAGGGACTAGTAAGATGTAGGTTGGTGGGTGTGATTCCTCATCAAAAGTGTTGGTTCTTTCTTTATTATTTATGATGGATTGCATTAATTCTGAGTTATTAATTGGTTTATCCTTTGAGTTTATGATTTGATTGGTTTTTATTGTTTGGTGAAATTTTCAGGTAAAACAGGCGAATAAATCAAAGTGATTGGAAAATTGACCAAACGATTGAAGATTACAAGGAAATCAAAAGGGACCAAAGTGTGATTAACAAAGGAGTCAACGGTTAACAATGGATTGAGTGTTGGATAGATAGGTGCATCCAGATGCAACTTCCTTTTCCAGATGCAATGATTGAAATGAGAATGCTCTTGAAATCTAAAAGAACTTTTTGAAATTGACGATATGAGAGACTTTTGTCCGAACGCATCTAATGAAGATAATTTGAAGATACATTTTATCACTGTTAGGGATGCAAGATCACAGTTTGGACGCATATGTTGATCAAGTCAGACGTAGCTACCTTTGTCCGGACGCACAAGCTTCGTTCAGACACCCCTATTGGGATATGCGCCGATTACTGTTGACCTATTAGAGGTTTATAATGATTTTTATTTTGAATTTTTATTATTTTTATGTATAAATAGTGGGAGAGTAAGCATTAGGGGGATCTCTTCCTTAGACCTCCTTTTCTTAGTTTATTGTGAAGAATTCTCTAGCTAGCGTATTATTTTTAGGATTGTATATTGAATATTTTAAGAATGCAATTATTCTTTTATATTTCTTGAATGATTTATCTTTTTAAGTGTTTCTCAATTGAATGAATAATTTTTATTACAGTACTGTACTTTATAAACTTATTTGATTAATCATTAACTGAATTGATTTCTTAGTTTGATTAATTCTAATAATTCCCTACAAGTTTACAATGCTAGTTCTTAAATTCATATTTTCATATCAATCAAGTCTTGGTTTTCAAAGTTATATCTTTCAGTTGATTACACTAACATTGGAAGTCAACTGAGTTAATATATAATTACATAATTATAATATACAATATACATGATCCCAAAGTTAGAAAATATCTTTCCTTTATAACAAATTCCTTATAATCAGTTTCGATTATCCAAATTCAATCATCTTTAAATTGTTAAATTTTTTTTTTGTTTACTTTCTCGTGTTCAAATCAATTCCCTATGGATCGATCTTGGTCTTACCAATTTCCCAGTCAACTCAATCCCAATGGTGGACATGTCAGGCAATGTGGTAGAAGGATATTGGGGATGTTGATGCCTTGGTATAGGGTTTAAAAAATTGGCAATGGTAGCGGGTGTAACCTGAAATACAACTCCCCGAACATATGCACACAATTGCCTTGGTTCAGTTTCTTATGCATTACTATAAAAATTCTCAAACTAAACATTCATAAGCAAGACCTACCAATTTCACATAATGTAGCCAACCTCATGCTGCTAGATTTTGCCTAAACCCATGTTTTCAAAATCCTCATATATCACAGGTCTTTTAGCAATAATAGTTTTAGAGAAAAAATGAGTATCATGCCAAACTTGCTGCTCAATGTTCTCAAACATAGCATTATCAAATTTATTGTGAACCTACGATTGTTCTTCTTGTTGTAGGATGGCTTCAGGCGATGGAGATGCTCCTCGCCTTGATCGACTTGATGAGGCTCTTGTCTTTTTTCTTGGATCCATGAAATCTTGAATTTCTTGCTCAATATAGAATTTTAGAGGTTTTTGTTAGGTAGAAACCTGTAAAAGATGATGGGTAAGTCTTTAATCAGAGTAGAATTGAAGAAAGCTTGTGGGTGAAGCGAATCTGAAGAAAGAAGATGGAGCAAGTTGCTGGTTTTTTCGAATTTCTGCTACGAGGGAACTGCTAGACTACCTGTTTTGTGAACTGTGGGTTTTATACTGGCCAGTACCATCTGAACTGTGCCGATCCTCTGGATTGTGCACAGATGTTCCAGCTGCTGACCCTTGATCTCCTCCTAGTTTCCAGCTTCAGTTTCCAACCTGCAATTACAAATAATCAGTTATTTATGCAACCAATAAATTTAAATTTCTAAATTAATACATTAATCAAACTACATTCATACAAACCCTAAGATAATACATCTCTGATCATAATTAAATTTAATTAGAATCTTCTAAATAAAAAACATCAGTGAACCGATTAATTTCCTGTCGCACATATCTTGAGAGCATTGGACTGGAATAGGATGGCGTCTTTGGGTAATCCTTACTCTGCCCATACTTAATCCAATCAAGACGATCTAATTCTCGACCTGAAATTGGTTGGGCACATTGATTAAATTCTTTCATATGCATTAATCGACCGCACTTTACCCAACCACCGAGTCAATTTGCTAGTCAGCGTTTGACAAATGAACTTTTTCCACACAAAGATTTTGCTTGACTACCAAAAATTTCTAATTTTCTCACTACCTTTGCTTTTGCTATGATCAAATAGTGTATATCTTTCAAAAAAATGTGTAACATATCCAAACAAAACCAAAAAAGTTTTTCATCCATTTTTGAAATTTGTTTTAGAAATTTGAAAAAATTCAGAAAGACTCACTATCTAGTTCTTTAACATCTGTCAGTCACAAAGACGAATATGGATTGTTCCCTCCCTCCAACCTAAATTTAACATTGTCCTCAATGTATAACATTATAAAGTAAAATTTATAGACAATTGCTAATAAGGTCTAAAGATGAGACAAATCCATAGTGTAAAACCCTAATCTGTAAAACAAATAGCAAACAGTTAGTACTACTATTGACAATCAAACATTTATAATAACTTCTCATGACACATATTTTGGTTCGATTAACTGAATGGAATCCACATTTTGAACAAATCCATAATGATATGGCTTAAACCTTTGACAATTTACTTTGAAAACATTTCCTGTTAATGGATTCTCAAATTCATTGTCCCATGTTCAAAAACTTGTTTAACAATGTATGGGCATGTCCATCTTGATCTTAACTTTTCAGGAAATAGGAGGAGTCTTGAATTATATAACATAAAATTTTGAGAGGGTACAAAGGACTTCCGCACAATATTTTTATAATGAAAAATTTTCATTCTAGACTTGGCAATCTTTGCATTTTCATATGCTTCATTTCTTAGTTCTTCCAATTCATTAATCTGAAGTTTGCGGGATGCACTTGCTTTTTTAATATCAAAATTCATCATTTTTATTGCCCAATATACCCGATGTTCCAATTCCACAGGCAAGTGACATAGTTTACCATAACCCAGCCAATAAGGAGACATTCCCAAAATAGTTGTGTATGCAGTTCGATAAGCCCAAAGTGCATCAGTCAGTCTCAAAAACCAATCTTTGCGATCTGGATTAACATAGGTTTGAAATTTTTTATCTAGACAAACGATATGGACATGAATTTTCAGCACCTAGAACACCCCCCATAACATGGTGTAATTGAAAATAAAAATAGAACTATAATTGAGATGAGTAGAACCATGTTAAATGAATATGAATTGCCCAATTACTTTTGGAGAGAAGCTGTAAATTGCTCATTATATTTTAAATAGGGCTCTTATTAGACCCATAGTTAAAACAAACTCCCTATGAGTTGTGGAATAGTAGAAAACCTAAAATATGATACTTCAAGGTCTTTGATTAACCCTAATTAGTATATAAATTAGGATAATTAAATAAATCAAATTTGTAAGATAAAACAATTAAAAGCTATCAATTAGGGTTTGTGTGTAAACTAGGGTTTTTATGTATATATTGTTTAAAATTTCAGGGTTTTATGCGGAATTGTCCAAAAGTATCAAGAAACAATTGATTAAAGCCTAAAACAACAAGGGAGGCAACTGTAAATCAACCAAGAATGGCTAGCACAACAAGAAGATCAGCATCCAGCAAAGCACCACTGTCCGAACAGTGGTGATGGCGTCCGGACGGTCACTCTTGGCAGCTGCTTCCTTTTTTCTATAAATAGGTAGCCTTCTTCAGTTTCCAGCCGGGCCGGAGAGAGAGAGGAACTCCAGGAGAGAAAAATAATAAAAGAAGAAGAAGATAAAGAAAAGAAAGGAAAGAGAGAGAGTCATAGAAATATTCCAGATCCGGTGCGACCTACTCTCCAGCCAAAACTCTGTATTTCTACACTTCTGTTATGTCTTTCTACTTGGAGAGTTGAACTGTCGTCACCTTTATATGTTAATCAATATTAAGGGTGATTGTATTTCAGTTATTCCTTGCGAAAGAAGTATCAGTGTCTGTATTTTATTTAATATTGTAATGAGAATTACCCGCACTTCTTGCTTGTTTATAGCAATGGAGCGTGAGTAGTCTCCTTATACCCTTCAGCAAAGGGTAAACATATGTTTTACTGTTGTATGGTATATAACACTATCAGATTAATGACCTAAGTGATCCACTTGAATGGCTTGTCATTCTGGTTCACTAGGGTCGTTTAACTGGTATATAAAGCTGTTAGATTAATGACCTAAGTGATCCTCCTGAATGGTTTGTCCTTCTGGTTCACTAGGGTCGTTTACTATACATCAGACCTACCGGTTGACTTTCCAAGTGACAGAGAAGTTAATTGTTGTAAGGTGGCATTTTCAGTACTTAACCAATATAAAGCATATGGGATCCTTAAACTGACGGGTATCTTTTCATATTATTGTCTTTAACAATCTATTTACGCACTTTATTTAATCAGACTAGTTATCAATCTAAGCTCACACCACAAGCTATCTTATGTCCGCTACATTAACAACAACTTTACTGTTTCTATTTTGAATTCGAATTATTAAAACTCTTCGTGGGATTGATCTTGGACTTAAACCGAGAAAACTATAATTTGACCACTTATATTTTGGTGTATGATATAAAACAAGTCAAATCAAGTTTTTGGCCCCGTTGTCGGGGAGTTACGGTAATTTGAAATTAAATATAATAAGGAAGTTGTTTACTTGTATTATATGTTTATAAATTGTTTGTTTAATTCTAATAGTTTATGTCTGTTCATTCATCAGTAGTTCTGTAAATCAGTCATCTCCGTCGTCTTCATCATCTTCATCTACACAAGCATTATTTGAATTAAGTATGACTCAAAACGTACCTAGGAGACAAGAACAAGAGCAAGAAGTAGTCCAAAATATCCGACCATTAAGAGAATATTTACATCCCACACGAACTAATGTCCCGTCATATTTTTCTTTTCCAACAGACACTCCAAATCTTAATATTAAACCAAGAACAATACAGTTATTAACTCAGTTCCATGGTTTGGAAAGTGAAAACCCTTATGTTCATATGAAAGAATTTGAGGAAGTCTGTGGAACTTTGCAAGATAGTTCTGAAATGGCACGATTAAAGCTTTTTCCTTTTTCCTTAAAAGATAAAGATAAACAGTGGCTTAATTCTTTTAGAGCTAATTCTATTACAAATTGGCAAGCTCTACAAACTGAGTTTCTCCAAAAAAAAATTCCTATGCATCGTACAAATGCATTAAGACGTCAAATAATTAATTTTTTCTGTAAAAGAAGGGGAAACTTTTTATCAATGTTGGGAAAGATTTAAAGACCTTCTCCAAGCTTGTCCACATCATGCATTTGAAAACTAGACTTTAGTTGATTTTTTTTATGATGTTCTTCCATCTACAATGCGACAATTTGTTGAAATGATGGCCCAAGGGGAATTTATGAATAAAAATCTTGAGAAAGCATTTCAATTTTTTGATACTATTTCTGAAAGTTCTCAGATGTGGGACTCAACTTCTTCAAACATTGTTGAAACTAAGGCATCTACATCTGAAAGAGGAAAATATATATTAAAAGAAGATGATGATTTTTGAGCTAAAATGGCTAGTTTATCTCGAAAATTAGAAGCCTCAGAGATGAAAAAAATTAAGCAATTGTCTGTTGTTTCTTATAATGGCCAAATATGTGAAATTTGTGCGTTGTCAGGACATCCTGCTGGAGAATGTCCAACTATACCCGCATTTAAAGAAGTTCTGATTGAACAATCTAACGCTATTCCAACTTATAATAAGCCTTATCTAAATCCATATTCTGAAACTTACAATCCAGGATGGAGAAATCATCCAAATTTTAGTTAAAAAAATACACAACCTACAAATCAAACACAAGGTCCACCACAGCCACAAAATCAACAACAATATCAACCTTATCAATATCCTCATAAAGGGACTCTAGAAGATACTATGAATCAATTTATTCAGAGTCAAATGAGTTTTAATAATCAAACAACTCAGACATTTAATGAGTTTAAAGCTCAAACTTCACAAAGTATTGAAGACATCAAGAGTCATTTAGCTAAATTGACCCAGTTCTTGAGTATATCAGGGAAGGGGAAGTTTCCATCTCAACCTAAACCTCCACAAAGTCAGGGTCAAGCTAACACTATATCCTCTGAACCTTCCCCAAGTCAAGTACAAGCAATCACCACACTGAGAATTGGTAAGGTTATTGACAAGACCTTTAAACCTAAAATTTCTACAAAAATACGCAAGTCAATTCTTGTAAATGAACCACTTGAACCTGAACCTTCAGCCGAAAAGCAGCCAGAAATACAAAATGAGAGAGATCCACCATGTCCTATTCCTTTACATTTTCCTCAAAGAGTTAAGAAGTCTTCATCTATAAAAGATCAATCTGACATTTATGAATTGTTTAAACATGTAAAGATTAACATTCCTTTGTTGAATGCAATAAAATGAGTTCCAGCTTATGCCAAGTTTTTTAAAGATCTTTGCACAATAAAAAGAAAAACACATGTACCAAAGAAGGCATTTCTAACTGAACAAGTTAGTACTATAATACAGCACAACACTCTTCATAAGTACAAAGATCCGGATAGTCCTACAGTTTCATGTATCATTGGAAATTTATGAATTGAACAAGCTCTATTAGATCTGGGAGCCATTTGTAATTTAATGTCATATTCAATATATACACAATTAGGATTGAGTGAGTTAAAACCTACCAATGTTACATTGCAATTAGCGGACCGATCGATGAAAACCCCACGAGGAATTGTGGAGGATGTTATTGTCCAAGTTGATCAATGCTATTTTCCAGCAGATTTTATCGTTTTAGCCACCCAACCAATCTTTCATGCATTTGCATACATACCTATTATTTTGGGTCGACCATTCCTAGCTACATCAAATGCACTGATTAATTGTAGGAATAGAGTCATGAAACTTTCATTTGGAAACATGACTTTAGAATTAAATATTTTTAACATTGCAAAACAACTCAGAGAAGAAGATGAAATGCATGAAGTAAATTGTGTTGAGTTGTTAACTCAGAGTTTATTTGAAAATATTTTTATATTAAAAGAGTCATATGCATTAGAATCTATATCTGACATTGAATCTAAAGATATATCAGCAGGGGATCCACCTGAATCTGAAGAATCTAACATCAAAGTTTTTAAACCAGAATTAAAACTTTTTCCATCTAACCTAAAATATCTCTTTTTAGGGGAAAATGAAATTTATCCAGTGATAATATCATCAAAATTATCTGGAATTCAAGAAAAAGAATTGAAAAAAATTCTGAAAGATCACCAAAGTGTTATTGGATGGACGATAGCAGATATAAAAAGTATAAGTCCACTTCTATGTACCCACTGTATCTATTTAGAAGAAAATGCTAAACTATCTCGTCAAATTCAAAGAAGATTGAATCCACACTTGAAAGAAGTGGTCCGTGCTGAAGTACTTAAACTATTAGATGCAAATATTATTTACCCTATATCTGATAGTAAATGGGTTAGTTCTACACAAGTAGTCCCTAAAAATTCTGGTGTTACGGTAATAAAAAATCAAGAGAATGAATTAGTTCCTATGTGTATAGTCACAGGATGGCGAGTGTGTATTGACTATCGAAAGCTAAATTTCCTCACCATAAAGTATCATTTTTCATTGCCTTTTCTAGATCAAGTTTTAGAAAGAATAGTTGGTCATGCATATTATTGCTTTTTAGACGGATATTCTGGTTATAATCAAATTGAAATTGCAATAGATGATCAAGAAAAAACTACATTTACATGTCCTTTTGGTATTTTTGCTTATAAAATGATGTCTTTTGGATTATGTAATACCCCAGCTACTTTTTAGCGTTGCATGCTAAGCATATTTAGTGATATGGTAGAACGACATCTAGAAGTTTTTATGGACGATTTCTCGGTATTTGGTGATTCATTTCATTTATGTTTAGAAAATCTTGAAAAAGTACTTATTCGATGTGAAGAAACAAACCTTGTTTTAAATTGAGAAAAATGTCATTTCATGGTTACACAAGGTATTGTTTTAGGTCACATAGTTTCTGAAAAAAGAATTAAAGTTGATAAATCAAAAATTGACTTAATAGCTAATCTTCCTTCACCGAAAATTGTGAAAGATGTTCGATCTTTCCTAGGTCATGCAGGATTTTGTAGAAGATTTATTAAAAAATTTAGTGCAATATCTAAACCAATATATAATCTCTTGTGTCAGGATATAGTACTTGACTGGAATGATGCATGTCAATTAGCATTTGATAAATTAAAAAACATACTCATTTCTGCACCTATCATGCAACCTCCTGACTGGTCTTTACCTTTTGAATTAATGTGTGATGCAGTTGATTACGCAGTAGGAGTTGTACTAGTTCAAAGAAGAGATAAAAAAACCTTATGTTATTTACTATGCAAGCAAAACTTTAAATGATGCGCAAATGAATTATTCAACTACAGAAAAAGAATTACTTGTTGTTGTGTTTGCATTAGATAAATTTCGTTCATATCTGGTTGGATCATCAATTGTTGTATATACAGATCATGCAGCTTTAAAATATTTACTTACAAAAAAAGATACTAAGCCACGTCTTCTACGTTGGATTTTGTTACTTCAAGAATTTGATCTTATTATTAAAGATAAAAAGGAAGTTGAAAATGTGGTAGCAGATCACCTATCAAGACTAAATTATGATATAAATGAAGAACCAATTCCGATTAGGGAAACTTTTTCAGATGAACAACTTTTTGCAATAACAGAAGTACCATGGTACGCAGATATAGCAAATTATTTAGCTGCTGGTACTATCCCTTCTAATTATACCTGGACTGATAAAAATAAGTTTCTAAGTGAAGTACATAATTTTTTCTGGGAAGATCCTTATTTATTTAAATACTGTAAAGATCAGATAATAAGACGTTGTAATTCAGTTTTGTCACTCTGAAGCTTGCGGATGCCATTTTGCTTCAAAGAAAACCGCTGCTAAAATTTTGCAGTGTGGATTTTATTGGCCAACTCTTTTTAAAGACGTTCATATCTTTTTCTTAAATTGTGACAGATGTCAAAGAATGGGAAATATTTCAAAAAAAAAAATATGATGCCTTTGAACCCTATTTTAATTGTTGAAATTTTCGATTGTTGGGGCATTGATTTTATGGGACCATTTTCCCCATCTTTTGGTTATCTGTACATTTTTGTTGTAGTTGACTATGTTTCTAAATTGGTAGAAGCGATTCCATGTAGAAATAATGATCACAGAACAGTGATCAAATTTTTAAAAGAAATTATTTTATCTAGATTTAGAATTCCTCGAACCATTATCAGTGATGGTGGATTACATTTTTGTAATAAATTTTTTGAAAATCTTAAGAAAAAATACTCAATTTCTCATAAAATATTCACTCCGTATCATCCACAGACAAGTGGACAAGCTGAATTAGCCAATAAGGAGAGTTGTGAGACCCAATCATGCATTGCATGCATATGAACATAATTTTATGGATCAAATTGTAATTATGTGAAATTATTAACAGGTTAATTGAATTAAATCTTTCATAGCCATAATGTAAGTGAGAATACATTGGGTATGTGGGCCTCGTTAGTGATGTATTAGTGAGACCCATTTATAAAAATTTCATGTGTGAAAATACTAGTGGGTCAATTTTGAAATCACTTAAAACTTAGGGGGAGGCCAACAAAAAAAAAAGGTGAGTTATTAATTATGGTTAGATGGGTATGTGTATGCATGTCGTGTGTGTGTGTGTTGTGTGTGTGCCGTGTGTGTAGGTGTGTGCGTGTTATAAAGTATTAAGGGGTGTGTGTGTTTAGTTTACAAAAAAAAAACCAGTGTGTGTTCTGGTTTCTTGACTGTAACCGTGAGAGAGTGAGGTGGGCAAGAGAGAAAGGGAAAAAAAAAACCGAAAGAGAAAAAGAAAGAAAGAAAGGAAGGAAAAAAAAAAGGGTGTATGTTCCGTTGAGCCGAAAGCAAGGAGGAAGAGAGGGAAAGAAAAAAAAGGTATATGGATTAATTTTAAGCATGTTTATGTGATTAATTTTAGTATGTTCATAAATATGGGGGGCTGTTTTATTTGAAATTAGTGACTGTTTTAATTTTATTTCATGGATTGTTTTAGTTAATTTTATGGGCTGTTTTAGTTTAATTTCAAAACATATTTTTTTGAGTTTAAATTAAGTGTATTAAATGTAATTAATGGGCTGCTAAGTAAAGGTTCCAAATGGGTATTAAACCGAAGGTGAGAAAAACGTAAAAAATGGCTATTTGAGATGTTCGGTATGTTTTTTAGGGCTAGATTGGAATCGAAATTATAGGAGTGAAATGGGTGATTTAAAAGTTAAATTAGGGGGCTGTTTTTCATAGATTAAAAGTGTATGTGAATTTAAGTGTGGCGGTCTTAAACGATAAGTACGATAGAGGTTGGAAATGGGTGCCGGTAATGCCGAAACCCTGATTTCTAAATGTTATTATCACATGTGTGAATTTTAATACAAATGACCTGAAATTTTGCATGCAGCACTTTTAAATGATGCTTGATGTGATTATGTGACTTTCGAATGCAAATGAGTATAATGTCCGGTTCGAAATGCATGAAATGCCGGAAGTGCAGTTTTTAGAATTCGGGGTCGAAATGTGTGAAAATGGACCCCTGGTCGATGTTTTTGACCTACTTAATCCTAATTGTGATTAATGTGATTGATTTTGGAAATTTGGGGAGAAAATGTGATCCCTAGAACAAAAGTGCTAGTATGTGAGTGGATAGTGGGGTAACCGGAGTTACCGGGGCACTTTAGGGGTGCATCATTTTGCATGCATTAGTGCATGATTAATTATTATATGCGATAAACATATTGATATTATAATTACAAATGTGTTAGGTGGAACAGGTGAGACAATCGGTGTTGGAACAGATACGGTAACACTGGAAGGATCCACCGATAGGACCGAAGGGTCGTAGATCTGTATATTTGAGGTGGGTGCATATCTTTATATGTTTTGGAAATGCTATGATAAAATGATAGTAAATGATATAATTTAATATCAATTCTTCAGGATTATGTGCTACATGTTTATAAGATTGAATGATGCTTTGTACTGTGTATTGTGTATTGTGGAATGTGGCGCACTGTTTGAGACAGGGGCGTCGATGCCTGATCACTGGGCGTGCAGTGGTGTGCTAGCACTGTAGTGTTCCCGGGAGGTTCGGAAGACACGGATCTATGTGGGATCGATTACCCAACGAGGAGTAGTATGGATGTGATGTGACTTGTAAATTCTTTGGAATTGGAATGATGTTGTTGTTTGATACATGTATCTACGTAGTATCTACCTACTTTAGTGTATTACTATCATTTCCATTTTATATACAACATGTATACTCACCGAGCGCGTAGTTTAGCTCACACCCCTATAGTTTCTCCTTTTCAGGTACTATAGAGAAAGATACAGACCAATCCATTGTCTAGTCGATTGAGTTTTGTACAACATTAGTGTGATATCACTCAGGTTGAGTGTCAGTATGATTAAATTGTTGAGTTATGTATTATATTTGTGAGAGATTATTACAACATTTTATTAGTATATGATTGTAACAGACTCAACAAGCATACGTTGAGTTGTATGCTATGTGGGTGTGGGTTTTTGGTTTATGTCTATAACCTGGGAAACAAACAATTGGTACAGGTGTTATATATGATACAGGTTTTACCATCATGCTTAATGATTGGTGTTGTTGCACCTGTGAGATTATTTAATATTTTATTAGTCCAGATTATATATATATGTAAACAGGTGTATCAAAAACCTAGTCGCGTCTCATCCTTGGGAGACCGGGATGGGGCGTGACAGATAAAATACATTTTAGAAAAAACAGTAAATCCAGATCGTAAGGATTGGTCTTTAAGATTGACGGATGCGCTTTGGGCTTACCGTATCGTATATAAAACTATCTTAGGAATGTCCCCTTATCGGTTAGTTTTTGGTAAACCATGTCACTTGCCTGTAGAATTAGAACATCAAGCATATTGGGCAGTCAAAATAATGAATTTTGATATAGATAAAGCTGGAATAACTCGTAAGCTGCAAATTAATGAGTTAGAAGAATTAAGAAACGAAGCCTATGAAAATACAAAGATTGCTAAATCTAGAATAAAAAAATTTCATGATAAAAATATCATGCGGAAATCTTTTGAACCTTCTCAAAAAGTTCTGTTATATAATGCAAAACTTCGTTTATTTCCTGGAAAATTAAGATCTAGATGGACAGGTCCGTATATTGTCAAACAAGTTTTTTACTATGGTGCAATTGAAATTGAGAATCCATTAACTAGAAATATTTTTAAAGTCAACGGTCAAAGGCTTAAACCCTATTATGAGGGATTTACTCAAGATATAACTTCTATCCAACTATTTGAACCAGTTTATGTATTATGAAAAACTTATATTGTTGTTTGACTATAAATAAAAGTACTAATCGTTTTTATTTCTTTGACAGATCTCCTGAATGAGAACCAGCTATCTTAATCACTGAACAACAACAAATTGCGGATTTTCATATACATTACGGACAGTGTTTCATATAGCTGGGAAATGAAGGAATTATTAAAATAAGTTTTAAAATATATTTGTTTGTGTATTGTTAAAAAAATTTGTTCGTCTTTGTGACTGGCAGACGTTAAAGAACCGGATAGTGTGTCAAGTGTTTGAAATATTTTTAAATTTTTGAAAAATAAGTTCACAATGGATGAGAAACTGTTTTGGTTAAGTTTAATTTTACAGTGTCATCTTCCAAATATACATGCATTGATCATGCAAAAAGCTAGAAGAGTTAGAAATTTTTGAAAGTCAAGCAAGACCGTTATGTGGAAAAAGTACATTTGCTAAACACCGACAAGCAAATCATCTCGGTGGTTGTGTAACATGTGGTCGTACAGAGCATTTGAGACAATATAATCAGTGTGCGAAACCAATTTCAGGTCAAGCGTCAGATCGTCTCCGGTGGATTAGGTATGGGCAAAGTAAGGAATACCCTGAGACGCCATCCTATTCTACCCCTATGTTAACAAGATACATGAGAAATGAAGTTAACCGTGTCACTAGTATTAGTGATCTAGAAACTTCTGACTTTGAATTTGAATCTGAATAGAAGTATGATCAAATAATATGTAATTTTGGAATTGTACCTAAATGTAAATAACTATAGAATAAATAGGAAAATCAGTAAATAATAAATAACAAATAAAAAAAATAAAAACCCAATTTTTTGAAAAAAAAAGAGTGGTTAACAAAAATTTGTAGAATGTATAAAACTGTATTTAACTTTGTAACTGCAGGATTATGAAATAAAGAAAGCAGAATTGTAGAAAACCAGAAGCAGCAGCCTGCAGTGTACAAAGCAGCAAAATAGTCAGTCAGCACCGTCCGGACAGTGGTGCTAGCGTCCTGACAACAGTGCCCATATAAATACTCCTTCCATGCAAAAATCGATCAATTCAATCTCCCTCGCAGCCAGAATTCAAAAAAAACTGATTTTCTCCAAAGGATTCCTGTTAAATCTGCTATACTCTGCCGTTTTTCTTCAAATTTTCTCCGATTATTCACTTACCCATTACATTTTGAAGTTTTCTACCGATTAAAATTAATTGAAACCAAGTATTTGTAGAGAAATCAACAAAAAGATGGATTCGAGGCGTCGAACGAGAGGATCTTCAAGTCCTACACAAAGGGATCCCTCAGCAACCTCAAGCACCTCCACAACAACCTGGACCAGGAAATATCTACTATGAGGTGATGTTTGAGAATTTTGAACAACAAGCCTGGTACGATGCTAATTTTATGTCTAAAACTATCATTTCTGAAAGGCCAGTTATTTTTGAGGATTTTGAAAACATAGGAGTTAGACAAATTCTTGCTATGCGTGGATGGCTTGATTATGTTAGATTTATCGCTCCTGCTTATGACTGCTTGGTCCGTAAGTTTTATAGTAATGCAGAAATAATTGGAGAAGATAATTGCGTGTATTTGTTCGGGGTATTGTTTTCCAAGTTACACCGGCTACTATAGCTGAATTTTTTCAGCCCATGCAAAGACCACACAACCCGCAATATCCTTACACTGAATTACCTTATTTGAATGACGTAGGGAGAGAATTGACGGGTAATCCAGAGTTTGTTTGGGATAGACCAAATAAATACATAAAATAAGGGGATATGACAGACAAATACCGAATTTTGAATATGATTACGGTAAACAGTTTCTTACCTCGAGCTCAGAAAAATCAGATTTATACTGAGCAGGCCTACTTTGTATATGTTTTTGGGATGGGACACACAATTGATCTTCCAAACCTAATCATGGACCAAATGTTGCTTATAGTGGATAGAAAGAAACCCTCACTTCCATATGCTATGTTAGTTTCTCAATTATGCAAGAACAAGGGAGTGATTGTTAATCCTTCATGGAAAATGGTGGAACATTTTGGACCGTTAGATAAAACTTCTTTAAAGAAGAGTCATGGAGTACAGCCTGAGGAACAACCCGAAGCACCACTTCCACAACAAGATGAGCCATTCCAAGTACCCGAAGAATTCTTTCCACAAGAACAGCCTCCATTGTGACGCCCCAAAATCCGGGGGTCCATTGATCACCCATCAACCCGCGGAATGCCTGTGGATATCCTGTAACTCGATATCACACTGTTGTGTCCCATTTACCGGGATTCATAATTTAACAAAAATCGAACAGAGTCTCCTTTGTACGGGGAGCTCTACCCAAAACCCAACCTGTACAATATACCTTAACATGACCCATCCGAGGCCCAATATAACACAATGACCTCACCGGGTCCATTTATGAGTAAAAATTGACCACACCGGGTCCATTTATCCATACTCATATAAAAACATGCAAGGTTATATTAAAAACAATCCATATGAGTTCAATTACAACTCTCTTACATAAAATTTACATGCCAAAACTAGTTTACTCCAAAAGTTTTACAAAAGGAGTTATAAAAGCCACAAGTCGGCTTTCTTGTAACGCCCCAAAACACACTCTGGACGGCATTACATTCTAAAACATTCATATCATGAGAGCACTAATATAATTCCATCAATAAGAAAATTTTTCCATTCATCATCCATAGAATTTACAATATCATCCCAAAAGAATAAGCCAAGCTATGGCATTTACATCTCAAAGGATCAAACGTAACTTAGCAGCGGAATAACAAAAGAAAACTAAACTTCACATGATTTCAAAATAAATTCTCAAGTCTATTACAAAAGAAGCTATGTCTCTACAGGTCCATCTCGGGATCTACGTTCCCATCTATGGGAGCTTCCCAATGTCCCGGCTCGTCAGTTCCGAGCTCCTCCTCTAGACAAAGACCTGAAATATGTTGTTTGTAGGGGGTGAGCACTAAGCTCTGTAGCAACATTCCTCCCAAACTCGAACAAGGTTTATAAAAGCATATAAAATGACCGGTCTCATTTCACAAATAGCATATATAATATTTGAAGTTAAACGAGGACATTTTAAATAGATCTCCAGTTTAAGCCGTAACAATAATCAAGTGAAAGGTTAAGATAAATTTCATAACAATATACCATTTCCAAATATAATCCATTTAGGAAGGGCGCCTTCCGATGCATTGTCCCATGCCAATGCACCGGCCAAGGCGGTCCAACCCATCATCCCATTTATATTGGTTCATCTCCGTACCATGTATGTTGATTGCTTCTCATGAATCTACCCAACAATTATACATAGTCCACCAATCACATTCACAATCACAAACACTTTAGGAAAGGGCGTCTACCATCCCAATGGCAGTGACGAGTCCCTTCCCAGGAAAAGTATACCATCCCTTGTTCGAACTCCAGTGAACGATAGTGGTCGCATTACCAAATGACAACCCACTACAAGTGTTAGGAAACCATCTCACCCCCACTGGTATAGACTAACCTTTAACACTCTACGGCATCTCTCGAAGGCAATCCAAGTCCATCACAACAACCATACAAATGAGGAAACCAAAATATTCTCAATTCACCAACAATTCCAAATAACTACAAAATCCACAATTTCTCATTTTACAAGCATATCTCAAAATCCCCAAATTAAGCATGTGACATTTTCAATAACCAACCAAGAAAAATGCAAGAGATCACAACAATATCATTTTATTACTCAACACAAAACACTATGATTTTTAAATCAAGAATAAGGGAAGAGTTCAAGAGGAAAATCCATCACTCTTGAAAACTAGGGTTTTTCAAACAAAAGAGGGATTTCATGGGTATACAACCCTAACTTTGTATAAAACATGTTAACAATTGCAAGAGAACCAAGAAACAATGAACCCATAGCAAATACATATAATTAGGAGTCAAAACATATATATATAATAACCCTAACATCAATGAACAAGAATGGAAGAAAACCCCTACTTTGATGTTCTTGAAATCTAGGACTTTGATCTTTTTGGAAGTGTAACTCCCTCTTGATCTTGTGTTTCTTTCTCCTCCTTTATCTCTTCCTAGGGTTCTAAAGTGTTTAGGATGAGAGTGGAGTGAAGAATGGGACAAATGAGGGCTTGAGGTGGTGTTTTAAACCCAAAAATCTCGACTTTTTAACTGTTCGGCGAGTGTCAGAAAAAGCGTACCGGTACGCGGTACCGGTACGGTATAGTACCGGTACTCGGTACCGGTACGGTTAAGCTACTGGTTCGGGCGTACCGGTACGGTATCGTACCGGTACTGTGTACCGGTACACTTCGGCTACTCCGACTTCCAGGGCAGTTTTGACCCATGTAGAGGTCGAATTGGAAAATTTTCATGAGATACACTTTTGTAGTCCTAGATGTCTACTATCTACCGTCCAAATTTCAGATCAATTGGATATAAGGATAAAAAGTTATGATCAAAATACTAGAAGGTGTCCCAACTCCTTTTTACCCAAATTTTCTCTAAATGTGTTTTCACTCCGGAATACTTCCTAACTTCCAATACACCTCATATTACCTCTCCCAAGGTTGTTCGACCTTCCGGATTCAATGGACACCTTATTTTGACCTAAAAATATTTAGAAATTCATCTAATCACCCTTTCCAAGTTTAAATGTCTTGGAACCTCAAACTTCTCAATCAATATGCATCTCTAGCATTTCTCTTACTATTACGATCTATATAGTTCATTCTTACATCATTACACATATCTACATTTTTACAACAATTATTTACTATATATTTATATACATATATAAAAGAAAAATGCGGGGTGTTACATTTCTTCACCCTTGCGGCCCCGAATGAGAGCCGTCCACCGGCGTATATCCCGCACCTGAAATTTTTTTCCCGTATAGGGTGAGCCACGCCCAGTAGAGTAATTCCTACAGAGGCTACTCCCCACCTAAGAGCACATGCGATGTTCACATTCAACAATTCATATTCACATCAACATTCCAAGTAAGAATATGCAATTCTATGTTGGAATTCTACATGTCATACTATGAAATGAGATGAAACTCACTCGTGCAACTCAACCCGAGCCCTCACCGGCTCCCACCACACAATGCAATGCAAGTGTGTAAAACCTTCATCATAGATGAATTACCTCCAATGCTTGTTTGAAATAAAATCATGTGTTTATAAAAATCAAGCATTGTTGGATGTTGCACATCCAAGAGTATGTTTATAAAACAAATGATCATTTCATAAACAAAACCATGTGTCTTTGTTAGGCAACGGATTTTGGAATTTCACCGCCGGCTCCGTACGCCTAATTCACTTTTTTGGACTTGCACCGACTGAAGTGAATAAACCAGTAACCGGGTCTTGCACCAGAAGGAACGTCTAGCCCTTCTTGCTATACCCGACACAAGTTTTTCCATGCATGCAACCGTGCGAATCAGTAGGATCTTCAATCCCAATTTCCCGGGCCCACTCTTCAACCACCAAGTATGATGTTTGAATTAACCATGCACACACACACACACACACCCATACTCATGCCTAAGCCCATGAATGGAATGCCTTCGTGCAAATGCAATGTAATGTACCATCGCATATCAATGTCAAGTCACATATGTAATGAATGTCATATGGATCAATTTAACCACATACTTCAACATATGTCATGGCAATTCATATGTTATACATATAAATTCCATAATTCACCCCAATGCCAACATATCATAAGCACACATCGACATTTACATTTCCAATTATAAATCATATCATAAGCATATGATTTCACTTTACCACTTCATCCAAGCATGTTATAGCATAATCTCATGCAATTAACACACTTTATTTCACATAGGCATTTTATCAAACACCTTCAAGGCACCAAATCATGTAATCACATAAAATGCTCAAATTTGTCACATAACTCAAAAAAAATCAGAATACATGATTTCCACATACCCAATTATCAAGACATCCAAGAAATCACAAACTAGTAATTTCTATTTACCAATTCACACTAGAATTGAACCTACCATTTTCCTTTAAACCAACTATAATAGGCAAGTGCTCAAAACACACAAAACAGCCCACACATTCCCTACGGACACCATAGGTTAGAAATAAACCAAAGTAGGAGGGAACCCTACCTCTTGAAGTGTTGAAATGAAGGTAGAACCTTCAAGAACACCAATACAAGCCCAAAAGTCTTGATTTCCCCAAAATCCCTCCTTGGATCTTCGGTGAAATCCCTTGTTTTTGGTGTGGTTGCGTAGTCCTCGTCGCGTAGATGAAGTTTAATTCTTGGTCCGACAAATTCCGACCGACGGAACTCCGGGAATCGAAGAAAAAAGATTGGATTTTCCTCTTGTCTCTCCCTCTTTCTCCCAACGTTGAAGACACTGGTTTTCAGCAGAGAAATCTGCTGAAAATCAGATATTTTACCCCTTTTTATAATTTTAAAGACTTGGCCCAAGTCGCGCCACGTGTCCCCTACTTGTCCGAGTCCGTTTTCGCCCCGAAACGATTAAATTTCGCTCCGGTTCAAGCTCAAATATTTTTATTTCAAATTTCTTTAAATTATTTCCCAAATATTAAAATTTTATTAAAAATTCGTTTTTTTGGGGGTCATCGGACATCCGTCGCCTCGAAAAACGTGAAAAATCTGACTATCTCAGAATTCGACGAAATTTGACAGGGTGACTAGATTTCGAGATATGAATCCAATGGCGAAGTCCGTTTCCTCATCCAAGGTCTAGAGAAATACTTATTTCAAATCAGCATAGCTGTGGCAAATTACTATTTTGCCCTTTTTCAGAAAAAGTTCAAATTCACCCGGGTTTTACATCCACCACAAGAAGATCAGCCATATGTACCAGTACATGACAGAACTGATAGACAGATTTTGCTAGGATTGGAAAAAACTGTTAATCAACTCAATCAGCATATGGATGATTATGAGCAAAATCAAGCTGAGATTTTGAGGCTACTGAGAGAGCGATTCGGTGGAGGACCATCTACTTCATGAAGACTCTACTATATTATATATATTGTTGGATGGTTATATTTATATATACTATACTATATTATATATTATTATGAACTTCATGCATGATACAGTGATGTATGTAATTGGGTGTTACTACGTAGCCCGGAATTATGTCATCAGTGAATCATCAACCTGCCGGTTGAATATCTACGGTGTTCCAACGGAATGGCTTGACCTCCAGGTTCACTGAGGATGTTTTACTATTGTATAGTATATAACACTATCAGATTAATGACCTAAGTGATCCACTTGAATGGCTTGTCCTTCTGGTTCACTAGGGTGGTTTAACTGGTACATAATATTAAACTTACAATTGAGTAATTTCGGTATTCCTCATGAATGGCTTGTCCTTCTGGTTTAATTAAATTAGTCAATTGACATATATAATACCAGCTAACCTAAGAAGTTGTTGTGTTTATTATACATCAGACCTACCGGTTGACTTTCCAAGTGACAGGGAAGTTAATTGTTGTAAGGTGGCATTTTCAGTACTTAACCAAGATAAAGCATATGTTATCCTTAAACTGACGGGTATCTTTTCATATTATTATCTTTAACAATCTATTTATGCACTTTATTTAATCAGACTAGTTATCAATCTAAGCTCATACCACAAGCTATCTTATGTCCGCTACATTGACAACAAATTTACTGTTTCTATTTTGAATTCGAATTATTAAAACTCTTCGTGGGATCGATCTTGGACTTAAACCGAGAAAACTATAATTTGACCACTTATACTTGGGTGTATGATATAAAACAAGTCGAATCAGTCTTTGAATGTAAATGTTTCATTCTAAAAACTAAAGACCACCAAGGTAAATTTGTTGCAAAATCGAATAAAGTCATCTTCTTAGGTTACTCGACCCATAGTAAAGCCTATACAATCTTTAACAAACGGATCCATGTAGTAGAAAAATCCATGCATGTTGTATTTGATGAATCAGATCCACTTGTAATTAACAATATAAAAAGATGATTATTAGATAGATCTAATCTTCAAATTTGAACAACTTAATGTAGATGAGCCTCAAATTAACAAACAAGCAGAGACATCTTCTCAAGAACTACTCCCAAAAGAGTTTTAGAGGATCCATGATCACCCTATAGAACAAGTTTGTTAAATATTAGGTTTGGATCATGAACTCAAACCGGGGTGCCCAAGATGGGTCAACCCAATTAGAGAATGCCCAAGGGGCATGACTCTTAAAGGAGTTCTTTACACCCAAGGGAAGTATCTGTTAAACTACTAACAGACATATCCTTCTCCAAGGTACCTATTGGTTGCCTTATATAGGCAACCAATGGACATGATGAAGAAAAACTCTAATGTTAAAGTCTCCTACTCTCTCTCCCTACATAACGTTGAAAGGTTTTTGTGATATTGAAAACTCAGAGTCGATTCCTGTTGTGTAGCAACACCATACTACTCGAGCAATCGAAGAAAAGATGATTTTTAGATTCCAAAGTACGTGAAACATCCTCCAAGGATTTCTGGATTAAAGCAAATAAGGTATGTCTTTGATCCTACACTTCTGCAATATGTATATGATTCCCAACATTCATATCAGAGCCATTCAGGGTGTTCTCGTACTTTTTTTTTTTGGAATCAATTATCAACAGTTTAAAATTACTGTTTTTTCAAAAAAGTTTCGAACAGGCTTTAATGGCATCTCGAACAAACGGTCTTCGAATGCCTTAAAATTTAAATATGTTATAGTTCCTATAATCATAAATCAATCTGAATTTCGTGAAAAATAAACTTGACGATTGGGATTTAATTTCCGGATTTTTTTTATATTCAACATAATTTTTTTTTTAAAAGGTTAAGTCAAGTCTTATTTTTTATATCAGAACATGCGTTGGCTGAAACCTATAGACCTACATTATTTTTCCATTATAATTGCATTTGTTGCTTGTGTGAGGACGGCCTGCATACCATTCCTTCTAAGGCTAAGGTGGTGTCAATCAAGGTTCTCACATGAATAGACGTTTGAATATTCACTTAGTACTTTCACCTTCGATCACTCGGATTCGTCGTTCACCTTCTCAACAAAGCCTACTCGAACTTCTCCCTGCCACCATACCTAAATGAAAGAAACGAATAGCTAGAAAAACAGGCTATTCCAATATTTACATAAGATGAACCGAGGAATCCAAACCAAATAGGAATGAATAGGCATGTGGGAACTTTTTTTTGCAGGACCCAATGTTTTTGTGAACAACAAAAGGAGAGGCTTGGAGTTAGTGTTTTTTTTTCCTTTATTGCAATGGTGATGGATGTGGTACATAAGCCAATAAATTTCATAAAAATGTGATTGCCAAAAACTCTTAGTTGGGATGTTTGCCATTAATTCACATAGGTTTCTGAGACCTATTATTATTCTTAAGAAAGTATATATCTATGTACCATTACATTTTTCATGAGATATAATTTTTAAATTATTTAAAATTCTAAAAGTGAAATAAATGCATGATTTATTATGTAGTCTATTGGTACTCTATATACAATAATATTAGCATAATGAATATACTAGTTGCGTTTATTTCATTATTCAGCATGATTTAAATTAGATTTCATATCCGTTGGTTGAATTGAATATCTATTTTATTTAAAATGAGAATATGCATGATATGAAATTAATCATGATTAGTATTGCCTAGAGATAGTAGATCTAGTGGGAGTTTTATTTTGTTCAGTATTAAAAAATTGAAAGTTTGTTCATTAATTAAATTAAATATTAATAATAATCACCAGTGGCGCAGGAGATAATTGAGAACTTTGTGAACTTTCGATCTCGCGACTTGCGAAAATTGTTAATACCTGAATTTAGATTTTGCGGCAAAATTTTAGAATGTATTGTGCTAATATCTCATACGCATTGTCTCTGCATGTAGATATCATAATGATTACTAAAAGCATAGTAGCTGAATTAACTAAGGGCGACAAATTGAATGGCAATAACTATGACATATGACGTCATAAGATTCGATTTGTCCTATATGAGCAACAAGTCTTAGATACCTTAGACTCAATGTTGCCAGAGCCTAAGTGACCTCAGACCCGTCAAGACCAAGAGAATTACCCGTCTTGGCAAAGTAAGGTTCGACTTGCGCACAATACCATGCAAGCGAGCATGAAATATGATCTTATTCCTGAATTTGAGAGTTATCCCACTCCTCACGCCCCTCAAAGAGAAGTTTGGCATTACTTATATTATAAGGCTTTGTGAGTTGACCATAAAATTTGACTCATATCAAAAGAAGTCAGAGCATACAATGAAACAACACTTAAGGGCTATGTCATCTATGATACATGATTTAGGCGCTACTAGTCATGTGTTGGCCAATGAACAACAAGTTCAAACTGTATTTTGATCCCTTCCACCATCATGGGAACATATGAAATAGAATATGACGCATAATGAGAGTGTTAAAACATTCAATCATATGTCGTGTCATCTTGAGCTTCAAGCTGAGCGCTTGGAAGCTGCCAAAGGTGATAGTAGCTCTTATGTGGCTAAAGTAAGCTCGCGCAAGACCTTCGGGTCGAAGAGCAAGCACTGTAGGAATAGGTCTGATGCTCAAACTAGGGCTAGTCACTCTAGTTCTAACAAGCATAAGCAGGGCAAACGAGCTGGCAATAAGAATAAGCCAACGTGGTTTGCTATAACTGTAACAAGAAGGGTCACTTCGCTCATGAATGCACTAAGCCGAAGAAGGTACTCTAGTTCTGTCTCTCGCATTGAGTGTTTAGTTACTAGTCAAGTTTTTGTTGCTCACTCTCTTAATTCATGGACTATAGACTTAGGAACAAAAGACCATATAATGAGACACATATTCGGATTTATGAAGTACTATCATGTTCCAGCTGGAAGCAAACGAATTTACATTGGGAACAAGACCAGTATAGATGTGCTTGGGATTGGCACACACAAATTTGAATTGCAACACGAGGGCACTCTATACCTTCATGATGTATTATATGCTCCAGGAATTCGAGAAAAATTGTTCTCATTTACTAGCTTACTGAGACTAGTTTTTATTTTTCGTTTTGAAGGGTAGCATGTTGCCATTTATAAGGGAACTACATTTTATGGACCTGATTATACCATAGATGGTTTTATGTATTAGATATTGATCATTCTGGTAATGAATCTTATTCTTATATTACATCTATGAATGATGTTGATTCTATTAGATGGCATGCTAGATTTGGTCATATCGGGCAAGATAGAATGAGCAGATTAGCTAGAGAATGACTTTTAGGACCACTAGCTAAAATTAATTTGCCCACATGTGAAAATTGCATTGTAGGCAAGGCAACTAGAAAACCATTTGGTAAGGCCAAAAATATCATCTATTTCATTGTAATTAATACACTCAGATATATGTGGCCTAATGAATGTGAAGGCAAGACATGGTGCATCCTATTTCATCGTTTTTATAGATGACTTTACGTGCTTCGGCCATGTCTATCTGATTTCTCATAAGTTCAAAGCATTGGATTACTTCAAATGTTACATTCAAGAGGTTAAGAATCAGCGAAACAATAACATTAAGGTTCTTAGAACCGATTGAAGTCATGAGTATCTATCTAAACAGTTTAAAGATTCGTGTGAACAGTTTAATCATGCAATTGACAATACTTGGCACTCTGCAACAAAAAGGTGAAGCGGAGAGGCGAAATTGCACTTTACTTGACATGGCTAGGTCAATGATAACGCAAGCTCATCTTCCAATTTCATACTGGGAAGATGCTTTATTGACTGCTACCTATATCCTTAATCGAGTGTCTTCTAAATCAGTTCCTTCTACCCCATATGAGTTATGGACAGGGGTAAAACCTGACTTAAGTAATTTACAGCCATGGGGTTCAGCGGCTTATGTACAAAATATTTCTCATAAGTATGGGAAGTTAGGTCCTAGAGGGAAGAAATTTATCTTCATCCACTATTCTAAGCACTCTAAGGGCTACGTGTTCATAGATGAACAACTTGATGGAATGGTAACCGAAATTGAGTCACGGGATGCAATTTTCCTTAAATAGGATTTCCCTAACAGAGGAGATATGTCTAGAGGAATAGAACTCTATAAGTTAGATGATCCCCAAAGAGATATACCCACTAGCCAAGTAGAGATCGAGAAAATAGTTTTGTCATCTCCTAGGGATAGTGGGAACGATAGACTCAATGATGGATCAATTCTGATGGATGTAGATCCATACGACATAAAGTTATGTAGAAGCAATTGTGGAATCATCCCACAACGTTGATTTGAGATTAAAGGGGGAGCTTTCATGGTTGCTCCACATGATGATGTCGAACCTAAAAATATTAAAGAGGCTATATCATCACCAGCAAATAATGAGTGAATCGCTGTAATGAATGACGAGATAGAGTCAATGAAGGCTAATCAAGTCTGGGACTTGATTGACCTTCCTTATGGATGCAAGGCCATTGGGAACAAATGGGTTCTCAAAATTAAGTGCAAGGCAAATGGATCCATACAAAGTTATAAGGCTCGCCTAGTGGCAAAAGGTTACACCTAGAGATAAGGCGTGGACTACAAGGAAACCTTTTCTCCAGTTGTAAGGTTTGCCTCGATTCGCATGATTCTACTTATTGTCACACATTTGAATTTAGTGCTATATCAAATGGATGTTAAAACTGTATTTCTTAATGGAGAACTGGATGAGGAGATCTATATGGATCAACCTGAGGGTTTTATGGTAGTGGATCAGGAACATAACGTTTGTAAAGATCAAATGATCCATCTATAGTCTGAAGCAGTCATCCAGGCAGTGCTATCTAAGATTTCATTGAGCTATTACTTCTAATGAGTTTACAATGATCGATGAAGACCATTGTGTATATTAAACGGTCTAAAGATAGTTTCCTGATTCTATCTTTGTATGTTGACAAGATTTTATTGGCTGAAAATAATAAGGAAATGATTGTCACCACTCAAAGGTGGTTGTCCTCAACATTTGAGATGAAGGACTTGGGTGAAGCGAGTTATACGCTCGGAGGTAAGATCCTGAGGGATCGTTCTAAGTGTGTTTGATGTATGCCATGATGTGTACCCATCCCGATATTTGTTATGCAGTAAGCCTAGTTAGCCATTTAGTCAAATCCTGTAATAACTCATTGGAAGGCAGTTAAAAGGATACTACGATATCTCAAAGGGATTTCGGGATATATGTTATGCTACCAGTCTCCAGATTTACATATGTTTGGTTATAGTGATGTTGATTGGGGTGGTGATATAGATGAACGCAAGTCCACATCAGGATATGTTTTCTTACTTAATGGTGGGGCCATTACATGGAGCAAGAAAAAGCAATCATGCATATCCTTATCCACCATGGAAGTAGAATATTGAATACATGGCTTGCTTTGTTGTTGTACAATGACAATTCATTGTGATAGCTTGGCTACATTAACTTATGTTAAGGATCCTAAGTATCATGGAAGAACCAAACACATAGATTTAAGATATCATTACTGTAAAACCCGGGAAAATTAAAATTTTATTAATAAGGGCAATATGGTAATTAGTCATTACGATACGAGTTAAAAACCAAAATTTTTTTAGAACTCAGATGATGAAACGGACCTCACCATTAGATTCGTAATGCGAAATCTAGCTACCTAGTCAATTTTCGTTAAATTTTGAGATAATCAAATTTTTTACATTTTACAAGACTCGGGTGTCGCGCGACTAAAATAAATGCAATCAAATTTTAATAGCGAAACCTGGGAAATAATTTAAATTTAATTTAATAAAAATGTACTAAACTTAACATGGGACGAGATTTAATTGATTCGGAATAAAATCGGATCAGAGAAAGTCAGGACGTGTGGCGCATTTTAAGCCAAGCAATGGGGAGTATAAAAATGGGAGAAAATCATATTTTCTCCCCATTTTCTTTAGCAACTCCGAAAATAGAGAGAGAGAGAGAGAGAGAGAGAGAGAGAGAGAGAGAGAGAGAGAGAATAGAGAGAGAATAGAGAAAAGAAAATCAAAGTTCTCCCACCTTCTCTCCTTGATTTTCCATGATCCAACTGTAGGATTGCTTCTGGCAAGAACTAAAGTTGTTCTACGCGACGAAAGCTACGTATCTGTACCAAAGATTGCACGTTTTCCCAAAAATCTCAACAACAGGATTTTAGGGCTAAAGCTTTGAAGCTTGATTTTCGGTATTTGAGGCTCCTACAACGCGGATATACGCTGCAAGAGGTAGTGTTCCTTTCATAACTAGGTTTATTTCCAAACTAGGGTTGAAATATGAAATGGATAAGGTGTTAGAGATGAAATCTCATGTATAATACATACCTAGGGTTGTTAGAATGTGGAAAATAGGTATTGAAGTATGTTAATAGAAGTATGGTTGATGGCTTAGGAAATTGAAGTACGTTAATTGGATGGAAATCAAATGTAACATGCCTTGGGTTGATTGGGAAAAATGGATATGTCATTATATGCTTTATGATATGATGAGCATGAAATATAAATTGCAATTATATATCTTGATTTCATAAAGAGATGAAATGTAATTGCACATTACATTGCATTTGCACGGGTAATATCGCATTCATGGGCATTTGACATGAGTGTGGGTGAGACGCCCCTAAGACTGAGGGTCCTTTGTCAACCCGTTGATCACCCATCAACCCGCAAAAATACCCGTGAATGCCGCATAACCCGACACCACGACACAACAATAAAAAGTTTGGACAGAGTCTCCCTTGTACCGGGAACTCCCAAACGCATAACCTGCGTACATTTAAACCACATGACCCATCCGAGGTCCAATAGACGACTATTTACACTCAATTATTGTTCATTTGCATCATTTGTATAAAAGGACTCAAAGCCCGGAAGCATAGGAAAACATTCTCAAAATTTCAGATTTTTGGAAAACCTACCAGAAGGTTTTGTCAGACCTTCCAGAAGGTTTTACCCACTGGAGAATTTCTTCCGGAATTTTTTGTTCAACCTTCCAGAAGGTTTTGTCTGTTCTCCTACGATTCCTTCCTTTTTCAATTCTAATCCATTTCAATCCATTCCACAACATTCAAACACATGTATAATGAAGTTTTTTATATAAAACATGGTCTATACAAGTTCTATTACAATCATTTCCATATATGCACATGCCCAAAAAAACTAGATAACATATTAGTTTTACAAAATATGATTTAAAAGCCACAAGTCAGTTTATCTTCATCCTTGAGGCCCCGAATGCGAGCCGTCCATCGGTGTATAACCCGTACTTGAAATATTTTCCCATAAAATGTGAGCCACGCTCAATAGGGTATCTACTAAAGAGGCTACTTGACTTGATCTGAAATGTGTACACCCAAGTGCAAGCGGTCAAGTTGTAGTAATAATCCGGTTTGAGTCCGGAGTCGAATCCACAGGAAGCTGTTGTTAGTGTTTCAAAGTAAGCAGTGGTGGAGACCAGTTGGTTGTATCCTTTGAGATTTGAAATTGTGGTGTTCAGGATTCTTTCTGGACAAAATATAAGATTCTTTCCAGGAGAGTTTTCTAAACAAAATGTGAGATAGACTTTAATATAAAAGAGTCACTCTTTAGTTCAAGGATCTGGACATGTAGTTAATTATCCGGTTTGTAATACTTGTGCGTGATAACTCAATTAACCCCCGTGTCAACAACAGGTTAATCGGAAGATAAATGTGGATTATGAGAATTAAGTATGATGGTGTAAACCTGCGCGAATGAGCTATGGGACTGGATTATGTGGTACGAACGATCTGTGTGGGGCTTGATATGGCATCTGAGCTACAAGGCTCGTGTATCGAAGGACGAATGCTCTAATTAACCGACATGTAGTGCGTGTGATACAGTAGAAGTACAGTGGTTCACCGGCTAATGAGCTCGGCTAGTCCACTCTCCAATGGAGACTCTTGCTCCTTTCTCTTTATTGATCAATTGAATGTGTTACAATAGAATACTCTGGGTATTAGGGTTTCCGATTGTCTCCCTCCTCCTTAATGGAGGTTGTCCCTCCCTTTTTATAGCCTCATGCTTACCTCTAATTCGGAATTATATCCTACATTGAAGGGATCAAGCCCTATCTCCATCTACAATTTCGGGGTTACCTAAACTTCCGATGGCAGGTTCCGATCGGAGGGGTCTTTGCCTTTTATCATGGGATCCTCTCCTTGGCTTTAGGGAAGGATCTTGGTTGGTAACGGGTTTCACGCCTTGGATTAGTCAAATTCCCATTTTGAGGATATCTACTGTCCTCTTGCTGTCCTCTTAGCATTCATCTTCTTATGTCTTCAGCTGGGAATACAAGTGCTGACTGGTCGAGCTCAGACCATGGCTGGATGAGTTCGGTTTATCTTCCCTGACCTCGAGAGCCGAGCTCTTTTCCTGAGCTCGTGTCTGGGATTTATTTTAAGTATCATCAGTTGCCCCCCAGCCCTTGCCTTAGGATCTCAGGCAGGGGCTGACCTGTATTCCAGTCAGAGTTAAATATGCACGTGGCTGGCACGTGACTTGAAGATTTTTGACGGTTTGTAGAAATCATGATTCTCCTCGATTCCCGCGCATGTCTCAGCCCACGTTCCTCAAGCTTTAAATGCCCAAAACGGCTACCTGAACCGTTTCTACACACTATTCATCTTCTTCTCTACCCTCCGTCTCTGTCCTTCTTGCGATTCCAGACGATCATACCCAAACTTCCCTGATTTCTTGTTTGAAAACGAATTCCCAGCCTTCGTGCTGAAGACTCGCATCACCTCCTTCCTCTGATTTTGCTCCAAGCTTCCGTTCGCCGCTATTTCTGGGTTAGGTACGTCCTTTGCCCTTTTCACTTCCTCCTCTGCTCTGGATCCCTCGAATTCGAGGTGGTTGTTACGTTTTTGGGCCTTTCGGTTCTTTTACTTTTGGAATCGTGACCATTGCTTAGCCCCACTTCCTTACTTCGTAGATTGGAGCTCTATAGTTCACATTCTTGCCGTTGGGAGTTATTGTGCTGACCCAAGGGTCATTGGAGAGTGCTTGATCAGTCCCCCTTCCCTTTACCGCTCTTTTAGTCTTCCTTTTTCTCTTCCCACTATGTCGGCTTCTTCTGGAGCCACTCGCTCCTCTGTTTCGCTACTAGGGGGTCGATCTGAAGACACCGATTTGGGGGATATTGGCGATGAAATTGACAACTTTCCCGGTGTGGGGGCTGGAGAGGCCGAGGTCGGCACCGAGGAACCCCCTCCTCCTCTTCTCCTATGCCCCCCAGACCTGATAAAGGCAAAGTTAAGGTGAGTGGAGTCGGGGTTAAAGAAAAGATTTCGTATTTGGGGTCTGCCTTTAGGCATTCCGAGTCTGTGGGCTACAGTAGAGAAGCCCCTGAGCTAATGAAAGTTTATAAGGTTCGGTATGGTTTTCCTCCTGGGGTCGAGCCCTGGTGCCCAGATAAATCCGTCTACTATGTAGAACAAGTACGCAATAGGGTCTGCTTCTTTCTTGCCGCCTTTGATAACGGTCTTCGCTTTCCTCTACACCCCTTCATCAAGGCTGTTCTGCAACATTTTCATGTGTGTCCTTCCCAGATTTCCCCCAACTTCTATGGTGTCATGGTTGGTTTTCTAGTCATCTTCAGGAAGCATAAACTTGGGGTTCCTAGCGTTTCTCTATTTCTAGAGTTCTTTAACGTTAAGCCGACCTCTGAAGGCTTCTTGTATGCCTCTAAGCGTGCCAACGTTAGGCAGCTTATTTCTAACATTTCATCCTCTCATAAGCTCTGGAAGGAGCATTTCTTTTTTGTCGGGGGCACCAATTGGGAGTATAATCCTGCTGATAAGACAGACACTCTCGGTATCCCTATGGCTTGGGCTGAACCAGACAACTTGCGTGAGTCTTTTCTTGAGTCGACTGAGCTCTGGTCTGGAATTTATAGGCCTCTTGCCTTTTTCTTACTTGCACACTTTCTTCTTTTCAGGTGAACGTTTTGAGCTCAGCCCTGAAGATAAGAAGGTGCTAGCGAAGTTGGCGAAGATCAAGCCGGAGAAGTACGCCGACCTGATTGAGTCAAGAAATTTTGTGCAGCTAGGTCTGAGCCCTCCTGTGGTGACTTTAGCGATTCCATTATCTGTCTTAGGGGCTGACGAAGGTAATTTCATCGTCACTTGATTTCCTCTCTTCATCATCTTTCCTTCTCTTCTTTTTTCCTTTACATTTCCCTACTTTTTCCAGACCTCCCAGGTCCTTCTACCATGA
Source organism: Ilex aquifolium (assembly GCA_951799425.1). Lineage (NCBI taxonomy): Eukaryota > Viridiplantae > Streptophyta > Magnoliopsida > Aquifoliales > Aquifoliaceae > Ilex > Ilex aquifolium. The sequence goes on from OX637399.1 coordinate 16,624,222, forward strand.
AGGCTACTCCAGAAGAGCTTCAGGCCAAAATTGCAGAGCTGATGGAGGGTGGCAGGTCTGGGAAGCGCAAGGCTCGGGTCGGCTCTGGGAGTGGTCCAAACACTCAAGCTAAAATCCCCAGATTGGAAGTGTCTTCTCCCCCTTCTGCTACTACAGAATTGGTTCCCATCAAGGCACCGCCCTCCTCATCCGGCACCCCTCAACATGCAGTCATCTCTCCTCCTCCAGTGGCCCATCCTGGGTCGGGGCCTGCTCAACTGGGAGATCAGGCTTCCCCTTCCTCCTCTGAGGTTAAGGCAGCTTTGGGAGTGATCCCTGACCTCCAACCCGGAAAGTTCTCATACACTGCTTCTGGGAAGACCGAGAGAAAATCTGAAGGAGATGAGGATTCCTTTTTTGACAACATGGATCTTGCTGCAGGGGCTCTCTCTTCTATTTTCTCTGAGTCTGATGTTCTGAAGGCTGCTTCTATGCCTCTTGAGGAGTCTATTTCTTCAGCTCTTCAGGGAGCAGCTGCTGTAAGCGCTACCACTTCTCCTTCTTCACTTATTTTTGTTTTGTGGACTCATGCGTTCTTTCGCATTTTCAGGCTGTCCTTCATGTGAATGGTCTACTGCATCAGGTTCGGTCCCAAGAGAGCTCTTTTCAGGTCTTGAAGAAGTATAAGACCAAGGTTTCTGAATTGTCTCTTGAGAACGAAGATCTCAGAGCTCGGGTGGAGAGCCTCAAAGAGCAGATGGAGACCCTCAACGAGCAGACGGTGAAGCAAGCCTCCGACCTCAAACACACACTGACAGTCAAGGTCAGAGCTGAGGAGGGGGAGAAGAAAGCTCGAGATGAGCTGAAGTTGGTTAAGGAAGACATGCAGCTTAAGGTTGAGGCGTGGTCCAAAGCTAACCAGGAGGCTTTTGATGCCAAGAAAGAGCTCATCCGGGTTAATCAAGATTATCTCGCCCTCAACGAGGCAAACGGCAAGCTCTGCGAGGAGCTTGAGGAGCAGAAAGACTTGGTCAATCAGCGGGATAATGAGATCGCCGAGCTAAGAGATGAGGCCACTACTTTATGGGCTACTGGGTGGCTTGCCTTTAGGCGCAAGGCTATGAAGGCTTTCCCTGATCTCGACTTCAACTTCTCAATTCCTACTGAAGAAGAGATGGAGGAGTCTGGTTCTGAAAATGAGGCGGAAGCCTCTGCCCCCTCAGCCACAGCCTTGAGTCAAGACGCACCTACCTCTGGGACCTCTGGTGCTCTTACCGTAATTCCCGAACTTCCAACCGCAACCCCTGAGCTCCGTACTGCATCCCCTGCTGCTCCTATTACCGCACCTCTTTCAGCCGACTCAATGACTGAGGCCCATGCTCAGAATACAGATTTAACGGAAGCAGGGACCCAAGGCATTACCGGAAGCTCTTCCCTTGTTTCTGTTGCTGCTGGCTCATCCACTGAGCTGCGAGACCCTTCAATTGCTCCCTCTCTAGATACTTAGAACTTTTATTGTGCTTATGTAACTTTTGTTTTCCTTTGTACTTTGAACTTGTTGCTTTGGAATATAAATTTCGTAGGGCGTTTCCTGAATTTCGCCTTGAATCGTGATATGTACTGTGTTGTGACTTGAGACATGAGCTAGATGGTTTTGCCATTTTCCTTTCTTCTCCTTGCACGGTTTTGCCATTTTTTTTGTTTTGCTTTATGCTTACACATATCTTCCTTCCCCCTTTGCTTTGAGGGGTGCTGTGCATTTCTTGAAGCAAAATTGCTAAATTTGAAGAGTACATGAGACTTGGTGTTCGGTAGTTGGTCTCTTAGGGATCCAGTCCCTATTCTTCTTTATTCTGAGCCGCTCAGATTGATATTCTGAACTGGTGTGCTCCTGCTGAGCTACATAGCTCGAGTTTGCGAGCCTATGAGCTCTTGCTGAGCTATACAGTTCGTCTTTTTGACCCTAAAAGCTCTTACTGAGCTTTTTGGCTTTTGTCTGAACTTAAAGGTTGTTTTTGAGCTTCATGGCTCTCTTGCCTGAAATAGATAACCAATTCCGATGCTCCATATTTCTGAGAATAGAAGACTTTCTTCTACGTTTCACATTTCTCTTCCGGCCACCTTGCTTTGAGGAGTGCTTTAGGCCTTCTTTAAGCAAGGCTATGAACTTTTACATGCTGTTAAGTTTCTTTGATGAACCGAGGAACCCACCAGGAACCCTTCCTTTCTAACGTGAGTAGGGCTCTTAGAATTGCAGGCCTTCAAGACTTGCTATACAGGTGCTCTTGTTTTTGACTAGGCTGAGCTCAAATATGGAGGATATGTTGCTTGGTGGGGTCAGAATTCTTGTAGGTTGTTTTGAGTGCAAATAGGAGGGGTCGCTTCTTTTCCCGCTTTTACTCCAATCGTTTTCCATAACCGCAACCACTTTCCATAACCGCATCCACTTTCCATAACCACAACTACCTTTATTAATTAGGAAACTAAACAGGCAACTGATTCCCCCTTTCTTGACTCTTGGTTTCCTGAAAAGCTCCCAACTTTTCCTAAGCTTCTTACCATCTGTTGAATTCCTCTTTCCCTTTCTTGCATGAAATATTCTTGACTTTCTTCTTGATTTCTTGCATCTTTTTCCTTACCAGCACTTCTGATGGCTGCTTCTGCTTCTTCTTTGTTCCAGGAACGCACTTCCTTTGGAATCGAATGGAAGTGGCACTGTCGCTACCTGTCTCCTTCAATACTTGAATCTACTGATTTGGTGGATATCAAGAAACGGTTTTTTCCTGATCTTGACTTGCCTTTGCGAGTCCCTACCCCCGACGAGCCCTGCAACTACCTCCCTCGAGGGGAAGTCTGCTTCTTTGAAGGTGCTCTGGACATGGGACTTCGCCTTCCCATTCATCCGGCCGTTGGGAGAGTTCTTGCCTACTATGGCCTGTGTCCTTCTCGCCTTTCTCCACGAGGATGGGCTGCTATGGTAAGCTTTTTCTTGTTCTGCCGCCTGCACGCCCTTGGCAGGTTCCCCTTCGTCTCTGAGTTTCTATACTTCTTCGAGATTGAAGAAGATGATGCCCCCTGCTTCAGTTTCTTCCGTTGGAGGAATTTCAGTTTACGTCATTTGGTTCTAGATCTTCCCTCCAATCCTGAAGGGTGGTCTAAGCGTTTCTTCTTCGCCTCTGGAGAGTCCTGGAGGTCTCCTGAGGATCGCTGCCGTAAAGCTAGGATTCCTCGGTCCTGGAAGAGCTTCTCTCGCATTGGTAAGCTCAAGCCGAGCTCTTTTGAATATTTCCTTTTGAAGATATACTCTTACTATGTCCCTGCTGTGCAGGTCCATCTGATCTGGATGTACCAGGGATGGTGAATATCAACGAGTTGCTGCTTGTGGAATCTAGGACTTATTCCGAGCTGATGACGAGTGCAAACCTCTATTTGCTTGGGGCTGAGGCTACCGAGTTTGAGTTTTCCTCTGTTCCTTACTCTTCCTGGACCTCTTTCTCTGATTCTGATGAGGATGGGGATTCTGATGAGGATAGGAGCACCGGCACGAGTTCAAGGAAGCGTAAGAGGGATGGCTCCCCTTCGCCTGACTCTCTGTCCCCCATCTTCCTTACCTCCATGGGTCAGAAGCTTTTTGATTCACTTCACAAGGCTGAACAGGAGAGGGACGAGCTGAAGAAGGAGAATGCTAGCCTGAAGGAAGAGGTTGCTGAGCTGAAGTCTCAACTTAAAAAGGACTAGGATCTTTGTTTCCTTGTATCTTTCTTTCTTTTCTTGAACGATGCCAAACTATGACTCTTTTCGCACTTTTCCGAACGTTTATATTCTTGGATACTCTGAATTATAGGTTTCTCATTCTTGAGTATGCATGCCCATATATGAACTCTTGGTGTTCAGAACACGAACGTAGATGGAGAACAGAAGATCATGTTCGCACTGACCTTAGTTCCTGTCTAGTTCCAGAGATCTGACCGCGAACATTGATGGAAAACAGAAGATCATGTGTGTACAGACCTTAATCTTCAACTGACAACGCGGGTGATATCCGCTGTTCTGAACACACTGGGGTATGCGAGTGTGTAGGCAGTGCACCAGGAAGAGACCAGCTTTGGATTTTACTGTTGGCCTAGAAGCTTGTATGAGCTGAAGAGCTCACCTTGCACTTTATAAGCCCAAAAGGCCATCGTTCGTCTATGAGCTGAAGAGCTCACCTTGTATTTTATAAGCTTAGAAGCTTATCGATTGTTTATGAGCTGAGGGGCTCATCCTTTTTTTTTTATATATATAAGCTTAGAAGCTTATCGCTAGTTTATGAGTTGAGGAGCTCATCTTTCATTTATAAGCTTTGAAGCTTATCGAGTATTTATGAGCTGAAGAGCTCATCTTTCATTTATAAGCTTTGAAGCTTATCGAGTATTTATGAGCTGAAGAGCTCATCTTTCATTTATAAGCTTTGAAGCTTATCGAGTATTTATGAGCTGAAGAGCTCATCTTTCATTTATAAGTTTTGAAGCTTATCGTGTATTTATGAGCTGAAGAGCTCATCTTTCATTTATAAGCTTTGAAGCTTATCGAGTATTTATGAGCTGAAGAGCTCATCTTTCATTTATAAGCTTTGAAGCTTATCGTGTATTTATGAGCTGAAGAGCTCATCTTTCATTTATAAGCTTTGAAGCTTATCGAGCTTTTATGAGCTGAAGAGCTCATCTTTCATTTATAAGCTTTGAAGCTTATCGTGTATTTATGAGCTGAAGAGCTCATGCCTTTACTTTGGAAGCCATTGAAGGATGAATAAAAGACTTGCTCATTCTTATTTAAAAATAGCTCTATTACAAATAACACTTACTGAAAAAACTTCTTAAGGTGCTCGGCATTCCACGAGTGAGGTAGGATCTTTCCCTCCTCTGTTTGCAATTCGTAATTCCCTGGTCGGATTACCCTTGACACGATATAGGGCCCTTCCCAGTTGGGCCCCAATTTTCCATGCGTGGGATCCTTTCTTGCAAGCAGAAGCCTCCTAAGTACCAAGTCTCCAGCCTTGAAGCTTCGGTGCCTTACCTTCCTGTCGTAATACCTTGCAGTTTTCCTTTGGTAAATGCGGACACGATGCAGAGCTCTATCCCTTTTTTCATCCAAGAGATCGAGGTTTAATAGGATAGATTCATCATTGTGGTCGGCATCTGCAAATTCCACCCTTGGTGATTGGAGCCCTATCTCCACAGGGGCTACTGCCTCGGTTCCAAAGGCCAGAGCGAATGGGGTTTCCTAAGTTGCAGATCTGACGGTGGTCCGGTAGGCCCACAATACCTCAGGGATGTATTCCACCCACTTGCCTTTCAGGTTTTCTAGTTTGGTCTTCAAGGCTGACTTTATGGTTCTGATTGTGACCTCTACCTGCCCATTGGATTGGGGATGTGCAGGAGCTGAGAAATAGTTCTTGATCCCAAGCTCAGCACAAAAGCTTTTGAATTTCGAATTGTCGAACTGCTTTCCGTTGTCAGACACGACCGCTCTGGGAACCCCAAACCTGCAAACTATCGATTTCCAAACGAAGTTTTGAACTTTTTGCTCAGTGATTGTTGCCAAAGGTTCGACCTCTGCCCATTTGGTGAAGTAATCCACTCCTATGATGGCAAACTTGCACTGTCCCATACCGGTGGGGAGGGGTCCCAGAATGTCCAAACCCCACTGCTGAAAAGGCCATGGGCTTACCACCGAGGTTAGGAGCTCGGGAGGACAGTGGGACACATTGGCATGCTCCTGGCAAGTCTTGCATTTTCTTACTAAGTCGGTGGCACTTTTGAGCATGGTGGGCCAAAAATACCCTTGCCTTAGTACTTTTCCTGCCAAGGCTCGAGCCCCTATGTGATTGCCGCATATACCTTCGTGCACCTCTCTGAGTATATAATTGGCATCCTCATCTCCCACACATTTAAGGAGAGGCGTTGAGAATCCATGCTTGTACAGACCTCCTTGCAGTAAGGAAAATCTGGATGACCTGGCCCTTAGCTTGGATGCCTCCTTAGCGTCACTTGGCAAAGTCCCATTCTGCAGGTACCCTATGATGGGGTCCATCCAGCTCGGCTGAGCTTCGACTGATAGCATGTTCTCTTCTTCGATACTTACTGAAGGCTCTGGGAGGTGCTCTACTGGTATTAGTCTATCCAAGTCTTCTTGCGAGGCAGTTGCTAACCTTGCCAACGCATCTGCTCGTGAATTTTCTGCTCTGGGCACATGTCTGACCTTAACCTGCACAAATTTTTTCATTATTTCTCGTACCTTTTTGAGGTAAAGGACCATCTTTTCGCCTCTCGCTTCGTAGGCCTCTTCTATCTGTTTTACCACTAGTTGAGAGTCGCTGCAGATCTCCAGCTGCTCTGCTTCCATAGAACAAGCAAGATTAAGCCCAGCGATGACAGCTTCATATTCTGCCTCATTATTTGAAGCTTTGAATCCAAATCTTAGGGCATATTCGACGTCTATTCCTTCTGGGGAGGTTAGGATCATTCCTGCACCGCTTCCCTGAGCATTGGCGGCTCCATCTACTGAAAGCTTCCATATAGGGAGGTCTGGTATTAAATCTGTGGTTTCCATAGGCGCTGCTGCTGTGAACTCTGCGATAAAATCTGCCAAAATTTGCCATTTGATGGCAGTTCTTGGCTTATATCTAATATCAAACTCACTGAGCTCTATGGCCCATTTAACCAACCTCCCTGAAGACTCTGGCTTATGCAATACTTGTTTCAACGGCTGATCTGTTGGGACCTCGATAGTATGAGCCTGGAAATAAGGTCTGAGTCTTCTAGCTGTTGTAACGAGGGCTAGAACAAGTTTTTCCATTTTTGGATATCTCTCCTCTGCCCCCCTCAGAGCTCTGCTACAGTAATAGACTGGTTGCTGAGCTCTGTCTCGCTCCCTTACCAGCGCTGCGCTTGTCGAAAAATCTGAAACCGCCAGGTAGAGGGTGAGGACTTCCCCTTCTAAAGGGCTTACCAAAACGGGGGGTGAGCTCATATAGTTTTTTAGGGCTTCGAATGCTTCTTCACACTTGGCATCCCACTGGAATGCCTTCTTCAAGATCTGAAAAAATGGCTGGCATTTATCGCTTGACCTAGACACGAAACGGCTCAGGGCAGCTATCCTGCCTGTCAAGCGTTGCACCTCCCTTGTGTTGGATGGTGATTGCATTTCCACCATTGCTCTGACCTTTTCTGGGTTGGCTTCAATTCCTCGGCTGCTAACTATGAAACCCAGAAACTTCCCTGCTGAGACACCAAATGCGCATTTCGCAGGGTTGAGCTTCATTTTGTACTCCTTTAGGATTCGGAATGACTCAGCTAAGTGCTCGATGTGGAGCTCTGCTTTGAGTGACTTTACTAACATGTCGTCAATGTAAACTTCCATGGATGCCCCTATTTGCTTTTGGAACATCCTATTCACCAAGCGCTGGTAAGTAGCTCCAGCATTCTTCAACCCGAAGGGCATGACTTGATAACAGTATGTTCCTTGTTCAGTTACGAAGGAGGTATTCTCTTGATCGCTGGGGTCCATCCTGATTTGGTTGTAGCCTGAGAAGGCATCCATGAAGCTGAGGAGCTCATGCCCGGCTGTGGCATCCACTATTAGGTCAATCCGAGGCAAGGGAAAGCTATCCTTGGGGCATGCTCGGTTGAGATCAGTGAAGTCAATGCACAGTCGCCACTTTCCATTGGTTTTCTTTACAAGAACCACATTTGCTAACCAGATGGGGTAATCAACCTCCCTGATAGCCTTGGCATGTAGGAGTTTGCTGACCTCCTCATTGATTGCCCTTTGCCTCTCGGGGGCAAAGCTCCTCCTCTTCTGTTTGATGGGTTTGCAAGTTGGGCTCACACTTAGCTTATGGGAAATAACCGAAGGATCAATTCCATCCATGTCTTCTTGCTTCCAAGCAAACACTCCTATATTCTCTTTTAGGAACTGGATGAGGAGTCCTTTGAGCTCAGCGTTCAGTCTGGAACCCACATAAACGAGGTGTTCTGGCTTTTCATCAAGCTGAACTGGTTCCAGCTCTTCCGATGGCATTGGCCTTGTCTCCATTTCATCTCTCATGTCGAGTTCGTCCAGTTGGATGTTCTCAACCTCCTTTTTCTTTATAGAAGCCATATAGCACTCCCTCGCTACCCACTGGTCTCCTCGGACTACTCCGATTCCATTATCTGTAGGGAATTTCATGACTAAATGGTAGGCAGACGGGATTGCCTTCATGGAGTTAAGGGATGGCCTCTCAAGTAAGATGTTGTATGCAGAGGGTGCATCGACCACTAGGAACTTTACGGTGGTAGTGGCTTGGCAAGGTGGGTCCCCTAAGGTGAGCACGAGCTGGATCGAGCCTAGGGGGAGCACCCTTTCTCCGGAGAATCCCAGCAAGTGAGTGCTTACTAGCTCAAGTCTTTCCCTTCCTATATCCATCTTGTCAAACGCAGGTGCGAAAATGATATCTGTCGAGCTCCCATTATCGATTAGAACACGATGAACAGTTCTATTAGCCACCACTACTCGCACCACCAATGGGTCATCATGAGGGTACTGGCATCCCTCCAAATCAGCATCTGAAAAAGTGATAGTCGTATCTACGCGTGGTGCTTTGGATACAGCGTGCACTTCGAGAGCTTCTTCGGTTCTGATCCGGCGGAGGTGTGCTTTCCTGGCCGAGCTAGATTCTCCGCCTCCTGCGAACCCTCCTGATATTACTCTGATCTCCCCTAGAGGCTGCTGGTGCGGTGCCGGTGCCTGCTGTCGGGGTGGTGGAGGTGGAAGAGCTCGGTTCTGGTTGTCATTGGCTACAAAACGACGTAACTGACCTCGTTGGATCAAAAACTCGATCTCCTTCTTTAATTGAATGCAGTCATCGGTGTGGTGACCATGGTCTCTATGGTAATCGCAGTACTTGGTGGGGTCTCTTTTGGCTGTATCTGCCTTCATCCGAGGTGGCCATCTTAAGAACTTCTCGTTTTGGACCTCGTACAGAACTTGCGACACAGCGGCGGTGAGTGGGGTGAATCGCTGGGGTCCATATCTGGGCTGCAGCTGAGGCTGCATGGGGCCCAGGCGGTCTCTGACATTTCCTCTTCTCTTTGGCGAGCGGTCCCTATCTCTTCTGGGAGACCTCTCTCGCCCTTTTTCCTTCTTGGGACTCCTGTCTCTTCTCTTCTCTTCTTTTTCCTTCTCCTTTCGTGAGAATGTTCCTCCTACTTTAGAAAGGAGTACCTCTTCGCCATTTATATACTTCTCTGCCTTGGCTAACACCTCAGCCATGCTTGTCTGAGGGTTCTTTGATATAGAGAACATCAAGTCCTTTGACTGCACTCCCAGTCCTGCAATGAAAGCAGTTATGGCGAATTTTTCGTCTGGGACGTCTACCTTCAATGTCTCCGAGTTAAACCTTTGGACATAAGACCTCAGGTTCTCTTGGGGACCCTGCTTCACGTTCAGCAGGTGGTAGCTTGGCTTTCTGTATATCCGGGCTCCTATAAAGTGGGATACGAAAGCTATGGAGAGCTCTTTAAAGGATGAGATCGAGGCTGGTGGGAGCCTGTGAAACCAGGCTAAGGCAGAGCCTTTCAATGTGATGGCAAAAGCTCTGCAGCGTACGGGATCCTGGTATCCATGTAGCTCCATCTGGTTCTTGTAAGTGTTGAGATGATCCACGAGATCTTTTGACCCATCAAAGACCTCTATTTGAGGCATCCTGAACTTCGGTGGGAGAGGGAAATGTAGCACCCCCGTGGTGAATGGGGACTCGGTTTGCTGAACCAAGACATCCATTGTAACCGGAGCTTTACTCCTTACAGCCTCCTTCATGTGGCTGAGCTCTTGTTGGATGTCTTTGAAGCGTTGCTCCCAGCGCTGCTCTTTCCTGTCCGGTGGATAAGGGAAAGAATCATCCCTATCGCCCCCGTCGTTCTGACTTTGCATCTCGTCGTTATGGCCATTCCTAGGGGGTACATAAGGAGCATGCCCCCTGGTCTAGCTGCTTTCTCCTCCTTCGTCGACCTCTCTGAGGGGGTCCCAGTGTCGCCGTTCCCTGTAAGGGGGGTTATTCTGGCCTTCTTGGGCCGGTCGTGCCTCCTGTGGGCGTTGTATGAGCTTTGATAGCTCTGCATTTTCCTTTAGTAATCGTTGGTTGACGAGGCGAAGGGCCTCCAACTCGTTATTAATGGGGGAATGCGCCTCCTGGATGTTTCCGGGTTGTCTGCCGTTGGTGGCTTCCTGTTGATCTTGCATTCGTGGTAAGTTGGTTTGACTTCTGCTCATATTTCGAGTCGTTACCATCAGTCACTGAGAAACTAGCTTATTTGTAACAGGAACAGTCGTTCCCACAGACGGCGCCAAACTGATGGTGTAAACCTGCGCGAATGAGCTATGGGACTGGATTATGTGGTACGAACGATCTGTGTGGGGCTTGATATGGCATCTGAGCTACAAGGCTCGTGTATCGAAGGACGAATGCTCTAATTAACCGACATGTAGTGAGTGTGATACAGTAGAAGTATAGTGGTTCACCGGCTAATGAGCTCGGCTAGTCCACTCTCCAATGGAGACTCTTGCTCCTTTCTCTTTATTGATCAATTGAATGTGTTACAGTAGAATACTCTGGGTATTAGGGTTTCCGATTGTCTCCCTCCTCCTTAATGGAGGTTGTCCCTCCCTTTTTATAGCCTCATGCTTACCTCTAATTCGGAATTATATCCTACATTGAAGGGATCAAGCCCTATCTCCATCTACAATTTCGGGGTTACCTAAACTTCCGATGGCAGGTTCCGATCGGAGGGGTCTTTGCCTTTTATCATGGGATCCTCTCCTTGGCTTTAGGGAAGGATCTTGGTTGGTAACGGGTTTCACGCCTTGGATTAGTCAAATTCCCATTTTGAGGATATCTACTGTCCTCTTAGCATTCATCTTCTTGTGTCTTCAGCTGGGAATACAAGTGCTGACTGGTCGAGCTCAGACCATGGCTGGATGAGTTCGGTTTATCTTCCCTGACCTCGAGAGCCGAGCTCTTTTCCTGAGCTCGTGTCTGGGATTTATTTTAAGTATCATCAAAGTACATGATTCCGATGTCTTTCTAGAAGTTTACAAGAATTGTCTGTGCCAAGACTTAACCCGTCTACAAACAAGCAAGTGTTTCTACAAGACATCCAATCATGACATTAATGTTCCATTTCCATTCTTTAATTTAAGCACAATAATGGTGAAGATTGAAGGATAGTCATGAAGATCTAGCCGGGGTACTTGCCTTGAACCAACGAATCTTTCTATACAAGAGTTATCTATGTTATAGAAAGAACTCTTGCTTATACAAAGTACTTTAGCTTTGCTAGATGCAATCAATCTTTCAATAAGCATGGGGAATATAAAGCATTAAGCATAATCGAAATTGCACAAATATAACATCTGGATAATTTATACATGCCCTTCTCCTCTTACTAAAGAGTGAATGAGAAACTACTCACTCTTCATGGCTTTAGTAAAGCTAGAAAATTGAGTGATGCTCATTCCTCCAAGTAAAGGGATCACAAAGCAAAGCACACTAAACAATGAGCCGATCTTCGACAAAGAATGAGTGAATCACGTTCCACCCTTCACGGCTTTGGCGAAGCTCTAGAAAAGTGGAAGAGTTTCACTCATTTAAGGGAAGAAAGAAGCTCAAGCAATGGAAGTGAATGAAACACAAATTAAAAGTAGAAGAAAAGTAGTCACTTTTGGAGGGTGATCCACAACCAAAAGTAATCTATCTTTCTTCTAGACATGAAATTAAAAGAGACAAACTACAATAAAAGAAGGCAATAATTCAATTAGAAGAAAGCAACAATATAATAAAGCAACAATTACTTTTGGAGGGTTTTCCACAACCAAAGAGATCTCCCTCTTACAAGCCCCAAGGGGTGGTATTTATAGGCAACCAAAAGATGCCATTTACAAGTCCCAAAAGATGATCTTTACAAGTCCCAAAGATGCCATTTACAAGCCCCAAGAAGATGCTCTTTACAAGCCCCAAGAAGATGCTCTTTAATTACACTTTGATCCCCCTTTGTTTTGCTTTAATAATTGGCTGCCCAGTAATTTGTAGCTTTGACACAATTGGCTCTCTAGTAATTTTGATGCACAAAACCATGAAAAGAACAACAATTAATGCATTATTCCTAATTCACACACTAACTCTAATTTGACTTACTTTGACTAGTTTAACTTTATTTTATTAACACAATTGACCTATTATCTTAATTAAATTATGCATTAATTAGGGTTAATCACTACTCCCCAACCTAAGTGCATATGAAATGTTCACATGCAACATTCAACAAGCAGCAACCATCACAAACAAGAATATGCAATTCAATGTTGGAATTCTACCATGTCATGCCATGGAATGAGATAAGACTCACTCATGCACTTTAACCCGAGCCCTCACTGGCTCCCACAACACAATGCAATACCAATGTGTAATAAATCCGTCATTGATGTTATACATCCAATGAAATTTTTGTATAAAACAAAATCATGTGTCTTTGTTGGGTAGTGGAGTTTTGGTATCGCACCGCCGATTCTGCACACCGATACACTTTTTTGGTCTTGCACCGACGGCAGTGTATAAACCAGTAACCGGGTCTTGCACCCAAGGGAGTATCTAGCCCTTCTTGCTATACCTGACACAATTTTTTCATGCAACCCGTGTGACTCTGTTCAACCTTGGTCCAACTATACCGAGTCCACTTGTCAACCACCAAGGATGGTGTTTGACCCAACAACATGCACACACACACGCCCACACTCATACTTTATGCCCATGAATGTGATGCCTCCGTGCATATGCAATGTAATGAGCAATTGCAATATCAATATCATATCCATATGTAATGAATGTCATATGGACTATTTCTACCACGTTTCAACACATGTCATGGATAATTATATCCTAAGCAAATAATTTCCGTAATTCACCCCAATGGCAATATATCATAAGCACATATCAACATTTACATTTCCAATTGTAATTCACATCCTAAGCATATGATTTCAATTTACCACATCATCCAAGCATGTTATTTCAATTTCATCAAAACAACAACTTCAATCATTTAAGGCATTTTATCAAACACACATACAAGGCACAACTCATGTACACACATAACATGCCCAAAATTCCACATTTCTCAAGAAATTATATTAAGCAATTTCTACATACCCAATTTAACATAGAATTTATTCTACCCATTTCTAATACTTATTTCACCAAATCAATCAACAATAGGCAAGTGTTATAATACATCTAACAACCTACCCATTTCATATTTCAAGCCTAAGTTGGGAATAACCCTAAGTAGGAAGAAAACCCTACCTCTTGAAGCGTAAAACAACCGTAGAAGGCTCCAAGAACGCAACCCAAGCTCTAATCTAAGCTTTCCCACAAAAATCTCATTTTTTTATCTTCAGTGAAATCCTTCCTTTTTGGTATGGCTGCGTAGCCCTCGGCGCGTAGATGAACTTTAACTCTTGGCCCAAGTCGATTCGACCAACGGAACTCCGTAGATCGTAGAGAGAAGGTGGAGCTTTTTGATTTTTCCTCTCCTTTCCCTCTCTTCTCTTCCAACGTTCAAACCAGCTAAGAATAGGGGAAGAATCTAATTTTTCTTCCCCTTTTATAGTCTCCAAACACTTGGTCCACAACGCCCCACACGTCCCCTATTCCCGGGTCCGTTTTCGCCCGAAACTATTAAATTTCGTCTCGATTCAAGTTCAAAATATTTTTATTTCAAATTGCTTTAAATTATTTTCCAACTTTCGAATTTAAAAAAAAATTCGTTTTTGGGTCACCTAAGACCCGACTGCCTCGTAAAACGCAAAAAATTTGACTATCTCGGAATTCGACGAAATTTGTGTGGGTAACTAGATTTCGAAAGTAGAATCCAACGGTAATATCCATTTCATCATCCAAGTTCTAGAAAAATTCAGGTTTTCAACACGTACCGAAGTGATAAATTACCGTTTTGCATTTTTTCGTAAAAGTTCAAATTTACCCAGGTTTTACAGTGGGTGTGTGTGCATGTTTTTAAATCAAATACCATTCTTAGTGGGTTAATACATGAGCTCGAAAAGGTTGGACTTAGATTCGACTGAGTCATACATGTTTGCATTGAAAACATATGTCGGGATTAGCAAGAAGGGCTAGATTCTCCCTCAGGTGCAAGACCCGGTAAATTTGGATATGCACTCCCGTTGGTATTGAGCCCATAAAGTGTGTCGGTGTACACGGATAACCTGTATATATTTCAATCACTTGACCATTTCAAGGTCCAATATACATCAGTTTGTTCTTAATATTACTCCATTTACATCCTTTGAACAAAATGGCTCAAGACCCGAAGGCTTGGCAAAGTTATTTTAGAGGAGTTACTGGTAGCTCGTGTACGTGCTACCGGTAGCTGAGCCCACTGCCCGCGAGCTTCCAGTAGCGGTGAAACAAGCTACCAATAGCTGCCCACTACGATTGTGCTACTGGTAGCTAATCAATTGTGCCACCTGTAGAAGGGCCCATTTTTTCCCCAATTCAATCCTTTTTAAATTTCAACTCACCCAATCTCTTACAATATTTACCCAAACTCATATAACATCAAATTTTATACAAAATGTAGTACATATGAGTTCATTAAACAATCATTTATACAACGTAACAAATCCAAAATCAATTACACGATTGTTTTACAAAAATGTAATCTAAAGCCACAACTCGGCTTTCTTCATCGAGGGCCCAAGTGACGGTCGTCCACCGGCACTTGTCCCGCACCTGAAATGTTGTCCTCATAAAAGATGAGTCACGCTCAATATGGTATATCCTAAAAAGATTACTCCCAAACCAAGATGCATATGAAATGCTCACATGCAATTCAACAATCAAACAAGCATTCATCCAAGAATGGAAGTCACAAAGCTATATCATGTTATGAGGTGAGACTCACACACGCAACACAACCCGAGCCTTCACTGGCTCTCATAACACATGCAATATCATGCGTATGAATCTAGACATTCCAAGCCCCCACCATTGATGTTACACATCCAATGACCATTTATAAATCCTGGGACTTTCTTGGGGTGGGTATTTATGGACTTCCACTAACGGGCACGCAACCGACATGGCATTTATGGACTTCCACCAACAGCTCCGCATAAGCCGACACACTTTATGGACTTTATACCAATGGAGTGTGTATCCAAATCACCAGGTCTTGCACCCGATGGATAATAGTCCTTCTTGCTAACCCCGACCCTATATTCAATGCAAACCCGTGCGACTTAGTCGAACCTTGGTCCAACTTTCTCGAGCCCACGCATCATCCACCAAGAATGGTGTTTGATTAAAACCATGCACACACCCACACCAATTCCAATTGCCCGCGAATGTGATGCCACCCATGCATATGCAAATGTAATAAACAATTGCATTACATATCATTATGCAATCAAGTTTTCAATTGTAATTACAACATCATGTTCAACATGTCATGAGCACAACATGAACAATTCTAATTCTCAATATAACTTATATCATAAAGCATATAATTACATTCCAACATCTTCACAAGCCATGTTATGTTAATTTCATTCAATTAACATGCTCATTTCATTCAAGGCATTTTATCAAACACCCAAAGGGCACAAAATCATGTAAACACACTTGTCCAATTCATCACATATCTCATGAAATTACCCAACCAGCAATTTCAGCCAACCTAATTCATGCAATAATTGATTTAATACATTCTCATACCATTTTTGGTACTCTAGTTACACAAGAAATACATTTAGACAAGGGATTTCATCTCTAAACATACTACCCATTTCATACGCAAACTCTAGGTTGAAAATAAACCTAGTCAGGAGAAGAACCCTACCTCTTGAAGTATAATACGAGTGATAAAAACTCCAAGAAATCCAAATCAAGCTTCAAGCCTTGATTTCAAAAAATTCCGTCTTTGAGACTTCGGTGAAATTCGCGATTTTTGGTTCGTAGACGTAACTCTGGCCGAGTAGAACAACTTTTGTTCTTGGCCCGAGGCGATTTTAAAAGAGAGTAGCCCTAGATCGTAGAGAGAAGCTTGAAGAAAACCCTTCTTTCTCTCTCTTATCTTCCCTTTTCTTTTTCGGAAAACCCAATAGCCAAAATGGGGGAAAATTTTGATTTTTCCCCCTTTTTATACCCCTTGGATACTTGGCCCTCGTTACGCCACACGTCCCGCCTTTTATTGATCAGATTTCATCCCGAATTAATTAAATCTCTTCATGTTTTAAGTTCAATATATTTTATCTGAACTAACTTTAAATTATTTTTCGTATTTCACAATTAAAATTCGATCGCGTTTATTTTAGTCACGCAACGCCCAATCGCATCAAAAAAGGTGAAAAATCCAACTGTCTCGGAATTCGATGAAAATTGACTGGGTAACTAGATTTCGCAAGATGAATCCAACGATGAGGTCCATTTCGTCATCTGAATTTCATAAAAAATTCGGATTTTCAACCCGTATCGTAGCTGCTAATTACCGTTTGCCCTTTTTCATAAAAATTCAAATTTTCTCGACTTTTACATTCTTTCCCCCTTAAATGAAAATTCCCCGAAATTTACACACACATAACCACATGCATATACAATGATTCATATGACTATTAAAGTTACCTCCATCCTCGAACAAGAACGGATAAGTTGTATGGATAATGTCCTCACGCTTCCATGTCGCCTCCTCCACACCACGGTGCTGCCACAGCACCTTCACCAGCCTCACGGTCTTACATCGTAAAACTTACTCTCAGCTAACCATGATATGCACTGGTCTCTCCTTGAATGTCTCATCCGTATCAACAACTAGCTCACCCCAATCCACCACATGTGTAGGATCTGGAGTGTACTTCCGGAGCATAGAGTCATAGAAAACCACGTGAACACCTGATAAATTTGACGATAATGTTAATCGGTAAGTGACTGTGTCAAACCTCTCGAGTACTTTGAAGGGCCCAATATACCTCGGCGACAGCTTCCCTCGCTTCCCAAATTTGACAACTCCCCTCTTACGCATCACCTTCAAGAAGACGTGATCTCGAACCTCGAACTCTAGAGGTAGCCATCGTCTGTCGGTGTAGCTTTTCTGCTAGCTCTGAGCCATGAGAAGACGCTTTCGTATCAAGTCCACCTTCTCCAAGGTGTCTCTAATCAAATTCATACCTGTAGAGGGTCTCTCTCTAACTTTCGTCCAACAAACCAGAGAACAGCACGGCCTCCCATAAAGTGCCTCATATGGTGTCATCTATATGCTTATCTGATAACTGTTATTGTAGACGAACTCCACTAAGAGTAAGTGTTCTTGTCAGCTACCCTTGAGATCAAGGACGCATGCCCGTAGCATGTCCTCTAAAGTCTGGATGGTCCTCTTTGACTGACCATCCGTTTAGGAATGAAAAGTTATGCTCATCATCAACTGTGTTCCCATGGACCGATGAAAACTCTCCCAAAAATGGGTTGTGAACCTGGAATCCTGATCCGATACTATAGATACGGGTACCCTATGCAACCGGACTATCTCTCGTATATACAACCTGCAGTATTTCACCAGTGTGAAGGTCATCCGCGCTACCAAAAAGTGTGTCGACTTTGTAAGTCGGTCCGCCATCACCCACACAGCGTGGGTCACAAAATCCATAGTGCCCCCGCACTGTCTGCAGCAAGTGGGTCACAAAATTTATAGTGTTATGTTCCCACTTCCACTCTGCCACCTTCAAAGGTTGGAGCAACCCTTCTGGTCTCTGGTGCTCAGTCTTGACCTGCTGACACATGAGACATTAACTAACAAAATCTCCAACGTGCCTCTTCATCCCACTCTAATAGTGCTGCCGGTGAAGATCATAGTGCATCTTCGTGCCACTTGGATACACAGCAAAACAGGAGCAATGAAACTCCCTAAGGATCTCCTCTCTTAGATCTGTAAACTGGAGAACCACAACCCTTCCCATGAACCGAAGACTGCCATCAGCGTGAATAGCCCAACCCTTGTCACTTATACCCGACTGTACCCGGTCCTTGATGGATAATATCTCTATGTCCTGCCCCTGGAACTCGATCACTTTACTCAGTAGGGAAGGCATAGCTACCAAACTCTCCAAAATACCCAGAGTATGACCCCTATAGTGTAGCCCAAACTACCCCACAATCTCGAGCATCTGCCACGCCCAGAAAGTTATACTAGCCAAGACTCCCCATGACTTCCGGCTGAGTGCATCAGCCACTACATTTGTCTTACCGGGATGGTAGTGCAAAGTGAATTCATACTCCTCCAGGTACTCCATCTACCTGCGTTGCCTCATATTGAGGTCCCGCTGAGTGATGATTTACTTCAGACTCTTGTGGTCCGAAAATACCTTAAACTGCTCATAATACAGATAATGGCGCTAAGCCTTCAATGCAAAGACAATGGCCGCCAACTCCATGTCATGAGTGGGGTAATTCTGCTCGTGGTTCTTTAACTGCCGAGAACCATAAGCCACCACCCTTCCGGACTGCATCAATACGCATCCAAGTTCGTCCTTCGAGGCATCACAATATACTGTGTACCTCTGTCCCCTCTCTGAAACTATCAGAATAGGATTTGAAGTAAGTCTCCTCTTTAACTCCTGGAATGCCCTCTCACACGAGTCATCCCACTAAAATTTGACCTCTTTTTTTGTCAATCTCGTCGTAGGTGTAGCCATTCGGGAGAAGTCCTCAATGAACCTCCGATAGTATCCCACCAATCCCAAGAAACTGCGTATCTCAAAGACTGACTTGGGCCTCTCCTAACTCATAATCGCCTCAACTTTCTTCGGGTCAACTGACACACCCGAAGCCAACACCACGTGTCCCAGAAATTTCACTTCTATCAGCCAAAATTCACACTTACTGAACTTGGCATACAGCTGATGGTCTCTCAAGATCTGGAGAACAACCCTCAAGTGACCCTCATGCTCCTCCTCAGACTTGGAGTATATGAGGATGTCATTAACAAAAACCATGACAAACTGATCTAAGTAGGGTTGAAACACCTATGCATGAGATACATGAATGTTGTCGGGGCATTTGTTAATCCAAATGGCATCACTGTGAACTCGAAATACACATATCGCGTCCTAAACGCGGTCTTAGGGATATCTGTCTCCCTAATTCTCAATTGATGGTATCCCATGCGCAGATCTGTCTTGGAGTAGACCCGTGCCCCCTCAATTGATCAAACAAGTCATCAATCCGCGACAAAGGGTACCTATTCTTGATGGTAATCCGATTCAACTTTCGGAAGTCTATACACAGCCAAAGGGTCCTATCCTTCTTCTTGGCAAACAATACTAGAGTGCCCCAAGGTGAGGTACTCGGTCTAATAAAGCCTTTGTCCAACAATTCTTACAACTGGACTTTGAGTTCTTGCAACTCTGCAGGTGTCATTCTATACGGAGTCATAGAAATGGGAGATATACCAGGATGCAACTCGATGGTGAACTGAACATCTCGAAGTGGAGGCAATCCCGATAACTCATCTGAAAAAACATTCGCATACTCACAAATCACCTGAGGTAGACCCTACTCTTGTCTCATCTCGTCCTCCAGGGTAAGGCTTACTAGCTAACCCATCAACTGTCCATGCCAATAGGAATCATACACTACTTAGGGTAAAATATCGTGTTTTTCCCCCTGAAATTTGAAACAAACACCCTCCGGTGTATAGGCAATAACCCTCTTTCGATCACAATCGATGACGACTCGATGTGCCACCAACCAATCCATCTCAAGGATGACATCAAACTCCGACATTTTCTTGACCCTAAGGTCCACGGTGAGTAGAATCCCTGAGATCTCTAACCCACATCCCTGAGATATCTGATCAATGTAAACCCTAGATTCTAGGGGAGAACTCACATGCAATGGCTCTTCCAAGGTCTTAACCTCTAAGCCCAAATCTCTTATACATGTTACAGAAATGAATGAATGAGATGCACCAGAGTCAAATAATACCCTTGCCCATAAACGAGAGAGTAAGAATGTACCCTATATCACCGACTGATCCACCGGCTCAGTCTGAGGTGTGATGACGTTGACTCGCCCCTAGGTCCCTGAATTCCCAATCTGTAAGCCCTGTCCTCGACCTTGGCCCATGTCCTGGCCCATCTAGCCTGATTTGTGGAGTCCTTGCTCATGAAGTGGTAGAGGTATGTGACGTACCCTGAAACTGGAACTGATTTTCCTGACCCATAGTGGGGTAGGGAGGAATGACCTTGGCCTTGGCCTTGATAACCCCAGCCCTGCCCTTGTGGGGTAGAAGTCTTTTGCTTCTTCCTCGAACTAGAAGAAGAGGATTGGCCCTCCTTCTTCTTGTCCTTAGCACCCACCTCCCGAATGCCCCTTGCGTCTTCCACCTCTCTCTCAATGGCAATGGTTGTCTCGACCATCGAATCTAAATCTTGTAGGTGGTGGCCCACAATCTTCCCCTGGATGGACAACTTCAAACCATCTTCGAACCTCCTCATTTTGGCCAAGTCGGTGGCCACACAATCATTAGCAAAATGGGCTAACTCGGTGAACTTAGCCACGTATTTCATCACTATCATAGTCCCTTGCTTCAAAACCAAAAATTCTCAGGCTTTCGCTTACCGAACAGCTAACAGAAAGTACTTGCCCATGAGCTTACGGAACTCTCCTCATGTCATTGCCTCTGGGTTCTTTGAAGTCTTTGCCCAATCCCACCATAGATGGGCCTCTCCCTCAAATTACAATACAGCTAGCCTTATCTTAGTGGCATCAGATGTGATCTCCATAGCCTCTAAGATCTTATCCACTTGGTGGAACCAATGGTCGACTACCATTGGATTCGCCCCTCTGATTGAGCAAAAACAATCATATTCCTAACCCTTTAACTACTATCCTTCAAATGATGCAATGTATGAGCAGAAGGAAGGATTTCTCCCCCTTTGGGATAGTTTGAAAAGAAAGGGCAATAGGAAAGGGAAATGGGATGATGTAGATATGGAATGTGTATGCACAAAAATGCTCCCCAATCGCAAGGAGACTTTCGTGAGTTGTGTTTTACTTGGAAAGTATTCCAAGGTCGATTCCACAGGGAAGGAAGTGAGCAAATGTGAAAGTGATTTAGTGCAAAAGAAAGTGTAAAATTCTTGTTGTGGGAAATTGTTTGGTGAAATGTGTGTTGGTGAAATTAGAATGAGAAAACAAGTGTTGGCAATTCCAAGAGATCCCTCCAATGGGTATACTATCTCAACTCAAAACACTCCTCCGATTGAGCAAGAATGAACGGTTGATTCACGGGAAGCCGAGGATGATGATGGTGAGTGCCTAAGCATAAACCGTGACTAGGCCTACGGGTTATCAAAGACTCACCAAATCATCCACCTTCAATCCGGTCAAACCGAACCATGGGACTCTAAAGGGAGGGTGTAGAAAAAGTTGAAATGGTATACCCCAATGAGGATTCCCCTTGGTCTTGCCAACAAAAAGTGCTTAGCTACTCATACTTGAACTAGACATGATAATGTAAAGGTAATGCATTCTAAGGCTATGGAGTCTTTAAGTAACTAAGTGCAAGAAATCCTAGACTAGAAGTGAATGAAATGAAAAGCTATTTTATATCTATGAACAAGAATAATCTTAAAAGCATTAATGGTAGAACATAAATGGGAGCATTCAACTAACCAAACATGAAGGGAAAACAACATTTGTGGCATTCAATGAACTACTAAGATTCTTACTCAAGATTACAAGACAAATGCAGTAGGAGAAATGGTAAAATCGTCACTTTCTCTCTCTAAAAACTACTATTCATCCTCTTCTCTGCCTAGAGCTCCTCTCTCTAAAAAACTATCCAATGTAATACATGATGAATCAATATCCCCCCAAGGAGACTCTTGCTTTCCCCCCAAAACGTGCCTGGAGAGAGAGGGAGGTCTACCGAGTTGATCTCCATCACTAGGGGTGCAGCAACATGGGCTGGACAGGGGGTGAGGCAGAGCTGTCTGCCCACCCAGCTTCCTTCTTCTTCTCTCTCTTCATTAATTATCAAGACTCATCCCAATCAATGCAAGGGTGAGGGAGGCTCCAGGATGTGTAAGGGATGTCAGGAAGCATGTAGGAGAAGTGCATGTGGGACCCTCCAAGCCGCAAAGTTGAGTTACAGGCTGTCTGGAGAAAAGTGCAAAAACCTTCCGGAAGGTCGACATACACCTACCGGAAGGTCGCTGAAAGAACAGTTAAATGAAAAGAATCAAATGCAAGAACTTCCGGAAGGTCGACATCAGTAGCAAAAATCTTCCGGAAGGTTCATTCCAGTAGCCAAAACCTTCCGGAAGGTTCATTCCAGAAGACAAAACCTTCCGGAAGATTTTGGCAGTCAAAAAGAAACCCAAGGCAAAACCTTCCGGAAGGTCCATTCCAGAAAACAAAACCTTCCGGAAGATTTTGGCAGTCAAAAAGAAACCCAAGGCAAAACCTTCCGGAAGGTCCATTCCAGTAGACAAGTCCTTCCGGAAGGTTTTACTCCAGTAGCTAAAATCTTCCGGAAGGTTCATTTCAGTGGACAAAACCTTCCGGAAGGTATTAGCTGTGAACAAGGCATCCAGGGTTTTTAGCAAAACCTTCCGGAAGGACGACATACACCTTCCGGAAGGTTTTCAGACTGTGAGCAAAAATTGGATTTCTTTCCCCTCCAGACCATCCTTAAAGCTACCCCATACACTCCATTAGCCTCATAAAACACCATGGGGGTTTAAATCATGTCATTTACATCATTTTACATGCATTCACCCAAAATTCCATCAAGCCACAAACAAAACCAAAACACTCCCATTTATTGACAAAAAAGGTGAAACAAAAGCACATTAGCACACCATACATGTCATTGTTATGTGCTAGGAGGTGGTGCTGTAGGAGGGGCTTCAGTAGAAGTTCCAGCATCAGACGGCTGTGGCTGGGGTCCTGGATCCCTGCTCCTCTCACCCTTAGCCCTGGCAGCCCTTTTCTGACTGCTGGCCATCCCAATTGCTCCAAACTCTGGAGGGAGCAGCTTTTCCTGGCCATAGTGCTTCACCTTCGCCTGATCACACAACTTAGTGACCAGGTTGGGAAAGGGTAGGTTCGCCTTTGGCTTCTCCGTCCGGGCAAACTCCCGCATCTCCAACCAAATATAGTAGGCCACATCAAACGCCACCCCTGTCATAAAGGCATGCAGTAGGGACAACTTCTCCACGTTTGGATTTTTCTCCGAACCCCGGGGCATCAAGTTGTAATGTAGTACTTTGTTCATTACCCCATAAGTGTGCTTGAGGCCCCCGACGAATGTCGTTCCCTTAAACGTGGTCGGGTCCTCATACGTGAGGTTCACATACTCCTCAAGTGTTTTGTTCCCATCCACATTGTGTGGGTAGACAGGGGTGGATGCGGGAGGTCTCGCATACCCCATTGCCGTGGCAATTGTATCAGGGGTGACCTCAAATGCTTTCCCCCTCACATTAGTTTTCAACTTATCCCCGTCATCCCCAAAAACAAACAATTTTTGATAAAATTCTCGGCACATTCCCAGGTTGTACCCCTTCACCTCAACAAACCAAAAATCCAAACCCCGTTCCTCAATAATTTTCACAACCTCATCCGTAACACCAAGGGAGATTTTATCAACATACCTCTCACACGTCACACCTTTGTCCTCAATCCTCTTCGTTCGTTCATCATGCCTTGCCTTTGTCCTCCGCTCCGCCCTATCCTGAGAGCTAGGACCTTCCCCGGTCCTTTTCTTAGAAGCTGAGCCAGAAGGGGGTGGAGACTCAGGGCCAGTCCTCTTCATCTTGGCCATGAGCGAGAAAAACACACCAAACCCCAAAGCGATCATGAACCACCACCATATGTTTTCAAGGGCCCCCCATGCGTCCATGGTTGCCTCATTCAATCGAGCCATAGTAGTTGAGTAGGGTGATTTGGAGAGGGGATGGAAAAGTGGTGAACTTTGGGGGGGAAATAAACCTTAGGGTTTTGCAAGAAATTCTTGGGATTTCGGCTCAAAAGTTCCAAGATTCACCCTTAATCAAGAGAAAATAGGAGGCAAAGATGATTGGAGAGGAATTTCGAAGCTCAGGAAGGAGGAGGAGGAGAGGAGAGATTTTGGGGGAGTCGGATTTGAGAAAGGCAATGAAAGGGTTTCCGAAAAAATTAGATTTAAAACCCTTGTTTTTTGGGTTTCAGACTCGATCTTCCGGAAGGTCGATGTGAACCTTCCGGAAGGTTTTACTCACTGCCTAATTTAAAACAGTCAGTAGGTAAGATCTTCCGGAAGTTCTATGTGAACCTTCCGGAAGGTTTTACTTACTGGGCAAAACCTTCCGGACGATGTTACCTTTCCAGCAAAACCTATCCTTTATTCAACAAAATCACTTCCAAACCATTCTTCCTCCATTCCAACCCCTCAAGCACCTATCTAAGGACATCTAAGCCACCCACAAACTTGGATCACATCAATCAACCACAATTGATCATGCCTACAGTCATTTCCAAACTTGCAATATGATTTAAGATTTTTATACATTCAATGTTCAAGGATTTGATTACAACCTTTATCAATCAAAATGACACCTAAACATGCAAATCAGATAATTAAAAACTCACGCATCCCTACATTACTTCAAATATCTGAAACTTGAGAAATATTTCCTCATTCTTGCGAGCATGGAGCTTTTTAAACAAATTTCTCAATTGAATGAACTAGATGCACATGAGCAAAACCATAGTCCCCAATGCTAGTCAGAAGTATGCACCTACCAATTAATTTTCAACTCGTGTGCATGTGAATTTAAACAAGTAATTTGGGCATTTACGAAACAGAATTCACATTCGACAGGCTAGACAAACTCAGTTTCAATGCAAAACTCACCAAGGGACACTCTTAAGCAAAAACCGCACTCACGTTATACAGGTATGCACTCCATGTGTACATGTGATATAGAATCTTGTATTCAAAACAAAGTGCTCACATGTAATCCAAAAATGAAGTTCATATGTGAAAATGAGGCAACCTTGGCATAGTCTCATGAATAGGATGTTAGTGCATTAGGTAGTAAGACTAAACTTATCATTTTTTATTTTTTTTACAAACATGCTTCTCCCATGCTTCTCTAGATCACTTAAGGCTTTAAAGGTTGTAATGGGGCCCTGGGGTGATATCTAGGTAAAAGAAATGAAGGAAAAAGGACAACAAAGAGGGTTGTTCCGAGTGAGAGACTTTAATGTTGGAAAAACACTTCCTTTTTCATGGGATTTTGATTTTCTCACCATCACCACACCCCTTGTTTATTTTCTTTATTTTTCTTAACATCTTCCTTTTCTTTTGATCACTCTTTATTCTTTTCACCCCTTTTTCTCCTTTTCTTGGATTTTCATTCAACTCCTTGAGTTTCAAGTCATTCATCCCTTTTTGTTGGAGTTTCCACACCATACTTCCTTCTCTTTTGCAATCACTCATATTCAGCTCTAGGAACAACCAAGGTGAGGTAGATTTTTTTTTTTTCCTTTGGCTTGGTTCAATGTGTGGCATAGAAATGAATTAAATTAAGGCTCAATCATGGCACTAGGGATAAATTTCACAAGAAAAAGGCTAAGGCTCAAAGTAATCAAAAATGGCCTAGGATCACTTCCAGGTCCACATGGGGAGAGCATTACATGATCAAGACAAATCAGTCTACTAACCAAAATCAACTAACCAAAGCAAGCATAATGAGACTATTGAACAAACTTGATATCAAAAATTGTTCTTTGAGTAAACGTAAGTTCCCTCCAAAAAGGTTTGGCACTAAAACTCTCATGGGTCCTTACTCATCTCCACTACTTATGTCAAGCTTAAAACATGAATCGAACCCGTAAATCACTGAAATTACAAGTTCAGAAAACACATACAGATGAGTTCGAAAATCAATCCATATGTGATAGTTATGCATAGGATCCATTTCTATAGTAAGCTCATGTGCACAAGGTTCACAGCAACAATCAACATGTCATCCAGTTCATACTCACTTCATAAGGGAATACAGATCAACTTAAATGTATTTTTCATCAAAAATTTTCAAAAATTTCACCTATTTTTCACAATTGCAAGCAAAAATCAAAAAAAAATTTCAGACAACCTTGGTGTATCATACAAATGGTGCACCTCACCCCCCAACTAGAACCATGCATTGTCCTCAATGCAACAAAAAGATATAATATGCAATGGGAGACAATAAAAAGATAAATAGGGTAAGAGAACACCTCGCAATTTCGCTTTCGACAAAAACACCGAGATCTGGATTCAAAAGAAAACAAAGCTATACACCAACACACAAGTAAGTGACATAAAATAAAAACATGACATAATTAAAATAAAAGAAACTGTACATGCGAACAAGGGACCAATTGTTATTCCTCAATCACTTCCAGATACACCGGGTCAGTTAACTCCTCCTCCACCACTTGGTTTTCAAAGCCCTCAAAGAATGGCTTAAGTCTTTGGCCATTGACTTTGAATGTTTGGCCATCTTTGAGGTTGGTGATCTCAACAGCTCCATTGTGGTAGGCCACCTTGACAAGATAGGGGCCATCCCAACGGGATCTTAGCTTTCCGGGAAAAATGGAGAGGCGGGAATTATACAAGAGTACCTTTTGCCCGGGCTCGAATGATTTCCTCACTATGGAGTTATCATGAAAGATTTTCGCCCGTTCCTTTGAAATTTTTGAACTCTCGTATGCATCCCGCCGAATCTCTTCCAATTCATTCATTTCTAACATCCTATGTTTCCCGGCCATTCTCATATTGAAATTTAAAGTCTTGATGGCCCAAAAGGCCTTGTGTTCCATTTCTACCGGCAGATGGCATGCTTTTCCATAGACAAGCCGATAGGGAGACATGCCCAAAACTGTCTTATAGGCAGTACGATATGCCCACAGGGCATCAATCAATCTCTCAGACCAATCCTTCCTATTGGGGTTAACTGTTTTTTCAAGGATGGTCTTGATCTCCCTATTGGCTAGCTCGGCTTGGCCATTTGTTTGTGGGTGATAAGCGGTGGATACTTTGTGAGTAACGCCATATTTAAACATTAAAGATGCAAATGGCCTGTTACAAAAGTGTGATCCACCATCACTAATCATCGCACGAGGCGTCCCGAACCTCGAAAAAATGTTCTCTTTTAAGAACTTGACTACAACCCGGTGGTCGTTAGTCTTGGTTGGGATAGCCTCCACCCATTTGGACACGTAGTCCACTGCCAGCAGAATGTATAGATAGCCAAACGACATAGGGAAGGGACCCATGAAGTCAATGCCCCAACAATCGAATATCTCTATGACAAGTATAGGGGAGAGGGGCATCATATTCCTCCGGGTCACATTCCCCAAACGTTGGCATCTATCACATTCTTTGCAAAATGAAATACAATCCTTAATTAAAGAAGGCCAGTAGAAACCTGATTGGAGAATTTTTGAAGAAGTTTTCTTGGCGGAGAAGTGGCCACCGCAGGCTTGGGAGTGACAGAAGGCAAGGAAATTCCGCTGCTCATTTTCAGGCACACATCACCTCATGATTTGGTCTGGGCAGTACTTGAACAGATACGGATTATCGAAGTAAAAGTACTTAACGTCCGCCATAAACCTCCTTTTATCCTCAGGGCTCCAGTGTGGTGGGATTTGTCCTGTTGCAAGATAATTGCAAATATCAGCATACCAAGGACAATGAGAATGAATGGACAGTAATTGCTCATCAGGGAAGGAGTCTGTGATAGGGATGTGCTCATTTGTCTCTTGTGCCACCAGTCGGGACAAGTGATCCGCCACGACATTCTCAACTCCCTTCTTGTCTTTAATGGTCAAATCAAATTCTTGTAAGAGGAGGATCCACCTAATGAGTCTTAGCTTCGCATCCTGCTTAGATAACAAGTACTTTAAGGCAGAATGGTCAGTGAAGATAACAATAGGTGAACCAATGATATATGAACGGAATTTATCAAAAGCAAACACTACAGCTAGCAATTCTTTTTCAGTGGTAGTGTAATTCATTTGTGCCTCATTAAGTGTCTTGCTAGCGTAGTGTATAACATGCGGTCGATTGTCCTTCCTCTGACCAAGCACTGCGCCAACCGCGTAGTCACTCGCGTCGCACATAAGCTCGAAAGGTAGATCCCAATTGGGTGGTCGCATGATCGGAGGCGTGACAAGCATGTTTTTTAATTTTTTAAATGATGCCTCACACTCATTCGACCACTCAAAAGGAATCTCCTTAGACAGTAAATTGGTCAGGGGTCGGGCCAATGCGCTAAAATTTTGAATGAATCGGCGATAGAAACCTGCATGGCCCAGAAATGACCGGATACCCTTGATAGTTGTCGGCGTGGGAAGGTTGGAGATGGCCTCCACCTTGGATTTGTCAACTTCGATGCCCCTTGCCGACACTATGTGACCCAACACGATCCCTTCCGTCACCATAAAGTGACACTTCTCCCAATTCAGCACAAGATTCTTCTCCTCACATCTCTCCAACACCTTCTCCAAATTTTCCAAACACCCCTCAAAGGAATCCCCGAAGACTGAGAAGTCATCCATAAACACCTCGACAATCTTCTCCACCATATCACTAAAAATCCCCATCATGCAACGTTGGAATGTTCCAGGCGCATTACATAGCCCAAAAGGCATGCGACGATACGCAAAGGTACCGTAGGGGCAAGTGAAGGTGGTTTTCTCTTGGTCTTCAAGGGCAATCTCTATCTGATTGTAGCCAGAGTATCCATCTAAGAAGCAATAGAAAAGATGCCCCGCTACCCGTTCTAGCACTTGATCGAGGAATGGGATTGGAAAGTGGTCTTTCCTTGTGCACAAGTTGAGCTTCCGGTAATCAATACACACTCTCCATACAGTGATTACCCTTGTTGGAATGAGTTCATTCTCCTCATTTTCTACCACAGTCACACCCGACTTCTTGGGTACTACTTGCGTGGGACTAACCCACTTACTGTCGGCAATTGGAAAGATAATGCCCACGTCGAGTAGTTTCAAAACCTCATCCCGTACCACATCCTTCATGATCGGATTTAATCTCCTTTGTGGCTGGCGAGATGGTTTTGCATCTTCTTCAAGGTAGATCCGGTGTGTGCAAATGGTAGGATTTATCCCCTTGATATCCGCAATTGTCCACCCAATTGCTTCCTTATGTCTCCGCAGCACCTCCAAGAGATCTCCTTCTTGTTTTGCATCCAATGTCGAACTAATCACCACCGGGAATGATTCATCTTCCCCAAGATATGCATACTTTAAGTGGGAAGGTAGTGGCCTCAATTCCAAAGTAGGCTTTTGTACATCGGATGGAAATATCTTCTTCTCTTGGTGTGGGAGTCTTTCAAATGTTGGTATCCACTTATCCACCCCTTTCAAACTCTCCACTTCTCCATGCCCATCCAATCCTACATTCACTTCTTCCTCATCAACAAACCCGTCCTCTCTTAAACTCAAGGTGCTCATCATCTCCATGTGCTCCTCCATCAAAGTATCAATCCGGTTAACCTCATGTGCATCTTCATCGTCCCCCGGTTGCTTGGATAAGTTGAACACATTAAGCTCCATTGTCATGTTTCCAAAGGTTAGCTTCATGAGACCGTTCCTGCAATTTATCACAGCATTAGATGTCGCAAGGAAGGGTCTACCAAGAATGACAGGAATTTGGGAGCAAAGATTCGCAACAGGTTGAGTATCGAGTACAATGAAATCAACAGGAAAATAGAAATTGTCCACTTGGACTAAAACATCCTCAACAACTCCCCTTGGTGTGCGAACACTGCGATCCGCCAGCTGAAGCGTGATAGGAGTAGGTTTCAACTCCTCAAGCTTGAGTTGTTGATATACTGAGTAGGGGAGGAGATTGACACTGGCACCCAAATCAAGCAAAGCTTGTTCAACCCGGCAATCTCCAATGGTTATGGCAATGGTGGGGCAGCCTGGGTCCTTGAACTTGGGAGGAGTGTTAGTCCTCAAAATTGAGCTCACTTGCTCGGTGAGAAATGCCCTCTTCCGGACATTCAACTTTATTTTCACCGTGCATAGTGATTCAGGTCTAATATTTACATTTGTCAGAGGTAATATTAATCATTTTATTGTGAAAGTGTGATATTTATGATGATTTAATTGAAGATTAAGGCTATGAGAATAAAAGATGAGTTGTGTTGTTTTGCAGGTTAATAGTGCACATTGGAGTGAAGCTATGAGAAGAAAGGAAGCATAGCTCAGGATGGATCACACTGGAACACGCGTCCGGACGGAGGAAGTATACGCGTCCGGACGCGATTGGCAGAAAGTTGACAAACGAAGCAAAGATCATTCTGGAGCACGCGTCCGGACGGATGAGAGAGGTGCGTCCGGACGGGTGTCAAACCTCTGCTGCCGAATTTAGAGTCCTAATGGGATGCAATTTCTTTCAACTGTACTGTATAAATACGAACCTAGAATCTTGTAAAGGGTTCCTTCTTCTTTTGTTTTTAGTCTATTTTCTGCATCCTTTACTATGTCTGGCTAGAAAGCTAAACTAGGGCTAGGGGAAAACCTCTCAACGGAGTACGGTATTGTTATTGACTCTTGTACTTAAAGATTTATGTTATTATGTTAATTTAATCCCTAATCTTTTAGCAAAGTGTTTATGCTGTATAAACTCTTGAGTTGTTGTGCCACGTACATCAATTGCTTGATTTTCCCTGCGTGTAAATCACTGGTTATTCCACGCTGGAAGGATTAACATTATTTCATAAAATAATATGATTGAATGATTATTCAGGTTCCTGGTAGTCTTTTGATTATAACCGTTGGATTTATCACTTGATTTGTTAATTGGTTTAACTGACATTTAATTCCTCTTTCAAGTCAAGCTTTGAGTCTTTAACTATTATTGTATGAAGTTGAGAGGGAGTACCTGATGCTCTAGTATTTTATTTATTACTGTTTTAAATTACCGACATCATTTTTCTCTAATCAACAATTTTCCAAACAAGTCCTTTTCCTTCCAAATTACTTTTATTGTGTGTGTGATTGTTCCTTGTTACAATTCCTCGTGGGATCGACCTCGGACTTCCGAGAATATATTACTCTGCTCAACCTGCACTTGGGTGATCAATTCTAAAGTTGTAGCAAGTTTTTGGCGCCGTTGCCGGGGAACTTGAAAGACAAGGAGCCATTACATCATTGAGGTTTGCGGTATTTGCGAGTCTTCGGAAATCCGGTAACTTCGTTCTAATTTTTTTTTTTTAGTTTATTTATTCAAGTTATTTTTCTTGTTAGTTAAATTTAGATTTTATTAAGGTTATTTATTTGTTTTATGAGCTTTTGGCATCGTGATTTAAGTGGACGTTTAACAAGAGAAGATTCAGACACTCTGTTTGGAAATTTATTTGATTTATCTGTGTCGAATCACTTCTTGCACACAATGGCTGCTAATCCTAATGATCATAGGCAGAATGATCTTCCCGAACGGGAGGATCATGTTGATAGAATAAGTAATCATGATGAGAATGAGGTGGATAATGTTAATCAGGGTAGGACTTTGCGTGAGTATTTACAACCCGTACTTCTCACTGAACCATCATGCATAATTTTTCCATTGAATGCCATTAATTTTGTTTTTAAACCTGGCATGATTCAATTACTTCCAAAATTCCTGGGTATAGGTGAGGAAAACCCATATTTGCACATCAGAGAATTTGGGGATGTATGTGCTACGTTCCATTATCAAAATGTGGCAATGGATATAGTCAGGCTGAAGTTATTTCCTTTTTCATTAAAGGAAAAAGCTAAAACTTGGTTATATTCGTTGAGATCTAGGTCTATAGGAACATGGCAAGAGATGCAGAAACAATTTTTAAAGAAATTTTTTCCCACACATCGCACAAATTCTTTGAAAAGACAGATAATGAATTTTTCTCAAAAGGAGTCTGAAAATTTTTATCAAAGTTGGGAAAGATTTAAAGACCTTCTTGCATCTTGCCCACATCATGGTTATGAAAGCTGGCGCATAATAAGTTTCTTTTATGAGGGTTTAGGCCCACAACTGCGTCAATTTATTGAAATGATGTGTAATGGGGATTTTATGAATAAGGAACCAGATGATGCTTTTGATTATTTAGACCAATTAGCCGAGAATGCACAATCTTGGGATACTACATCCCCTGAACCATCTAAGGGTAAAACTGCACAGTCATCATCATCTAGTGGGGGTAAATACCAGTTGAGGGAGGAGGATGACCTAGGAGCTAGGATTGCCACCTTAACAAGACGGTTAGAGGCTATGGAATACAAAAAGGTCAACCAGGTTGACACAGTTCAGGTTGAGGAGATATGCAGTATCTGTGAAATTCCTGGACATCCTGTGACGGAGTGTCCATCATTACCTGCATTAAAAGAAGTGTATGACCAAGCAAATGCTGTAAACACTTTTTCAAAGCCTTACAATAACCCATACTCAAACACATACAATCCGGGGTGGAAGAATCATCCAAATTTTAGTTGGAGGAATGACAATCATGCATCACAACCACCCCAACAAAATTCTTCAAATGTTGCACCCTACATTCCACGCCCAAAAAGAGACATTGAGGAGGTGTTGTCACAATTCATGCAGGATCAGCGAACATACAATAGACAAACAACTCAGGCTATTGAGGATATGAGGAGTGCAATCACGAAATTGACCATTGACCCTTGCCATCAGGAAAAGGGTAGACTTCCAGCACAACCACAACCAAACCCACAGGGTCAATTTGTTGTGAATGAGACTTGCACTTCTGAGACTGCCCACGAGCAAGTAAAGTCTATCACTACACTCCGCAGCGGGAAAGAAATCAATAAAACCATTCCTTTGGAAACTCAAGATTCTGAAAAGATTTCTCAACCCACGGAGAGTGATGATAAGATTAGCCTATCTGAAAGTAATAAGTCTGAAAAGTATGTTCCACCTGCACCATTCCCACAGAGATTGCTTACTTCTACTAGGCCTATCTTGCATAATGATATGTTAGAGATTTTTAAGCAGGTGAAAATCAATATTCCCTTGTTGGATGCCATTAAACAAATACCTTCTTATGCAAAATTTTTGAAAGAGTTATGCACTGTAAAAAGGAAACTAAATATGCAAAAGAAGGCATTTTTGACTGAGCAGGTATCTTCCATTATACAGCATAGAACTCCACCAAAATATAAAGACCCAGGTTGTCCTACTATTTCTTGTGTTATAGGCAACCACAGAATTGAACAAGCATTACTGGATTTAGGAGCTAGTGTGAATTTGCTCCCTTATTCAGTATATGAGCAATTAGGGTTGGGGGAGTTAAAACCCACTTCGGTTACACTTCAATTAGCTGACCGATCAGTGAAGATACCGAGGGGTATAGTGGAAGATGTTTTAGTACAGGTTGATAAATTCTATTTTCCAGTGGATTTCATAATTTTAGACACTCAACCTGTATTAAGTACTAGTGCTCAAATTCCCGTCATTTTAGGCAGACCATTACTAGCAACTTCAAATGCTCTAATTAATTGCAGGAATGGTGTGATGAAATTGACCTTTGGGAATATGACATTAGAGCTCAACATTTTTAATGTGTGCAAACAACCTGGGAATGTTGATGAAGATGTACATGAAGTTAACATGATTGAATCTATTGTTCCAAGCAAAGTATATGATTCTTCCTTGTTTGATCCACTTGAAGCATGTTCGCTTGAACAATATTCTGAGTTAGAGATAGATGAAAAGAATGCTGACATTTCTGTTTCAACTGATATGTTAAACTCTTTGCAGGTACTTGAAATGGGAGAGTTGAGACAGAGATTTGAGGAGCTCCCACCAAGAACTGATCCACCAATACCATCCAAGGATAAAGCCCCCAAGCTAGACCTCAAGCAATTACCAGTGGATTTGAAGTATGCATTCTTAGGAGATGATAAAACTTATCCGGTAATAATTTCTTCTCAATTGAATTCAGCAGAGGAAGGTATGTTGTTACACCTCCTTAAGGACCATAAGAATGTAATTGGTTGGACTTTAGCTGATATAAAAGGAATTAGCCCTTTGGTTTGCACCCACAAGATTTATTTGGAGGATAATGCTAAAACATCTAGGGAGATGCAACGTAGGCTAAATCCACATATGAAAGAAGTTGTGAAAAAAGAGGTGTTGAAATTGTTAGATGTTGGAATTATCTACCCTATTGCAGACAGCAAATGGGTAAGCCCCACACAAGTAGTTCCTAAGAAATCTGGAGTCACTGTAGTTGTTAATGAGAATAATGAATTTGTGCCAACTAGGACAGTTACTGGTTGGAGAATGTGCATAGACTACAGGAGACTTAATGCTGTTACTAGAAAAGATCACTTCCCTTTGCCTTTTATGGATCAAATTTTAGAAAGGGTAGCGTCACACTTGTACTATTGTTTTTTAGATGGTTATTCGGGATATAACCAGATTGAAATTGCCCTAGAAGACCAAGAGAAGACCACATTTACTTGCCCTTTTGGCACCTTTGCTTATAGAAGGATGCCTTTTGGACTATGCAATGCACCTGCGACTTTTCAAAGGTGTATGCTTAGTATTTTCAGTGATATGGTTGAGCGTTTTCTTGAAGTCTTTATGGATGATTTTACTGTTTTTGGTGATTCCTATAATGACTGCTTAGCTAATCTGGAGAAGGTACTAATAAGATGTGAAGAAAAGAACCTTGTACTTAACTGGGAAAAATGCCACTTCATGGTTAGAAAGGGAATTGTTCTTGGTCACATTGTCTCTTCTGAGGGAATTCAGGTAGATAAGGCAAAAATTGAGTTAATTGCTAATTTACCTAGTCTGAAAGCCCTTAAGGATGTTAGATCTTTCTTGGGTCATGCTGGTTTTTATAGGAGATTTATAAAAGATTTTAGTTCCATATCTAGACCACTCTGTAATCTCCTAGGGAAAGACACACCTTTTGAGTGGGATAATGCATGCCAAGAAGCTTTTGATAAGTTAAAGGGCATGCTTGTCACCGCTCCAATCATGCAACCCCCAGATTGGAGTAGTCCTTTCGAAATCATGTGTGATGCCAGTGACTATGCTGTAGGGGCGGTTTTAGGACAAAGAAATGACAAAAAGCCTCATGTCATCTACTATGCCAGTAGAACTTTAAATAGTACACAGATGAACTATTCTACAACCGAAAAAGAATTACTGGCTGTAGTATTTGCACTAGACAAATTCAGGTCGTACTTAGTAGGTTTCCCCATTATTATCTTCACAGACCATGCAGCTCTCAAATACTTATTAACTAAGAAAGATGCAAAACCAAGACTGTTGAGGTGGATTCTACTACTCCAAGAATTTGATATCACTATTAAGGATAAAAAAGGAGTAGAAAATGTAGTGGCTGACCATTTGTCTAGACTTGTGAGTGATGTGCCCATTGAGACAGTGCCGATCAAAGATACTTTCCCGGATGAACAGTTATTGGCAGTTTCTTCATTACCATGGTTTGCTGACATTGTGAATTTTCTTGTTACAGGTGACATGCCACCGGCTTGGACTGCTTTGGATAAGAGGAAATTTTTAGTAGAGGTAAAGAGTTTCTTCTGGGATGACCCATACCTTTTCAAATATTGCCCAGATCAGATTATCCGGAGATGTGTACCTGACGATGAGGTAAGTAGCATTCTCTCCTTTTGTCATGAGGGGGCTTGTGGAGGCCATTTTTCTATGAAGAAGACCGCTGCAAAAATTTTGCAGTGCGGATTCTATTGGCCTATAATTTTTAAGGATGCTCACAATTTTTGTAAAGTGTGTGAGCGATGTCAAAAACTGGGGGGATTGACCCGTAGGAATATGATGCCCCTAAACCCGATTTTGATCATAGAAATATTTGACTGCTGGGGAATAGATTTCATGGGTCCGTTTCCCCCATCTTTTGGGTATATGTACATTTTAGTGGGAATA
The DNA here is from genome assembly GCA_951799425.1 of Ilex aquifolium. Classification (NCBI taxonomy): domain Eukaryota; kingdom Viridiplantae; phylum Streptophyta; class Magnoliopsida; order Aquifoliales; family Aquifoliaceae; genus Ilex; species Ilex aquifolium. Next base: position 16,660,269 of record OX637399.1, read on the forward strand.
GATTATGTCTCTAAATGGGTTGAAGCTATACCGTGTCGGACAAATGATCATAAAGTTGTTTTGAAATTTTTAAAGGAAAATATTTTGTCCAGATTTGGTATACCTCGAGCCATTATCAGTGATGGGGGATTGCATTTTTGTAATAAGCCTTTTGAGAATTTGATGAAAAAATATGGTGTAACACATAAAGTGGCAACTCCCTATCACCCACAGACAAGTGGTCAAGTAGAACTTGCCAATCGGGAAATTTCTTATATTTTGGAAAAAACGGTGAACCCGGATCGTAAAGATTGGTCATTACGACTAATCGATGCATTATGGGCATACCGAACTGCATATAAAGCCCCGATTAGTATGTCTCCATATAGATTGATTTATGGAAAGGCTTGTCACCTGCCTGTGGAATTAGAGCATAAAGCATATTGGGCCATTAAAATGTTCAACTTTAGTTTTGACCAAGCCGGCACCGCACGAAAATTACAGCTGAATGAGCTTGATGAGATTAGGAATGAAGCCTATGATAATTCTAAGATTAGCAAAGAACGGATGAAGGTGTTTCATGATAAGAATATTGTGCGAAAAACGTTTACACCTGGCCAAAAAGTTCTTTTATATAATTCTAGGCTTCACATCTTTAAGGGAAAGCTTCGGACTAGATGGAGTGGTCCATACGTTGTCAAGGAAGTATTCCCATATGGAACAGTGGAGATTGAAAATCCAAGTAATGGAAACATTTTTAAAGTTAATGGGCAAAGATTGAAACCATTCTTGGAGGGGGGTATCGTGGAAGTGGAATCCATCGAATTGATGGATCCCCACTATGAATAATCTGTCTCTAACCATTTGGTGTATACTGTTGTATATTAGTGTATGTTGTTTTCTCCTTAATTTTTCTACAGATGCATGAGCACATTTTACGCGCATCCGGTATGTTCTTTCTATCCCTTATTTGATCTTACTCTATGTATTCATACATTGAGGACAATGCAAATTTTTGAGTGGGGGGGTGGAGCATTTACTTGATAATACAAAGCATATTGAATTTTGAAAAATTTTGAATTTGATGTGCACATGCAACTGTGTTTATTGTGTTTATTTTTTTTAGATAGTTAAGTAGAATTTTCTTATTTTTGGCTTTAGCAATTTTTAGAAGTAGAAGGGAATCACTTGGGAGAGAAATAGTTGAAGAAAAATGCAAATTTTTCTAAGTATAGAGGAATCAATTCACTGGAACTCGCGTCCGGACGCATGGATTATAGTATAAAATCTTCTGGAGTTTGCGTCCGGACGGGGAAGAATAGGCTGAACTTACTGGCACACGCGTCCGGACGGTGATTCGCAACGCGTCCGGACGGGAAGGCTATCCGTTTCAAATTCAGAAGACGCGTCGGGACGGGACCTCACCACGCGTCCGGACGCGTGTCATTCAAAGCCTATTAATGCCCGCAGTTGAGCCGCGTCCGGACGGAAACACCCCATGCGTCCGGACGCGTGTGAGAACCTATAAATAGAGGCTTTGTCAATTAACTTGTTCGACACGCTTCTAAACCGATTTTTAAACAGCTCCCACCCTTTCCACTTCTCTCTACTCTACTCTAACAACTATGGCACCACCAAGAGCCTCCTCCTCAAAGAGAGCCCGATCAAGCACCCAAGAAGAGGAGGACACCACATTTGACCCCATACGTTTCCAAATACTAGAGGAGCGGGTAAGATTTGAGAAATACTATGCCTCCAAACCCTTTGTCTGTGAGAGGAGGATTGAACTCAAGGATTTCTCTCGATTAGGAATCCAAGAGATCATCACATCTAGAGGGTGGGCCGAGTTTATGGGTAGAGATTGGCCTTGCATTCCCATCCTGGCAAGGGAGTTCTACAGCAATGCCGATGACCTCGGGAATGGTCAGCTGACCACCTATGTCAGAGGCAAGCACATCAGTATAGATGCCTCAGCCATTGCCCAACTGACTGAAATGACTCAAGCCCGGGTGGCTGTCCCCGAATACCCTCAGAATTTTAGTGGTGATGAGGTGGGTAGGGAGTTAATGGGTGAGCAAGGTTTTGTGTGGACTGACGGAGTGAAATTCCTTCAGCAGGGAGACTTGACCAATAAGTACAAGATTCTCAATCTGATTTTAGTCTCCAACATTTTTCCTTTGCTGAGGAATAATCACATATACCCTGACCGAGCCCGACTTCTGTATGCCATAGGCACTGGCAAGACCATAGACCTCCCCTCCCTTATTTTCTCAGAAATGCGTAGGGCCATTGTTGACCCTAAGAAACCATATTTCCCATTTCCCGGTCTGGCTACCGCATTTTGTGAGAAGGCGGGGGTGATGATTGACGCCACGATGGAGAAGGCAAAGAAGGTTGTTGCACTCACCTCCGGCTCTCTTCTAAAGAGTCGGAGTGTGGCGAGGCCAGTGGGGATGAGGGGCCAGCAGGGGGAGGCTGCAGCTGAGGGTGATATACCGGTAGAGGATTGGGATCAGCTCTTCAACTTCGACGAAGATTTTGACGTGCCAGTGGATGAAGACACTGATCCCAAGACTGACCGGCAGATTCTGTTCGAGTTGTTGAGAGGTCAGAGAGAGATGAGGAGAGAGATGAGAGAGTTGAGGGCTGAGATGAGGGGGTTAGGACATAGTTCTCGTGATCAGGCAGGCCCCTCATCTTAGGATGATTTCTTCTAGGTCCCGGTGATTTTAAAATCATTTCTTTTATTTTCTTTTCCAGTTTTAGGTAGAAATCAAAGCCTATTTTGGGTAAGTTTTTGTTAGGCTTGATTTCTTTTATCTTTTGAATATGCATTGTACTAAAAATTCTCATTATTATATAAAAATGCATATTTTGTTTGGTGTGTTATCAAATATCTAAATAACATTGCTATGAATAAGTTAATACCACATAGTTGAAATAATTTGCTCAATTTTAAATTTGCAACTGTTTAAGCATCACAGAGAACTTTATTTTATATTTTTGTATCCCGTATCATATACTTATAAAAACTCACAAATTGTGCACTTTTAGACTTTACCAAGTTGAAAATTTATTAGGTATTTTACCTTGAGAACTTGAAACATATAGTGGAGATGCATAAAAACCCTAGTGAGTTTTGATCCAATCTTTCTTGGAGGATTATTTACATTTACTCAATAAAAAAATATTTTTATTCAGCTAATCTCCTTCAATAGTCTCATTATTTTTGTTTTGGTTAACACCAATATTGTGAATGATTGCTTGACTTTGAATTATTTGCATGAGAAGTGTGTTATCAAAAGCTCTTGAGATATGATTTTAGGCCATCTTTGATTATTTGAGCCTAAACCTTATTCTTTGAATATTATTATCCCTAGAAGCCATGATTGAGCCTTTGAAGCAAAAATTTATTTCTTATACCCAACATATAATAACCAAGCCAATGAAAAAAAAATAATATCTTTTTACCCTTGGTTATCCTGAGATTGAACTTTTATTGTTTATGTAATTTGGGAGATGTTGGTTAAGAAAAGAAAAGAAAAAAAAGAGTTTTGCATACTTGTGAATATTCGCATTAGATGTCTTGCTGAAAAAAAAAAAAAAAAAGTTGAAAAAAAAAAGAGAAAGACAATATGTCTAGATGTGAAAAAAAAAAGAGAAAAAAATAGCAAGCATGTGTTTGAAAAGAAAAAAAATATGAGCAAGTGATGTAAATTGTGCTTCTAAAGGATGGAGAGTGAAAGGCTATGGAAAAAAGTTTGGTTGTGTAATGTACATGTTCTCTCGGGATTGTCTTTTGAATTCCAGTATATCCTTCGTTTCAAAACCCTAATCCCAAGGCCCCATTACAACCTTAAATAAAGTCCTATCTGATCTCAAGAGTGTATTGAGGATGCATGACTTGTGTGAATAAGGAAGAGAATAATGATTATTTGTTTATTGTGTGTTGATTTCCTTTCATGAGACTATGTCAAATCTTTTTCTTTTGGATTATGTTTTTTTTAATAGACATGTGAGCATTATTTTGTTTTGACTTAAATATCTTCTTCTCACATGTGATATTTGAGGGAATAGTCACTATAATCTGAGAGAATCTTTTATGAGTGAATTATCTAGTGAGATTTGACATTGAGACGAATAGTTGATAGTTGTAGAGGTGATTACCAGATAAATTACTGACTTGGTATAGTTAACTCACACTACACACGAGTTTATATGAGAATATGATAAGTGCATACAGTTATATACCACGTAGTTCTATATGTTGTTTTGCATGTGCTTATAAAAAGTTTGCGTCTTAGCATTTCAATAATGTGGTAGCAACTTATATTATAAAAGTGTTATTCAGATGTTTGAGCACAAGGTGATGTTTGTGGGTATCATATCTGGAAACCCTCACGAGACTATACTCGTCCACTAGGGGAAACCTAGGGGTTTAAAGGCTTGTTGCATATGCTAAATGCAATCGTGAATCCTACGAAAGTGGTTTTGTTTTGTTTATAGTATTATATGTTTAGTTGTTTGCCTTACTAGGGACTAGCAAGGTCTAAGTGGGGGGGTGTGATTCAGGTCTAATATTTACATTTGTCAGAGGTAATATTAATCATTTTATTGTGAAAGTGTGATATTTATGATGATTTAATTGAAGATTAAGGCTATGAGAATAAAAGATGAGTTGTGTTGTTTTGCAGGTTAATAGTGCACAATTGGAGTGAAGCTATGAGAAGAAAGGAAGCATAGCTCAGGATGGATCACACTGGAACACGCGTCCAGACGGAGGAAGTATACGCGTCCGGACGCGATTGGCAGAAAGTTGACAAACGAAGCAAAGATCATTCTGGAGCACGCGTCCGGACGGATGAGAGAGATGCGTCCGGACGCGTGTCAAACCTCTGCTGCCGAATTTAGAGTCCTAATGGGATGCAATTTCTTTCAACTGTACTGTATAAATACGAACCTAGAATCTTGTAAAGGGTTCCTTCTTCTTTTGTTTTTAGTCTATTTTCTGCATCCTTTACTATGTCTGGCTAGAAAGCTAAACTAGGGCTAGGGGAAAACCTCTCAACGGAGTACGGTATTGTTATTGACTCTTGTACTTAAAGATTTATGTTATTATGTTAATTTAATCCCTAATCTTTTAGCAAAGTGTTTATGCTGTATAAACTCTTGAGTTGTTGTGCCACGTACATCAATTGCTTGATTTTCCCTGCGTGTAAATCACTGGTTATTCCACGCTAGAAGGATTAACATTATTTCATAAAATAATATGATTGAATGATTATTCAGGTTCCTGGTAGTCTTTTGATTATAACTATTGGATTTATCACTTGATTTGTTAATTGGTTTAACTGACATTTAATTCCTCTTTCAAGTCAAGCTTTGAGTCTTTAACTATTATTGTATGAAGTTGAGAGGGAGTACCTGATGCTCTAGTATTTTATTTATTACTGTTTTAAATTACCGACATCATTTTTCTCTAATCAACAATTTTCCAAACAAGTCCTTTTCCTTCCAAATTACTTTTATTGTGTGTGTGATTGTTCCTTGTTACAATTCCTCGTGGGATCGACCTCGGACTTCCGAGAATATATTACTCTGCTCAACCTGCACTTGGGTGATCAATTCTAAAGTTGTAGCACATAGGTCCTTCAATATTTTGGCACATGACGGAATTTGCTTGATGGCATCAAGCAGCGGGATGTTGATCTTTACCTGCTTAAACAAATCCAAAATGTCAGAATAATTAGCCACCTTGAGAGGTGGCTTCAACCGATGGGGAAAAGGGGCAGACATAGAAGGAAAGCATAAACCATCATCAATCACATGTTCTTTATCAACCCCATCTCTCTCACTCTTTTCACTCGACTCGCCCTTGTCGACCACACTTTCTTTGGCCTCACTCTCCTTGGCCTCACTCTCAATTTCTTTTTCTTTTGGCAATGCGGCCTTTGGTGTCAACTTTGGCACCACCATCTTTTCAATTTGTTTACCACTCCTAAGTGTGGTGACAGCTTTGAGTTGCTCAAAACCCTCCTGGGAAGTCTCGGCCAACTCAACCACATTTTGACCTTTGGGATTTTGTTGGGGTTGAGAGGGAAATTTTCCCTTCTCTTGTTGAGACAACCCAATGGCATTGGTGATCTTGGTGAGTTGGGCCGAAATGTCCTTATTGAAGGTGGTTTGGCTTTGCATGAAATTAGTGAAGGTTTGATTGAGGGTGGTCTGGGTTTGAATGAAATTGTGGAACATATCTTCCAAATTCTTCTTATGAGGGGGTTGGTAGATGGAAGAACTAGACGGACCTTGTTGGAAGAAATTTTGTGGGGGAGGATTGGATTGATACCCTTGCGGATTAGACCGTGGGTATTGGGAGTTAGAGGCTTGCCCTTGACCCTGGGATTGAAATTGGCCTTGCCTAGGAGGTGCGGGAGGTGTATATGTGTTTGAGCCATAAGGAATGGGGTTCTCATTCCTCCAACTGAAATTAGGGTGATCACGATACCTGATTAGCACTCAAAAGTAGCATATTGTTACACTCTTTTTGGACTAATTATACTTTGATGGAGTTTAAATGATGATATTTTAGGTTCTAAAGTGAAGGGAAGTCCAAAGGCATCCAAGAAGTACATCTGAGGGTAACAAGCAGCTCCTTAAGGACATAAACTGGAAAAAACGTCACCCAACGTTCGAATGTCCAGTGGAACCCTAATGTCCAGTGAAACTCTAATGAAGACCGGTGGATGAAGACCGGTAGATGAAGACTGGTAGATAAAGACTGGACTGGTGGATGAAGACTGGTGGATGAAGACTGGTAGATGAAGACTGGTAGTTGGTTTAATATTTTGGCCTATAAATAGACCCATTGTTGGAACATTTTAGAGTAGAATTTAGAGAGCAAAATTTCTTTCATCTTTTGTAGCTTCCATTTCAATTCATGTATTGAAGATTTTATGCTTATGTTCTTATGGTAAGAGTTCTCTCTTATAATTGTCATTTCTTTATAGCTTTTATATTTACTTGCTTGTATAAATATAATGGAAGGCTGAGCCTCCTCTTATAATTGTCATTTCTTTATAGCTTTTATATTTACTTGCTTGTATAACCATAATGGAAGGCTGAGCCTCCTCTTCTAATTGTTACTTGTATTTGCATACATCAAGAGATATAACTTATCCTTCGGTTGTGGTGGAAACCCTCCAAGGATAACTAGCTTTCTTCTATTTGATTGTTCATGCATTTTACTTTGTAACACCTTTGCTTATGGCCATTCATTATTCTAGCTTTACCATAGCTATGAAGGGTGAGTAGTCCTCATTCACTCTTTGGGAAGGGATGATAGATATGTAAAAGATTAATCCGGACATTATGTTTGTGTATCACCTTTATGCTTAAATGTTCTATACTCCACTTGTTTTTTGGGTGATTGAATGCACCTAGCAAAGTAAAGGTACTTTGTATAATCAACGGATCTTTCTATGATAAATGGATGACTCCTACATGGAAAGATCCATTGATTCAAGGCAAGCACCCTAACTAACTCTTCATGACAAACTTTCAATGTCCACCATTATTGCACTTCATTCCTATCTTCCGATTAATTTGCCGTTGACACGGGAGTTAATTGAGTTATAAAGCACAAACATAATGCACCGGACAATCAACTACATATTCTGATTCCCGAACCAAAGAGTGTTTGTTACATTTAATCATCTTATATTTTGTCTAGAAAAATACCCATTGGAAAGAATCTTACATTCTATCCAAAACTTCCCACAACTTCAAAATCATAATATTTCCAGTTACAAGTCTTTCTCACTATTTACTTCAAAGAACACCAACCATAGTTCCATGAGGATTCGACTCTGGACTCAAACCGGATTATTACTACAACTTGACCGCCTGCACTTGGGTGTACACATTTCGGATCAAGTCAAGTTTTTGGCGCCGTTGCCGGGGAATCATAAAAGGTGCTCTTTTTAGAAAAAAGGTGAAAAAACCCTCTCTTTTTGTATATATTTTTGCCTTATTGTGAATAATTTTGTTTTTTTTTATGACTGACACCAATCGCCTCTTTCAAAATTTGCCTGCTGAATCTTCTGGGTCTGTAAATCAACTTGAACCACCTTCACCCAAATCAGAAGCCGATTCTTGTAACTTCAATATGGCAAATATTGATAGGCAGGGTGAAGATCATGTGAGAGAGGGGGAAGTACCCAACATTCGAACATTGCGGGATTACTTACATCCCACAAGGAATAGTGTCCCCTCTTGTTTTGTTTTTCCGGAGAATGCACCCCACTTCACTGTGAAGACGGGGACAGTTCAATTACTCCCTCAATTCCATGGATTTGAAGCTGAAAATCCATATCTGCACATAAAAGATTTTGAGGAGGTATGTGGAACTTTTCAAGACAATTCTGAACTAGCCAAAATAAAACTTTTCCCTTTTTCTGTAAAGGACAAAGCCAAACAATGGTTAAATTCTTTAAAAGCTCTTTCAATCCCTAATTGGCAGGCTCTACAGAATGAATTTTTCAGAAAATTCTTTCCTCAGCACCGCACTAATGCACTCAAAAGACAAATCATGAATTTTTCGGTCAAAGAAGGGGAAACTTTTTATCAAAGCTGGGAGAGATTCAAAGATCTTCTCCAATCTTGTCCACACCATGCTTTTAAAAATTGGACTTTGGCAGGTTTTTTCTATGATTCCTTGCCCACTAGGTTACGACAGTTTGTCGAAATGATGGCTCAAGGAGAGTTCATGGGAAAAAGTCCAGAGGAGGCATTCAATTTTTTTGATACCATATCTGACAGTTCTCAAATGTGGGACTCAGCCTCTCCTACCACTGTAGAAGCCAAACCACCTACTTTCCAAGGGGGTAAGTATGTCTTGAGAGAAGATGATGATCTTAGAGCAAAAATGTCCACTTTGTCTCGAAAGCTTGAAGCTTTAGAGATGAAAAAGGTCCATCAAGTTGATGTTGTCCCTCCCACAGAACAAGTGTGTGGGATTTGTGCGCTAACAGGGCATCCTACTGGGGAATGCCCGACCATTCCGGCATTCAAAGAAGTTTTGTTGGAACAAACAAATGCCATTTCCAATTTCAACAAGCCTTACTCCAACCCATACTCTGAAACATACAATCCAGGGTGGCGGAACCACCCAAATTTCAGTTGGAGAAACACACAACCAACCTCCATGAATCAGCAACAAGGGCCACCACAACCACCTCAAGGACCTCCACAATATCCTCATCAACAAGGGCCACCACATCCACCTCAAGTACCTCCACAATATCCTCCATATCAACCACCACACAAAAGGAGCCTTGAAGATACATTGAATCAATTCATGCAAACCCAAATGAGCTATAACAATAGTTCTACTCAGGCTTTTATTGATTTCAAGGCCCAGACCACACAATCTTTTGAGGATCTCAAAGGCCACATTCAAAAGCTGACCCAGTCCATGAGCACACATGAGAAGGGAAAATTTCCTGCCCAACCAAAGCCTCCACAAGGCCAATTTCAGGTGGGAAATCCATCAACTATGGAAACTCCACAAGACCAAGCAAAAACTGTCACCACATTGAGAAGTGGCAAAAAGATTGACAAGTCCATCAGAAACATGCTGATTCCAGACCCAAAACCAGACTCAATTCCAGCCAACCCATTAAGTGAGCCAGAACTTGCAACAAAAAATGACTGTGATCCCATGATTGAACATGAACCAGAGCCATCAAGGGAAGAAGAACCCTCGTGTTCTATTCCTGCTCCTTTCCCTCATAGACTCAAGAGCATACAGAAAGCAAACAATCAGTCTGAAATTTACGAGCTTTTCAAGCAAGTAAAAATCAACATCCCACTTCTGGATGCAATCCAACAGGTTCCAGCTTATGCCAAGTTTCTAAAAGACTTGTGCACAGTCAAAAGAAGCCAAAATGTTCAAAAAAGAGCCTTCCTTACAGAGCAAGCCAGTGCCCTACTTCAACATAAAATCCCTTCAAAGTGCGAAGATCCAGGGTGCCCCACTGTGTCATGTGTCATTGGAAATTTCAAAATTGAGCAAGCATTGTTAGACCTTGGAGCTAGTGTCAACTTGCTTCCTTTCTCTGTCTACCAGCAGTTGGGTTTAGGTGAACTCAAACCCACTTGCATCACACTCCAATTGGCAGATAGATCTGTAAAAATTCCTAGGGGTATTGTTGAAGATGTACTTGTCCAAGTGGATAATTTTGTCTTCCCGGTAGACTTCATTGTTCTAGATACTCATCCAGAAGTTCATTCAGAAACTCCAATTCCTGTCATTCTTGGTCGACCTTTTCTAGCAACCTCCAATGCACTAATCAATTGCAGGAATGGTATTATGAAATTGACTTTTGGGAATATGACTCTCGAAATGAACGTCTTTGACATTGCAAAACACCCAAGAGAGTACGAGGAGGTAGGAGAAATAAATTCCATTGAGTCATTGATACAAGCACATCTGAATGACTCATTCTGTGAGAATCTTAGTGAATCAACTTTGTCAAAATCTGACTCTCTGGAACAAAACTCCATTGAGTGCCCTACCTTCAATGTGGGGACATGGGCTCCTAAATTTGAAGAAATTTCATCAAGTGGTACAAAACCACTATCTTCAAGTGACAGGCCACCAAAGCCTGAACTGAAACCGCTCCCATCTGATCTCAAGTATGCATTTTTAGGTGAGGATAAATCTTACCCAGTGGTAATTTCTTCAAAAATCACAGACTTGCAAGAAGCTCAATTAATTGAAGTTCTTAAAAGTCATAAAAGCACCATTGGGTGGACCATCGCTGATTTGAAAGGTATAAGCCCGTTAATTTGTAATCATGCCATATACCTTGAAGAGGACTCAAAACCCTCTCGTCAAATGCAGCGACGATTGAATCCTCACATGAAAGAGGTTGTGAGACTGGAAGTGCTCAAACTCCTGGATGCAGGGATAATTTTTCCTATCTCCGATAGCAAATGGGTTAGTCCAACCCAAGTTGTACCAAAGAAATCTGGAGTCACAGTAGTCAAAAATGATGCAAATGAACTCGTGCCAACACGAGTCGTCACAGGATGGCGAATGTGCATTGACTATCGAAAACTCAATCTGGTGACTAGAAAAGACCATTTTCCTCTTCCCTTCCTTGACCAAGTCCTCGAGAGAATAGCAGGCCATGAATTTTACTGTTTCCTGGATGGGTATTCCGGATACAATCAAATTGAGATAGCTCTGAATGACCAAGAAAAGACCACATTCACATGTCCATTTGGCACCTTTGCATTCAAAAGGATGCCATTCGGACTTTGTAACGCTCCTGCAACATTTCAAAGATGTATGCTGAGCTTGTTCAGTGACATGGTCGAAAAATTTTTGGAAATCTTCATGGATGATTTCTCAGTATATGGTGACTCATTTGATTTGTGTCTAGCTAACCTAGAAAAAGTTTTGATGAGATGCAAAGAGGCAAATCTGGTGCTTAACTGGGAGAAATGTCATTTCATGGTGAATCAAGGCATTGTCTTGGGTCACATTGTGTCATCTGAAGGCATGAAAGTTGATAAAGCGAAAATTGATTTGATACGAAATCTTCCTGCTCCTAGGGTTGTGAAGGATGTTCGATCATTCTTAGGTCATGCAGGATTCTACAGAAGGTTCATAAAAGATTTCAGCACCATAGCAAAACCTATGTGTCATCTTTTGAGTCAGGATGTCATTTTCGACTGGAATGAAGCGTGCCAAAAATCCTTTGACAAACTCAAAGGCATGTTAATTTCTGCCCCAATAATGCAACCTCCTGACTGGACTCTACCCTTTGAATTGATGTGTGATGCTAGTGACTATGCTGTAGGTGCTGTTTTGGGACAAAGAAAAGATAAGAAGCCACATGTGATTTACTATGCAAGTAAAACTTTAAATGATGCCTAAATGAATTACTCAACAACTGAAAAGGAATTACTTGCTGTAGTATTTGCATTGGAAAAATTTCGATCTTATCTTGTTGGTTCTTCTGTTACTGTATTTACTGACCATGCAGCACTGAAATTTTTGCTTACAAAAAAAGATGCCAAACCAAGGCTCTTGAGATGGATCCTCTTGCTCCAAGAATTTGACTTAGTCATTAAGGACAAAAAGGGTGTGGAAAATGTGGTGGCAGATCATCTGTCGAGATTAACTTATGAATTTCATGAGGATGGACTGCCAATCAATGAAAAATTCCCCGATGAACAACTATTCAGGACTGATGAGACCCCATATTACGCTGATATTGCTAATTTCCTTGCTACCGGAACACTTCCTCCATTTTTCACTCCCATGGACAAAAAGAAGTTTCTGAGGGAGGTCCGCAATTTCTTTTGGGAAGATCCCTACGTATTCAAGTACTGTAAGGATCAGATCATAAGACGTTGCATCCCCGCTCAGGAAAGTAGACAGGTAATAACATTTTGTCATTCAGAAGCATGCGGTGGTCATTTTTCATCTCGAAAAACCGCTGCAAAAATCTTGCAGTGTGGATTTTACTGGCCCACACTTTTCAAAGATGTACATGCTTTTTGCGTAACTTGCGATAGATGTCAAAGGTTGGGAAACATTTCAAAAAGAAACATGATGCCCTTAAACCCAATTTTGGTGATCGAAATTTTTGACTGTTGGGGCATCGATTTTATGGGACCATTTCCCCCCTCCTTTGGCTATCTATACATTTTAGTAGCCGTAGACTATGTATCCAAATGGGTTGAAGCAATTCCATGCCGAAATAATGATCATCAAACGGTGATCAAGTTTTTAAAAGAAAATATTTTATCTCGGTTTGGAATTCCAAAATCCATTATAAGTGATGGGGGTGCTCATTTTTGTAATCGACCATTCTGGAATCTGATGAAAAAATACCTGATTTTTCATAAAGTAGCAACCCCTTATCATCTACAAACTAGTGGACAGGCCGAATTAGCTAATTGGGAGATAAAATTAATTTTGGAAAAAACAGTAAAACCGGATCGCAAAGATTGGTCATCAAGACTAACTGATGCACTCTGGGCTTACCGTACTGCTTTTAAAACCATTTTGGGTATGTCTCCATATCGATTAGTCTATGGAAAGCCTTGTCACCTACCAGTGGAATTGGAACATAGAGCCTACTGGGCCATTAAAGCAATGAACTTTGACATGGATAAGGTCGGACTATCACGGAAGCTTCAGATTAATGAATTGGAGGAATTGAGAAATGAAGCATATGAAAATGCTAAGATTGCAAAAACCAGGATGAAAATTTTTCATGACAAGAACATAGTGCGAAAATCTTTTGAACCTGATCAAAAGGTTCTACTTTTCAATTCGAGACTTCGCCTATTTCCTGGTAAGTTGAAATCAAGATGGACTGGACCATACATTGTTAAAAAGGTATTTGAACATGGGGCAGTGGAAGTGGAGAACCCATCAAACGGTAACATTTTTACCGTCAATGGTCAGCGATTAAAACCCTTTGTGGAGAATTTTGTCCAAAATGTGGAGACCATTTTTTTTTATGGATCCAGAAAGTATCTCCGGATATCACTCCGGAGATTACGCTTGCCGACACAAAAAAGGGTCGGGTCAGTCAGACACCCGACACGATGGATTGACTTTATAAGGCCCCCATCGCTTTTTTTCTTTTTTTTCTTTTTTTTCTTTTTTTTCTTTTTTTTCTTTTCCCCACCACCTTTACTCTTTTCTTTTCTTTTTCTTCTTCTGCTTCTTCTCTTTTCTTCTTCTTCTCCACTGCATCCGGTCTTCTCTACCACGATCCAACCCATAACAGTACCATGTCTGCATTTTTCGATGACCTTATTCTCCTTCTCGTGATCTACATTTGTTTGTATTATCTACTTATGGCTGTTCTTCTTCGGAACGCACTGATGATCAAGGGTTTTTGTCCCAACGAAAACCCAGACCACCCCAAAGATGCTTAATCTCTGTTTTTTTTTCGGTATAGGTCATCGGCGATTGAACAGATCTCCACAGTTAACTGCGTATTCAAGCTCTACAAACCGAAAAACTCGAAACATTGGGGACAATGTTCAGTCTAGGTTGGGGGGTGAGATTTACAGTTTACAGTAGTTGATCTGCAATTTACAGTAGTTGATCTGCGCAGGTTGAACCCGTAAAATTTTCTGTAATTTTTTTTTTGTTGTATCTGTTCAGATTATGTACCTTGTATTAATGATAATATCTGTGGGTTAGTTTTGATCGTCTTTGTGACTGGCAGACGTAAAAGAACCAGATAGTGAGTCTTCAAACTTAGCAATCATGGATGTAAATCTTTTTTGGTTTAGTCTAGGAGTCCTACGTACTTTTCCATCTGATGTACATACCATGATCATGAGAAAAGCAAGATTAGTAAGGAAGGCTGAAATCAAAGAAAAACAAGCGAAATCCCTCTGTGGCAGAAGCAGCTTTGCCAAACGCCGTCGTGCAAAAAGGCTTGGTGCTTGTAAACAGTGTGACAGATACTTTCATGAGAAAAGATACAACAAATGTTCTGAACCAATTTCTGGTCGTGCACTCGATCGATTAGACTGGATAGTGAATGGGCAGAGTAAGGATTATCCTGACACGCCATCCTATTCCGGTACTGAGCTTAACCGTTTTGTGCGACAAGAAATCAACAGGGTTGCTGGTTGTCCGAACTACACAGATACGGAGGGGGAATCGGATTGACCTCTGTGGAAAAGTGTACTGAGGTTGGGAATGAAAGCTGAAGGTTCGAGTCTGTAAAAAATGTTCTGTACAAACTCTTTTGACTAAAATGAAAACATGGGCAGAGTAAGTAACGTCCCGAACTACCAACTAACAGTGTAGGTAGGGATTTGTTCTGAGACGCCATGACTTTTGGCTTAAGATTTTTTATTTTGATTCCTTTTAGTATGCATAATGTAGTGTAAAAAAAAAAAAAAAAATTTTAATTTTTGATTCGACGTTCGAACGTTACAACACGTTTGAACGTTTTTGCTAAAATCCTTCTACAATAGTGTACAGTTGCTTTTATTTATTAATGTTATTTTTAATGCATGTCACTTTCTTTTGTTGTATAGTTTTGTTGTTCCTAGTTTCAGATATCGGTGCATGGGTCAAAGCTCAAGTGCGAGGTGTTCTCTTACCCTACTCATTTTTTACTGTGTGTCATTAATTATCATATCTTTTTGTTGCATTGAGGACAATGCATGAGGGTGAGGTTGCATTATTTGTGGGAATATTCTGCGTGGATATCCACTCTGCCGACACTGCGCACCATTACTATGCACCATTATTGCGCCTGCTGCCATGATTTGCGCCTGCCGACACTGCCGAAAATAAAGTTAGAAAAAAAAAAAAAAAGGGGGTCGAGTCATTGGGGCGCCTTTATTAGGCCTCCCACCTTTTCTTTTTTTTTCTCCACATCTACCGGTGTTGGTTCCCCACTCCTTCTTCCCTTCTTCTTCTTTTTATTCTTCTTTTCTTTTTCTTCTTCTTCGTTGTTTTTTGTAAACACAACCCACCCCCTGCAAATCCATGGTTGTAGGACCTGACGACCCAGTCCTTTGTTTAGTAATTTGTGTTATATGTTTGTATTTGTTCATGGGTGTTCTTCTTCTTTTTGCATTCAAGATTAAGGGTTTCCAGCCGCAACCAGATCCCCCCAGAAGATGATTAATTGGTTTGTGTTGTTTGTAGGTTTCGGCAAATGAACAGATCTGTACCTTACAACCTCATTTCCAAACGTCATACACTGGTAAATTCGAAACATTGGGGACAATGTTCAGTTTAGATTGGGGGGTGTGGATCTACTTTCTCTAGTTTCGTATTTGTAATTTTAGTTTTAGATCTGAAAAAAAAACAAAATTAAAATTAAAATTAAAAAAAAAAAAATTCTGTTTATTTTTATTCTGGATCGCGTTTTTTTTAGTATTTGTGCCTATATTTCATGATCACATCGGATGCAGCTTCAACTGTCTTTGTGACTGGCAGACGTTAAAGAACCAGATAGAGTGTCTTTAGTCTTAGCAAGCATGGATCCTAAACTTTTTTGGTTTAGTCTAGGATTCTACGCATTTTCCCATCTGATGTGCATGCTGTGATAATGAGAAAAGCAAGGGATGTGAGAAAAATTGAAATCCGAGAGAAGCAACAACAACCATTGTGTGGCAGAAGCAATTTTGTTAAACGTCGTCGTTCCAAACGACTGGGTGCTTGTTACCATTGTGGCAGGATATTTCATATGAAAAAACATAATCAGTGTTCTGAACCAATTTCGGGTCGTGCAACCGATCGATTAAACTGGATAGTGTATGGGCAGAGTAAGGATTATCCTGACACGCCATCTTATGCCAGTCCGGGACTTACACGTTATGTGCAACAAGAAGTTGGAAGGGTCACTGATAATGACATAGATACAAGCGATGACTCGGATTAGATTTTTTTTTTCTTTTCTTTCTTCTTCTTTTGACAAAGCTGTGGAAAAGTGTGTTTTGGGGATGGAGTTAATGATCCGAATTTTTGTAAAAAATGTACATATTAGATGTACCAAATCCTTTTTAGAAAAAAAAAAAATGGGCCGAGTAAGGAATGTCCTAAAATGCCAACCTGTAGTGTGGGTAGGGACTTATCCTGAGACGCCATAGTTTTTCAAGTTTAATTGGTGCATCTAGTCTTCTTTCAATTTTCATAGATAAATGAGTATGTTTATAATTTTGAATTTTATTTCTTCTTCTTGTTTTAAAAAAAATATATATATATTTACATACTCATTTATCCTTGAAATATGGTATGTTAATAATTTTGTTTTGCTCATTGGAGCTATATTTTGGATGGATTGAATCATAGTTTTGCTGTAAACACGCTTTTCTATGAATGAATGATTCAGTTTATCACTTTTATTCGTTTAGCACTTTTTAGTTGTTTGTTATCTGTTAAAATGCTTAAATAGGAGTAGCACTTCGATAAAGCATGCTAACAAGGGTGAAATAGATATGGATGTTAGGATTGTTTATAAAAATGACTTAGCACATGATCGGTTTATCACCTCAAATTGACAACTGGAACTGAAAACCTTAATTTCTGAAAAATGGTATTTTCCCTATGCTTAAATTAATGATTGTACATTAGTATTTAGTGTTTTTAAGATGCAAGTGATCAAACTTGAAAATAGAATTGCTATATAACCACCAATCCCTGGAACACCGACATAATCAGTGGAGATTACAAAGAAAACCATGGTGAGTTTCGAGCTTTGCGATGCTTTGTGAGAGGATACCAACGATTACTCAAAGTAAGCTCTTTCACTTCCAAGTCTCGTTCAATAATCTCATTAATCTTGCTTTGATTGAGGTAACTAAAGTGATCTGTTTGCATACCCCACAGGAAAATTTGCACACACACAGATGCACATACTTGAGAAAGGATCTTAGGCCATCTTTGAATCGACTTTGAGCTTTAGCTTTTTCTTTCAAAAGCATATCCCTAGTCAACCATATTTGAGCCTGTAAAAGAATAAATTCTCTTTCAAAAGCCCATATGTTGACCAAGCCACAAAAACAGAAATTTATCATACCTTGCTATCCGAATTCTTGCACCATCTTACAAAACAATTTCTTTAAAAAAAAAAATGGCGACAACTCTTCAAGAAAAAAAAAAAAAAATCAAGGGCAGCCGAAAGAGAAGAATACAATGAAACAGGGACTTGCCAAGAAAGTGAAAAATGGGAAAATGAAAGAAAGAAATCCCATTTCCAGGCAAAATGTCGAGAACCAAGAAAGAGATGTGCTACAATGCATAAAAGGATAGTTTTTGAACACTATTGACGTCATTTCGTTAGCCACTGACCTCTAGCCCCATTATAACCCGCATAAAGCCCTAGGTGATCTCAAGTATGTTGCTTATGTATGTATACTACGAGTGGGGTATGTTAATTTGATGTGCTTTCTTTGCATCAATATCCTTTCATGAGATTATGCTAAAATTGACTATGTGTTTTCTCAAAACGTCTATCTTATTGATTGTGCATGTGGTTTTTTCGACTGGCCATCTTCTGATCACATGCCCTTTGAGAGGTAAGTCACTATAATCTGAGTGATTTGTTTTGCTGAGAGCATTCCAAGAGAGGTTTGTGAAATCAAAACTAGCCATGGACGGTGAAAAGAGGAATGATTGTTGTATACCAATTCTTGTTTCTAAGGATGATTATTCTCATGTTTAAAGACACCCAAATTCCAAATGAGACAAAGTGTTAATTTTTGCATAGTGTGAGTACCAATGGAAGGAAAGCTTGAGGAATAAGTCACAATTGAGAATCGGGGTGTCTTAACGACCATGATGCTAATACTTTTTATTAGCAACCCCACATACATTTCTGTTCAAACTGAAGTTTGTGGGTAGCTTCACTGAAAACCCTCACGAGACAACACTCGTCCATTAGGGTAAACCTAGTGGTTTAACGGCATGTTGCATGTGCTAAATGCAACCGGTTTACCTACGAAAAAGGCATTAGGAATAAATTTACATTTCATTACCATCTTATTGCTAGAGACCAGCAATGTTTAGGTTGGGGGGTGTGATTAGCACTCAAAAGTAGCATATTGTTACACTCTTTTTGGACTAATTATACTTTGATGGAGTTTAAATGATGATATTTTAGGTTCTAAAGTGAAGGGAAGTCCAAAGGCATCCAAGAAGTACATCTGAGGGTAACAAGCAGCTCCTTAAGGACATAAATTGGAAAAAACGTCACCCAACGTTCGAATGTCCAGTGGAACCCTAATGTCCAGTGAAACTCTAATGAAGACCGGTGGATGAAGACCGGTAGATGAAGACTGGTAGATAAAGACTGGACTGGTGGATGAAGACTGGTGGATGAAGACTGGTAGATGAAGACTGGTAGTTGGTTCAATATTTTGGCCTATAAATAGACCCATTGTTGGAACATTTTAGAGTAGAATTTAGAGAGCAAAATTTCTTTCATCTTTTGTAGCTTCCATTTCAATTCATGTATTGAAGATTTTATGCTTATGTTCTTATGGTAAGAGTTCTCTCTTATAATTGTCATTTCTTTATAGCTTTTATATTTACTTGCTTGTATAAATATAATGGAAGGCTGAGCCTCCTCTTATAATTGTCATTTCTTTATAGCTTTTATATTTACTTGCTTATATAACCATAATGGAAGGCTGAGCCTCCTCTTCTAATTGTTACTTGTATTTGCATACATCAAGAGATATAACTTATCCTTCGGTTGTGGTGGAAACCCTCCAAGGATAACTAGCTTTCTTCTATTTGATTGTTTATGCATTTTACTTTGTAACACCTTTGCTTATGGGGATGAGTACCATTCATTATTCTAGCTTTACCATAGCTATGAAGGGTGAGTAGTCCTCATTCACTCTTTGGGAAGGGATGATAGATATGTAAAAGATTAATCCGGACATTATGTTTGTGTATCACCTTTATGCTTAAATGTTCTATACTCCACTTGTTTTTTGGGTGATTGAATGCACCTAGCAAAGTAAAGGTACTTTGTATAATCAACGGATCTTTCTATGATAAATGGATGACTCCTACATGGAAAGATCCATTGATTCAAGGCAAGCACCCTAACTAACTCTTCATGACAAACTTTCAATGTCCACCATTATTGCACTTCATTCCTATCTTCCGATTAATTTGCCGTTGACACGGGAGTTAATTGAGTTATAAAGCACAAACATAATGCACCGGACAATCAACTACATATTCTGATTCCCGAACCAAAGAGTGTTTGTTACATTTAATCATCTTATATTTTGTCTAGAAAAATACCCATTGGAAAGAATCTTACATTCTATCCAAAACTTCCCACAACTTCAAAATCATAATATTTCCAGTTACAAGTCTTTCTCACTATTTACTTCAAAGAACACCAACCATAGTTCCCTGAGGATTCGACTCTGGACTCAAACCGGATTATTACTACAACTTGACCGCCTGCACTTGGGTGTACACATTTCGGATCAAGTCAATACCCTGAATTGTAAGTGTTGGAATTTTGAGGAAATGATTGCCTCGGTTGGTTGAAGGCATTGGCCTGTTCATGGTATGTCTCTTTAAGTGCCGGAATGCTCGGACACTCCGACGTGGAATGATCGACACCCCCACAAATAGAACAAGCCTCCTCGGCTCTTGACACATGAGACACCTCTCGTCTCCTTTCCACCTCAAGGCTATCCACTTTCCTAGACAATTTGGAAATTTGGGAAAGTAGATCCTCACGGTCTTTTAAGTCATACATCCCTCCCCGTGGTGGTTGACTACTCACTGGCATTGTCCTAGGTACATCACTTGGATCCCTAACATCCCACGATTGTGCATTTTCGGCCAAGGTACCAAAGTAATCAAGGGCCTCGTCAGGGTCTTTGTTCAAAAATTCACCATTGCACATCATGTCAATAAATTGCCTATGGTTTGGTGAGATTCCTTCATAGAAGAAACTCACCAATTGCCACGATTTAAAACCATGATGTGGTATGGATTGAATCAAATCTCTATATCGCTCCCAACACTGATAGAATTGTTCATTGGGTTTTTCAGAAAAGTTTTGAATGTCTTTTTTCAATGAAGTGGTTCTATGAATCGGAAAAAACTTTTTCAAAAAGAATGAAACTATATGATCCCAAGATAACATGGTCCGAGGTCCCATGGAATCAAACCAAATCTTTGCCTTACCCTCCAAGGAAAAAGAGAAAAGTTTCATCCTTGCAATCTCTTCCATGTTGTAATTTGGGATAAATGTTGCAACTATTTCCTCATAAGACTTTAGATGACTATAAGGGTTTTCCTTCTCAACCCCATGGAATTTAGGGAGTAGTTGCAACATCCATGGTTTGATTACAAAGAGATGTGCTTGGACAGGAAGGACAAGGCATGATGGTGTGGAGCTACGGGTCGGCTGAAGGAACTCCCGCATTGTCCTTGGTGAAGGGTCAAGTTGGATGTTCCCTTCATTCCTAGGTGGGGGAAATTGCACTCGTGGATTGGGCATCCTAGGTTGTTGGAATCCCCCACCCATTTGCCTATTCGGGTTAGCATCCTCATTATCAAAAGCATCGGGAGGGGGATATTGCATTCTTGGGTTAGGCATCCTATTTTCGGGTAACCCCCCACCCCTTTGAGCATTTGGATTCACCCCGACATTGTCAAAATTTCCACCCCCTTGGATGTTTGGGTTGACATCCACATTTTCGAAATTGTCACCCGCATCCTCGGGTGGGTCTTGGTCGATGTTCATGTTGGGGCCTAAGGGTTGTCTAACTAATCGGTGATAGTCGTCCCTTCTCCACATGCAACAAGATATCTATACAAATGAAATTGTAAACAAACAAGAATATATACACGAAACAACGTACCTCAGCCCGTGATGAAGATCACGGGACTTACCTCCATTGTTCGGAAATCACTCTCTTGGTTTGACACTTGCCTTCCCCGGCAATGGCGCCAAAAATTATTGAGCAAAAACAATCCTATTCCTAACCCTTTAACTACTATCCTTCAAATGATGCAATGTATGAGCGGAAGGAAGGATTTCTCCCCCTTTGGGATAGTGTGAAAAGAAAGGGCAATAGGAAAGGGAAATGGGATGATGTAGATATGGAATGTGTATGCACAAAAATGCTCCCCAATCGCAAGGAGACTTTCGTGAGTTGTGTTTTACTTGGAAAGTATTCCAAGGTCGATTCCACAGGGAAGGAAGTGAGCAAATGTGAAAGTGATTTAGTGCAAAAGAAAGTGTAAAATTCTTGTTGTTGGAAATTGTTTGGTGAAGTGTGTGTTGGTGAAATTAGAATGAGAAAACAAGTGTTGGCAATTCCAAGAGATCCCTCCAATGGGTATACTATCTCAACTCAAAACACTCCTCCGATTGAGCAAGAATGAACGGTTGATTCACGGGAAGCCGAGGATGATGATGGTGAGTGCCTAAGCATAAACCGTGACTAGGCCTACGGGTTATCAAAGACTCACCAAATCATCCACCTTCAATCCGGTCAAACCGAACCATGGGACTCTAAAGGGAGGGTGTAGAAAGAGTTGAAATGGTATACCCCAATGAGGATTCCCCTTGGTCTTGCCAACAAAAAGTGCTTAGCTACTCATACTTGAACTAGACATGATAATGTAAAGGTAATGCATTCTAAGGCTATGGAGTCTTTAAGTAACTAAGTGCAAGAAATCCTAGACTAGAAGTGAATGAAATGAAAAGCTATTTTATATCTATGAACAAGAATAATCTTGAAAGCATTAATGGTAGAACATAAATGGGAGCATTCAACTAACCAAACATGAAGGGAAAACAACATTTATGGCATTCAATGAACTACTAAGATTCTTACTCAAGATTACAAGACAAATGCAGTAGGAGAAATGGTAAAATCGTCACTTTCTCTCTCTAAAAACCATTATTCATCCTCTTCTCTGCCTAGAGCTCCTCTCTCTAAAAAACTATCCAATGTAATACATGATGAATCAATATCCCCCCAAGGAGACTCTTGCTTTCCCCCCAAAACGTGCCTGGAGAGAGAGGGAGGTCTACCGAGTTGATCTCCATCACTAGGGGTGCAACAACATGGGCTGGACAGGGGGTGAGGCAGAGCTGTCTGCCCACCCAGCTTCCTTCTTCTTCTCTCTCTTCATTAATTATCAAGACTCATCCCAATCAATGCAGGGGTGAGGGAGGCTCCAGGATGTGTAAGGGATGTCAGGAAGCATGTAGGAGAAGTGCATGTGGGACCCTCCAAGCCGCAAAGTTGAGTTACAGGCTGTCTGGAGAAAAGTGCAAAAACCTTCCGGAAGGTCGACATACACCTACCGGAAGGTCGCTGAAAGAACAGTTAAATGAAAAGAATCAAATGCAAGAACTTCCGGAAGGTCGACATCAGTAGCAAAAATCTTCCGGAAGGTTCATTCCAGTAGCCAAAACCTTCCGGAAGGTTCATTCCAAAAGACAAAACCTTCCGGAAGATTTTGGCAGTCAAAAAGAAACCCAAGGCAAAACCTTCCGGAAGGTCCATTCCAGAAAACAAAACCTTCCGGAAGATTTTGGCAGTCAAAAAGAAACCCAAGGCAAAACCTTACGGAAGGTCCATTCCAGTAGACAAGTCCTTCCGGAAGGTTTTACTCCAGTAGCTAAAATCTTCCGGAAGGTTCATTCCAGTGGACAAAACCTTCCGGAAGGTATTAGCTGTGAACAAGGCATCCAGGGTTTTTAGCAAAACCTTCCGGAAGGACGACATACACCTTCCGGAAGGTTTTCAGACTGTGAGCAAAAATTGGATTTCTTTCCCCTCCAGACCATCCTTAAAGCTACCCCATACACTCCATTAGCCTCATAAAACACCATGGGGGTTTAAATCATGTCATTTACATCATTTTACATGCATTCACCCAAAATTCCATCAAGCCACAAACAAAACCAAAACACTCCCATTTATTGACAAAAAAGGTGAAACAAAAGCACATTAGCACACCATACATGTCATTGTTATGTGCTAATCACCCTCCCATGAAAGTAGGTGGCTTGTGTACCTTAAACTTTTGGAGGTTACTCGAGCCCCCTTTGCCCACATTGGCGCAAGCTTGTGCAAAGGTAGCCACCATTGTGCCTATAGCCTCCATGAAGGCTTGTTGGTCAAAGGCCGGTAGTGGTTGATTGTTGTTCCGCCCACCTCCTCGACCATTTCGGTGTCCTCTCCCTCTATTTACCATCTACGCACATGTCAAATAGCAACAGAGTACTTAGTATCCCAAGGTAGGGATCAAAGTCAAAACATTGAGATTTCTCTCTTTGTCTCACTAGTAGAGCGTGTGTCATCCACTAGTAGACATCTATACCTTAAACCGTCTTGTTCCTTCTGTTTTCGACCTCCAAGGTTGTGTTCTCTAACCCAATTGTCTTCTTTCCATATACATTTCATCATGCATATTATTCACATAACACATAACATGTAGCGTTTAGAGCACATAACATGTAGCGTTTAGAGCACTTAACATGTGATGCACAATGGATGCAATGGCCTAGACCCATTCCCCGCAAGTACTAGGTAAATCGAGAATCTAGGCTCTGATACCAAGTTGTGATGGTCATCAGAGCCTAAGCTACACCATGGACTCTAAACCTCTTTCATTCTCTAAATGGAAGATGACAGACTCATTTTCCACAAGGCCCATATAAGACTTATGGCCTATTCTCTGATACCAAGTTGTGACGCCCCTAGAATCGAGGGTCCTTTGTCAACCCGTTGATCACCTATCAACCCGCAGAAGTACCTGTGAATGTCGCATAACCCGACACCACATCGTAACATCCCCTTCACCAGGATCGTAACCAACACAAAGTTTGGGCAGAGTCTCCCTTGTACCGGGCACTCCCAAACACATAACCTGTATACATTTCAATCACTTGACCATTCCAAGCTCCAATATACATTAATTTATCCTTAATATTACTCCATTTACATCCTTTGAACAAAAGGGCTCAAGGCCTAAAAGTTTGGCAAAGTTATTTTGAATTTTTTAAAATTTTGGAGGATCTACCGGTAGCTCGTGTACGTGCTACCGGTAGCTAAGCCCTCTGCCAACGAGCTACCGATAGCTGAAACGAGCTACCGGTAGCTGAGCCCACTGCCCGCGAGCTACCAGTAGCTGTGAAACGAGCTACCAGTAGCTACCCACTACAATTGTGCTACCGGTAGCTAATCAACGTGTTACCGGTAGCAGGGCCTAGTTTCCCCCTAATTCAATCTTTTTTCAATTTCAACTTACCCGATCTCTTACAACATTTACCCAAACTCGTATAACATCAAATTTTACACAAAATATAGTACATATGAGTTCACTAAACAATCATTTATACAATGTTACAAATTCAAAACTAATTACACGATTATTTTACAAAAATGTAATCTAAAGCCACAACTCGATTTTTTTCATCAATGAGGGCCCAAGTGAGAGCCGTCCACCGGCGCTGGTCCCACACCTGAAATGTTGTCCCCATAAAGGGTGAGCCACACTCAATAGAGTATCTCCTAAAGAGACTACTCCCCAACCTAGATGCATATGAAATGCTCACATGCAATTCAACAATTAAACAAGCATTCATCCAAGAACATACAACTTCAAGAATGAATGTCACAATGCTATGTCATGTTACGAGGTAAGACTCACTCATGCAACGTAACCCGAGCCTTCATTGGCTCTCATAACACATGCAACGTCATGCGTATGAATCCGAGCATTCCAAGCCCCCGCCATTGATGTTACACATCCAATGACCATTTATAAATCTCGGGTCATTCTTGGGATGCGTATTTATAGACTTCCACCAACGGGTACCCAACAGACACAGCATTTAAGGACTTCCACCAACGGCTCCCCATACGCTGACACACTTTATGGACTCTATACCAACGGAGTGCATATCCAAATCACCGGGTCTTGCATCCAAGGGATAATCTAGCCCTTCTTGCTAACCCCAAACCTATATTCAATGCAAACCTGTGCAACTCATTCGAACCTTAGTCCAACTTTTTCGAGCCCACGCATCATCTACCAAGAATGGTGTTTAATCAAAACCATGCACACACCCACACCCATGCCAATTGCCCACGAATGTGATGTCACCCGTGCATATGAAAATGTAATGAATAATTACATTTCATATCATTATGCAATCAAGTTTTCAATTGTAATTACAACATCATGTTCAACATGTCATGAGCACAATATGAACAATTTCAATCCTCAATATAACTTATATCATAAAACATATAATTACATTCCAACATATTCACAAGGCATGTTATGTTAATTTCATTGAATTAACATGCTCATTTCATTCAAGGCATTTTATCAAACACCCAAAGGGAACAAAATCATGTAAACACACAGCATGTCCAATTCATCACGTATCTCATGAAATTGCCCAACAAGCAATTTCAATCAACCCAATTCATGCAAGAATTGATTTAATACATTCTCATACAATTTCTCGTACTCTAGTTACACTAGAAATACATTTAGACAAGAGATTTCATCTCTAAACATACTACCCATTTCATACGCAAACCCTAGGTTGAAAATAAACCTAGTCAGGAGAATAACCCTACCTCTTAAAACATAATACGAGTGGTAAAACTCCAAGAAACCCAAATCAAGCTTCAAGTCTTGATTTCTAAAAATTCCATCTTTGAGATTTTGGCGAAATTCCCAATTTTTGGTACGTAGACGTAGCTCTCGTCGTGTAGAATAACTTTCGTTCTTGGCCTGAGGCGATTTGATGAGAGGTTGACCCTAGATCGTAGAGGGAAGCTTGAAGAAAACCCCTCTTTCTCTCTATTCTCTTCCCTTCTCTTTTCCGAAAAACCCACTAGCCAAAATGGGGAAAAAATCTGATTTTTCCCCTTTTTATACCCCTTGAATACTTGGCCCTCGTTGCGCCACACATCCCGCCTTTTACTGATCCGATTTCGTCTCGAATCTATTAAATATCGTCCTGTTTTAAGTTAAATATATTTTATCTGAACTAATTTTAAATTACTTTTCATATTTCACAATTAAAACCCAATCGCGTTTATTTTAGTCACGCGACACCTGATCGCATCGAAAAACATGACAAAATCGACTATCTTAGAATTCGACGAAAATTGACTAAGTAACTAAATTTCGCAGGACGAATTCAACGGTGAGGTCTGTTTCATCATCTGAATTCTAGAAAAATTCAAGTTTTCAACCCGCACCGTAGCGGCTAATTACCATTTTGCCATTTTTAATAAAAATTTAAATTTTTTCGGGTTTTACAAGTACCACACAGGTACTTGGCATCCAGAGAGCTCAGGTACCAGTACCTAGGCACACAGGTACCGGTATCCCGAAGACAACGGATTCAAGTACCGGTACCACTCTGTCAAGAGCCCAAATACCGGTACCACGACTTATAGGTACTGGCACCTAGAAACCTGAGGGCTCAAGTACCGATACCACATACCCTAGGTATCAATACCTCTTCACAAACTAAAATTTTAAATTTAACTTCGCTAGGACTCCACCTCTAGAGTCCTTCCCTTTGGATAATGTAAATGATTAAATTTTAAGCATATACCTTGGGGTTTGGACCTTGGAATGGTCATTTGATTAATATGTGTACAGGTTATGTCTTGGGTAGTGCTCCGATACAAAGGAGACTCTGTCCAAATTTTGTTTTGGTTATGATCCCGGTGAATGGGGTATAATGACATGATATCTGGTTATGTAGTACTCACGGGTATTTTCGCTGATTGATGGGTGATCAACGGGTTGAGAAAGGACCCCCAGATTTTGGGATATCATAATTACAGCAAAGACATGATTGCACAAAAAGAAGTGATCTTAAAGCACATACCTACAACTCAGATGGTTGCGAACTCTTTACTAAGCCTATAGCTAGAGATGCGTATATGACTCATGTTAGAACTCTAAGACTTCATAGGTATTGATTATGTGCTAGAGATTGTATGGATCACACAGTCATTTGTATTGACATTTTTAGGATATTAATACATGGTTGGCATTTGAGAAAACACACATAATAAGTATGTTAGCAAGCGTGATTGGCTCACTCACACGAGCAATCACCTTTGGCGCTTCAGATAGTGAGCAAATATGAGATACTCTAGCATAAAATACCGCTCTATTTTGTATACCGAATGAGATCTGATATTTGATTATCGATAATGGAGACAACTCCATGTCAATTATGCATGTGTTTGTTGATTGGCCAGATGCGAGATCTTAATTTGGTATTTTTAAAGGGCAAGCAAATAGAGAACTTGGGTTAGACGCTTGCAAAACAACTAGACTAAGATATACATGGTGTTTGAGTATGACATAGCTCTCATTAGGATCGAGATACTCGACTGTAGCATGTATTTCACACTGCATGTGCTTGGTGACCAATTAAAGAGGTGAATGAATGGATCCCTGATTCCTCACAGTGAAAGTCTGATGAGCGCATCATATTGCATATTTAACGGCCTTATTATATGCATTTTAACTCAAATTTACATTTAATTACTTAGAGTTCGTTGAATTTGTGAATAATGTGAAAATTTTGATGTTATAGGTAATCATAGAGTAATTGATGGCTTTTGAAACCCTGCAACTATGTGTGGATGAGTGGTGAAGAGATGGACACATTACATGAGGATTTAGAGGCTTAAAAGTGAAATAAATCAAAGAGTTATCAGTACTTGGTAACATAGGTACCGGCACCCACACCATTTGGTATCGGTACCTCGGTATTCCACATTTTTTACCATGATCCACTTCGAACCTGAAAAATTACAAAACATGAAAGTTGTAGATCTGGATGTCCTCTGTCGTGTGTCAAAATTTCAGTTAAACGGACGGTGGGATCAAAAATTATGAAAAATTTACGAAAAATGGTCATGAGTTTGCGTCCCCCTTACGACCTACCGATAGAACCTTAAAACCTATCGGTAGAAAAACCTACTGGAAGTTTTCTACCGGTAGGGTTTGCCCAAAAGTGCCAGACACCTTTCCACAAGATTCCACCTACTTTGGGAGCCCACCTCTTGTCATCCCAACCATACCCTAACATCTTTGACCCACTATGATGGTCTTTTACACCCTAAAGTCAAATTTTGAAAGAAAAAAACATGGGAGGGGCAAGAGAGAATAGGGGTGGTTGGTGAAGGCATGAGAGGTATATACTAGGCTTGTCCTTACTTCTTGAAGTGTCTAATCCCTTCCCACTCATTGGAAGTCAGCTCTCACAGACCAAGGAAGGGGTATGGACAAATTTTGACCAATCTTTACAATATAATTCAGATTTTACAAGCTTTTGAAAGGGAGGCTACCTAAGCTTAGGAGTAGTGTAGAGAGAGAAGTTCCAACGAAGAAGATGAAGTTGTAGAGAAAGAAAGTTGGGTTTTTGCATTTCCTTCACCATTTTCATTGTAGTAAGCTTTATTTTACTTGTAATCCTTTCCTCTTTCACTTTAAACTGATTTATTTCAAGTTGTAATCAAGTTTATCTTAATGTTCTTGTATTTTCATTTCTACATTTGTGTTTTCTCTTCAAGCTTTGTTTTTGGGTATGAATGACCATGTTCGTGTAGTTTAAACCTTTTTTTGCATTAATACAAGTTTCATGTTCCATTTCATTACCATGTCTCTTTAGATTATGTTTCTTCTTGCTTTTACTATGAGCAGCTAGACTTTTAGTTGGTTAATCCAAGGGAAATTTCTTCTTGGGTATGTAAAATCGACTCTCATTTATTCTTCCTCGTAGTATAAAGTGGTTTGGTTTGACTAGATTGAGTGCGGATGTGATTGTGGGCTCTTGATACACCGTAGACTTGTCACGGGGTATGCTTGTGCCTAACACATCCACATTAGTCCCTCATTTCCTACGAATCAATCAAACACCGAGACACCATTGGTAGAATGAATTGAGTCGATTTTTCATTCCCATTGGAATGACCTCTATGGATTAGCCAACCTTGCTTTCTTGCATTTTTACCAAAACACTACTCACCAAAACCAAATTCACAAGATTTTCCAATTTTCATTTTTTCACAAATCACCTTTCGAAAACACTTGACCTTTCCTTCCCTGAGGAGACGACCTTAGAATACCCATTCCAAGTAAAACACGACATTGCAAGTCTCTCTTCGCTTGGGGAGCACTTTTGCATACACACACACATTTTTGTTCATCCACACACGATTTTCCTCATTTCTTGCATGAAACCTGAGGGAGAGTGACACTCACCAATTTCTATAAGCCATATACACATAGTCCGGGTTCGTATTTGGATATTAGGATGAATCGCAATCAAGCAAAGTCCTCCAAGTCACTTTTACATGACTAGGTTGTTTTGTATAATCAAACATTCTATGTACTCTCTAGCTTTTGACTATGTCATAAAGTAAAAAAATTAATGCTTAGCTACTTTGGCATGTTCGGGACATTGCTAGGAAAGCAGTTAATTCTAAATTTAGTGTCGTAAGGGAGAAAGGAAGACCATTTAGAACATCACGCGATATAGTCACTGTTGACAACTTTGGGCACTAGTTTAGATAGTGACAAATTATGAATATATAGGTGAAAGCTTCGAGGGTTAAGCATGCTCTTTTATTGTGAGGGATTAGAGATGCTTGAATCGATCTATCTAAATGGGTCTAAAATACTTGAGACACCATTTTTTAGTTTTTAGGGTTGATGTCTCTATGCTGGCTTTGTAGAGTTTCTAGTGCAGAGTTCCCAAATTGCGGGTGTGCTCAGTGGTCGCATGGCCCATTAGCCTGTATGAATTGTATATATAATGGATTGAGAGATATTGCAACGTAGGTATTACATTGTTTATTAAACTTGTTCATGATGGTATTCTTGTTATGAAAATATATATGGATGACATTATATTTGGTGTTACTAATGATAAACTATGTAAGGATTTTCTACAATACATGATTAATGAATTTGAAATGATCTTAATGGAACTTCTTTTTAGGTTTGCAAATAAATCAAGGGAAAGAAAGAATTTTCATAAACCAATCTAAACATACCAAGGAACTACTAAAGAAATTTGCTTTAGAAAACACAAAAATCTTATGGAACTCCCATTAGTACTTTATTAAAGCTTGATAAGGATGAAAATGGTAAAGATCTAGATGTTGAGCTTTATAGAAGTATGATTGGTAGTTTACTTTATTTGACGACTAGTAGACTCGATGTAATATTTTGTGTATGCTTGTGTGCTAGATTTCAAGCTAATCCTAAAAAATACATCTTAATGTCGTTAAGAGAATTTTTTGATATTTAGGAGGAATCACAAACTTAGGTTTATAGAATTTTCATCACCTGATCTTATTAGCTATTCAGATGCGGACTTTGCAGAAGTGTAAAGCAGATAAGAAAAGCAAAACTGGAACTTGTCAATTCCTAGGACACTCATTTGTTTCTTGTTTTAATAACAAATAAAATTAGGTTGCCTTATCAACGGCTGAAGCCAAATACATTACAGTTGAGTGTAGTTGCCCACAGGTTCTATGGATGAAACAAACTTTGCGAGATTTTAACCTAAATTTTAAAAGCATTCCAATTAGGTGTGACAACACAAGTGTCATAATCTTACTAAAAATCCAATCCAACACTCAAGGACAAAGCACATTAAAATTAGACATCATTTCATTAGGGATCATGTCCAAAATAGGAATGTAAAGCTTGAATTTATTAGAACTGAGGACCAATTAGCGGACATATTCACAAAACCATTGAATGAGGATCGATTTTATGAAATTGAAAGAGAGTTAAGAATATTATATCCATGGTAGTGGAGATTGGAAGGAGATTGAACAAATGAAAAAGTGAAAAACAAGAGAAACTTTTTGTAGGGCAGATGAGTCATCCAAACTTCCAACTTCTGGATTCAATTAGTAAATTTAAAAATCGACGTGACTCTTCGGGAAAATCTGACTCTCACTTCTCACAACTCCTAGAAACCGTTCCCTCTTGCCTTTAAAACCAATTCCTTTCTTCTTCCCACTTAAAAAATGACTCTCTCTCTCTCTCTCTCTCTCTCTCTCTCTCTCTCTCTCAAACCCTAGATCTCAAGTCTATCATCTCCCTCTTTGCCATCAAACTCACAGTTCCTTCATCTTCTCATTCTCTGCAAAAACTCACTTAATATACCTTCAAGAAGTAGAGGTGGCTCTATTTCATCTTCAATACCAAAAGAAAGAAGGATGAAACAAATTCTAGAGCTCCAATTCCTCAATGATGATTGTAGGAGACGTTGTGATCATTAGAAATCAAGAAATATCATCAAAGGTCAGCTATTAATCTTGTCAAACTTTTCTTACCTATGTGTAAGTATAATTTTTGAGATATGGATTGGAGTAATGCTATGTAATTGGACGAGACTTACTATCCCACCTTAGTTCGCATGTTCAAAAATTTTATGTGAATCTCAATCACGAGAAAGCAGTGACCAAAAAAACTTTCTTCGATAGCACTACTTTAAAATTAATGGGAATTGAGACTAGGGAATAAGTAATGGCAAAGGAGAAGAGGGTCATGGTGTCCAGTAGTGGAGGTGATGAGACCGAGGAAATGGAACAAAACTTTGTCATGGATGAGGATAATCCACAACAAATTGAGGAGCTTCATGGGCTTGATGATTTTAATCTGGGGAGACCACCTCGATGGGATGATATGCCACAATGAAGGATCTTGAGCTTCTTCGCAATTCGGTGGATTATCCTCACGCACAATTTGGACCTCCTCCTCCTCCTCCTTATATGGGGTGATCTTTGGATGCTTCCCCTCGTTCTCATGTTTTAAGACTCTACACTTGTTTCTCTCTCAAGATGTTGGATGTTTTTTTTTAATTAGTTTGGATAATTTTAAGTTTATGTTGGATGATTTTAAGTTTGTATGGATGGTTTAAGTTTAAAAATGTGATGGATGGTATTGTCAACTTTTATAAATAATGCTTGTTTGATTAACTGTTGGATATTTTTAATCCTATGTTTGATGGATTTTGTTATATATATGGAAGTTGGCAACCTTTTATTATAAAGGTTTGGGTGATGTGATGTGACATGGTAGATCTAAAAATACCATATGATATGCTACTTAATTAGTTGGGTTAATTACACTGGAAGTCCCCAAAGTATGAAATTTGTCTCATTTTGGTCCCCAATGTTTCAATTGCATCATTTTGGTCCCTGAAGTATTGAATATGTTTCTATATGGTCCCTCATGCAGACAGTGTCCAAATTGCTAATATTTTTTATCATAAATTTGTCACATGATACTTAAATATGAATAAAAAAAATAATTTGGATAACTCTTGATCAAATTTCTACACAAATTTTGGTTAAATACCTACCTAAATTACACAGTTTTGATCACGAGCTATCCAAAATTTGGTCAAAAGCTACCCATATTACACATTTTTTTGTTAAGAGCTATCAAAATTATTTTTTATTCATATTTAGCTATTACGTGACAAGTTTATGATAAAAAATCGTTAGCAATTTGGACATTATTTGCTTAAAGGACCATATAGAAACATATTCAATACTTCAGGGACAAAAATGATGCAATTGAAACATTGGGGACCAAAATGAGACAAACCCCATACTTTGGGG
Source organism: Ilex aquifolium (assembly GCA_951799425.1). Classification (NCBI taxonomy): domain Eukaryota; kingdom Viridiplantae; phylum Streptophyta; class Magnoliopsida; order Aquifoliales; family Aquifoliaceae; genus Ilex; species Ilex aquifolium. The sequence goes on from OX637399.1 coordinate 16,693,452, forward strand.
ACCTCTAGTGCAATTAACCCTAATTAGTTATAAAATACATGTTATCTGTTGATTTTCTCATCCTTTAAGTTTAATTGAGATCATTACAAACAACTTTAATACTAATTCATATACATGTGCTTAAAGAATTATACTATTATGTGTTACATATAGTTCTCTACCCTTAGCAAGTGATTAGAAATGGCTCGGTTTACTTTTGATGATGCCAAAAGGAAAGAAATATATGTATGTGTGCTATAAAAGGTGCTTCAGTTATCCTTAAGACATATACATATATATGCTATTTAAGTATTAAATATTTTCTAACATTGACCAATCTAAGCATTTTTAAAGATGATATGAAACATTAGATGGTGCAATGGCAAAAGGGGGTGCCTTCAATGTATATTTTCTTAAAATCTTGTTGCTAAAAAATGCTATCTGAAGGATGTATGGGCTCAGGGGAACATTATTGGATAACATGTCTTATACTTGGTTTTTATTTGAAGATGTTTTGTCATCATAAAAAAGGGGAGAACTTTGACCCGATGCTTTGATTAGCATTATTTTATTGACCACAAATATCCTAATGCGGACTAATACTTGCACTAGTGTATGGATGAGTATATGATCAAGTTTAAACATGTAAAACCCGAGAAAATTTGAATTTCTATGAAAAAAATGGCAAAACGGTAATTAGTCGCTATAGTACAGGTTGAAAATCTAAATATTTTGAGAACTCTGATGATAAAACGGACCTCACCATTAGATTCGTCTCACAAAATCTAGTTACCTAGTCAATTTTTGTCAAATTCTGAGGTAATCGAATTTTTCACGTTTTACGATGTGATCGGGCATCGCGCACACAATCAGATTTTAATTACGAAATATGGAAAATAATTTAAATTTAGTTCAAACAAAATTTGTTGAACATAATACGAAATGAGATTTAATTGATTGAGGACGAAATCAGATCAGTAAAAGGCAGGACGTGTGGCGCGTTGTGGGCTAAACATCCAAGGGGTATAAAATCAAGGGTTTCTTCTTCTTTTTCTTCTTCTTGCCATCTAGGGTCAACCTTTGGTCGGAATCCTTCAGGCCAAGAACAAAAGTTGATCTACGAGACGAGAGCTATGCCTATGTACCAAAAAACACTGATTTTAACGAAGTCTCAAGAACGGAATTTTTAGAAATCAAATTCTAAAGCTTGAGTTGGGTTTTGTTGGAGCTTCTACCATTCGTATTACACTTCAAGAGGTAGGGTTCTTCTCCTAGCTAGGTTTATTTTCAACCTAGGATTTGCGTATGAAATAGGTAGTATAATTAAAGATGAAATCTCTTATTTAAATATTGTAACACCCCGCATTTTCTTTTATATATGTATATAGATATATAGTAGATAATTGAGGTAAAAATGTGGATATGTGTAGTAATAGTAGGAATAAATACTAGGGAGACAAATGGATTGGGAAGTGGAGTTTCGAAAGTGTGTAAACTTGGAAAGGGTGATTAAACAAGTTTCTAAAAGTTTTTAGGCCCAAATAAGGTGTCCATTGAATCCGAAGGGTCGAACAACCTTGGGAGAGGTAATATGAGGTGTATTGGAAGTTAGGAAGTATTCCGGAGTGAAAACACACTTATATAAAATTTGGGTAAAAAGGAGTTGGGACACCTTCTAGTATTTTGGTCATAACTTTTTATCCTTATATCCAATTGATCTGAAATTTTGACAGTAGATAGTAGACATCTAGGGCTACAAAAGTGTATCTCATGAAAATTTTTCAATTCGACCTCTAAATGGGTCAAAATCGCACTGGAAGTTGGAATAAAAATCTGGCAGTCCAACCGTACCGGTACGCGTACCGGTACGCCCGATAAAGCCCAGCCCGATCCGACCTCGGGTCTTTCTCCATTTCTCTCCCTATAAATACTTAAGGCCGACTATTTGAGCCCCATTTCAACCTTCTAAACCCTAGGCACCTTTAGAGAGAAAGAGAGGGAGAGAAGAACATCAAAGATAAGGAGAGATACACCATTTTAGAAGATTAAAACCCTAGATTTCTAAGATTTCACTTCTCTACTCATTCTCTTTTCTTCCATTCTTCACCCACTCTCACCCAAATCTTTTGAAAACCCTAGGGAGAGGAGATTAAAAAGGAAAAGAAAGGAAAGCAAGAAGGTCTTGAAGCTTGGGTATTTGGCTAAAACTCTTGAGCATTGAGGTAGGGGTTTCCTCTCACTCTCTTACATTGAGGCTAGGGTATTTATATATGTATGTTTTGGCTATCAATGGTATATATATGCTATGTAATCATTCTCTCTTAGGCTTTTGACAAAGATTACATGTTTTACACAAAGTGAGGGTTTAATACCCATGAAATCTCTTCTCTAGTTTTAAAACCCTAGTTTTTGGGAGAGTGATATATTTCTTCTTAAATGCTTTCTTTATTATGAACTTCGAAAACTTTAGTGCTTTGTGTTGGGTAGCAAAATAATGTTATTGCGATCTCATGTATTTTCATGGTTGGTTATTGAAATTGTCATGAGATAAATTTGGGGGTTTTTAAGATATACTTGCAAATTGGGAATTTGTGTTTGGTATTGTATCTCTTATGAGTGTGGGATGACCATGGGTGGCCTTTGACGAGATATCGTAGAGTGGATAGACTGTTGCTTGCTCCGTGTGGGTTGGCATTATTGCTACCACTCGTAGTGGGGTTAGTGCTTTGGTAAGACTAAACCGCTATTGCTCACGGGTGCCGTGTAAGAGGGTTAGTATACTAATACCTGGGTTGGATACGTCACTGCCATTGGTATGGCATACGCCCTTCCTAAAGGATGGATATCTTTGATAAGATTTGTGTGGGTGTGTGTGAGCTAGATATTACTCAATGTGTTGATTCATGGGGTTTGCCTTACATCATGTTTGAGATACATATACATATGGATGGATTGTTGTATAATTGTGGAAAATGGTTTCCTACAAGGACTTGTGGGAGTATGGGATTCCACAAGGCTTTGTGGGAAAATGGTTTATATTTTGGAAGATGGATATGTATTGGATCTTGGTTTCTTTTACTGTTCATTTAAATTACTGTTGCTACTTAAACTTGAGATCTATTTTAAAATGTCCCTGTTTTACTTCAAAGATTATGTATGCTACTTGTAAAATGAGACCGGCCATTTTATATGTTTTGATAAACCTTGTTTGGGTTTGGGAGGAATGTTGCTACAGAGCTTAGTGCTCACCCCCTACAAATTACATTTTTCAGATACGGTGCGAGAGGAGAACCTCGGAGTTGACGAGCAGGGGTATTGGGAGGCCCCATTCGAGGGAAATCTAGATCCCGAGGTGGACATATAGAGATATAGCTTCTTTTGTACTAGACTAGAGAATTTATTTTGGGATCATGTAAAAATATAATCTTTTGTTATTCCGCTGCTAAGAGTAATTTAATTATTTTGGGATGTAAAGGCCATGGTTGGGCATATTCTTTTGGATAATGATGTAAATATTTTATGGATGATGAATGAAGTTTAATTTATGTATGGATGATATTAGTGCTCTCATGATGTAAATGGTTTTAGAATGTAATGCCGTCCAGGGTGGTATTTGGGGCGTTACAGATTTGGTATCAGAGCTTAGGCTTTAGGTCTTACATGGGAGCTGTAGGTTATGGATTACCACTGGAAAGGTAGGACTAGGTTGAAGGAACCGTAGGCTTGCATTTGTTTGAAGTTATGTGTTTATCAGATAGGTTAGATTCAGTTTATATTTAGGTTAAGGGTTAATTATTTGTTCGGATTCGATGAGTTGTCTCGCTACGCAATCAAGTTTGTGGTCACTGAGGCAAGGATAGCTAAACGCTTTGAACAAGATTTGAGGCCTTCCATCCGCGAGAAGCTGGTTACACTCTGAATTCGAGAATACAAGATCTCGTGAACGTGGACGTGTACGTGTACGTGGACGTGGACGCGGTTGAACAAAGACTTCAGACAGTTGGAGAAGATGGAGTTACCCAGACGAGAGCAGGCGTGGACCCGCGCCAATGCTTTGCATGCGGAGAGTATGGGCACTTCAAACATAGATGCCCCTCGTTTTCCCCAATGACCATGCAAGCAACCGAGCAAGTACCAGCAAACAAACCACCTCTACAAAGGCCAGCACAGCAGAGACCTCAGATAGCTCGAGGAGCGGGAGGCGTACCAGAGAGAATAGGCACGGATGCACGCCGATGTTTTGCCTGTGGAGGTGTTGGGCACTTCATAGATAATTGTCCATTACTTTCTACCAAGACCAACCAAGCAACTGGGCGAGTGAATGCAAACAGGCCACCGCTACGACAGCCATTACCACCACAGAGACCGTTACAAGCTCATGCCCTCGGTGGCGCCAATCAAGGAAGGGTTACGTGCAAGCGGATTACATTTCATTACCAGTAGGGTTTATTTATACGTAATCTTTGACTCTAATTTATATCTCCTTGATAGGGAATCATCATGTCTTGCCATTCGGGATAATACTACCTTGTTCCAAAATATATTATGGTTGGGTAAACCCTAAATCTTTTCTTATGCCTTCAAACCCTAGTTTACAAAGGAGATGTGTTTTTCTCTTGATTTCTCCTTTGTTCTTGATTCCCAAACTTAAATATTATTTGTTCTAAGATATGTTATGGGTGGGTGACCACCAAATCCTTTTGGTATGCCCTTGAAATCCTAGTTTTCAAGGGAGAGGTGTTTTCTCTTTATCTTGCCTCTGTCATTGATTTCAAACCTTGATAGTCGTTTGTTATCGATTCCAATACATGATTGTTACTTTATCTCTGATTCCAAGCTTGATATCCGTGGTTATTGATCTCGAGACTTGATTGTTTCCTTGTCCTTAACTTCCTAAGCTTAATGATCCATTTGTTCTTGGTATCAAAAATTTGATATTCGTTTGTTATTGATTCTACCCTTGTGATTCAATTATTTTCAATATTCAATACTTGATATTCTTTATTCTTGATTCCAAGACTTGAGTGTTCTTTTGGTCTTGATTTCTAAGCTTCATAATCATTTGTTATTGATTTCACATCTTGATAATTGTTTGTTATTGATTTCCATACATGATTGTTCCGTTAAATCTTAATTTCTCCTTTGTTCATGACTTTTAAGCTTGATGCGTTTTTATTCTTGATTTCCAAGCTTAATATTCATTTGCTCTTGATAGCCAAATTTGATATTCATTTGATTGATTTTAACTATTGTAATTCATGTATTCTTGATATTCAATATTTGACATCCTTTGGTTCTTGATTTCAAGACTTGGTTGTTCCTTTGTTTTTAATTTCCCCAGGCTTGATGATCCATTGGTTCTTGATAGCCAAATTTAATATTCATTTGTTATTGATTCTAACCCTTGTAATTAATTTATTCTTGATATTCAATACTTGATATTCATTGGTTCTTGATTTCAAGATTTGACATTCAATTGCTCTTGACTTCAATACTTGATATTCCTTCGTTCTCGGTTCCAAAAACTTGATATTCGTTTATTATTGATTTCACTACTTGATTTCTCCTTGGCCTTGAGTTCAAAACTTGAGACTTATTAGTTCCTGATTACAAAGTTTGATATGTCTTTGTTATTGACTCCAAGATTCGATTGTTACTTTGTTCTTGATTTCAAGCCTTGATTGTTTCTTATTTTGATTCCAAAGCTTGATATGGGTTTGCTATGGAATTCGAGACTTGATTGTTCTTTTATTTTAGATTCCAAAAACTTGAGATTCGCTTGTTATTAATTTCAAACCTTGCTTGTTCTTTTGTTCTTGATTTCTAAACTTGATAGCCATTTGTTCTTGATTCCAAAGCTTGATTATTTATTTGTTCCTTATTTCAAAATTCTAACGATTGGTATTGACCAATAAAATGGTATTTTCGATGATATTATGTTAATTTTCTCAAATTATTGTATATGGATTTGAAAGCTAAAATGGGAGGACAAGTCTGGTTAGGTTTCAACTGTAACCTTTGGGGGATTGTCATTTATATCAGAGTGCGCAGCGAACTAACGGAGTAAGGACTAAAATGGGGAAATTATGGAGAAGATTCAACTCATCCGAGAGAGGCTACGCACAGCGCAAAGTAGACAGAAGAGCTATGTGGACCACAAACGAAGATCCTTGGAATTCAAAGTGGGAGATTACATGTTTCCCAAGTGGTCACACAAGTAGGGCGTGTTTCGATTCGGCAAGAGGGAGAAGTTAGCGCCAAGATATGTCGGACCGTTTGAGATAATCCAAGCGATAGGCAAGGTGGCATATCAACTTCGACTACCAGCCCAGCTATCCGGAGTACATGACGTGTTCCACATTTCGATGTTGAGAAAGTGTCAATCGGATGCAACGCCGATTGTAGACTTGGAAGATATTGAAATTCAAGATGGAGCAACCTATGAAGAACAACCGTTGAAGATTCTCGATGCCAAGGAGAAGGTGCTCCGTAACAAAGTCATCCGACTAGTGAAGGTTTTTTGGCAACACCATGGAGTGGAAGAAGCTACATGGGAACCGAAGCAAGAAATGCGGGAGAAGTATCCATGTTTGTTCGCTACTTAAGATAAGTTTCGAGGACGAAACTTTCTTTAAGGGGGGTGGATTGTAACACCCCGCATTTTCTTTTATATATGTATATAGATATATAGTAGATAATTGAGGTAAAAATGTGGATATGTGTAGTAATAGTAGGAATAAATACTAGGGAGACAAATGGATTGGGAAGTGGAGTTTCGAAAGTGTGTAAACTTGGAAAGGGTGATTAAACAAGTTTCTAAAAGTTTTTAGGCCCAAATAAGGTGTCCATTGAATCCAAAGGGTCGAACAACCTTGGGAGAGGTAATATGAGGTGTATTGGAAGTTAGGAAGTATTCCGGAGTGAAAACACACTTATATAAAATTTGGGTAAAAAGGAGTTGGGACACCTTCTAGTATTTTGGTCATAACTTTTTATCCTTATATCCAATTGATCTGAAATTTTGACAGTAGATAGTAGACATCTAGGGCTACAAAAGTGTATCTCATGAAAATTTTTCAATTCGACCTCTAAATGGGTCAAAATCGCACTGGAAGTTGGAATAAAAATCTGGCAGTCCAACCGTACCGGTACGCGTACCGGTACGCCCGATAAAGCCCAGCCCGATCCGACCTCGGGTCTTTCTCCATTTCTCTCCCTATAAATACTTAAGGCCGACTATTTGAGCCCCATTTCAACCTTCTAAACCCTAGGCACCTTTAGAGAGAAAGAGAGGGAGAGAAGAACATCAAAGATAAGGAGAGATACACCATTTTAGAAGATTAAAACCCTAGATTTCTAAGATTTCACTTCTCTACTCATTCTCTTTTCTTCCATTCTTCACCCACTCTCACCCAAATCTTTTGAAAACCCTAGGGAGAGGAGATTAAAAAGGAAAAGAAAGGAAAGCAAGAAGGTCTTGAAGCTTGGGTATTTGGCTAAAACTCTTGAGCATTGAGGTAGGGGTTTCCTCTCACTCTCTTACATTGAGGCTAGGGTATTTATATATGTATGTTTTGGCTATCAATGGTATATATATGCTATGTAATCATTCTCTCTTAGGCTTTTGACAAAGATTACATGTTTTACACAAAGTGAGGGTTTAATACCCATGAAATCTCTTCTCTAGTTTTAAAACCCTAGTTTTTGGGAGAGTGATATATTTCTTCTTAAATGCTTTCTTTATTATGAACTTCGAAAACCTTAGTGCTTTGTGTTGGGTAGCAAAATAATGTTATTGCGATCTCATGTATTTTCATGGTTGGTTATTGAAATTGTCATGAGATAAATTTGGGGGTTTTTAAGATATACTTGCAAATTGGGAATTTGTGTTTGGTATTGTATCTCTTATGAGTGTGGGATGACCATGGGTGGCCTTTGACGAGATATCGTAGAGTGGATAGACTGTTGCTTGCTCCGTGTGGGTTGGCATTATTGCTACCACTCGTAGTGGGGTTAGTGCTTTGGTAAGACTAAACCGCTATTGCTCACGGGTGCCGTGTAAGAGGGTTAGTATACTAATACCTGGGTTGGATACGTCACTGCCATTGGTATGGCATACGCCCTTCCTAAAGGATGGATATCTTTGATAAGATTTGTGTGGGTGTGTGTGAGCTAGATATTACTCAATGTGTTGATTCATGGGGTTTGTCTTACATCATGTTTGAGATACATATACATATGGATGGATTGTTGTATAATTGTGGAAAATGGTTTCCTACAAGGACTTGTGGGAGTATGGGATTCCACAAGGCTTTGTGGGAAAATGGTTTATATTTTGGAAGATGGATATGTATTGGATCTTGGTTTCTTTTACTGTTCATTTAAATTACTGTTGCTACTTAAACTTGAGATCTATTTTAAAATGTCTCTGTTTTACTTCAAAGATTATGTATGCTACTTGTAAAATGAGACCGGCCATTTTATATGTTTTGATAAACCTTGTTTGGGTTTGGGAGGAATGTTGCTACAGAGCTTAGTGCTCACCCCCTACAAATTACATTTTTCAGATACGGTGCGAGAGGAGAACCTCGGAGTTGACGAGCAGGGGTATTGGGAGGCCCCATTCGAGGGAAATCTAGATCCCGAGGTGGACATATAGAGATATAGCTTCTTTTGTACTAGACTAGAGAATTTATTTTGGGATCATGTAAAAATATAATCTTTTGTTATTCCGCTGCTAAGAGTAATTTAATTATTTTGGGATGTAAAGGCCATGGTTGGGCATATTCTTTTGGATAATGATGTAAATATTTTATGGATGATGAATGAAGTTTAATTTATGTATGGATGATATTAGTGCTCTCATGATGTAAATGGTTTTAGAATGTAATGCCGTCCAGGGTGGTATTTGGGGCGTTACAAATATACTCATAGTGTAACTAGAGTATGGAAAATGATATAAGAATGTATAAAATCAATTTTGCACGAATTTGGTATTGTTGAAATTGCTTGTTTGGTGATTTCATGAGAATGCTATAAACTGGGCATGATTATGTGTTTATATGATTTTGTGTCTTTTGGGTGTTTGATAAAATGTCTATGATTGATAAGTATATTATTTGAATGAAATCGACATAACATGCTTTGTGGTGATGTTATAATGTAATTATATGCTTGATGATATAAGTTACATTGCGGATTTGAAATTATTCATATTGTGCCCATGACATGTTGAACATGATGTTATAATTACAATTGAAATCTTGTTTGCATAATGATATGAAATACAATTATACATTACATTGCATATGCATGGGAAGCATCACATTCGTGGGCATGTGACATGGGTGTGAGTGTGTGCATGATTTTGATCAAACACCATCCTTGGTGGGTTGATACGTGGGCTCGGGAAGTTGGGCCAAGGTTCGACTAAGTCACACGGGTTGCATTGAAAATAGGGTTGGGGTTAGCAAGAAGGGCTAGATTATCCCTCGGGTGCAAGACCCAGTGATTTGGATACGCACTCCGTTGGTATTGAGTCCATAAAGTGTGTCGGCGTATGCGAAGCCGTTGGTGAAAGTCCATAAATGTCATGTCAGTTGGGTGCCCATTGGTGAAAGTCCATAAATACCCACCCCAATAAAGACTCAAGATTTATAAATGGTCGTTGGATGTGTAACATCAGTCATGGGGGCTTGGAATGGCCTGATTCATACGCATGATATTGCATGTGTTATGAGAACTGGTGAAGGCTCGGGTTGCATTGCATGTGTGAGTTTCACCTCATAACATGACATGGCATTATGACATTTATTCTTGAAGTTGTATGTTCTTGGATGAATGTTTGTTTGATTGTTAAATTGCATGTGAGCATTTCATATGCATTTAGGTTAGGGAGTAGTCTTTTTAGGAGATACCCAATTGAGCGTGGCTCACCCATTATGGGGACAATATTTCAGGTGCGGAACAAGCGGCGGTGGATGGCTCTCACTTAGCCCCTTGTTGATGAAGAAAGTCGAGTTGTTGCTTTAGATTACATTTTGTAAAACAATCGTGTAATTAATTTTGGATATATAACGTTGTATAAAGGATTGTAAAACGAACTCATATGAAGTACATTTTGTGTAAAATTTGATGTCATATGAGTTTGGGTGAATGTTGTATGAGATTGGATGAGTTGAAATTGAAAAATGATTGATTTGGGGGAAAACTGGGCTCATCTACCAGTAGCAAGTCTTGATCTACCGGTAGAAAAATTTCAGAGGACTCAGCTACTGGTAGCACGTACACGAGCTACCGGTAGCTCCTCCAAAAAATTGCACTGGTTGCTTGTTGGCAAATGGCTCAGCTACCGGTGGCACGTACACGAGCTACCGGTAACTCCTCCAAAATTTTCAAAAATTTAGAATAACTTTGCCAAGCCTTCGGACCTTGAATCTTTTGTTCAAAGGATATAAATGGAGTAATAATAAGGACAAATTGATGTATATTGGACCTTGGAACAGTCAAGTAATTGAAATGTATACAAGTTATGAGTTTTGGAGTACCCGGTACAAGGGAAACTCTGCCCAAGCTCTGTATTGGTTATAATCCCGGTTAAGAGGATGTTATGATGGGGTGTCAGGTTATGCGGCATTCACGGGTACTTCCGCGGGTTGATTGGTGATCAACGGATTGACAGATAGCCCCCGATTTTAGGGGCGTCACAAAACATGTGTCGCAGTTAAATAAGAAAAGAAAGAAAAAGGCGAAAAAGAATTGCAACATAAGTTTAAGCAAAATCGCATTCTAGAAAGGTCATCTAAAACTTTGGATGTGCCATCGAGAAGATTACTCCGGAAGTCTGATAATTTTAAGGACTTTAGACCTTAAAATTCGATAATTCATGCCCAAAAAATCATCGAATATGAAACATATTGCCTATTTTCCCTATTTGTGTCAGAAAAAGTGATAATTGAGAAAAGAAGACCGTTTTCCAAAGTGATATTTGGGTAAACTTCATTCACACCCGTAGTTAGGTTTAAATTCAGTAACACCCCTTACTTCTTCTAAAATTTCATTGCACTCCCTTGTAGATTCTACTGTTGAATCAATGACACCCCTTGCCATTAACATCTATTTGTCTCTGACATGCTAAAAAGTGGAAATCATAACTTAAAATTTATGTGTTATGCCGAATATGCCTTTTAGTGCATCAGCTTATAACTTGGAGCCATCCTTGAAGTCTCTGATCCGAGAACGAGACTTGTATCTTTGTTGAAGAAAATCAATTTCTAACTTGTAAGGGAGTTTTAGTTTATGCCAGGTAAAACCTCTACCTCATTAATTTTTTTTTTTGTTTCTAATATATCTAGATGTTGTGAAGTTTTTCCTTTTTTTTTTTTTTTTTTTATCTCCAATGATGAATTTTAGGATGAATTTTTATTATTCGAACTGATTTGAGCTAAACTTGAGCTGCTAGCGTCAATTAAAATTCGATTCGAGTCGATTAAAATTTATAATTTTTTACTTATTAAATTTTGTGTCAATTAAAATTCGATTAGAGTTGATTAAAATTTATTTTTTATGTATTAAAATTTGAGTCTACTAAAATTTATATTTTTTTACGTATTAAAATTCAAACCAATTTAAGCTAAACCTGAGCTGCTAGCGCCGATTAAAATTTATATTTTTTTCTTATTAAAGTTCATGCCAATTAAAATTCGATTCACGTTGATTAAAATTCATTTTTTACGTATTAAAATGTGAGTCGATTAAAATTTATATTTTTTATGCATCAAAATTCAGGACGATTAAAATTCAATGTGAGCTGATTAAAATTTGATTCGAATCGATTGAAAATGAAATTTTAATTTGGCTCGAATCGAATTTTAATCTGCTCAAATTTTAATACGTAAAAAATATATAATTTTTAATTAATTCAAATTTTAATACTTAAAAAATAAATTTTAATTAGCTCGGTTCGAATTTTAATTGGCCCAAATTTTATTATGTAAAAAAAATTTGAAAATAAAAAGGGTCTTATTGAAGATATGTCAATCTAGAGGGGGTGTGAATGAAGTTTACTCAATTTATATAATAATATAGCTAGATTGTTTGTCTTGACCTTTTCGTGACTCAGATCATTTTGATCTGATGGTTCTTATTGGTCTTTCATTCTTTTTAAAACTCTAAGACTCTCATCTCTCATATAACTCTCTCTATCATACTCTCTCTCTAATACTATTATTTTTTTTAATTTATTCGGTGTTATTTTTGTTATTATTTACTCCATAAAATAGATGAAATTATATCTTATGCAATTATTTATTCCATGAAACTAATTCAAAGTTTTTATATATATGACGGCATGTATTTTGTCACTTGCTTCTTAATTTGTAAATAACACTTAATATAAATAAAAAATAACACATTGATCATAAACACCAAAATAATATTTAACATGAAATGAACCTTAAACTGTAAATTAATATATAATTTTATTAAAAATTGACATTTAATTTTTTTTCAATTTATATTGAACTTTGTCAAATTAATATTAAATTAATTTTTATTATTATCAAATTAATATTAAAATTCATTTAATCAATTTTTTGGAGTACTAAATTATATCAATTTTTTGGGTATTAAATCAAATTTTATTTAATTTTATTAATTTTTTAATTTTTTTGGTACTAAATTTACAGAAGAGCAATTGTAAAAATAGTAAATTTTTTTAGATGAAATTATCAATTTTCAATAACAACATTGACGGAAGGGAGACAGAGGGGTCTCAGTGCAATGTATTCAAACCTCAAGGGTCTCCATATTATTTATAAAATATCAAGAGGTGTTCGTATAATACTGTCAAAATTGAGGTGATGTCCATGATTTTTACCCTGTTTTTTAATTAAATATTATTTTATTATTATTTTATCTTAAAAATTTGAACAGTTATTGGTTAGAAGGGTTTGTTGATAACCAAAAAAGAAATGTGTGTGGGCGTGTCTCTATGTATATTTATATGTGGAGGATTGGACATTTGCTGATTAAATTTACAGTAATACTATGCTGACCAAAATTTGTGACCAAATAAAGAGACCAAATAACATGACAGTTGCTGATATGTCCCATTTGTCCTTGATTTGAAGAAAACGAAAAGATTTTGCTGATATGGCAGTTAATCAGCAACTGCAATGTCATTTGGGCTCTTTATTTGGTCCCAAATTTTGGCCAGCACAGCATTACTCTTAAATTTATAATTATATTGTATAATTTAGGGTTAAATGGAAATAGTGGTGATAAATTCATGAGTTTTATAAATGAGCAAGATTCGATTGATTTTATTTATTGTTTAAAGATTGTAAATTTAATTGTGTTCTGTTAGTTGTTTTTTTTTTTGCTTAAGGTATTTATTACATGAGGATAAGGAGGATTAGAAATATGGTGGTTGAGTTTATAATTATGTTGTGTTATTGGATTGAGTGGTAGTAGAGGTGATAAATTCTTGAGTCTTATAAATGGGCAAGATTATATTTATTGCTTAAATATTGTAAATTTCAATGGGTTATGCTAGTATTTTTTTTTTTCGAAGACATTTGTATATATGATGTTGTTTTGTGGAGTTTTTATATATTTTTATGATAGTTCCATTAATATGGAGGATATAATCGACGATATATTTTGAGTCATTTTAAAAGAAGAATTAGTATGAATTTTTTTAGGCAATTCTTTTTTAATTTGGGCAATTGTTTAAAAAAAATTTGTTTGTTGTATAGTTTATTCAGGCACGGGCAATAACTAGTATAATAATGTCAGGAAATGTCTGTATAATATTGTCAAAACTCAGGTGATGTCCATGATTTTTACCCTGTTTTTTAATTAAATATTATTTTATTATTATTTTATCTTAAAAACTTGAACAGTTATTAGTTAGGAGGGTTTGTTGATAACCAAAAAAGAAATGTGTGTGGGTGTGTTTCTATCGATATTTCTATGTGGAGGATTGGACATTTGGTGATTAAATTTATAATTATATTGTATCATTTAGGGTTGAATGGAAATAGTGGTGATAAATTCATGAGTTTTATAAATGAGCAAGATTCAATTGATTTTATTTATTGCTTAAAGATTGTGAATTTAATTGTGTTTTGTTAGTTTTTTTTTTTTTTTTGCTTGAGGTATTTATTACATGGGGATAAGGTGGATTAGAAATATAGTCGTTGAGTTTATAATTATGTTGTGTTATTGGATTGAGTGGTAGTAGAGGTAATAATTCGTGAGTCTTATAAATGAGCAAGATTTTATTTATTGCTTAAAAATTGTAAATTTCAATTGGTTATGTTAGTATTTTTTTTTTTTTCTGGAGACATTTGTATATATGATGTTGTTTTTTGGAGTTTTTATATATTTTTATGACAGTTCCATTAATATAGAGGATATGATCGACGATATATTTTGAGTCATTTTAAAATAAGAATTGGTATGAATATTTTAGACAATTCTTTTTAAATTTGAGCAATTGTTTAAAAAAAAAAAATTGTTATATAGTGCCTTCAGACACGGACAATGACTGGTATACATCTATATAATAAAACACATAGCAACTTGAATTTTTATCCCCTACATATTTTCCCCCCTAAAAACATCACATCACTCATTTCTATCACATGTTTAATCATTTATATATTTCTCCCTAAAAAATCACATCACTCATTTCTATCATATGTTTAATCATTTAATATTTGATTAATTTAATAATTTTTATTTCAAACATTATTTATAGACGATAGTATACACATATTGAAAAAATTTAATATAGTGTGATCGTTTTTTTTGGTGCTCGAATTTTATATTTTATCGTGTCTTCAGGCACGGGCTATGACTAGTCTATCTATACTACTATAAAATGCCAACAAAAGTAAAAAATATTTGTTTTCCAATTTCATCCTTAATTAATTAGTTAATTCCAATCCAATTCTATTCATCATTCATTAACTGCCAATTTAACTAATTTGAATTCAGCTAATAATGAACTCTAGAAGTGAATGTGGGCAGGCAAAAAGTCCCTTAGAGTGCCTCGATCGAGCAAGTGGACAGTCAAAAACCCATCACAAGCCAAAAACACTAAACCTGTAAACCCCCACATGTTTAGATTAATATAGTAATATAATTTTCTAGTAATTCTAATATAAACAATGATGTAAGAATAAACTAAATAGATAGTAATAGTAGGAATAAATACTAGGGAGACAAAGGGATTGTAACGTTTAAGTTTCGAAGGTGTGTAAACTTGAGAAGAGGGATGATGGAAGTTTCTAAATATTGTTAGGTCAAAATAAGTTCTTCATTGAATCCGGAAGGTCGAAAAACCTTGGGAGAGGTAATATGGGGTGTATTGGAAGCTAGGAAGTATCCCGGAGTGAAAACACACTTATAGAAAATTTGGGTAAAAAAGAGTTGGGACACCTTCTAGTATTTAGATCATAACTTTTTAGTGTGATCTTCAATGGATCTGAAATTTGGACAGTAGAAACTAGACTTCAAGGGCTACAAAAGTGTATTTGACGAAAATTTTCTGAATCGACTTCTAAATAGGTCAAAATTGATCTGAAAGTTGAGGATATACTGTCACCCACGTCCGGACGGGAATAGACACGCGTCCGGACGCGTATGGCAGAAACTTGGACGCAAAAACACGCGTCCGGACAGCACAAAACACGCGTCCGGACGCGCCAAACCGAGGGCTTCATGACTCAGACTTGTTTTGGGCGTTTTCTCTCCCATTTGCAACCCATTTCCATCAATGCAAACCATAGAGAGGCTTAGAGAGGAAGGAAAGAAGGGGAAAACAAAAAATTCAAGGGTTGATTCAAGTGGGAAGGATCAAATCTTCTAGTTCTTCACACAAAAATTAAGGAGCAAGGTAGGGGTTTCCTTCCATTCTTTTACATTGAGACTGGATTTATTTATATGTATCTTTTAACTCTAAATGTTATATGTATGCTATCCAATCCTTAATTCTTGTTATTCTTGCAATTAATGTCATGTGGAAAATAATGTGATTGTTGGGTAACCCTCAAATCTCCTTGCTTGCTACCAAACCCTAGTTTTCAAGGGAAATGTGTTTTTCTCTTGACTTCTCCTTTGTTATTGATTTCAATACATGATTGTTCCTCTATTTTGAATTCTAAGCTTGATATTCAATACTTGATATGCTTTATTCTTGGTTCCAAGACTTGAGTGTCCTTTTGGTCTTGATCTCTAAGCTTCATAATCATTCGTTCTTGATTTCACACCTTGATAGTCGTTGTTATTTATTTCCATACATGCTTGTTCCGTTAAATCTTAATTTCTCCTTTGTCCATGATTTTCAAGCTTGGTGTGCCTTTATTCTTTATACTCCAAACTTAATATTCATTTGTAATGATTCCAAAGTTTGATTACTCATAGGTTTTTGATTTCAAAACTTTAGTGTTTCATATTGAACAACAAAATGGTATTTATGATGATCTCTTGTACATTTTCTTATATTGCTCTTTGTACAACTACTTGAGAAAATTGGGGGTTTATGGAATTGTTCGTTAATTGAGGAAGTGGATATCGTATTTCTTGTTTGGTTGTTTGGAGGAACATGAGTGAGAGATTCCTTGTAAGGATGCTCATTCCTTCTCAGGAGGTTCCTTGTAATGATGCTTGAGAAACAAGGCTTTGAGGGTGAATTGGGGACTTGTGTAATTGTTGGTAATGTGAGATATTTGTTGGTATTTTATCTCTTGCGTGATTGTACGATACGAACATGGATTACTATTGACCGAGTATCATGTAGTGGGTAGACGTCTTTGTATGCCACGCGGGTATGAACTTTTCCTACCACATGGAGTGGGGAGACGTCTCTGTATGCCATGTGGGTATGAACTTTTCCTATCACTAATGACCACGGATTAGTAACGTGGGTTGTGTCGGACATACAGTGTGGGTTATCGTGCATTGTACCAGAAATGGTTTCGACAAGAGTTTCCGGAAGTATGAGATTCCGCGAGAACTTGTTGGAAACGGTTTATGGTAGAATGGATTATCTATTGTATATTGGTTATTGTTCACTCTACCATAGACGGTTTCTACAAGAGTCTTGAGAAGTATGGGATTCTGCGAGAACTTGTGGAAACAGTGTATGGTGGATTGGATTATATTTGGATATGGTTTGTTAACTGTATAGTGGTCCCACTTATTCATTCAATTACTGTTGTTCCTTAAACTTGAGATCTATTTAAATGTGCTGGTTTTACTTCAAAAGTTATATATGATATTTGTGAAATGAGACCGACTTGCTTTACATGTTTTCTAAACCTTGTTTGAGTTTGAGAGGATTTTCCTACAGAGCTTAGTGCTCACCCCCTACAAACCAACACATTTTTCAGGTGATGCTGTAACAGAGGATCGGTTAGAAGACGGGTAGGGGGATCCGGAGGGGGATATCTCGACGGTCCTTCTTTGTATTAAATTGAAGGGTTATTTTGGAATCATGTAAAATATAATCTTTTGTTATTCCGCTGCTAAGTTACGTTTAATTCTTTTGGGATGTAATTGCCATGATTTGGCTTATTCTTTTGGGATAATGCTATGGACATGATATAGGATGAATGAAATTTCTTTTTTGATGGAATTTATTTAGTCGTTCTCATGTTGTGAATGGTCTTAGATAGTAATACCGTTCAGGGTGGATTTTGGGGCGTTACAAAACCGAAGAAGACTCTATAAGTGACAAACTTCAACATAAAACCATCTACTTCCACACCATCATGTCTACGAAATTCAAGTAAGTATCTTTGAACTCTGGATCTGAATACACTCATTTTCTGATTCACTAGATTTGATATACTCTTTAGTTAATTGAAGTTCACATCTCTATTTTGACAAGCAAAAAATATTTAAAATTCACATTTGGAATTTTCAAAAGCAAATTTGTTGGTTAGAAGATTTCAAATAATTTTTTTTTTTTGACATTTTGTTGTGAATACTAAAAGATCTTCGACAAATTCAGGTGATCTATCCTTTTTTGGTGTTACTCAAAGCACTATAATTGAGGAGGCTGAAGTCAACGGTTGCGAGATTGGTTTAATTTATCACTTTGTGTGCCAATAGTGGATTAGAAAAGGCACCCAAAATTGTGTTTCTTTGTAAGTTGGCATTTAATTTTAGCTACAATTCTCGATTTAAACAATTGAAATTATGTTGCTACTTTGACACTTATAAATAATTTGGTGTATAATTTTAGAAAACTTGAAAATGTCACAGATTTTTTTACCAATTATTTGTGAAAATTGCATGTTTAACCTGTCCAATGAAAATATTTCTTCTCTAAAATCAAAAATGAGAAAGCCTGTCCAATTTTGTCTCAGTGGAGATTTAATTAATTGCCAGGAAGTTAATCTAAGGATTCAATAGTTACGACTTTCCCATGGGTTTTTTGACAGTAAAGGGCAAAAATAATTTGAAGTTAGACTTTCAGAAGGTTGAATTGATACTTAGGTTGTGGATTTTAATTTAAATCTGATCCATTAACAAGAACCTGACACAACACGACTTTAGACTTTAGAATTGACAGGATTGATAAATATGTATAATTAATGTGTTTGATTAATGTTATGACACTTATAACACATCAAATAAATTTCTTTTTGTGGTTATTGACACGAACACGGCACAAAATAGCATCACGCAGACGACACGACACGACACGAATTGACACCCTAGCTTATTACTATATTAATCCATTTACTATCTAATTGGTGCATCCTGCTACTGGGTGTTCTAATCTAAACAATAATGATTGTGCGCTTGGAACTCACTTT
This sequence comes from Ilex aquifolium, assembly GCA_951799425.1. Taxonomy (NCBI): domain Eukaryota; kingdom Viridiplantae; phylum Streptophyta; class Magnoliopsida; order Aquifoliales; family Aquifoliaceae; genus Ilex; species Ilex aquifolium. The sequence goes on from OX637399.1 coordinate 16,712,264, forward strand.
TTATTAAAAGTGGGAATGATTGTTTTTGCTTGATCTATAATTGGTAGATCTAGAACATTTTAAATCCCAAAATCAAAATTCTAACTTTATGGCAAGCTAAAAGAGTAGGGGCGGACAGTTTCCCTTTCCAGGTGTTGGCAAGATCACGATCAAGAAGTAAAATAGATTGGAACTCATATGGTGGAGCTAAAGTTTAGTATATTGGAAGGGAACCCTCAAGTGCAGCTGCACAGTCACCAACTTTGATGCAGTATTTAATGCTCTTGGTCGATAAAATATGAAAGTATCAGACATAAGTGCAAAGAGGATGAAGGTTATTTAAGACTCACATGATCGTATTTATGGCTAATTTTCAAGACGCAAGATGAATTAGTTTGTAAACAAACTGCAAAAGAAATATGAAGAACAGTGAAAAAACCAAGCTCAAGAAAATAAAAAACTTCAACAAGGACAAGATTAGAAAGAAAATTGCAGTCTTTCATTTCACATTTGTAAACAAAAAATGCAGATAAATCCATTAGAAGCTTTCTATTACTAAATTTATGAATTGCTAAATTTACTAAAACATTAGATGTTTTGATTTGGTTTTTAATATGCAGTGTGGTTTATGAAAAATTTTGACTTTGTCTTTCTCTAAATCTATTTTAGTTTGGGAATGCATATTGTACTTTGCCCATGATGAATACATTTCAATTTGAAAGAATGACTCTGCTTATTTGTAATTTGGCTTTAGCATTGTTGATTTTGTCTTATTTTTTTTTATATATTTTATGGTTTATGAATATTTTAAACTCCTTCCGTCTTTAATGTATTTTAGTTTATTAATCCACGTTATGCTTGTCTTGACATGTTATGATGAACAAAGTGTGACTTATATCAATGACCCATTTTAGTTGTCATGTACAAAGCTTTTGCATCGAATCCATTGAGAATCTGCTCAACATTTCTTTGCTATATAACAAAGATAATTTGGAAATTAGTTGTAAAGCGATCGATTAATGTAAAGGGTAACAACGACTAATTTGCTAGTGATGGAAATTGTATAACATATTGCGGAAGCGTAGGATTAAAAACATACCTTATTCGCTTTAATCCAAAAATCCAAAAATCGTTTGAGGATGTTCCACGTACTTTAGAATCTGAAAATCGTATTTTCTTCGATTGTTCGAGCAGTATGGTATTGTTACACAATAGGAATCAACACCGAGTTTCCACAACACAAAAACCTTACGAATGTTATGTAGGGAGAGAGAGAGAGAAGAGAGTTTTTAACGTTAGATGAATTATCAAAAGGTGTCTCATGTATTGGATTGTCTTGGGTTTTAAAAATACAACCAATGAGTGTCATTAAGAGACACATTCTATAGGGATACGTCTGTTAATATTTAATAAACATGTATTTTGAGTGATAAAGGATACCTCCAAAAGACATGCCCCTTTGGACATTTTTTAATTTGGGTCAACCCACCATGGGCGCCCCGGTTCGGGTCCATGACCCAACCAATATCTAACAACTAGCATTGCAAACAATAGCTGACGAAAGAAAAAATAGTGAAAAATAACAATTATATTAGCATTGGCTTGATTCGGACGTGAGACTCTTTACAGTAGTATAATGCTAATACTTAAAGGATAAAAGTTTTATCATAAAAATATGCTTCCCAAATTTGTTTACCAAATGTCATATCCTAAATGATGTGTCGAAATCCTATGCATTATATGTTTGGTGGAAGTTAGCGGACTCACTGATGTAACCGCCCACAATAATTTGAGATACAAAATTTAGTAAGCATAACATTGTTCTTAATTAAATAGTCATGATAACCATATGAAACCAAAATAATGATATTGTTCTAACAATCTTACACTTTTAGTTATAGCAAATAACAAAAATTCAACTTGGTATATTTGACAAACATTAGAAGCATTGACCACAAAAGTGAAGAGTGAGTTATCTTATTGGTTCTGAAAAAATAGTTGGAGAATATTTAAAGCTCGATCAAAGAAAAACATAATCATTAAATGTAATGCATATTGATATAAGATTGATTTCCCAAATTATTTTACATGCACCGTGTGTATCAACTAATATACATAAAAACATTATGTAAAATAGACTTTTCCGTTAACGCCGCTGATAATCTTTGACAAGGGGTGTCACTAAAATTTTAGAAGAAATAAGAGTTGTCAATTTAGACCTAATATAGGTATGTGAATGAAGCTTACCCGTGATATTTTAATTCCGTTGGCGAATTCAATACCTATTTTTTTTTATTTGGCTGGTAGTTTTTGTTGCAGAGGAAGTAGCTACCGCCGCCAATCCCGCTTTCCCTTTTGCCGCCACCACCAGCACCTCCTCCTCCACTCCAGGTACTGCTAAACCCCAAATACCTCCCAACTCTAATGTAACAGACACTATTCTGGTTGATGTTTCAATTTTCGTCTTCGTTTTGTACTTTCTAGGGTTTGTTTCTGAGCTACTGGTACCATGGCAATGGATAGTGGTACCAAAGAGCAGTCCCATAAGTCTCACCGGTCCCGTCAATCCGGTCCTTCCGCCAAGAAGAAGGCCAAACCCGGTAGCAAGAAGGGCGGCATCTCTGACCACCAGAAAAAACACAACCCTAAGGTCCATTGTTGATTTCACACATATATTGATTGTCGGTGTTATTTGATAGCGTATTGAGTTATGTGACTGTGTTCTAGGCCTTTGCATTTAGTTCTACGGAGAAAGCCAAGCGATTGCAGTCGCGTGCTACTGAGAAAGAGCAGCGTAGGCTTCATGTCCCAACTATTGACCGCAACATTGGAGAACCAGCCCCGTATGTTGTTCTTGTCCAGGGCCCTCCCAAGGTAATTTCCAGTAACAGAGCGAAGTAGGAGCAAAATTTGTTGGGTTTTGATTTATTTGATTTTGAATGTATTTTTTTGGTCTCTTAGGTGGGGAAGTCACTTCTCATAAAGTCACTTGTTAAGCATTACACCAAGCATAACCTTCCCGAAGTCCGAGGCCCCATTACAATTGTATCAGGTTGAAACAATTTGCTCTTCTTATAAAAATTGCTTTTGTGATTTTGTATATGGAGATTGTAATTTACAGAGGTATTGAATGAATGAATTATTATATTATATTAGGTAAGCAAAGGCGGCTACAATTTATGGAGTGCCCGAATGATATTAATGGCATGATTGATGCTGCGAAGTTTGCTGATTTAGCGTTGCTCCTCATTGATGGAAGCTACGGCTTTGAAATGGTGTGGGCTTTTGTTGCTTTCCTTCATCCTTATTTATGTTCAGATATATGCTTTACTATTAATAATTTTTAAGCTACATTTGTATTGTAAAAGAATTTAGGTAGGATTACAGGAGGGATTATGGCATATGATCCCAGAAATAGTGTGGAAGGTAAGGAGAGTGGGACAATCCGAAATGAGAGAGAGTAGTTTATGGAGGATGAGCAAGAATCACCCTTTGGGCAGTAAACAAGGATCAAATTTTCGTTTTGGTGCATTGTTTCGGTCACCTAAGAAACGGTAACGTTTTGACATGTTTTAAAAATGTTTTGACCCGTTTCGAAAATATAATGAAAAAAAATAAAAAATTTAAGAATTATTTTTTCGAAACATTGGTTGAAATATACCAAAATATCTTGAAATACCTTGAAACATTCTGAAATAATTGTGCAAATGCATTGAAATATAATAAAACATTTCGAAACATTCAAGGATCAAAATTTCGTTTCGGTGCATAGTTTCGGTCACTTAGGAAACAGAAACGTTTCGACATATTTCGGAAACGTTTTGACCCGTTTTGAAAACAGAATGAAAAAAAATAAAAAATTTAAGAATTATTTTTTCAAAATATTGGTTGAAATATACCAAAATATCTTGAAATACCTTGAAATATTCCGAAATAATTATGCAAATGCATTGAAATATAATAAAATATTTCGAAACATTATGGAATACTTTGAAGTATTAGAATTTCGATTTCATCACTGATTCGTTTCGGTCTCCTTGAAAACGAAAATATTTCGGATTTTTGACCGTTTCGAAACGATATTTTCATCCTTGGAAACATTAAGGAACACCTCGAAATATTAGAATTTCGATTCCATCTCTGATTCGTTTTGGTCTCTTTGGAAACAGAAACGTTTCAGATGTTTCGACTGTTTTGAAACAATATTTTGATTCTTGGCAGTAAGGGACAAAACTTCGAGGGTTTCAGGATAGTGTCTAAGAGAGTGTGTACGAGTCTATCTTGAAGTCTTGAAAAGAAAAAGTGATGCAGGAAGACCCAACCACTTGGCCCAAAAGCTACGACTTGTGGGAGAGGTGGAATTAATTCTTTAATCCCATAGTCCAAGTTGTAGTCAATCTAGGGGACTCACATCAGTACTAGAATTGATGCTCCACACCTAGTATGCTTTTTTACATCTAAACTAGAAGAGCCTCATACACAAGACCTTTCACTCTGATATCATTTGACGAATGAAGACCTAACCACTTGGCCTAATAGCTGCAACTTATGGGAGATGCCAAATCAATTCTTTTATCCCATAACCCAAGTTCCTGGCAATTGGGGTGGACCCCATTAGTGCGGGGAATGATGCTTCACATTTAGCATTCTCTTGCATCAAAAAGGGCTTTCGAAAATGGTTAGTTGCGTACTGACGTTGGTCACGATGTTGTCGTGGAAGATTTTGACTTGAATTGTGTAGGTTTGGTTCGGAAGGGACTATCATGTAAGTGTGGGGGTTGTATGGAGTTTTTGATATATCTTTTCTATTCCTGCACACGTTGGGGCATTATGCCTCATATTGGGCATAAGTGCATGACACTGGAGTGAGGCATCCTTTCCAATACCTTAAACAATGTGCCTTCTAGATTTCTAGGGGTATGGATTGCTAAAAGCCATAAAATTCAATGTGGAGTTGCTTTGAGTCCTGTTATCTGAGCGGAGAAAGCCCCGACACCATTGTGCTACCTTTGGAATCACATCATTATAAGGAGGGTAGAGGGTAGTTTTGCTTGAGTGTTCTATCGAACATGCTGGATAGTGACTAGATGCACCATGCTAGTTTATTGCACCTATTCAACTAGTTATATGGAGAACTGTATGCTGGGAACTAAGAAGATAGGGGATAGCGAGTAGCCATCGGGATGGCTTTATAGCACCCACAACCTTTCATTGCTCTTCCAGCTCTACACAAGTAAGGATCACCCTTTGGATATTTTTTTAATAAAAAACAGAAGAATTTTATTAACAAATATTTTTGAAAAATACATAAGATGACAAGTAGTCCTTTAAATGGAAAAATGAGACAAATAAAAGGAGAAAAACTGTAAAATAAGGATTATTGACCTCAAGTGTGTGTCGATAGTCGAGGCTATGTTTATAGATTTGCTTTTAATCTTTTTCTTTTATTTTGTGTATCTTTTTTGGTATGTAAGTTGTATCAAGAGGACACCTTGTCCTCTTATGTACTCTTTTATGATTTTTTTTTCATGATCAATAAAATTTCATGTTTCCTATCAAAAAAAAAAGAAATGACAGAAACTAAAAATACTCGAGCCTCAACAATCTAGACATTTTCCCACCTTTGTACATATTGCAATGATATATTGTAGCTCTGGCCTTCTTGTGGTGGGCTCAAGCCACTGCCATGATCTTTTGAGGGAATCTACATTTTGCCCTCATGCACATTTGCTACACGCAATAGAGTTGCACTTGCATCTGTTCCTTGCTCAGGAAATGGCGGCACACTAGTAGTAGCAGTTATTTTACAAGCATGTCCTAATGATGAGTAGTATTAAGTGGGAGTTATGCACAATGACAACTGGTTCGTTCTAGTGTTGCGGGGTGGTTGGCTGCCTATCAATTTGACAATAAATGTGGAGAGATTTGAGTATCTTGTGAATCGTGTTTGGTTTGTTTTGAAAGATATAAGTAATGATTTTAAGCTGAGCCTGTTCTTTGTAACTGTGGCATGCCAATCCAATGGCTTGGATTGAAGGGGGAAGGACTAAGAAGCACGGACATAGATACGGGACATGAACATGATACGAGATAGACAGGCAGACACGATATTTTTCTAAAAAATAGGACAGGAACACATTGAATAAAATATACATTTCATTTTTATATAACCATGAGTTCTGGGATTTTGCCCAATATATATTTTATGAGAGTGCAAGTTCATAATTTTTGTCATGTGTAGTTACGAGAATTTTTTTGCTGTGTGTTAACAAAATTAACCCAGATCCTGTCATAGGTTTGGCATAAATTATATATAAAATAGAAGCATTGGAGCCAAAGCACAAACCCACTTGATAAACTCCACTGGACTAAGGAAAAATCCCAAAACAAAGTTTGTAGTCTCATGGATTAGGCCCATCCACAGCCCACCACCAAAGTCCAGATAAGTCACAGAGGTTATAAAGGACAGATAAAGAGATAAGGGAAATCTGGTTAACCAATTAAAAAGCTACAGCTAGCTTCGGAAAAAGAGAATGCTTCCATCTGTGATATTGCCCTACGGTAAATACTATAAGACTCAAAACTCCCATCGACCCTTCTCTGTCTCTCTCTCCATATAAGTCCTGTATCTTTCCCATCTCTCTCTTCTCAGTCCCTCACTACAACCTCTGGTGCATGCAACAGAGCAGTAGAAGCTCCTGAGAGTTCTTAAACACATGGATCATGCGCTCCGTCGTAGTGGGTCAGCTCTTGTGATGCAACCCTGTTTCTTTTTCTGTTTTGGGATGTGCCTATATTTCGTTGGATTCTAGAAACTACCTACTGTGGACTTTACAAAGATTGCAAATCGGCTTCAACTTGACCCTAACGTGTTCGATGCCTACCCAACTTGTCCCAAGCGTGTCTAAAATTCAAAGAAATAATAAAAAAAGGCGGACACTTTATTTTGCTTGTCCGACACGTGTCTGTGTCCTAGACACGTAGGACACAAATACGTAATCCTAAATCACGAGTTAGTGCTTCATAGTCCCATAGGGGCAGGACATGTGTGATATAAAGGTCACTATTCTCACCACTTTGACTTGTTTAAATAGCTGGTCCCGGAGGTTACTCTACTAACTTTTCCATTCTTAGAGCAACTTCCACCCAACTCTCCATTTTAGTTACTCAAAATATATTTAAATATTACAATTTTTTTTTTTTAGATAGTCACTTTTATAAGTTTACTCCAATTGCGCTCTCTCTATTTTAGCTAACTACTTCACTTAACTTTAGCTAAACTTTCAATAATTTGAAGGGGATTGTAATATATATATATATATATATAGAGAGAGAGAGAGAGAGAGAGAGAGAGAGAGAGAGAATTTGGAGAGGCTGAATGGCTCTCCAAATTTGGAGAGATATTTGGTTGAAATGGGAAATAGAGAGTGGGTTGGAGAGCTTTTTTAGCATTTGGCTAGGTAAAATAGCTAAAAATGGGGAAATAGAAAGTGGGTTGGCTATAGGGATGGCAGTAGACCGGAGAAAAACGGGTATTCGTCCAAACCCGCCCCGTTTGGACCGGGGATGGACCATATGTATTGGACAGTGGACGTATACGGGGATACCCGTATAAACCCGTATGGGGATGAAGGCGGGGATGGACTTACCCTTACCCTCTCCCCGCCCCCGATATACCCGTTATATATATATATAATTAAATATATGTTCAACATTATTGGTTCAGTTCTCTCTTTCTAAGAAAATGTGGACTAAGATTATAATTATCTTCATCAATATGACAGACTGATTAGTGGTTCATATTCATCTCTTTTGCTTCTATTTATTTTTTTGGTGGATGTTAGAATGTTAATGCATTGCATTTACTTGACACTAACTAAGGTGAGACTTTTCTAGCTTTCTGTTTGTTGATCTCAATGAGTTAAATTAACCTTATCTCTTTCTTTATTGAATATGGAGTCGATACTTTTTTCAGTTATCATTGAATTTGTTTTGTGGTTTCTGGAACAAAAACTTTTGTTAGTCCATAAAATTTAAAGCAAAGAGTTTACTCAAATATACAAAAAAAATTGGAAGTGGACTTGGCTTCACAGTGCAGCATTGTTGGCACTTTTTGCTCTCAGTTATTGGTCACAGCAAAGCCTTATTTTATTATAATTTGGTTTCTGTTTAGTTTAAATTCAATATCATGTCTCTTTTTTGAGCTTGGGCTTGGGCGGGTACGGGGGAAGCGGGGACGGGGATTAAAAATTTACCCGCGAATGGGGATGGGGATAAAAACTATACATGTTAACGGGGGTGGACCGGGGATGGACGAAGTTTTTTTAAGCGGGTATGGGGATGGAGACTACACCCTCCGCCCCCGCTTTGGTCCACTGACATCCCTAGTTGGCTACATTAATTTTATGGGTAGATAGAGTGAACTCTCGATAATTTTTTTTATTCTTCGTAGTTTCTTTGAATTTTTGCTTCCTCCCCACGTTAAAAAGTAAATAAATGTAGCCATATCTGGAACGAAAACATTGTTCTTGTGTTTTCTTTGTAAAGTTATATTTTTTTTCAAAACATAAAGATCTGGGAATTGTCCTGGCTTTTCTTGCGACTCAGATAAACAGCTTTTGGAACATTCTCATCAAATTCTTTTAAGTTGCATTTAGGAAATTTCTGGTATAAATGAAGCATCTAATTTCTTGGTTGTGAGAAACTCCTTTTGCAGTTTCTACGAGCTCCGGTCAAATGATTTAATTTCTGTGCACTGCCTGTCACTCAGATTAAATGCTTTTGTTTATCGGAAAGGTCTAAACTATATTGCTTTCAAAATACATTCCTAACTCTGCTCTGTAGAATTTTGTGGTTTGTCATGCTCATTATTTATCTTTCTAACTCTGTTAGGTGTGATTCGGAATTTAACTGTACTTTTTGAGTGTACTGGTACCTTTTGCTTTTGCAGGAAACCTTTGAGTTTCTTAATGTCTTGCAAGTGCATGGATTCCCTAAGGTTATGGGAGTTCTTACACATATTGATAAATTCAAGGATGTAAAGAAACTTAAAAAAACAAAGCAACGGCTCAAGCATCGATTCTGGACTGAAATATATGATGGAGCTAAACTATTTTATTTATCTGGTCTAATCCATGGAAGGTAAGTATTTCACTGCCTTGTGGCTGTTTTACATCTTCATTGCTGCATTGAAGGATTTTTTTGACATTTGAGCTTGGTGCTCATTAGTTTTAAATTCTGAATGACAGGTATCACAAACGCGAGATTCATAATCTTGCAAGGTTCATTTCTGTTATGAAGTTTCACCCTTTGTCTTGGCGAACTTCTCATCCCTACGTCTTGGTAGATCGTTTTGAGGATGTGACACCTCCAGAAAGAGTGGAGATGAATAATAAGTGTGACAGAAATGTCATCTTGTATGGTTATCTGCGAGGCTGTAATTTGAAGCAAGGAACAAAGGCATGCATTCCTAAATCTTATGTTATTGTTTTCTAAGGTTTAAAATAGTAATACAAGTTTAAGGGTTTTTTGGACGAAGGGACAGTGTTTCTAATTCTCAGTGGGAAGATGGAATCTGAATGCTCTTGCATAATTGAATTTCTTAGCCCTAAATGGTGAAAGGTTGAATGGCTGGGAAAAGGGTTTTTAAGCTCAAGAGTATGCACCAACGGGCTTTTGGTCCAATGGTACTTCTTGCCTTATGCAGGCTTTGCCTTCTTGAGGTCAAGGGTTCAAGTCCCCATCTTCCCTCCTCCATGAAGTACGGATATTTTGTTAATGTCAATGTATTCGTATCTGATACAATACTCGAGGATATGAATCGAATACACACCAAACATATCCAAAAATAAATAAAATATATGGATACTTCGCGGATATTTCTATATGCATAGAAATATTGTGCAATTTTTAGTTTTAATCTTTACCCCTTTCTTTCGATATAACATACAATGCAATACATCAACAACAATCCATATAACTTTGAAGACACATAAATGTTTTCTAAATATTATTCACTATTACATGTTTAAAGAGTATAAATGAGTTAATTATTCTATAATCTTAGCAACAAACACTTCTAAGCAAACAATTTAGTTAAATGCTGATTCTTATTCCTTTAATTAATCGTGTTCACTTTATAGATGTACTATAGTGAGACAATAGGTGGCCTTTTGAAAATAAAAATTGTTAATGTTGTTTATTATTGTTAAAGAATCACTAAAACTTATAGCTATCAAGTCATTACATAATAGTATAAATATAAGATACATGTTTTTATAGACGTATGTTGGTCATACCCGTATCCTATTTTTTGGGGTTTTGCAGAATCGCTGTATCCATGTCGTATCCGTATCTCGTATCCATATCTATGCTTCCTAGCCCCCTTCCCCTCCCCCCTCCCCCCTCCCCCAACCAAAAAAAAAAAAAGGCGCTTAAGAGTATGCTTATACAGTTAGACCTAGCCATACGAGGGAAACAAATTGATATACATTTCAATTTTTAGGCTTAATAGTATGCTTTTACCTAGCTATACAATACACTGGACGAAAACATTGATTTGCATTTTGTCTTTAATTTCAGTTGTATTGACATTCAGTTTTTAGGCTTGAGAGAATGTTTATATCTAGCCTACCTATTCATTGTGTCTTTGATTCCCGCAATATATTCAATTTTTCTGGAGTCATTTTTCTACTACACATTGCTATTAATTTCTTAATGAAACATTTTTGGTCATTGTGCTCTATCAAAGGTCATATTCTTTGAAATCGCAATCTGTCATCATTTTTATCTTTTCAAATTTAATTTTTGTTTGCACTACCCTAGCATTGCCATCGATGGATATTACATTACCCTTTCTCACTAGTTGAGTTATAGTGATGTAGGACGAGGAGAAAGAAATCAGATAATAGAAAAGAAGAAGAGATACTAAACCCTCACAAGGATTAGGTCAAGAAACACAAATTCTCCACATGAAACAATTGTATTAATCTCACATTCTAATGAAATAGTAGGGACTATATTGATGTTTATACATTATAGGCCAAGTCTCCTACCAAAATAAAAATTTTTCTCCTTCTAAAAGAGTTAATAATCAAACCCTCAAATTACTCTCCTACTAAAACTTTATAATAATTTTTCAATCAAACTCTTACTAATACTCTTAGTCAAATAAATATTCCTAAATTAAATAATCAAAAAAAAAATAATGAAACTAATCCTAATGAACTACCAATCACAATTACTTTTGGGCCAAAAATTCATAGTCTTCTGCATAGACTTCCAAAGTTAATTATATTGGTTTGGTCAATTAATAGATGCACACCATCAATTCTCCTTCGTTGAAAACCACTCGATTCTGACGAGTAAATAGGAGGACCAAGAATACCATTTGAGGGAGAAGCTTTCTGAATCAATAGCAAAGTCTTTTTCAATTGTACTGTATGTGAATCTATAGCACAATTGTATACTTCAGTCTCCCAATAACAAAAGAGTAAGTATTGGCACGTCCAACATGTTGTACATCGTGATCCTATATCCAGGTGCACCCTAAAGGTATGTGACAAAGCTTGAGAGGCGACACTTCACACATTAGTGTCTCTTTAATAGTTCTAATGGTGAATATAACTGGAAATCGCTTATCAACTTTTAGTTTGGTATTTGTGATCCATGCCAAATGATATGGTTTTGGATGTGGTTCAACTTTCAAGTTCAATTTCTTTACAAGCTCTTCGGATATCACATTTGTGCAACTTTCAGTGTCAATCACTAATGAGCATACATGTCCTTCACAATTAACTCTTCTTTGAAAGATTTTTCCTCTATTAATAAGCTCGCCATTAGCAACTTCTTTATTAGCAATAAATAGAGGATGGATAACACCCATCAAATGATCATCATCCAAATCATTAAAATTAATCTGTCACACCCCAATTTTCATTAAAGCGTGATTTAATAAAACATAATATTTTTCCCAAATTTCTTTATGGTTTACAATAAAAATTGAATGAAATTAAACATTTGATTTAGTCATTAACATTTTTTAAAAAATCTGGCAGAGTTTCATTTTGAAATTGGGCTTCTAACTAATTAGTAAGAGCATCCGTGTGGGAGCAATGCATATCATAATTTAAACTAGTTAAACATCCACAACACTCGTCCATCATAATATAATCCAAACAAAAGCTAGTGTGGCAATTGGAGGCCCATGCAGTTCTCCCAATCAGGATTCATCCAATTCATCCATAATTTTATATTACAATACTCAAAATAATAATCCCTCTATGGGTTGATCAAGTGTACAGGGTATCAAACAACCTTTTTTTTTTCACGACAAGAAACAAATTTTATTGATAAATAAAGAGATCATTACATAAAACCAAATCAAGCGTGGACAAGAAGTCCAACACAAGATGAACCATGAAAATATAAAAAAGTAAACATATTACAAGCCACACAATGCTTCCAGCTTGTCTTAATACAAAAAAGAAAGGAATATCTTCAAATTCCTTAGACATTGAGGCCCAAAAAGAGGCCAAAAAATAAAAGTCTATCCTATTATCCCTCTACCTCCTCACACTTATCCTAAAAAATATTCACATTCATTTCCTTCCAAATCACCCGTAATGTAGCAAAGAAAACACTATGCTAAATTGTCTTCCATTTACTATTTCTTTCAAACCCCACGTCATCCATACAAAGCATAGATACCATGGTCTTAGGAGCAACCCAAGACAATCCCACAAATCGAAAAGCTTTTTCCATAATCCTCATGCCAAAGAACAATGCAAGAATAAGTGACTGCACTCTCATTATCACCTCTACACGTAACATACCATTTGCCGTTGAAGCCAATAATTTGGTGTACTCTTTTAAAGGATCTCATTATTACTTATCTTCACATGAGCAATTATCCATGCACAAACATACACCTTTAAAGGCACATTCACCTTCCAAATCTTCAATGATGGTTCAAATAAAGGACGTAAAAGATCATCAGTTAAAGACTCAAAAATATTTACAAGAAAAAGTCCCCCGTCGAATTACCAATCTAATACCTCCGATCATCAGGATTTTGAACCAACGAAACATTATTAAGCATAGAAAGAATAAAAAATTATGAACACTCTCAATCATTGAGATTCCTGTGAGATTCAATATCCCAAGAAATTAGATTAGAATATGATTGAGCCATGGATGTAACCAAAGTACCTGATAACAAGAGACACGATACAAACGTGGAAAGAGATTAGAGAAAGAAGACTCTCATCAATATATCCTCCCAAAAACGCACCCTAGTTCTATTTTCGATTATGAACTTTACTCTCTGAGAAAAGCAAGGAAAACCTTGAGAAACGGACCTCTAACGATTTCGAAAAGTACCTCTTTCAACCCTATTAGCATCTCACCCATTATCCTCAATCTATACTTGCTCCTAATAATAACATGCCACAATGAATCTTGCTCCAAAAGGAATCACCAAAGCCATTTCCCAACCAAAAGCTACATTCCTCTTCATCAAATTTCCAATTGATAGCCCTCCCTTATCTTTTGTCCTTGTCACAACCTCCCAACAAATCAAATGGTCGTTCCTTACCCCTCCTATCTTCCCATAAAAAAATCACTCATTAATTGAGCGTTCAATTTTGTAGCCACTACACTAGGCCTTTTAAAAAGAGACATGAAGTAAATTGGGATGCTAGGCAAAACAAATTGAATCAATGTTAATCTACCCCCATTAGAAATATGAGATTTCTTCGATCCAATTTTCTCAGACAATTTTCTGAGCAACAAGATCCCAGAAAGTTCATTACATTGGATTACCACCCAAGAGAAGTCTTAAGTATTTTATTGTTTACTCACCCACCGAGCATCCCAACTCCCTAGCCACCTTATTCACCTTTTCCTCCCCAGAATTAATTCCCACAATAATGTTTTTTCCCGTGTTAACCTTAATCCGAGAGGTCATGCCAAATTCTTCCCCCGAAGAAAAGAATAAAGTATCATCTGCGAATTGCAAATGAGATACATTAGTCCTTTCTTCCCAATCACCAATCCTTCAACCAAATTGCATCTCTCTGCCCTTTCCATAAACTTGCTCAAGCCATCCACTACCAAAGTGAACAAAAAAGGTGATAAAGGATCCATTTGTCTGAGTCCTCTATTTGCGTTCCCCTCAGTCTCTCATTCATTATAACTGAAAAATTCATTGACTACTCTAAGCACCCCTTAATCCATTTCCTCTACCTTACTCCGAATCCCTTCAATTCCAACACAAAATCCAGAAAACTTCAATCCACATGGTCATATGCTTTCTCAAAGTTTATTTTCAACACAAAACTCTCATTCCCTTTAATCCTATACTCCTTAACAACCTCATTAGCTTCAAGTGCTATATCCATAATCTGTTTCTCTTTCACAAGTGCCCCCTGACATTTTGATATTGTCACTCAATCATGCCCTGAGCCTTCTAGAAAAAACCTTTGCAATAATATTGCACGAGCTTTAACCACACTAATAGGCGTAAAATCATTTAATTTCAGAGAATGAGTTTTTTTTGGGGATAAGACATAAATGTAGCATTTGTAACTCCATTGATCGCACCTTTATGGAAAAATTCCTCAAGCACTCTCATCAAGTCATCCTTCATTTCATCCCAACAAACCTGATAAATGGCCATGGTGAATCCATCTAACCTTGGAGCCTTTTCTCTACCATATTCAAATACAACTCTCCTTACTTCATCTAAAAGGTCTCTCCATCCACCTTATAACTCTCCCATTAGGAGGGCTCCCACTCAAGACCCCTCAAAGTAGGTCTAAAACCACTCTGGGTCGAGTATAACCTCGCAAAAAAAAAAAAAATTCCTCTCAATATTACCCTCCTCAATAATTGTCACATTATCAAGCTCTAATTTATCAATAAACTTCCTCATCCTGTTGTCGTTTGTCACTCTAAAAGGGTGTACTTAGTACACGAGGCTCTCGCTATTGCGGGGTCTGGGGAGGGTTAGATATACGCAGCCTTATTCCTGCAAGTAGAGAGGCTGTTTTCGTGACTCGAATCCGTGACTTCCAGGTTACAATAGAGTAACCTTATCATTGCCATTTGCCACTCTATGGAAATTTTTTATGTTATTGTCACATTCTTTCACCCATTTAACCTTTTGATTTATGTCTTAAACTAATCTCTTTTATAAACACCACCTCCTTCAATTTTTTCCTAAGCTCTTTTTTTTTTTTTTTTTTCCAATCCTGCATCCATACCTTCCTCCTTCTTCAATCTTATCAACTTTATTAATCCTTTTCAAAATGATTCTTTTCGCTTTACGAACATTCCCAAAGACCTCTTTATTCATACCTTTAATCTTTGTTTTACAAATTCAAGCTTTTTTATAAATCTAAACCCTTCCCATCCCTTGACTGCTCCCCTACCTCCCCTCCACTCTCTAATCTTCCCTCTAAAGTCTCGATGCTCCACCCATATATTCTCAAACCTAAATGGATAGGGACCCCATCTAAATTTAGAATCCACAAGCACAGTGAGACAATGATATGTGACAATTCTAGACAAAGCATCTTGTCTAACCCTTGGATAACAATCTTTCCATCTTATAGAAAGCAAAATTCTATCCAACTTTTTACATATCGCTCTACTCATATTCGACGATGTGAACACTCCATTGGCTAAAAGAGGATATCTAAGCTTCGTTTCCCTTGTAAAAGTATCAAAGTCCCTTATCTTTTTTTGTTATTCTCCCCCATTCAGCTCCTCTATTGGGTATCTTATGAAAATACCCCCCCCCCCCCCCCCCCCCCCCCCTCCTTCCCCCCAAAAAAAAAAACACGCACCACCTAGGACTACATACCACAAACAGTCCAGCTAACTCTTCCCACAATGACATCCTAATACTAGGGTTATGAGGCCCATATGTCCCCGTAAACCACCATTCAAAACCCTATATGTGTTTTATTCTAACCAAGGTAGTGAATTCCCCCTCTAAATCTTCTACCACAACTGACCTCTCATCCCAAATATGATAGAGATCGAAAAGAGATTGGATAAGCTTATATTAAAGAATATGAATTTATTATTTATTTTAGTATTGTTGTATTAATTAGGGAATATTTGTTTGATTAGGATTGTTTTAGTAATTTAAATGTGAGGGTTTCATTAGAAAACTACTTTAGGATTTGGTTAGGAAATTATTATAGGGTTTTACTAGGATTGTAATTTTTAGAGTTTGATTATGAAATTATTTTAGAATTTTAGGAGAGTAAATTTTGTTTTGGTAGGAGATTTAACCAATAAATATGGATGTAAGCCCTATTATTTCATGGTAGAGAGTGATATTAATAAAATTGTTTCTCCATGGAGAATCTGTGTGTTTCTTGATTGATTTCTTGCAAGTATGAGATAAATCATTTCCATTCTTTCTTTCTCCTCCTCTTTCTATTCTTTGATCTTTTTGCCTCCCCATCCAACATCATTTAGTATAGATATGATGTAATAAATAAAGCATATATGAAAATCGTCCAACACATCATCATTTGAAATACACAAGTTATAAATCAAAGAATTATACATTTGAAACCAAACCATCATTCACCTCAGATTCAGACAATATAATCAATCAAACACTAGTCACTTAAGAACCATCATGGGAAACCTTTTGGGTCTTGTACTCTAGAGTCTTATCGCATTTCTTGCTTTTTCGAGGGATGTATAGGGCACAACTTGTAATGTCACATATCATCACCGAAAATCACTACCATCACCAATTCCCTTTTAGACTAGTAGTGGCCTTGACAATCCCCTCATGGGCCTCAATTGTCTACTAACACTTTGCATGTCGTTATCAAACATATACACTTTGCAAAAATATCATTTGCTATATCCATAACCCTTTTTGAAAACCCAACCTTAAGCATAAAAGAAAAAAGAAAAAAGAAAACTTATGCCACAACCTAGGCATTTTATCAAACATGTAGCAGGCACATAATATCAATATTTGTATTGTCAAAGCAACACAATTATTTCTAAGAGAATAAGTCATATACATTATGTACAAGATCATAACATACTCCAAAACCACAAATCATAGGTTTAATCAAATACCCCATATAACCAAAATCAAACTAGGGTTAGAACCACAACATCAACATCATCTTTATGCATGTATGTTCACAAATTCGTGACATATCGAAACCAAACATTAAATCAAGCTTTGCAACAACAATCCAACATATATTAAGCATTATATAAAGAAAACACATGAGATGCACAATATAAATATAAGAGAGAGGAAAACCTTACCTAAAAACCAAAAATTCTAAGCTAATTTCCTAGATTTCTCAAACAAAGCTTAGACCCTAGAGATCTTCTTCTTCCCTCTCTCTAGTTCTGGGATTCTAAGAGTGGTATTGGAGGTGTGAGAGAAATGAGGGTGAAAATGAGGTTTTATGCATAGAAATTCTCGTCAGATATTGTTCTTCTGGCCAAAAATACATCTGCAATTCACCCCTAAAGTCCATCCAAAGTAAACATTTAGTTTTATGAGTTATCTCAAAACTAAATTTAAGTTATGCTCAAAACATTGAAATGCCCATTTTATTCCTCCAGACCGCTATATAAGATGAATGTTTATCCCAAAGTTTCTTGACCTTCTGAATTCTATAGTAATATTATTTTTACCTAAAATATTTTAAAAATTTACCCAGTTACTCTTATCAAACTTAAACGCTTCCGAAATTAAGTTTGACACGAAAGTCAATATGGGTGAAACTCAAACTTCGCGACTATTCTGTAGCAATGATTCGAAATTTCTATCATCATTCGAAAACACTAGTAAGCTAATATAATTTATATTCAAATAAAACACTAGATCTTATATAACCTTACCCACATCGAGAGGTTTTACAATTTATGTTTCAAATCTTGGCTCATCAGACTCTTTATTCACTTGAGGATTTTCCTTTCTAAGTTTCTAACTACAACAACATATTTTATGCGGCATTGAAAGGATAGATGACCAAAACTATGACAATTAAAACATCTCATCTCCGGATTAGTACTTCCTTGAGTAGTAGCGCTAGCCTGAGATAGTTTGTTTGGAGTAAAAGTACTCTGTTTAGATTTATTAATGGACTTACCTTGACTTGCATCTACAAAAGTTCTTTCAATTTAGGTTGTAGATGCCATATGAGCTCTTTTTTGTAACTCATCTTCCATCTAATAGGCAGTCTAAATTGCATCTGTCATGGTGTAAAGTATACTTGCAGCTACACCCTAAGAAATCTATGAATTGAGATCTTGCCTATACATTCTAATACTTCGAGGTGTTCCATAATATTTCAAGATTTTTTGTAATATTTCAATGCATTTGCACAATTGTTAAGGAATGTTTCAATGTATTTCAAGATATTTTGGTATATTTCGACTAATATTTTAAAAAAATAATTCTTAATTTTTATTTTTTTTTCATTCTACTTTCGAAACAGATCGAAACGTTTCCAAAATACATCAAAATGTTTCTGTTTCCTAGGTGTTTGAAACAATGCACCGAAATTAAATTTTGATCCATGAATACATGTACTAGGAAAAAATCTTGTACCTTTGATAAAGAGTTATACGAATCATGGAATACAGTTTTTTCTTTGGGGAAACGAACAAGAAAGCAGCTTGTTGCAAAATAAACAAACAACCAAGGCTGGAGTGGACTGGTTGGAGGCACTCGGATGCTTAAGTCAGTAAGGGCTCCAAAAATAAGAAAGGAAGATTGCAGTGAAATAAGTGCGTACCTGAATCTTACGCAATACCCAATATTTATAGTAGTTTGTATCCTCTTCCAGGGTTTCCATCATTGGCTGTAAAGGTGGCACACCTATATTTTAGCTAAATCTTTCTTAATGCATGGAGGAATCTTTTCAGACTTCTTTTGTTACTTGTCGATTATTTAGGTTACATGTTTCTAATTTATTCCTACGATTTAGGTGATTTTCTTATTGGTTGCCTAGCACCACCTCTGATTTTTCGGGATGGCCTGGCAATTTGTCTGTTCGGTCTTATCATGTAATTGCCTAGGCTTCATCCCATTAATTGGCTCGAGTTTCTAGGGATAGTCTGGCTATCTTTTGTTCGGATAAGGCTTGATCTTTAGAGGATAAAGTCGAATTTCATTCAAATTCTAGTCTCGTAAGACCTCTTTCTTAAGTACGCTTCATCAGGCTCTGCTTTATATTTGTTGGATGCTCGAGGATACGTATCGGATACTCCTACATATTCAATATTTATAAAATATTTGGATACTTTGCGGATATTTTTATATCAGAACAATATGTATAATTTTTGAATTTAAACTTTAATATCTCCTTTCGAATTCACATATCATATAATATATCAACAAATATGCATATTGCTTTGAAGACACATCAGTATTTTTAAGTATTGTCAACTATTATTACATGTCAAAAGAGTATAAAATGAATCTATTACATTATAATCTTGGCTATAAATTCTTCTAAATAAACCAAAGTAAATATCACTTTTGATTCCTTTAATTAGTCACTTCATTTTTTGTGAATATACCATAATGATATGTTATATACTTTTTTAAAACTAGAATTTTTTTTGCATATTTTCCTTGTTATGTTAAAAAATTACCAAAATATATAATTATTAAATATGTAGATAATAGTAAAAATATGAAATATATTTTGTTATAGACATATATTGGCAGTATTTGTATTCGTATCCGTATCGTATCGTTCCCATATTTGTATCCGTATCCATGCTTTATAGAATATATGAAATGATGATGAACATTATGTATTGCAAAATTGCATTGGTTTAATATTGACAATGTTTGTCCAATGTGCAGTCAATTATTTGATACATTTATGCATTTCTTATTCTGGGAGACTGATTTGTTGACCGACAAAGCAGCTGTGACGACCAGTCTTCTGGTGGTTATGACATATTAATTATTAATTGCTTACTGATAGCGTAGCTGCTATACATGGCCATCCCCTACAATATTTTTCCACTAATGCTGCCCATATATCTGTTTGAAAGGGGAATTCAGGGGATTAGTGGACTTGGGGACAGAGTCAGAATTTAATCTTTGGTTTTTTTGGGGGAGGGAGTGTGGCGTATGTAGATATGTGTGGTAATACCAGAGGTTTATTACCACTGATGTACCTAGTGTTTCAAAGTTCTAATTTTACAATGAACATCCATGTGATAGATTACACTTTGTTGCATCGTAAGTAGACAAAGGAACCAAGAAACAAGGTATCAGAAAAAAAACTATGTGCACATGGTTAATAAAATTTAGCTCAATAAAAGAGAACATTGACAATATTTCCTGATTTAAAAATAAAATTCTCTTGGAAAAAGAAAACAAGAAACATATTTACTTCAAATCCGTTGTATTCAACTTTAAAATATGGGCAGTTTGCCCCTACAAAATCCCCATGATACAAACTTTATGTCCTCCATACTAATATTCATGGGTTCTATTCCTAACTGGTTATTACATCCAGAACAACATAAATTGAAGAATAAATGAGAGCAAATGCCTTTAGAGTGAATTTTTTACAAGCTTTTATATAATTTATTCGTTCTATGTTACTCTGACAACAAATTTATATGGTATCATTTGGTTTCTTATACACATAATGATTACCAATTACGTGAATCTAAGATTGATTGTATTGTATCTTCTAATTAGATAATTGGGACATGGAATAAAACACTTGCATTATTTTTCTATTTGTAACAGCCTGGTGAATTTAAATAATGCAAGATGAGACTGTGATGTTTCAATGGGGGATTTATTTTGTCCAGGGCCGCAATATGAAGTTTCTAAAATTTATTTTATGTGTTTTGGTGGGTTCATATAAACTAGAGGGCAAACCCTTCTTTTTTACTACATATTTTATAGGACTTTCCAAATCCCATGATCACCCCTGGCGCCATGATGGGACTCTGCCACTTGGTGGCTAAGATGTGTCCAAGTGACCAGTGCGCAATAAAGTTACTGCAACTATCACTCTTCAATGTAAGAATTGGCTAAGCAGCGAATTCGTGCTGGCCTCTTATTAACCTTTTTGAACTGCACCTTTTTATATCAACAGCCCTTTGATTCTATCCCCTAATTGCTTTCTAAGCTTAGAAGTGATGAGTTTACCAATAAACTTAAGCTCTAGATTACTTGATTCTCCTTACTTGGATTTGCTTGAAAGTCTTTCAGTGGTGTTTGATTTGTTCTTTCTTGTGGAGTTGTGGTTTTATGTAATTGCAGTCTTCCTTGTATAAAGAAGCATCTATTTTGCTGTCAAAAAATCAAAAGAAAAGATTTGGGACAAAGAAATTCAAGAACGTCTAAAAATTAACAATTATATATACATGATGCATCAATTTTTCATGCAACAAAATTAGCATTACAAACCTTTTTATTGCAATGTTTTCCTTTAGATTAGCCCTGAGAATCATCGGTGCTGTGGCTTATCCCTTACTTCATGGTTGGACAAAGACTTTGTGCCACATATTTTGCGTTTTCTAAAGATATGCTGTCATCTTGCTTCCGGTCCCTACCTCGTACAAGTAATTAACATATCTATACTTTCTGAGCAGGTACATATTGCAGGCGTGGGTGATTACAGTTTAGTTGGCATTACAGGCTTGGCTGATCCTTGCCCATTACCTTCGGCTGCCAAAAAGAAGGGACTCCGAGACAAGGAGAAGCTATTTTATGCACCAATGTCTGGGCTGGGGGATCTCCTTTATGATAAGGATGCTGTCTACATTAACATAAATGATCACTTAGTGCAGTTCTCTAAAGCTGACGATGAAAACAGTGGAGTGACAGGCAAAGGTACATGGTATTTTCTTTCGATTTTTGGTGATTGAAACATATACTCTTCACTTAACAATTTATACATACGTAAGTGCATACATACATACATACACATATATTTATTGAAATGAAAATTTGAAAGGAAGTTGTGGAGGTTAAATAATGCAAAAAGCAAAGTGTGAATGTCTAGCAACATTCAACTTCTTTTTTTTTTTTTTTTTTGTTTTTTTCCTTTTTTTTCAGCCGACACATTCAACTTCACTGGATTGGATTCATACTGTTTCAGCTAAGTGGTTGTGTTTGTGTGGTCCAGGAAAGGATCGTGATGTGGGTGAGGTCCTGGTGAAATCACTTCAGAACACAAAATATTCCATTGATGAGAAGTTGGAGAAAAGCTTCATTACTTTTTTCAGCAAGAAACCTGATATCCTATCAGAAGCTTCAAGTGATGTGAAATATGCTCATGAACCTTTTGATCAGACAAAAGGTGTTGAGCCTGTGGATGAACATCAGTTGGAGCAAGCATTTAAAACTGATGGGTCTGGTGAAGAAAGTGATTCTGAGGATCTGGACAGTTTGGGATCTTCAGATGACGATCAAACCTTCGGAAAGGATTTAGATATAAGAGCTGTAGTTAATGATCCTGATGAAAATAATTGTGACGCATCCGAGCAGCAGCATTCCTCTAAAAATAGCTTGACGGAACATGTTGAGTTTTGTGAAGGAAGGATGAGGAGAAAAGCTGTCTTTGGAAATGACATTGATCTCGATGATTTGAAGGTAATCCTATCACAAAAATATTTAATGTCAAGGTTTTTTATACTTCATAACTCTGAATTTTTCCTTACTTCTATGGGAAGTTGTGGTGTGGGGGCGACTATAACCTGATACTAAAGTGTCTGTGATGTTCTTCCTAAACGATAAGCTTAGAAAATATGCCAGCCTTTCTATTGTTTCAACTTCTATGGTTGTTGCAAATCCGTAAGTACGGTCACTTCTTGATTTTTGATGATACTAATTTGTTTGGGAAGTTAGATTCTTCTTTTTTGTCTTTTTTTGACATTCACTAATTTAGATTATGGTAATCTTGTCTACTATCTTAGACCTTTTTCTGTGGCCAGCAAAATCAATTTTTAATGAGCAAAGCCGCAATAAAAGAAAAAAGAAGAAAAGGGAAAAAATAATGGGACAAAAAAGGGAGGGGCGTACCATGTACATTCAAGAAGCAATGCTAAAGCAAAAGAATCTGACTTAGAAGTGGCAGGTGTTATTCTCCTTGAGCTCCGCATCCCCATTGGATTTATCCATAACAACTTGATGTGTGCTTTCGGGTGGACTGCACATTGGCTAGGAAGATTAGTTTAGTCCTCCAAGGATAAACAAAAGCATCCAAACCTTTTGTTTATTTAGAACAAATTTCAATTTCCATCCTCATGTGGTATGCTCCCATAGCACTTTGTCCTCTTATGTTTTAAATGTAGCCACATATGCCTCAGTGATTTTTGACCATTTTGAGCAACTAATATCACGATCAGTGATGGTAAAATCGCATCTCTAACCTCATACCTCTCTAGGCCAAAATGACCACTGATCTTGGTTTAAACTACCCTGTTGTTGCACGACCTTTTACCTCCAACCCTCAGCCCCTGGGGTCTGTTCATCCACCAGCAGCATGGGTCACTTACGACAGTGCACTCATCAGCTTGCATGGACTTGCCCAAAGCAATAGCAGGGCCAAAACTCTGCCCCATCCTCACAACGCCCTCCTTCACCTGTCCCCACCCTCAAACCTCCACCCGGTAACCCCCAAACTCCCTGCCCCCAGCGATGGCAGAAACCTCTTCCCCCACCTCATGCCTTGAACTCTCTCTAAGCTTAACCGAATTGTGCAAATATTGGTGGGGAAGTGAGTCGGGAGAAATGGTGGTGAATAGTGGCTACTGATAATATTGATGGGTAACTGTACTGATGGTAGATTGGTTTGGAGAGAGCAGGGGCAGACTGGTGTGGAGTGGAGGGGGGAGAAGGGGTGTCGTGGGCATGCCGGGGGGGGGGGGGGGGGTGGTGTGTGAGAGAGAAGAAGAGGTTTTGTATGTATATTTCTGCCACCATTTTTCTTTTTAAATTGGTAATTTTCATGTACTCTTCCTTTTTCTTTTTTTTTTTTAATTGAATTTTGCAGAAAGTGGTTGGGATGGTGATTATGGGGAGATGATGGTGACTAGTGGTGATGGCGATAGTAGGCTGGTTTACTTAGAAAATGGGGGTAGACTAGTGTAGAGAGAGAAAAGGGGCGGGGGGTATTTTGTCATTTCTAAGGAGTTGCAAGGGCATATTTGTCTTTTAACCATCATGATTTTGGAGGGAAAAAGCTTTTTTCATGTCTAGTCACCAAACAGGGGTGTCTTATACGTCATGTCAACTGTGGGACAGAGAGTGTAACAGTTGCATGTCAGTACAAAACCACATTAGGGTTATGTGACTATATTTTAACCATAAGGATTGAAGTGCTAAAGTGGTATACCACTAGGGTGTAAAATAGAAGTTGTTCATTTACTCACTCATTTTGTTTTACGAAAGAACATCCTAGTCTTAAACACCAAAATATCACATAAACAAAGTTCACCCAATCATTCATTGCTTGTTTGAAACATTCAGTGTAATAGACTGTACAAGTTGGCACACTATTGATACTGGGGCTATGGTGTACAACTGAATGAAATATAGGTATTGTGCACACTCTTCTGCTTTTGTGCTTACCCTTTTTTGGTCTGCTTTTCTGACTAATACTTGGAGTATCGAATACAATTGTTCCAACTGACAAACTTTTCAGCATGATGTTAAGAGATGTTTCTCTGTACTTAAATACTTTGGCTTCACTTCATTACAGGAGGATGCAGATGAAGATGATGAACCAAACGGCGATGATGTGGATGATAAATCATCTGCTCATTCAGATTTTTCAGAGGAAGAGGAAGAGGAAGATCATGATACAGATGGTATCATGTTCTCTCACTTATTGTTATTTTTCTGTGTCTGGTAGTGTTCTTGTTTGAATTTGTATTTGTATTTTGGGAAGTAAATAGTTATTATTTGATAAGACGGATCACAATTTTATCTTGGTTATAGTATGGTTGATGGCTTGTAGGTCAGCTTGTGCAAGTTCAGTAGCAGCAAAAGATCAAATGAAAATTGAATCGTTTTTTTATTAAAAGAAAATCAATTGCTTAAACTTTGTCTGGGAAGAATTTTCCTGCCAGATTGTGGTACTTTGCTTCTGATTTTTTTCCCTGTTTCTGATCTCCTGTTACTTGTCATTGTAGAAGATGAGTTGGGAAATGCTTCAAACTGGAAAGAGTCCTTGGCGGAAAGGACCATTTCAAGACAGCATACAAATCTTATGCAACTCATATATGGGAAATCTGAATCAAAGTCAAGTTCTTATGCTGATGAGGCTCAGGGTAGCAGTGAAGATGAAGAAAGTGAGGATGGTGAGTTCTTTGAGCCGAAAGGAGAGGGAAAAAAGGTTTGTCTTTCAGATGCTATTGATTTTGGACCCTTTTCCTCTTTCCTCAGATTAGGATGTGTTCATCTTTATATCCTAGAATAATAGGTTTGAGGTTCCTTTGAACATAGTTTGATTGCTCGAATTAATACCTTTCAATTTCTCCATGGTGTCTGATTTATAACAGAAACTGGGGGAAGCATTAGGTGGTGATAATGTAAATATTGAGGATTGTTCCAAATTCACAAATCGTGCTAGTCTGAATAACTGGAGAAAAGAAGAGTTTTCTGAAAGCATTCGTGACCGTTTTGTCACTGGTGATTGGTCAAAGGCTGCTCGCAGAGGTCAAGTCTCAGAAGCTGATAGTGTTGATGACGACGATGATGACGATGAAGAAGTTTTTGGTGATTTTGAGGACATGGAAACAGGTGAAAAATTTGAGAGCCATCAAACAAGTGATAATGGTGATGATCATGTGATACACAAGGACGATGATGTAACAATGGAGGAGCGGAGGCTTGAAAAGCTTGCTCTTCGTGCAAAATTTGAGGCTCAATATCCTTTCCCCTGTAATATTATAATTTCGTTTCCCATCTCTCTGTGTGGGTGTGTGCATGCGTGTGTGGGACTACTTGCTGTTGGGGAGATGTTTAATGCTAAGATTTACTATTGTTTCACGAATCACGACTTGGTTGCATGATTTGGTTATTATGATTGGTTTTTGTTAGCAATTTTGCTTCTGTTTTTTTTTTTTTTGGTTATATTTGCTTTTTCCAAGGGTTAAGAAATATTGGAAAATCAGTTTTGTGACCTTAATTGTGGTCTACATATGATGGGTCAGAATCACCTGATGAGGAAAATGACAACAAACAGGGAACCAAGTTTCATCGGAACCAAGCTACTGAAAGTGGCTTTGTTGATAAGGTGCACTTTTTCATCAGCTTGATACATATTTTCCTGCTATTTTGAAAGAATT
Organism: Ilex aquifolium; assembly: GCA_951799425.1. Taxonomy (NCBI): domain Eukaryota; kingdom Viridiplantae; phylum Streptophyta; class Magnoliopsida; order Aquifoliales; family Aquifoliaceae; genus Ilex; species Ilex aquifolium. The sequence goes on from OX637399.1 coordinate 16,738,580, forward strand.
AAGATTAACTTATGGGGTGATGTAGCTCAAGGAGGAGATTGAACTTCGGAAGCAACTTAATATTGCTGAACTCAATGACATTGACGAGGCCACCCGGTTGGAAATTGAGGGATACAGGACAGGGACTTACCTCAGATTGGAGATTCATGGTGTTCAATGTGAGATGGTTGAACATTTTGATCCCTGCCATCCTATTCTCGTTGGAGGAATTGGTCTCGGTGAGGAAAATGTTGGATACATGCAGGTTAGAAATCCAATTGATTTGAATAATTCTTCTAGTTTCCTTATATTAAGTTAAGTCACAGCTCAAACTAAAGAAGTAGCAGGAAAATAATTTGTTGTTACCTTCCCCATCCATTTTCCCCTTCTACTTCTCATCCAAATGAATCGCGTGAATATTTAGGGCTGCTGCCCTGGAAATTCAATGAATCAGAGAAATATCTGAAATGGCTCGAAAGAGAACTGATTTTGGGGATTCAGGCTTATGTGATGTTGGGTACTGACTTCATTCTACTTGGCTGTCCCTGTCCAGCAATATGTTCTTTCTGAAGAAAAGGGGAAGCTCTGGTCAACTGACTTTGTTTTGAGAAATTTGACATGATAAGTCTTACTATCATTAGTCTCATGCGTGAATTTAGATCATGTAAATCTGGAAATGGGTAAAAATCAATTCTTAGTTGCATTTGGTGATATGTACTAGATAGTGTTGTAGATGAGATTTTAGGCTGACAATAATAAGAAAAATGAAGGAATGCGATTCCTATAGCCAACCCTAAATAGTTGGAATAAGATTTTGTCTAGTTGAGTTGAGTTGAAACATGAAACGAATTTGTCCTGAAGTTAGAATATAGAATGTCGATAATCTAATACCTTTTAACGAGTAATAGCATGTAGCATCTATGGTGTTAGTTTGTGGATATACTAGACTGAAGCAATATCATGTATTTTTCATACCTATTCTTCGTACACGCCTTTACAGTGGACACAATTTCTAATTCAATAGTCAGTTATGTTCTTGGTGGATAATTATATATTATGTTTTGGTATATGTAATAACTCCACTCCCTTCCACATCTCACGGTTCTTTTTTTTTTCTTCCAGGTCCGATTCAAGCGGCATAGATGGCACAAAAAAGTACTGAGAACTAGAGACCCAATAATAGTTTCGATTGGATGGAGGCGATACCAAACTACACCTATTTATGCTATTGAGGACTGTAATGGTCGTCATCGTATGCTCAAGTACACTCCTGAGCACATGCACTGTCTTGCCATGTTTTGGGGCCCTCTTGCACCTCCTAATACTGGTGTCGTCGCTGTTCAAAATTTGTCAAACAATCAGGTTAGATTGTTTTTTCCTTTGTTCCACAAATTCCCTACTTGATTGATCTGGAACAAGAGCTGTCGAATTGAAACCCTGCTCAATTCAATAGTTCTCAACCTTTCTGTGTCTCAATTTATTGGAAAAATGAGAATGAAAGAATATTAGTTTTTGTTTAATTTGAACGGGTATTATGTCTTTTATACAAGGATCAAAATTTCGTTTCGGTGCATTGTTTCGGTCACCTAGGAAGCGGAAACATTTCGATGTGTTTTGGAAACGTTTCGACTCGTTTCGGAAATAGAATGAAAAAAATAAAAAATTTAAGAATTATTTTTTCAAAATATTGGTCGAAATATACCAAAAATATCTTGAAATACTTTGTAACATTCCAAAATAATTGTGCAAATACATTGAAATATAACAACATTTTAAAACATTATGGAACATCTCGAAGGTTTAGAATTTCGATTCCATCATTGATTCGTTTCGGTCTTCTTTGAAATGTTTTGAAAGATATTTTGATCCTTGCTCTTATAATGAATAGTTTAGGTGAGTTGGGTATGCTGGCTAATTTATCCATTTTAAATGTGAACACATACCATTTCCAGCTATTAGTGGCCTGACATTCTTACTTGATTAAAAGAGGTTACATAAATCCTTCATATATAATCCATTTATATTTGTTTTAATCTGCTTTTGCAAGCCTTTTCAATAAGGATATAGCTTGGATTTGAATTAACTTGTTTTCTGTTAACAGACTCCTATGCCCCCCTTCTGCCGAACCACTTCAGTTTCTGGGTGTGTTACTTTTTGTGTATTCCTTGTGTTGAGTTCACTGTATATGCAAAAAGAACTTTGTTTCATACTAATTCTTAATAGAACAATCGCATTCTCTTCATTTTAACACTGGCAGGTGTTTTTTGTGTTCTGATTGTTTGGTTACAGGTATCTTAGTATTCTTATTTTTTTAGCTAAGAAAACAAATTGAACAAAAATGGGTCATAAATTAGGTCCATGTTAATCGAAGGTGTTGGGAGAGATGGATTTGGTAAAGATCTAACTTTGGCATTATTTGCACAAAGCAGTTGCCTCAGATTCGGGTCCACAGGTAAGTGCTCCTAAGAAAGCGAATGGGTCACAGTATTTGATGTGTCTTTGAAGTAGAAGGGTTTGCGGTGGGGTAATTAACATTTTTAGACATATTGGTCTTCAGCAAATACGAGCTATATATGACTTCTTCCTGCACCTACCCTTTGTCTTCCTCACTATTTGGTATCAGTTCATCTTCCTTTTCCCCGGGGGCGGGGGGAGAAGAAGATAGAAAATTAAGACTCACTGGCGGAATTTTGTGTTAAATATTTTTTAAAATGATTTTATTGTGCCCACCTTAATATTTTCGTATAAGCTAACACAAAATGATTGAACATGTTATGGACTTTCCAAAAAATGTGGTCCCGATATTTGTCCCCCTACTTCTCCAAATGGGTCCACGCAAAGAAGAATTCCCCCCCCCCCCCCCTCCGGCCCCCTAAAAAAATTCTATTTCTTTGGGCTATTGAAAACTCTGCAACTTTACTTTGATACCATCTTTCAACCAGAAGTGTAGTTACAACATATTTTTTCATTATATTATATTAAGCATCAACATGCATTTATTAATATGTCAGAAAACTAACTAGCATATATGCACGTACCTTATTATTGTACACGCAGCAAGTGGACGCTTTTTGCTTGATTTGTCATCGTAGCGCACAACACGTATCTAAAAAAAGGAAAAATAACTCTTTAAGTTCAAACATTTTTAGTTACCCATCAAACTCCCTAACTCGGACACAGATCGAGACGTCGTCTTTTTCTACAAGTTTTTATATCGAGTTGTGGGTTTTTGTTCGTTTTCAAGTCAACCGGAATGAAAACAAGTTGATCGGGACCCTTAGGTCCAAGATTACGAAATTCTTAAGTTTATTAGTTTCTAGTTTTCCATTGAACTCCATAATCGGGGCTCGGACGATATGCTGTCTTTTTTAAAAGTTTTTATATCCAAATAGTTGGTCTCCGTCCATTTTCAAGTCAAACGGAGTGCAAACGGGTTGATTGGATAAAAAAATTCTTAAGTTTTTAAGTTTTTCGTCAAACTCAAAGATCGGGGCCCGGATTGAGATGCAATCTTTTCCTACAAGTTTCTATATTTGTGTTGTGAATCTCTCTTCATTTTCGAGTAACCGGAATATAAACGAGCCGATCAGGACCCTTAGGTCCAATGTTACTTAATTCTTAAATTTTTTAAGTTTAGTTTTCCTTAAAACTCCAAAACTAGAGCTCGGATTGAGACGCCACGTTTTCGTACAAGTATCCGTCCATTTTCAAGTCAAGCAAAGGAAAAACGGGTGATCGAGACATTAGGTAGAATTTGAAGATTATGAAATTCTTAAATTTTTACGTTTTTAATTTTTCGTCAAACTCCAAAATTGGGACTAGGATCGAAATGTTATCTTTCCCTCTAAGTTTTTATATTCGAGTTGTGAGTCTTCATCTGTCTTGAAGCCAAACAAATTGAAAATGGGTTGATTGAGACTATTAGGTCCAATTTGAAGGTTATGAAATTATTAAGGTGATGTAGATCGTAATAACTCTGATATCAAATTGATGTAGATTAGGAAGGAAAGAATTAGAGATAAGAAGAGAAGAAGAAAGAGATGAGAAAAGAGAAAAAAATTTGAGATGGAAGCAATATCAGTATTCAATAATAGTCAAAGTCTAATCTAAATAAAAGCCTTAAATGTATCATTTTATATAGGGAAACTAAAACCCTAAAACAAATAAATAATGATAAATAAACTCTCAAAAGTTAAAAGAAATTACTTAAAAAATAAATATTAAAAATATCTAAATAACTCTTATAACTAATCTATAATATCTATCCAATTCCTATACGATCTCTATCATTCTCCTTCGGTTGAGAAAAACTCTCTTCCAGAAAGTCTTCAAAGTAAAAGTACCCTAAGAGAGCAGGGTGAAGATGGCATAATGCCTCATCTAGAATGAAAGAACCATCGAGCAGGATAAATGCAAGAATCTCCATCTGTATGAACATCTCCTAATAAAATAGGAGGCTCTGGAGTGTCAAAATGGATTGAATTTCTCCTCTGTGAGGATTTCTCTTATTATATAGGCACAAATGTGCAATATACAAGGCTAGAATCCAGCCTAAATTACAGCTATTAAATATGTCTATACAAAAGGAAACTATGTTTATATACAGATTCTGACTAAATAAGGAAATATATATGTACAACTGGTGAGAACTAAATAAGGAAACATGGAGCGTATCATGGTGACATCCCCCCTCAAATTGATGTTGGTCGGTCAAGAAGCATCAATTTGCCCACAAGAAATTGATGACGTTGTCGTGTCATGGCCTTTATAAACACATTTGCAATCTGGAGGTCAGTAGAAATATGAGGAAGAGAAATGATACGAGTGTCAAAAACTTCCCGAATGGAATGACAGTCCACCTCTATGTGTTTGGTACGCTCATGAAAGACGAGATTGACAACAATCTGAATGACACTAGTGTTGTCAGCATGTAGAGGAGTAGGATCGAACTGAACGCAACCAATCTCAGCAAGGAGACCACGAAGCCAAAGAATCTCAGAGCAAGCTGCAGACATCGCACGGTATTCAGATTTGGTGGAAGATTTGGAGATGCCATCTCGTTTCTTACTCTTCCAAGATATCAAAGAGTCACCAAGAAACATGCACCAACCTGTAACAGATCGTCGCGTATCAAGACATCCTACCCAATCTGCATCACTGTAAGCCACAAGCTGAAGAGGAGTTCCAGTAGGGAAGAATAGGCCACGACTAGGAGAACCTCGAAGATATCGAATGATACGACGAACGACAGCTAAGTGTAGATGACATGGAGCCTGCATGAACTGACTAACCAGCTGGACTGCAAAGGAAATATCAGGTCGAGTAATGGTTAAGTAGTTCAGGCTCCCCACTAACTGTCGATACATAGTAGGGTCGGAAAGGAGATCACCCTCTTCCCGACGATACTTCGTGTTTACTTCCATAGGAGTATCCACAGAAGAAGTATCCTGAAGACCAGCCAATGCAATCAGATCCTGAGTATATTTATGCTCATTCAAAAAAATGCTAGAGGAATCAGTATGAACTTCCAAGCCTAAGAAGTATGTAAGAGGACCAAGGTCCTTCATATGAAATGAGGCTTGAAGATGCTGCTGCAGTCGGGTGATCAAGCTAGAGTCCGTTCCAGTAATAACAATATCATCAACATAAACCAGAAGAAGGACAATGCCAAGAGATGTCTTGCAGAAAAATAAAGAAGAATCATATGCACTATGCTGAAACGAAAATTGGAGCAAAGTGGAGCGAAAATTATCAAACCAGGCCCGGGGAGCTTGTTTCAACCCATACAATGATCGTTTCAACTTACAGACATCCGAGGAAGAGAAGGATGACAAACCAGGTGGAATGGTCATGTATTATCTCTTCTTTGAGATCACCATGAAGAAAGACATTTTTGACATCCATCTGATGAAAGAGGCCAACCTTGGGATGTAACAACAGACAGGACAGTCCGCACCGTAGTCATCTTGGCAACTGGAGCAAAAGTCTCCTCATAGTCCACCCCATATTCTTGCCTATTGCTAAGTGCAACCAACCGAGCCTTATACCGATCCAGAGTTCCATCAGAACGCAGCTTGATAGAATAGACCCATTTGCAACCAATAGCTTTCACTTGAGGAGGACAAGGGACAACATCCCATGTATGATTATCTTGAAGAGCTCGAAGTTCCTCGGCCATCGCCGCACGCCAACAGTCATGTTTAGCTATCTCAGAATAACCTGACAGAATGGGAATAGAAGACAGAGTAACTTGAAGAGAGGTATGAGAGAAACCATACCGGTCCGGCGGACGAGACACTCTGGTCAAGCGGCGAGGAACTGGGGTAGTATTTGGATCACCCGTATAGGATTCAGTCTGAACAGGCTCAGATGGCGGACCAGGCTCAGGAAGGGGCAAAGTAGGTCGCCGTCTTTCATATACAAGTCTAGATTTGAATCGGTCAATAGAAGGAGTCAAGTCATCAAAATGAGGCAAAACATGCATCTCAGGCAAAGATTCATCATGAGAAGGAAAGAATGACCGATTTTCAAAGAACACAACATGACGGGAAATACGAAATCGGTTAGAGCATGGATCATAGCAAACATAGCCTTTGTGTGAAGTACTATAACCATGGTTCTGAATAACGGTAACGGCTACCGTAACGGTAACAGTAACGTTGTAACGGACGCGGGGTGAAACGGGCGTTACGTAACGGTAACGGAAACCGAATGCGTGAATTTTTTTTTTGAACTCACAACCTCCCATAAAACATGAATATTTACATATTTCAACTTAAAATCATGCAAATATGGGTGTTTAGTGATTTAGTGTATTTTATTGTATCATGAACATGATAATAAAATATCATAAATATTAATAATATATCTCAAGTCACTATGCATTAGTGACCTTTCCATTAGCAACAAAACATTCATTAAAACGATTAATGCCTATACTAAAAAATAATTTTTTTTTATCCAAACCTATACTAAAATTAGTTAATTGTGATTAAGGGTGTCAACTTTGACCCGTTGATACGAATCCGACACAAACGATTATAAAATTGACACGATTATTAAATACGCATAATAAATAATTTATACTAATGTTTAATAATTAGAACACAATAAATATTTTTTTTTTGTGGATCTTGACTTTTGCCATGAATACGACACGATTGATACCCTTAATTGTGATACACATGTCAACTCCATTAAAATAATTAATAAATTCTGTTAAAATTATTTAATTAAACACGTTTTATTTGACTAAAAATATATCTCAAACATACCATTATAAATTTATAATATCTAAAGATCTAAATAGATAAGACAACATTAATCTCATTAAACCACAAAAACAAAAAAAAAATAATAATAATAAAATAAAATAAAGAAAGTGGCAGTGGCAACAGGTAAGTCATTATAACCACACAAAAAAAAACACAAAAAAAAGAAAAAGAAAGAGGCGGTGGTAAGTAACAGCTACAGCTAAGTCATTGATATCCACATAAACAAAGCAAAAAAAAAAAAAAAAGAAGAAGAGGCAGTCGGTGTCATTATATCCACATAAACAAAGCAAAAAAAAAAAAAAAAAGAAGAAGAGGCAGTCGGTTACCAGGAGAAGAGGCAGTCGGTGCTACGCAGAACACGATGGGGCTACGCAGAACAGGGGATCAACTGGTCTTCGATCGTCCAAAGCAAGCAGCGACCACACCGACTAGAAGAGACCACAGATCTGAATACTGGTCAAGGTTTCGAGTAGGGGCTCAAATTTTTTGGAAGATCTAGAAATTTTTTGGAAGATCTAGAAATTTTTTGGAAGAGATCATAGATCTGATCACAGGTGCGTTTTTAAGTTTTTATTTGAAAGATTTTCTAGATCTAAACATGTATTTGAGTGAGTGTTGGTTGAATTTGGGGCTGAAATTTTTGGGGCTGAAATTTGGGTTTTATACTCAAGATTTTCGGGTTGTAACGGGTCAAAGCGGGCGTTACGGGGCCGTTACGGGCGTTACGGGGCCGTTACGGAACGGTAACGGCCGTTACGGCTGTGAAATTCATTCTTCCCGTTATATCGGGCTGTAACGGAATCGGACCCCGCCGTTACTGTTACGTAACGGCCGTTACGCGCCGTAACGGCCGTTACGCGCCGTAACGGCCGATTTTCAAAACCATGACTATAACCCATAAATGCGCATCTAACAGATTGAGTAGATCACTTATGTCGTTCTTGAGAAGGCAAATGAACAAAACAAACACAACCAAAAGTATACATGTCAAGGTATCTAGGATGCTGATGATAAAGATGAAAGTAAGGAGTTTCAAAATTTAAGACACTGGACGACAATCTGTTAATTAAATAAATAGCCGTAGATAATGCTTCAACCCAAAATTTAGGTGGAACAGATGATTGAAGCAATAGAGTACGAACGACATCCAACAAATGTCTATTTTTACGTTCAACAACACCATTTTGTTGAGGTGTATATGGACAAGAACGTTGAGAAACAATGCCTTTTTGTTGGAGAAAATCATGAAACTCACGAGACATGTATTCACCACCTGAATCAGACGTCAGAATTTTAATGCCAGAAGAAAATTGAGTCTCGACATAGGCATTGAATTGTTGAAAAACAGATAAGATCTCAGATTTAGCACGAAGAAAATAGATCCAGGTATACTTTGTATAATCATCGATGAATGTAACAAAGTATTTATAATTTGCATGTGAGATAACAGGAGAAATTCCCCACACATCACTATGAATCAAATCAAAACAACGTTCAACATGACTACCATGAGAAGGAAAAGAAAGAGACTTACTTTTACCTAATTTGCATGTGGAACAATCAAAAGAGAGAGGAGAAGAAAATTGATCTTTATTGCCCAACAAACCAGAGTTTATTACATGAGATAAAATAACAGAATTAGGATGACCCAACCGTTTGTGTCATACTTCATACTTATTGTTCATAGTATTATAAGCAAACGAAATAACAGCAGGAATGGAAAAATGCATAGGAAATAAAAGTCCCACTTTAGGCCCCTTCGCAAGTATCTTGTCCGACACCTGATCCTGCACAAAACAACCATCACGAGAAAAACGAACATCACAGTTATTATCAACTAATTGCCCGACTGAAATTAGACTGGTAGAAAGCTGAGGAGATACAAAAACATCTCTCATAGTGGAATCAACATCCCCAATAGCATGAATAGGTAACTGACTACCGTTAGCAATCTGAATGTGTGCTGATCCAGTATAAGTTCGAACATTGCTAAGAGTATCAGAAGAACTAGTCATGTGATTAGATGCACCCGAATCAATAATCCATGAGGGGGAAAAGGAACCGTTACCTTGCAGTCCTAAGGCTGAAAATGCAGAAATAATCATCTGCTGTACCTTCTCAGTAGTAAGAGCTGAGGAATCACTAGTAGTAGCAGAAGAAGCGGAATCCACAGTAGCCTGATAAGCATTAGTCTGACGATTCTAGGGACGAGTAGGACACTCTTTGATAATATGCCCCGGCTTCTTACAGTAGTTGCAAGATTTATGACAGTTGGTAGCAATATGTCCGTATTCCTTGCAGCTGAAGCATTGAACTTTCCGCATGTCTCGTCCCTTGCCTTTTCCTGAGCAGCATAAGCCACTACATTGGGTATCATTTTGTCTTGCTGATAAGTGGCCTGGGTGGCAAGCCGCTGCTCCTCACGAAGTAACTCCCCAAAACAGACATCCAAAGATGGCACGGGATTACGATTCATCAAATTAGAGCGAGTGGCTTCAAATTCAGGTTGTAACTTCATTAAAAACTGATCTCGCTTGCTTTGCGCATGAATTTTCTGCACAACTGAGAGAGATTCTTCTGGTACCTTGACATAAATAATGTCAGTAAATTCTCCCCAGAGATTATTAAATCCAGAAAAATAATCCTGAATGGAGAAATCGCCCCGAATATAACTAGTAATCTCGTACTCTAATTGAGAACGTTGAGCAGTATTGTCTTGATTATATACTTTTTTTAAGTATTCCCACATAGATTTAGCAATCTTATATGGTCTCAGATTAAGAACAATAAGAGGATCCACTGATCCTAAAATCCATGTCATCACCCGAGCATCTTTGGTCTGTCACTGAGTCAGTTTAGGAACATCAGTAGGAGCCTGATCACTCCCATCAATGTGACCCCATAACTCTTTCCCTATAACAAATAAACGAAATTGAAATTCCCAGGCAGAATAGTTCTTACCCGTGAATTTCACCGCAAAAGAATCAGAAGATATGATGGCCAAATTAAACAATAAAGAGATAGCCAATAACCAGCCCAAGAACAATCCCAAACAGTAGCAACCTCAATCAAATAAACAATTTCAGAAAATAATTGGTAACGATACCCACAGAAACTAACGATAACTCAAAAGGAAGAGAGAGCTGCATGGAAAATTGATAGATTTCGGATAGCCCAACAATTCCGATACCCAAAACTTTCAATATAAACTGCTGACAGCCCACAAAGAGGCCAAACAACCAAGAATGAGCTTTCAAAATTCACACAGAGACTGCCGACAAAACCTATAAAGAGGTTTCCAACAGCCCTGATACTGTGAGGAAGAAACCCAACTAAGAAACTAAGAACCCAAGCAACCGAGAGAAAAACCAAGAAGAATCTAAACAAGGGGCTCTGATACCATGTCAAAATGGATTGAATTTCTCCTCTATGAGGATTTCCTCTTATTATATAGGCACAAATGTGCAATATACAAGGCTAGAATCAAGCCTAAATTACAGCTATTAAATCTGTCTATACAAAAGGAAACTATGTCTATATACAGATTCTGACTAAATAAGGAAATATATATGTACAACTGGTGAGAACTAAATAAGGAAACATGGAGCGTATCATGGTGACATGGAGTTCCTCGATTAAGTAGCATGTCCTCCAAATAAAAATCTGGACTAATACTAACATTCAATGGAAAATTAAGCAAATAAGCATTAGATCTAAACTCGAGAATAGTAAAACAATCCTCATTAGGTTTTAACAAAAAAATATTCATTGGGACAAGACATCGATGACAAATGAGTAACAATAACGCCTTTGTGGTAAAAATAATTAAGTACCAACTCAATGAAATATTGATAGTAGGAATACAATCAACTATTTCAAAGGGGAAAGACTTGAGAACAAAGTTAGATTGACTTGAAATAGGAGACACAAAACAATCACCAAAAGATTCTAAAATGGGTAACTCAATATGCTCGACATCTTTCATAAGTGTGGACTCGATAGACTTTTCAACAATTTCCATTACAAGTGGTGACTCAACATTTGACTTCGACAAAGGCTCAAACTCACTTTCTTCAGGTATTGACTTTTGTTGGTATAAAGGAGGCGAGCTCTGATATGATGAAACCGGACAAGTGGATTGGTAGTCGACATGAGTAATATCTTTTTTTTTAGGTGAGAATGTGCCATCCAAATCCATGGTTATCCTGGAATTAGGAAAACATGCAGAAACAACATGGATATCATTCAAGTAATCATGATACTCATATGTGGTGGAATTAAAATTGGAAGGTATCATGTCACGCTGTTTAGCAGACTTTGATTGAGAATCCATCAAGCTATAGTTGGATTTCTTATGAAATCTCTCAACCTTTAGAGCATATTGATAGGCTACCACTATGTATTAAAAGTGTATAGCTTGACCTCCCTACTAATTTTTGGTCTCAACCCAAGAATAAACTGATCAATTGTCCAAGGTTCATCAACAATGTCATACAAATACATGAGATAATCGAATTGGGCAAAATAATCAGAGACACTAGAAGAATGTTATCTAAGATTGAGCCATTGGTCAGAAAATTGATTCGTGTAGGAAGTAGGCAAATACTTCTCTTTCAATTTATATCTCATTTCAACCCAAGTGATATGTGATTCTCCTAAACTATCTAGACTTATTTGGATTGTTTGTCAATACTGCTTGGTAGAACCCTCCAACATCAATTTAGCAAAACGGACGCAATGGGAATCCGACATGCCATGCCATGTCAATCGAAATATTCTTCTAAATTAGCTAACCAATCCAAGAATTGATTGGGATCTAGAGTACTACAAAATGTAGAAGGATTTTTAATTGATTTGACAATAGGTGTTGAATCCTTGTAGACATACCTAGACTTGCTATGATGATAACCTCCAGGAGAGACTCTTAAACTAGAGTAAATATGTGGATTTGAAGAATCATACATACTCATGAGTGAGTCTTGGAACAAGGGAATGACACCAAAACAAGTTCAAGAATATAATTGACAAATGATTTGGACCCTTTGCAAATTTTCTAATTTTTCAATGAATAAAAATATTAGTTTTAAATTTCTATAGGAGTATGCATATTATAATCCAAGCTTTGCTTTGAGGAAATTTTGAAACTTTATGGGGATGATTATGCAATTTTTGAAACTTTTGGGGATGTTATTGTAATTTTTTGAATCTGTTGGGGGATGTTTATGCAATTCTGGAGCTTTTGGATGGTATTTCTGCAATTTTCTGAAACTTATGGGGGTGATTCTCTAATTTTTGGAACTGCTGGGATGTTGTTGCAATTTTTAAGAGTGCATGGGCAGTTCTTTTTTTTTTTTTCGGCTGGTTCTGTTGGAACGAGACCAAGAGCAGTGTGCAATAAACAGTCGCGATGAACAGTGAACAGTGGAAACCAAGAACAACGCGCGATGAACAGCACGCACAATAAACAGTTTTTTTTCGACGAACAGTGTTGATGTGATTTTTTGTGATTTGTACGAATCAAAGTTGGGCTCTGATACCAAATTGATGTAGATCGTACTAGCTCTGATACCAAATTGATGTAGACTAGGAAGGGAAGAATTAAGAATGAGAAGAGAAGAAGAAAGGTATGAGAAAAGAGAAAGAATTTTGATAAGGAAGCAATATCAGTATTCAATAATAATCAAAGTCTCTAATCTAAATAAAAGCTTTACATGCATCCTTTTATATAGGGAAACTAAAACCCTAAAACAAATAAATAATGACAAATAAACCCTCAAAAGTTAAAAGAAATTACATAAAAGATAAATATTAAAAATATCTAAATAACTCTCATAACTAATCTATAATATATATCCAATTCCTATATGATCCCCATCATAAGGTTTTTATTTTATTAGTTTTTCTTCAAACTCTAAAACTAGGAATCAGATTGAGATGCTGTCTTTTCCTATAAATTTCTATATCCGAGTTGTGGGCCTCTGCCCCTTGTCAAGCTAAACATAACATAAACGGGCTGATTGGGAGCCTGAAATCTAAGGTTACGAAATTCTTACAATTTCTAGTTTTTCATCAAACTTCAAAATTAGGGTTTTTGGTTCTAGACGCCGTCTTTTCTTACAAGTTTTTATATCTGAGTTGTGGGTATCCGTTCGTTTTCGAGTGAAACAGAGGGAAAATGGGCTGATCGAAACTAATAGGTCTAATTTAAAGGTTATGAAATTATTAAGTTTTTAGTTTTTTGTGCAACCCCAAATCAGGGCTTGGATTGGAATGCCATCTTTTCCTTTAAGTTTCTCTATCCAAGTTGTGGATCTCCGTCCATTTTAAAGCCAAACATAATGGAAATGGGCTGATTGTAATCGTTAGGTCCAATTTGAAGGTTTTGAAATTCTTAAGTTTGTAAGTTTTTGGTTTTTCGTCAAATTTTAAAACCGGTGTATGGATCGAGAACTCAGTCTTTTCCTATAAGTTTTTATGTCCGAGTTGTGGGTTTCCGTTTGTTTTCAAGTCAAACGGAGTAAAAGTGGGCTGATATGAACCATTAGGTCTAATACTTGAAGGTTTTGAAATTTTTAAGTTTTTTGTTTTTCGACGAACTCCTAAAGTGAGGCTTGTATCGAGGCATCGTCTTTTCTTATATGTTTCTATATTCGAGTTGTGGATCTCTATCCGCTTTCAAGTCAAATGGAATGGAAACGGGCTGATGAGGACCTTTAGGTGTAAGCTTATGAAATTCTTATGTTCATAACTTCAAAAGTTTCTAGTTTTTTTCAAACTCTAAAATCAAGGTTGGGATCTAGACTTCGTCTTTTCCTACAAGTTTATGTATTTGAATTATGGGTCTCCTTTTGTTTTCAAGTGAAATGGTGCGAAAAATGGACTAATTGGAACCATTAGATCCAATTTGAAGATTATAAAATTTTCATGTTTTTAATTTTTCTTCAAACTCTCAATCTGGGCTTAGATTAAGACGCTGTCTTTTCCTACAAGTTTCTATATTTGAGTTACGGTTCTCCATCCATTTTCAAGTCAAACGAAATGAAAACGGGCTAATTAGGACCCTTAGGTCTAAGGTTACGAAATTCTTAAGTTTTTAAGGGTCTATTTGAATATGTTCTCGAACAATATTTTTTTGGGAAGAATTTTAGAAATATATGTTTTGGTGGTTTCTATTGAAAAACATGTTTGGTTATATGTTTTCAAAAATAGTTTTAAGAAATAGAATAATGTGAAACGAACCCAAAAAACAATGAAAATATGAGATACCCTTTGGATTGACTGATTCATATGTATTGATATACAACGCCACTTATGGAATTGAATACATGTCGAACTTATATATTACTTTACACATAATATTATAATACAAGTTCTAATATAATACATACCATATTTCCTACATCAGACAAGTCCTTCATTATCTTAATCGGTCCATTTCTACAGATTATCATACATAGAGAAATGATTTGTCATTTCCACACTATTGTTGACAACAAAGTAAAAATAGTAAAAACAAGCAGCAACACAAAATTATATTACAACTGCAATATGCACAAACAAGCCAACCCTTATAGTATTTGATTACCATGTGCTATGAACCCTTACGTCTATTATGGGATTTAATTAATTACGTTGATTGCGATACATATGGTATTTGATTTTTTCTTGATAAAATGCATAGCACATGAACAGTGCTAAAGGATCTTTATGTGCATGTGGTGCTGGCCACATGAGAGTTTTAAAGGCTCACACAATCATAAATGATGTGTGGTATTTCTATAGGCGTTTAGCCGTTAGAGACCATAAACATGCATTTATTTGGGTTGATGAATACCACCCAATTGTTAATGATGACCATTTGTTGACCGTAGGGGTCGGCTCGTTTGTGCATGTTGCGGTTATAATGTAATTTTGTGTTTTTATTATTTTTACTTGTTATCAACACTATGGAGACATGACAAGTCATTTCTCGATGTATGATAATCTATAGAAATGGTCCAATGTAAGATAATGAAGGACTTTTCTTATGTAAGAAATATGGTATGTATTATATAAGAACTTGCATTATGATATTATGTGGGAGTAATATATGAGGATGACTAGTATTTAATTCCACAATTTGTGTTGTATATGGGTACCTCTAGGTTTTTTTTTTTTTTAAATATTGGATGATTTTATGGTAATTTCATCAAGTTTGATATATTGACAAACTTTTCTATGAAACAGTCAATCCGGACAACATCTCATATTTCATTGTTTTTTGAGTTCTTGTTTGGACAGGTTTCTTAGTTTTTTGAGCCTCGACTAAGATGGTTGAGAAGAGTTGATATAGGCTAAGGGGTCAGCCAAACAACTATATATGTTGTATTCGTTGTTGCATGCTTTACTGTGATTAATGGAATAGTTGATATGCTTCTGAGATCACTTTCATATATTAAAATACCACAACATCCTAAAGCATAAATCATGTAGTTGTGTACCCAATTTAATTAGGATTATAGTTTGTGCATGAACATATACTTTGTGTAATTCACTGTTCTTGTTATTCGAATTAAAATAAGAAATAAAACTGAGCAAAAGAGAACAGTTAGAGGGCACAGTTCACTTGAGCTCAGATAGACTGAGAATTATATAAAACACCCTTAGCTTGGTATTAAAGTGTAGGCAGTGGTAAGTAGGACTTTTATGTGTACAAAAATTAGATACTCCTATTCACCCCCAGCCCCTCCCTCTAGCACTCCTTTTCACTGTCTTGTCATCGGGCTGATAGCTCCAGCTTTAGGCTTCCCACACCTATATATTTGCCAAATCAATCTAGAGGGAACATTTCAGGTGAGCACAAATAGACCGAGAATTGTATAGAACAACCAGATTGGTATTAAAGTGTAGGCAGTGGTGAGTAGGACTTAAAGTGAAGAAAAATTAGATAGTCCTATTCACTCCCCTTCCTCTAGGACTCCATTTCACGGTCTTGCCTTGGGGCCAATAGCTCCAGCATTAGGTTTCCAACACCTATGTATTTGGCTAACCAATCTATGGATGTTGCATCACCTTGGGTATGTGCTAAGCAGTTTCCATCTGCTTGTTCAGGCAACATTTAGGATCATAGCAACTGCGGTTGTTCTGGAGTTCAACCATGCTGCACGAATAGTGAAGAAGATTAAGCTGGTTGGCTACCCATGCAAGATCTTTAAGAAGACAGCACTCATCAGGGACATGTTCACCTCAGATCTTGAAATAGCCAGATTTGAGGGTGCAGCTGTGAGAACAGTTAGCGGTATCCGTGGGCAGGTGAAGAAGGTATGTCTGTCACTGACTGTATTTCGTTTCTTGAACTGTTCTTGTTGCGACAGATGCTTGTATTTGCCGTGTGTATCTATTTTGCTTTCAAACATTCTTTTGATGTATATACTAGCAGAATGGTTGGTTCCTCTGGCCCGATATTGTATCTAGTTCCTTTAATTTTATGTCATCACATGAGAGTGACCATTGCCCATAAGTAGTTGCATGGGACTAAAAGGTTTTTATACTGAGAGAAATACGAATTGTCCCTGTAATTCTGAAGGCTTTCTTGGTTAATTTAGATGATGTCAATCTGGGCAGGCTGCAAAAGAAGATAGTGGTAACCAACCCAAGAAGAAAGGAGGATATCCTAAAGAAGGCATTGCCAGGTGCACTTTTGAGGATAGGATTCTGATGGGTGACATAGTTTTCCTACGTGCATGGACTCAAGTTGAAGTTCCTCGCTTTTACAACCCATTGACAACGGCGCTGCAACCTCGTAACCAGACCTGGAAAGGAATGAAAACTGTTGCTGAATTGAGAAATGAACGCAATCTTCCAGTTCCTGTTAACAAGGATTCACTCTACATGGTAATTTCTGATTAGTGAGCCAGAGTGTATTTTAGCAGAAGTTTTCTTTTTTATTGTTATTATGATTTGTTGGCCCCTTTCTGATCTCGTTTGTTTGTTGGCTTGCTTGTCTCGCTTGACAGCCAGTTGAAAGGAAGCCAAAGAAGTTCAATCCAGTGGTTATCCCCAAGTCTTTACAGGCAGCCCTCCCGTTTGCTTCAAAGCCCAAGGATATTCCGAGTCGGAGGCGACTTCTTGAAAATCGTAGGGCTGTTGTGATGGAACCTCATGAGCGCAAAGTGCTTGCGCTTGTTCAACACTATCAGTTGATTAGACATGAGAAGGTATGCTCTTTCGGACAGAAAATCATGCTAAACTGGGACTTTTTACACACACCCCCCCCCCCCCCCCCCATAGCAGCCACTGTTTTTGCCATGGCTTGTCAAAACTTTAGATCCAAGCATGAATCCCCTTGGGGTTTATCACTGCTATGTATTGGCAGCTGTGATTACATGAGTAGAATGGAAGAGTTTTGCATGATATAGGTGTATCATCTCTATTATGATGGTGCCTTTCTATTGCTCTCATCTATGAAGCACGAACACTCAATTTGGGCTCACGTATCAGTGTCCGACACGTCTGGGACACGGACACGCCCGGACACGCAAAAACTGGTGTCTGAATTTTTTTTTATTTTTAAAATTTTTGGACATGTCCCGACACGTTTGGGACACGTTACTTTCTACATTTGTATCTAGATTTAAAGAAGATGAAGATAGCAAATATCAAGAAGAAGAAAAATTGCAATCGATTTAGACACAAAAATGAGTGAGAGAGAGAGAGAGCAACAACAAATTTACCGATCAAAGAAAAATGTTGCAGAAGGTTTTGACGGAGAAGACGAGAGGCCGGAAACTTCTTGAGAGAGAAAAAGACAAGAGGTTTAGAGTCTTTAGACTCTTCTAGAGATAAGAGAGGATAAGGCCTCTCTTTACCCACGTGAAGGAACAATTATTATTGAAAATATTTTGGTGGGTTACAGCTGGCTGGAAAAAATTAAGTGCAATGAGCCATTCTACACTCTGTTGACTTGCAACTTTGCATGTAGATTATTCAATCAATAGATGAATGGTGTGCTGTCAAGTGTCTATAGAGAGCTATTGTGAAGTACTGGATCCAGCAACTCCATTAAGAACGGATAGTGGTGGGCCCATGCTACTGACTCATGAAAAGAGTTTGGAGCCAAGACTTGAACTGCCCATACAATAGTGAGTTTATGCTTGGCAATCCAACGGTTGGTGAAGCTACACATAGCTGATCAACTCAAACAAATTTGAATGGATAGCCAGATTTTGTTGCCCGGCACTGCAACGTCAACTTATTCACCGAAGCCCCTTCTTAAAATAAGCAACAGTTTAATGTTGTTGTTGTTGTTTTTGGTTTATGACAACAAAATGGTCACCATAATTGTAACGAAGAACATCTTATTACTATGTGTGACATCATATAATTATATATATATATATATATTATTTAACGTGTCCTTAACGTGTTTGTGTCCTGATTTTTTGGAAAATTTCGTGTCTGCATGTCCGTATCGTGTCGTATTCGTGTCCGTGTCTGTGCTTCATAGGCTCTCATGAATGTCTTTTGACTTTTCAGCATCAATCTTGGTTTTGGATGGCACCCCAAAATTTTTGGCCACCCCTTTATCTGTTAGGGTTAATGTGCTGTATTTCTGAAGTATATATGATGGTGCAACCATTGGTTGGTTGGACCAATATAATCAACTTTGGAACCCTAAAAGGTAGGAAGACTAGAAATTTTTAGTCCAAAGAGAAGTGTTATTGGTAGTTTATTAGGATTAGTTTTATTATTATTATTATTTAACTTAGGATACTTGTTTGACTAGGAGCATTAGTGAGAGTTTGATTGGGGAATTGTTATAGAGTTTTAGTGGATTGGAATTTGAGAATTTGAGAATGAAACTTTTTTTTTAGAATTTTATTAGGAGAATAATTTTTATTTTGGTAGGAGACTTAACCTATAAATATTGACTTAATCCCTACTATTTTATTACAAAGTGTGATATTAATAAAATAATTTCTCTATGGAAAATTTTGTGTTTCTTGACCTAATCTTTACGAGGGTTTGATATCCCTTATTTGCTTCTTCTTCTTCTTTTCTATTCTGTTATTTTTTCTTTTTCCGTCCTCGTGCAATATAGTATCTTTATTTGTAAGGCAATTGTGCAGGCATTGTTAGGATAGGCTTTGTTTCCTTGCCTTTTTTTGGGGATGGGAGGGGAGATGGGAGAGATTCAAATAGTTGTGTATATCCCCGTCCTTTTCTAAGCCTTTAGCCCAACTTAGTGGAAATCCATCCCTTTGAAAACTCTAATGGCATGCCCTTTAATGGGGTTTCAAGTAGCGTTTGTTTGCCAAATATGAATAGAATTGGCCAAATCCAACCTCATCCAGTTCTTGATTTGCCTTTGTGGGTTGAATAACATGCGAAAAGGAGTAATCGGGCTGGTGAGTTAACATCCCCTCCCTAGTAATTCCAAGACACTAGATGGGATCCCTCTGAAAAGCTCATCATGGACACCTCACTCTTCATCTTAGTTGTGGGACGTCTTCACTGAAGATTGCTAAACCATCGTGCCAGACTAAAAGGAAAGAATTAAGGGGTAATTAGCTTTTACCCATGTGATTTTGCTTAAAATCACTTTAGCTC
The DNA here is from genome assembly GCA_951799425.1 of Ilex aquifolium. Taxonomy (NCBI): domain Eukaryota; kingdom Viridiplantae; phylum Streptophyta; class Magnoliopsida; order Aquifoliales; family Aquifoliaceae; genus Ilex; species Ilex aquifolium. The sequence goes on from OX637399.1 coordinate 16,758,421, forward strand.
CTCCACTTTTAAAATTATGCACATAACCTCTTTATGATTGTGGACCAAAGTAAAATCATTACTTTTGTCATCCAAATTGACTGTGAGTCTATTTCACTTGCCATAAACAAGTTGTGGGCTTTTTTTTATGGTTTCCCTCCAAAATAATTTTGTTTAATGCCTAAAATACGCTTTATACCCTCTTCTTTCTCCTTTTCTTTTGTTTTCTTCCTTTTCTCCTACAACTGACATCCTCACGTAATTTTTTCATATGCTTTCAGAATCTTCAACATTTCTTTTATAGCAAGGGAGATTGATTAATGGTTGTGAGGAGGTCCTAAGCAATTTTTTTCAAAATTTATGCACCAAACATCAAATAGAACCCAACTAACAGTGGATTCAAAATGGGAATAACAAATTAGTCCATTGAAGAAGATATAACTTTTATTTCAGATAAATGCAACTTTGGAGTTGGATCTCTACTTCAAAATAGAAATAATGCCATGGGTATTTGTTTGCTGGCTGCTCTTTGGTATTGTGTACCCGTCGCAGCACAACAAATCAATAGCAGATGGGCAGTTACATCAGCCAAAGGCAAAAAGGAGGAGAAAAGTAGGAAAAATAAATCAAAAGCTGAAATTGTATAAGAACTTCATTGGTTTAGTTTTGTACACCTGTGCTTCACCTACACTCCATATCAATATTAAAATACTAATCGATTCATTTTGAGGACATAGGAAGGAAATGAAGAGGAAGAACCGGTAAAATTGTCATTTTTTATTTCTGTTAATGGTCTCAAGCTTTTCACTTTGGTACACTACCATTGGGAGGTTATGAACATAATTCTAGTAGTTGAGAAGGTAAAATGTTTTTGAGCAAAACCACGGGGGAGTAAAAGATAATTACCCCAAGAAATAAAGCTTTAGAAGTTGTTGTTGTGAGTTGAAACAGTAAAAGGAATACTAGGGTTAGAGAAAACGAGAATGAAGTTCTTATACAAGAGATCTCGAATATATGGAGTGATGATCTTCTTTCGCATCAAGAGATCTCGAATGTCATGGTGCAACAAGTTTTAAGACTCAAGCGAGGAGTGTACCCATTGATGCTCCAAATTTGCCATCCTCTAGGCCGAACCAGCCACTTAGCCTCAAGTACATAAGGGTAAAGGCATCCTAGGTGCTAAACCATCCTCATATAATTGTTTTAAGTGTGGTTAACCGGAGTATATATCCTCAACTTGTCCAAGAAGGAAATTTATTCCTCAGTCTAATTTAATAGAGCAAGAATCAAGTGAAAGCCATCTTGAGGACTCGTGGTGAGGAACAACAAAGTCTCTTTCATGTTACTTGCATCGTCGAGGGCAAGTTTTGCTTTGTTGTCATTGATAGTAGGAGCACCAAAACATTAATTTTTCGAGAAATGGTTGTGAAGCTATGCCTGCCAACTGAGAAGTTAGCTAAACCACACAAAGTGGCATGGTTTAAGGAAGGGGGTGAAGTCCTTGTTACACATCGTTGTCTAGTGAAATTCTCCATTGAGAAGAATCATAGGGATGAAGTTTGGTGTGTTGTGGTTCCTTTAGAGGTGTGTCACATTTTGTTGGGATGACCTTGACAATTTGACTGTAAGACTTTGCATGATGCGGAAAAGAAGGCCTACACTTTCAAAATGGGTAGTCTTGACTCTTGAGATAGTATTGTGGACAAGAATGCCTAGAAAGAAGGTTGATCAAACCACTAATCCAAAATAAAGTCCAACTTAAATCTGTCATGATCCTTAATGAAAATCAAGTTGATACATAATTAAAGGAGATTCAAGGACGAGTATGAAATTTCTAAGGAAGTTAAACTATTACTCGATGAATTTAAGGACATTCTTCCGGAGCAACTTCCTGATAGATTACCACCACTTTAGAGATATCTAACATTGCATAGATCTTATTCCTAGTGCTAGTTTATCTCATCTAGCTCATTATCACATGAGTCCACTAGAACATGAGGAGTTACATAAACAGGTGCTAGAGTTGCTTAGGAAGGGACATATTAGAGGGAGTATGAATCACTCTTCCTACACCAAAGAAGGATGGTACTTGGAGAATGTGCATTGATAGTCGTGACAATAATAAAATTACCATTAAGTATAAGTTTTTCATACCTAGACTTGATGATATGCTTGACCTTAGGAAGGGTTGTTATCAAATCAAGATTCGACCCGGGGATGAATGGAAGGCAGTTTTAAGACTAGAGAGGGTCTTTGAGTGGTTGATCATGCCATTTGGTTTGTCTAACTCCCCTTGCACTTTCATGCGTGTGATGAACCAAGCTCTTCCTTTCATTGGAAAGTTGGTGGTTGTATACTTTGATGATGTCTTGATAAAGGAACACCTAACACATTTAAGGCAGGTGTTGATGCAAAAATTGAGGCGTTTCCACGTCAGCTTGTTGGACATCGATCACCTAAAATAGAAGTCGGAGATCGGAGGGGAAGCTCTGGGGGTCGACCCTCCGATGTCTAAGTCAGTAATAGACTTATAGGTATTGAATGCTTTTAGAAGCTGAGTGGCATACCTGGGGCATAGGGTGGAGCTCTATTTATAGGTGTTTCAGTTTGAATTGCATTAGAGCTGCAATTAAGCCTACATATCCTAACCATATTAGGATTAGGCTTTATCTCATTTGTTGGGGTTTGTCCTTATGTCTTGGATCTGTTTATCCCATGTGGGGTATTCAAATGCCCCAATTCTATTCGAATTAGGACTCTTAAAAAAAGATGGGTTGGATTGACATTCAATAGAACTGAAATTTATGCTAGCTCAATTTTTCCTCCATTTGTAGCCCCTCAATCCAACCCAGCTTGTGGGGGTGTTTTGTAACTTTTGCCCATGATTTCTTTACCTCATATACTGAGGATTGCTCATAAGTTGGGAGCTCTGCTTTGATAACGATTTGTTAAGCATCTGTCTTTGTCCTTAAAAGCTTGTTTCTGGGATAGAACTGCTAAACACTTAATATGCTTGTAGAGCTTATCTCCATTGTCGAGCTCTTGGCATACATCTTGACCGTTAAGGTCTATTTTACAAGTTGTTAGGCTTTTCTTTTTGCCAGCTTGGCCTTGGATTTAGCTGTTTTATTGGCAAGTTGTTAGGCATCTCTTTTTGTAAATAGAGCTTGGCCTTGGATTGAGTTGTAAGATATTTAGCCTATTTAGCTCTGCTCTCGTGAATTGGGCTTTAGCCTTGGTTTGGGGGTTCAGCTAGTCAGGTGACCGACAAGGCCCGAGAATAATATGGTCAACTATGTTTCAGTGGTTTAACCGAGTTGATCCTCCCAACGACCCTAGTCAGTGCTAGGCCTTGTGTCAGTGAATTAGAGGTCCCAAGTCTCTCTCACTCATCTTTGAGCTAGGCACCATGATTTTGGGATGCCCTCTGATTCTCAACCGTATGATGGAGATGCCACCTTTGGAGGCCTGGTCATCCCGAGCTGAGCTGGCTCGAGGTATATACAAGATGACTAGAACCGTGTAAGCTGTAAAGCTAGAGGAGCTTTTGGCTGTGCTTGTAGAGCCTTGAGCTTCAACCCGAGCTAGGTTAGTGGGCCTTGAGCTTCTAATGAGCCTTTTGGCTCAATTTGAGCTAGGCTAAGCTGGAAAAGAATTGAGTTGTTTGGCTGTGCAAAACTGTTGGCTGAGCTCAATGAACAGTGCCGAGCTGTTAACCGATTGAGCAAAGCTGGTGATGGATGTGCATAGCTAAGTAAGCCCAACTGGGATGAATGAGCAATTAGAGCTGAGCTAAGCTGTTTGAATAGAGCTGGTCCTCGGATCAAGGCTCTTTATGCTGAGCTATCCTAGACTTCCTTGGTGAGCTCATTAGTCGAGCTGTCAAGCTGCATGAGCTAAGCCGCATCAGCTGCGTGAGCAGAGTTGGGCTATTTGAGCATAGCTGGTGTAAGTAGAGTTGTGTGAGCTGAGGTGTTTAGTGAAGCTGGCTGTATGAGCATAGCCAAGCTGTGAGAAGAGCCGAGCTTATTTGAGGATAACTTGTCCTTGGGTTATGACCTTTTTTTGCCGAGCAGACCTTTTTTGGTTAGGCGAGATTTTAAAATGTCAGCTAAGCTACATGAGCTGCTTGAGCTACGCAGAATCAGATTTTATTTTAGTACCAGCCCTCCAGTCAAGATCTATACCCGCAAGAGCTTTGACAATACTAGGGCAGATCAATCTTTGCCTTATGCGCTCCAGCGCTCGTATTAAATCTTGTTCCGAGTGTATTCTGTAGATCTCCTATCTGGGATTGGTTGACTGTCGAAATAAGCTCCAATCCTGTTTATTTAGTGGTTCATGACCAGGCTCCTTTTTTTGCTGCATTGTTTATGCCTAGTTCAAAATTGAACAATCTTCTTCTGAACACAATTCCCTTCTTTTGTTGGGAGCCTGATCAACTCAATCAGCTTATTTCAAATGACATATTTGTAAAAGTTTGGCCATGCTTTCGGAAACTCTGGGTGTCACACATATTATGTTTGCAGCATTTACTTTTTGGCTTCCGGTTTTTTGCTCGAACAGTTCTTTTGGATTCTAATGGGTCCTACTAGTGGCCATAGTGTATAGTTTCAAGAACTTTCTTTTCAGAAGTTCGTAATCACGACCCACGGATGGAAGTTCTTGATTTTGCACTTAAAAGTTGTGCTTCTTGTTGATGGGGCGGTCTGCCGATCACCTTGTCTTACTTTGGCTGAAGAGGGATACTTAAGGCCTTGAGAGTGCCTTGCTGTAGTGATGAATGATTATTGAACCCAGCTTGAGAGCTTGGGCAAGCAGTCTCGATGGTTCTGGTCGTACCAAAGGATTTTGATCATCAAACTTTGGATGGCCATTTGATCTCGCCCTGCTATGAGAGTTGAGCCTTAAGAAGCAAAACCCTGAGCTCCTTGCTTTACTAGGTAATTACAGTCACCAAGTTTGAGCTGAGCTGATATGTTGGCCAATGGTTGATATTGATTGAGCTGAACTGTATAGTGTCATTTGGAATAAGTTGATGAACCAAATCAATGTTCAGCCACCTTGGTTTGGTTGAGGCCAACTATGGTTTTCCATGTTCTTCAATAAACAACATGGTGCAGGTAACAGAAGATTTTACCAAATCTTGGGCTCTATTTATTAGGTAAACCCTTGGCTATGCTCAAATTTCCAAGTAATAGAAAGAAATATTTGCAACAGGTAGTGGAATAAGAAATTTGGTTTACTCAAAAAATTTTGCTCTATGTGCACTCATTTGCACCAGAGGGAGATAGTGGTCAATTCACTTACTGTGCCAGAAGAGAATAAGTTATCATGGGTTACATCTCATTTTGTTCTTACAGAGTATTGCGGTGAAATAAATCATGTTTAGGTGACACTGGCTCGTGTACTAATGAGTTCTGACCTAGGCCATCCCAGACGGTGGAGCTTGATCATGTCCTTGCTGGACATGTGCATCTCCCAGATCCAATATGATGTTCGCCTATGTCTTATCTTTCTAATTGGTTCTTGTGAAGTATATAGAATATTATTAGTTCTCATTGCACATTGTTTGGCTGCTGGGAATGCTGTGCTAGATGTTTAGCAAGTCCTTTATATAGTGTCTGTCGTTATATGTTACTTCTATTGCTTACCTTCTACATATGTCTACTCTTTTTAATGGGGAATTATTTGCCATCTGCAAAGTGAAATTGCAAATCATCTCCAAGTGGGAACTAAATTTTGTGTTTCACCGAACTTCTGCAGATGAAAAAGCGAAAGTTTAAGGAAGAGGAGAGGAGGAAATTTCATGAAGCAGAGAAGGCCAAGGAAGAGCAGCTTTCTAAAAAACGTCGCAGAGAAGAACGGCGGGAGAAGTTCCGTGAGCAAGACAAACTAAAAAAGAAAATCCGGAGGGATTCTGGGGCCTAATGCTTTGTAATTTACCAAGTCATTTCAAAATTCCCTGTATGATTGGCCAACATAAGTGGAGTCTCATTTTGCTCCTTGTCCTGAGGTAACGGGCAACATTTTTTATTTAATGCAGCAAGTTTTGCCTATGCATTTATGCAGCACGTGATCAAAAAATTAAAACAGAAAGTTCTGTTTTGCAGTGCGATAGAGGCATCCTCCAAGAGAGCAATCTCTCTCTCTCTCTCTCTCTCTCTCTCTCTCTCTCTCTCTCATTTAAATTATTTTTAACTTAATGCCGCGAGTTTTGCCAGTGCCGGATCATAAGCGAAGAGAGAAAGGAGAGGAAAAACCACTGAGGTGTAATTTTTCCACTAGGCAATACATACACATCCATGTTATTCTTTCAAAAATGAGGACAGCTACTTTTGTCTAGCAAGAAGTTTTGATGAAGACAATGTACTGAATTAGTGAAATGTTGAATTTTTGGAGAGTTTCAGATGTATCAAAGGAGACTTTGTTTCTCTTATGTAGGGATAAGTTTGTTGTATGCCCCAGTAAATAAACCAAACCCATAAATGAAGCCTTTGTAAGAGTACAAAAGGTATTATTCTAGACTGATGGGATGGGGAGATTGTGTACAAAGCTAACAAAGTAACAATAGATGTTAGGGTAAATTATAAGGACACCTCATCGCATTTGGGTGGTGAGGTCATTCCCTGATATTTCAACATGGATATGGCGAGCACTTGATATTACAAATTTGCAATAGCACTACTATTTTTTGGCGTCGGAAAAGATGACATCAAGTAACGAAACTCAAAATGACAATCTCTTTCTCCAGATTGGAACACAGTAATCATGTTTCTAATTTAATTTCTCACTGGAATAAAACTAATCAGTTAGTCGACATTTTCTTTGACTTTTTTCTCCCCGTATTATGCAGCATGAATAGCGGGGAATTACATGGTTTAGCTTAGGGTTGTCACAAAAACTAATGATCGGGTACCAATCAAGGCTAATTTTAGTAACAGTGTCAAAAAATTATAAAAAAATTTCATTCCAAAAAGTTTTCGATGATTTGAGTAAACTTGAAAACTTTACCTTTAAACTAGTCGTTTTTTAGCCAAACATTGGTGTTTGACCACTTCTACGCATTTTTTCTATTTTATCCTGTTATGAGGGGCATTTTTTAATATTGCATATTTGCTTAATTTCTCTAATAATTTTTGAATCAGTAGGGGGCTTTAAACATTATTCAACATCTTTTGGTATTCGATAATAATGGTTCAGAGAACATTCTCTGCTTTTTCCAATTGATTTGGTTTCTTAGAAATCCACGCCACTTTTAGGGTTGAATTACTTTTGTTTACTGTTTTTCATGGTTATTTGAAAAAAAAAAAATAGAAAAGAAAAATTCAAACAGATTTTTTTGTTGAGTTTTTATTTGTTGACTTGAGATCATACTTAAACCCAGATTTTCTTAGATCTAATGTCATTTCAAAGTTTGGCGTCTTACTATTTTATATATAGAGGCATAGACACTTAGCAATTATGCTTCCATGAGAATGAATTGAATCTAGGACTTTTACACATGCACCTGCACCTGCAATTTCTATTTTGATTTTGATGGTGTAAATACAAACGTGATTAAGCAGATGATTTGATTGTTCCGATAGGCTTAGGATCTGAGCTACTAGGCTCGTAAATATTAAGGTGTGAATTCTGATGGTGTAAGTGATGATTTACACAATAAAAGTATAGTGGTTCACCAGCTCGGGAGCTCGGCTAATCCACTCTTTAATGGAGTCTCTTGCTCCTTTCTCTTTATTGATGGTGAAAGAAACTTACCGAGAGTTTTTGCTACTACTAGGGTTTTGCCTTCAATGGAGGCACTGTACAATATTTATAATCTACTCCCTATCTCTAAGGGATCTATTCCGAGATTCTAGCCTTTAGTTCGTGAGATCTCGCTGAATAGGTGGGAGAAGATCTTGGTTAGTTGAGAGTTTAGAGCCTTGATTATAGTGTTCCCTTATTTTAGGGGAGTTTGCTAGTGGCCAGCTGTCTCTTTCACGTTTCCTTGATTGTTAGCACTGGGGGGGACCTGAGGTCTGGACCCCTGAACTGACCTCCCGATCTGACCTCCTTGGCAGAGCTCATACTTAGACTTAATTCTTGGTATCATCAGTGGCCCCCAGCCTTTAGTCCAAGTGAACTTGGGTAGAGGCTGAGCTGAGGTTTAGTTAAGGCAGACCTCCACGTGCTGACCTCGATTTGCGTGCGAACAGGTTTTTGACGGTTTTGGGTAATCATTTCTTTCCTCTTTTTTCGTGCACGTTCTCCACTTCGTACCGTTAGCTTTAAATGCCTTTGAGTTGATGGAAACGACTCCCATTTCTTCCCTTTTGAATTCTCTTCCTTCAAGCTCTTCACCTTCTTCCTCTTAGCAGATTCTGACTTCCCCAATTTACCGGCGAATCTAGGGTTTTGCTGAATCTCATCTCCTTTCGAATTGGTGTGTGGGGCTTGCACGCTTCAAACTTTGGCTTGCTATTCGCCTTCGATTAGGTACGTTCTTGGCTCCTTACATGCTCTTTTCATTCTGGATCCCTCGAGTCTGAGGTGGTTTCTTCATTTCTGGACTTTTCGATTATGTTATTTTAGGAACTGAGGCCTTTCCTTGTCTCATCTTCCCCTATTTTTGGACCCTTATTCCACCGCCAGAATTTTCATTATCGGGCACAGTTGTGTCGACCCCAGAGTTCTCAAGGAGTGTTTTTCAGAGGTTCCACCCCTCTATAGGTCTTTTAAACTTCCCTTTTCTTGCCCAACTATGTCTGCTTCCTCCGGATCTACCCCTTCCTCCGTTTCCCTCTTCGGAGATCGGTCTGTTGAAGAGGATTCTGATTTAGGTGAAGTGGGTAACGACATTGACAATTTTCCTGGTGTTGATTCTATCGATATTGAGGAAAAAACTGAGGAGCCCCCTTCTTCACCCCCCTTAGTGCTTAAAAACCCCAATAAAGGTGAGGCCAAGGTGAGTGGTGTAGGAATTTCAGGCAGCGCTGAGGGTGTAGGGGGCTGCCTTCAGAGCTGTAGAGTGTTCGGGTGCCAGTGAGGTCTCCCCTTATCTTATGAAGTTTCTTAGCGCTCGTTTTGGCTTTCCTCCAGGGGTCCAATACTGGTGTCCTGATGTTTCCACCCCCTATGTCTCCCAAGTTCATAAGAAGGCCTGTTTCTTTGTGACCGCCTTCGAGAATGACCTTCGCTTCCCCTTGCACCCATTTATTAAGAGTGTTCTGCAGCACTTCAATGTTTGCCTTGCCCAGCTTTCGCCTAACTTTTGGGGTGTTCTAGTGGGTCTACTTGTTTTCTTTAAGAAACATAAACTTGGGGTTCCCACAGTTTCCTTGCTTACGGAGCTCTTCAACATTAAGCCTACCTCTGCTGATGGTTTTTTATATGTTTCCAAACGGACTAAAGCTCAGGTAATCATCTCTGACCTCCCGAGCTCTCACAAGGGCTAGAAGAAACTTTTCTTCTTTGTATGGGGCAATCAGTGAGAGTTCAATCCTGCAGATACTTCCGACACTCTGCCAATCCCTCGGGCTTGGAATGCCCCTGATAACTTGGGTAAGTTCTTGTCTGAGCGAGCTGGGGTCGTTTTTGATTCCTTGCCATACTGAACTTCATTTGCTTGTTTTGCCTTTTAGGTTCTCGTCTTGAGCTTAGCGCTGAGGATAAGCGTCTCTTGCGAGCTTTGAGGAGCTGTGGTTCAGAGAAGTACTCTGATCTCATTAAGCCTTGGGTTCTCGTATCGCAAGGGTTCAGCCTTCCAGAGGTGAGGATTGAGACCCCCATTCCAATATCCGTTGTTGGTGCTAAGGAGGTAGTAGGTAATACTTTCCCCATTCATATCAAAATTTTATTCCCCCCTTATTCCCTCTTAAATTGCTCATTTTGATTTTCTAGGTTCTTCCTCGATGGAGCCTACCCCAGAAGAACTCCAGGCTAAGGTAGCTCAGCTGAAGAAGAGCAGGAGTGGGAACAAACGTAAGGCTGAGGTCGGTTCTAGTAGCAGCCCTGTTACCCGAGCTAAGATGTAGAAGTCGGGAGTGCCCCCTAGCTCTCCTGCTTCAACTACTGGAGCACTTGTTCCATCATTGAGCGCCCCTCAAGTCTCAGAGATCTCTCATCTCAAAGGGGCTCTGTATGCTCCTGGTAGAGCTCTTGCGCAGGACCTGATCTCACCTTCATCGTCTGAGGTTGAGAGGGCCCTGGAGTTGATTCCTCAGCTCCAGTTTGCCTCTCCTCCTCTTGGATCATCTGAGAAAATCTCCCAACCATCCCAACCGAGCTCCAAGTTGGAGAAAGGAAAGTCTCCTAAAGTAGAAGGGAACGAAGACTCTTTCTTCGATAATGTTGATCTTGCAGCTGGTGCCACTACTTCCATCATTCCTGACTCTGATGTTCAGAGGGCTGCCACGATGCCTCTTGAGAGCTCCATCAACTCAGCCCTTTATGGAACCACAGCTGTAAGTATTTATTATTGCTCTGCTTAAGCTTTCACCTTATGCTTGCCATTTTACGTTATTCCTTATTTCTGATCGTATCTCTCCCCAGCTGGCTATACATGTGAGGGGTTTGCTGAGTCGAATCCGCTCCCTGGAGAGCTCTGCCAAGGCATCCAAGACGTTTGAATTAAAGCCGCAGAGTTAACCTTCGCTAATGATGACCTCCAAATTCAACTCCAGATTCTTCAAGAGCAGGTGGAGAAGCAAGCTTCTACCATCAAGAACTTGGAGGTGGAGAAAGAGAAGGCCAAAGAGGAAGAGAAAATGATCAGAGATGAGCTCAAAAAGGTCTTGGAGGAACTCAAACTTAAGACTGAAGCTTGGGTCAGAGCTAGTCAGGAGACCTTTGAGGCCTTGGGCTCTTATAACGGCATGAAAAGGGAGTATGGTGTATTGGCAGAGGCGCACAATGCCACTATAGTTGAGCTTGAGGTGCAGAGAACAGCTGTTAAAGAGAGGGATGATCTGATTGTTAAGCTGAAGGATGATGTTATTACCAGGTGGGCCAAAGGGTGGATTGCCTTCCAGGATGCATCTGAAGACGCATACCCTGGCCTAAATTTTGATTTTTTGATCCCGGCTGAAGATGAGGCCAGGGCACCCCCCTCTGCTACTGAGGGAGCTCCTGAAGGAACTGAGGCCTCTGCCTTGCCTGCTGAGGACATGACTCAAGATGCCCTTTCTTCTCCAGTCCCCACCGCAGCTCTTACCTCTGAGAATGTCCCAGTTTTGGTGACTGCTGAGCTCTCTACTCCCTCTTTTGTCGTCCCTGCTGTTTTCCCTTTCTCAGCCGACTTCGTGGAGAGAGCTCTTGCCACAGCTGAAGTTTTTGCCCCTGGACACTCTGAGGCTCCTATTGCTGATCTATCAGGCTCTTCCTCTGCTCCTGCTGACACCCCGGCCTCTGAAGGCCTCTGAACTTGCTCCATCTTCTGTTTCTTTTGAACAACTTATGATTTCTTTTTGAAAATGTACATACACATTTTTTGTGTGCACATCTGTGTTACCTTCTTGGTATACTGTTGTAACTGTTAAACGTAGTCTGCTCTGCTCTCTCCCGAGTTGCTGTTGTGGCTATGTTGTGTTTCTCTGTTTTGATCTTGCTTTTGCACTTCAGTGTACATTGCTTTGCTTATTTTTTCTCTACAACTCCCTTTCCCTCTTGCTTCGAGGAGAACTTCAGTTCTCCTTGAGCCAAAGTAGTTAAGTTTTGGAGAGGTTAAATATCAATTTTACTCTGACCGCATCATCAACTGAGTTCTTGCAACAGATTGCTCTGAGCTAACGTGCCATGAAACCCTTGTATACATTCGAGCTGACCTCAGATTAAAGAAATCTGAGGTCCTCACGGGGCTTGGTGCTGAACTCACTTGTATTGCACTTCGATCCATTCTTGAATACCTTTGAGCTCAAAGGATCGTCTTGGGTTCGTTAGTTTAATTGATCTTAGACCTAGATGCTTCATTAATGCTTCGAGCGCCCAACAACCTTCCAAATTTGTAACTGTTGCAATGATTGTGGAGTTAAAGGGCATCTTTTCGTCTTCTTGTGTTTCTTGCCTCTTTAATTTCGGGATTCTTTAAAGTTTCCCTATCTCTTGGACCTTTTCCTTCGCCTAAAGATCTTTGAGTCTCTTTGAAGATTACATTCTTGCTTCATCGTAGTCCTGATGGCTGCCCTTGTTTCCTCTCTGTTTAAAGAATGAACTTCCTATGGGATCGACTGGAAGTGGCATTCCCATTACTTACTCCCTTCAACGATGAAGCCTTCAGACTTGGAAGATATCAAGAAACGATTCTTTCCTGAACTGGACTTGTGCCTACGAGTCCCGACCCCTGATGAGCCTTGTAACTACCTTCCTCGAGGGGAATTTTGCTTCTTCGAGGGTGCTATGGACATGGGCCTTCATTTTCCCATTCATCCTTCCATCAGGCGGGTTCTTGCATATTATGGCTTATGCCCTTCTCGTCTCTCACCCTGTGGTTGGGCTGCTATGATCAGCTTTTTCCTCTTTTGGCGTCTACACGGCGATAGTGGGTTCCCTACCGTTGCCGAGTTCCTTTATTTCTATGAAATTGAAGAGGATAAACTCCCATGTTTCAGCTTCTTTCGGTGGAGGCACTTCAACCTGCCCCCCTTGATTCTTGACCTTCCTCCTCTCCCTGAAGGGTGGTCTCGACGCTTCTTTTTTGCATCCGGGAATTCTTGGAGATCTATCGAGCAGCGATGCTCTAGGACTAGAATTCCATGCTCCTAGAGGAGCTTCTCTCATACAGGTATGTTCAGGCAGAGCTATCTTTACTAAATCCTGTAAAAAATCCGTTCTCATTATGTTTTCGTTGTGCAGGTGCCCCTGACCTGGATTTGCTGGAGATGATGAACATCAATCAACTATTGCTCGTAGATCCCATGCCTTTTTCGGATTTGATGACGCCTGAGAACCTCTATTTACTTGGCACTGAGGCAACTGCTCTGGAGTTTTCTTTCTTCCCAGATTCTCCTTGGACCTCTCCTTCTGATTCTAACGAGGAAGGGGATGTTGGTGTGTCCTCAAAGAAGCGCAGGAGGGATGGTTCCTCTTCGCCTGATTCTTCTTTTGGCACTGTCTTATTTTCCTCGGCAGGAGAGAAGCTTCTCAAATTGCTCTCGGAGACTGAAAAGGAAAGGGACGAGCTAAGAGAGGAGAATGCCCGCCTCAAGGGAGAGGTTGTTGAGCTGAAGCAGCAGCTTAGAAAAAACTAGGAGCTTCTCTTTCTTGTACCCTGTTTTGTTCAATGAACTGCCAGGCTTTTTATGTAACTTTTGCATCTTCTTTTTTCCTTTGAATGTTTGTGAATCCTGGTTTTGACAAGATTCTAGTTGTTTTTTTTGCATATCCGTGGGCTGGAGTTCTCTCTGCTAGTCTATTAGCTGAGGAGCTCGTCTGGTATGTATGAGCTTAGGGGCTCTTCTTAGCTCCATGAGCCAAATAGCTCATCTTATAGCTTATGAGCTGAAGAGCTCATCTTATATCTTATGAGCTGAAGAGCTCATCTTATATCTTATGAGCTGAATAGCTCATCTTATACTCTATGAGCTGAAGAGCTCATCTGATATTCCATGAGCTGAAGAGCTCATTTGATATTTTATGAGCTAAGAGCTCATCGTTAGCTTTCTAGCTATTTAACGCAGTCATTTAGGAAAAACTTTACGGTCTTGTTGAGAATAACCTTATTACAAAAGAAATTTACTGGGAAAACCTCTTAAGGTGCTCTGCATTCCAAATATGAGGTAAGATCTTCCCTTCTTCTATTTGTAACTCATAGTTCCCAGGTCTGACCACCCTTGAAACAATGTAAGGGCCCTCCCAATTTGGCCCCAACTTCCCGTGAGTGGGGTCTTTCCTCGCAGTAGAAGTTTTCTAAGCACCAGATCTCCTACTTTGAAACTCTTGTATTTGACCTTCCTGTCGTAGTATCTTGCCGCCCTTCTCTGGTAGTTCTGGATGTGCTGTTGGGCTTCGTTTCTTTTTTCGTCCAAGAGATCAAGGTTCAGCAAAAGTGACTCGTCATTGTGTTCGGACTCTGCGAATTCGGCCCTGGGGGATAGGAGCCCAATCTCGACAGGTGCCACTACTTCAGTCCCAAAGGCCAAGGCAAACGACGTTTCCTGGGTTGCGGTCATGGCAGTTATTCTATAAGCCCATAGTACTTCTGGGACATGCTCTACCCACTTCCCCTTTAGGGCCTCTAGTTTAGTCTTCAAGGCTGTCTTTATGGTTTGGATAGTGACCTCTGCTTGTCCGTTGGATTGCGGGTGAGCTGGAGCTGAAAAGTAATTCTTTATTCCTAGCTCAGAACAAAATTTTTTGAACTTCGGATTATCGAATTGCTTTTCTGTAACACCCCAAAACACACCCTGGACGGCATTACATTCTAAAACATTCATATCATGAGAGCACTAACATAATTCCATCAATGAACGAGACTCCATTTGTCCTTCAAAAATATTTACAAAGTGATCCCAAAAGAATAGACCCATTTTGGCCTTTACATTTCAAAAAAAAATCAACTAATGTAGCACAGCGGAAATAACAAAAGAAAACTAGACTTTACAAGGTTCAAAATGAATGTCCTAGTCTAGTACAAAAGGAAAAGAGGTCGCTCTATGCGTCCACCTCGGGATCCAAACTCTCGTCAAGTTGATTCTCCCAGGTAGCGGGCTCCTCAACTCTTAAGTCCTCCTCAAGCGGGTAATCTGAAAAATGTTAGCGGTAGGGGGTGAGCGCGAAGCTCTGTAGAAAAATTCTCTCAAACCCATACAAGGTTTAGAAAAACATTTAAAACGGCCGGTCTCATTTCACAAATAGCATATATAATATTTGAAGTAAAACAATGACATTTTACAACGGATCTCAAGTTTAAGTAGCAATAGTACTAGAAATGAACAATAATAACCAATTCTAATAAACATCCATTTTCAAAATATAAACCATTTCCCACACATTATATAATATTGTCCTCTTTTGGCATGAGCATCCTTATAAGGAACCTCTCACCCTCAAGGCTTGGTTACTCAAGCATCCTTATAAGGAACCTCTTGAGGAAAATCACATACTGTCCTCTTTTGTCATGAGCATCCTTATAAGGAACCTCTCACCCTCAAGGCTTAGTTTCTTAAACATCCTTATAAGGAACCTCTTAAGGAAAATCACATACTCTCCTCTCTTGGCATGAGCATCCTTATAAGCAACCTCTCACCCTCAAGGCATCACAAACTCAAGCATCCTTATAAGGAATCTCTTGAGGGAAATCACATACTCTCCTCTCTTGGCATGAGCATCCTTATAAGGAACCTCTCACCCTCAAGGCATCACAAACAACCCAACCTAGTATACCATTCCAATATTTATATCATTTTACAAGCATCTCTCCAAAATCTCCAAGATATATTATGTAACAATTCCCCAACCAACAAAGAAAATACATGAGATCACAATAACATCATTTTTCTACCCAACACAAACAACTACGGTTTTTGAAGTTCATAATAAAGAAGCATTTAAGAAGCAATACATCACTCTCCCAAAAACTAGGGTTTTAAAACTAGAAAAGAGATTTCATGGGTATTAAACCCTAACTTTGTTCAAAACATGTAATCTTTGCCAAAAAGCCTAAGAGATGATGATTCCATAACATATATATATATACCATTGATAGGCAAAACATACATATATAAATACCCTAGCCATCAATGTAAGTGAGTGAGAGAAAACCCCTACCTTGATGTTCTTGGAAATCTAGGGCTTGGATCTTGAATCACCCTTAAATTCCTTGTTTTTCACCTTTGATCTTGTGTTTTTCTCTTCCCCTCTTTCTCTCTAATGTTTTCTAGGGTTTTAAGGTGTGTAATGAAGGCTAAGGGGATGGCAAGAAGTATTTATAGTGGGGGAAAAACCGGCTGTTCGCGAATTAAAATTGTCTGATTTTTACAGTGACTACCGGTAGTTAAACTATGACTACCGGTAGTTCGACTATTCTGGGCACTCGACTACCGGTAGTCCGAGTACACTGGGCACTTGACTACCTGTTGACTACCGGTAGTTGATCCCAGATTTGCCTACTTCCTTTATTTTTCATTTCTAATCCATTCCAATCTCTTCCAAAACCATCCCAAACCTCTCCAACATATATTTCTACCTCAAACCTATTTAGTACAAGTTCTAGGACATAAAATTTCATATTTTCACATACTAAAACTAAATTTCAAATATTATTTCCTCGAGTTATACTATATCAACATTTTTACAACTATTATTTAGTATATATCTATATACATATATAAACGAAAATACGGGGTGTTACATTTTCATTGTCAGAGACGATAGCTCTAGGTATTCCAAACTTGCATACTATAGATTTCCACGTAAAATTCTGTACCTTTTGCTCTGTGATCATTGCCAAGGGTTCCACTTCCGCCCATTTGGTGAAATAATCCACCCCTATGATAGCGAACTTACATTGCCCCACTCCTACAGGCAAAGGTCCAAGGATGTCGAGGCCCCATTGCTGAAATGGCCAAGGGCTTACTACCGAAGTTAAGAGCTTCGGCGGACAATGGGAGATGTTGGCATGTAGCTGGCAGGTCTTACACTTCTTGACCAGGTCTACGACGTCTCTGAGCATGGTGGGCCAATAATATCCTTGGCTTAAGGCTTTCCCTGCCAGTGCCCGAGCTCCAATATGCTTTCCGCAGACTCCCTCGTGGATTTCCCTGAGTATATAGTTGGCATCCTCATTTTCTACACATTTGAGGAAGGGTTCCGAGAAGCCTCGTTTATACAAATTCCCCTGCAGAATAGAGAATCTGGCTGACCTGGTTCTTAGCTTTGCGGCCTCTTTGGGATCTTCTGGCAGGGTTCCATTCTGAAGATACCCTTGGATGGGATCCATCCAGCTTGAAAGGGCCAAAACAGGGAGCACTTCTTCCCCCTCAGCACTCACAGACGGTTCTGCTAGTTGCTCCATCGGGATTAGCCTATCCAAGTTTTCCTGCGAAGCTGTCGCCAGCTTTGCCAATGCATCTGCTCGTGAGTTCTCGGCTCTAGGAACATGTCTGATTTTCACCTGCACAAATTTCCTAATTAATTCCTGCACTTTCCTGTGGTAAAGGACCATCCTCTCACCCTTGGCCCCATAAGACTCCTCTATCTGTTTCACCACGAGTTGGGAATCCCTACATATCTCAAGTTGCTCTGCTTCCATTGAGAGTGCGAGGTTCAGTCCGGCAATGACAGCTTCATATTCGGCTTCATTGTTTGAAGCCTTAAACCCAAACCTGAGAGCGTACTCCACATCTATTCCATCTGGTGAGGTCAAAATCAGCCCAGCACCACTCCCTTGAGCGTTGGCAGCTCCATTTACTAAAAGCTTCCATGTAGGGAGGTTGGGTACCAACTGTGTTGCCTCCGCCTGCGTTTCTGATGCGAATTCTGCGATAAAATCTGCTAGAACCTGCCCTTTGATTGCTGTTTTGGGCTTGTACCTGATGTTGAACTCGCTGAGCTTAATGGCCCACTTAACGAATCTCCCCGAAGATTCTGGCTTATGCAGTACTTGTTTCATCGGCTGATCTGTTGGAACCTCAATTGTATGAGCTTGGAAGTACGGTCTAAGTCTTCTAGCAGTTGTGACTAAAGCCAAGACCAGCTTCTCCATTTTCGGATATCTCTCCTCCGCGCCCCTCAGAGCTCTGCTACAGTAATAGACTAGTTGCTGAGCTCTGTCTCACTCTCTTACTAGCGCTGCGCTGGTCGAGAAATCTGAGACCGCTAAATAGAGAGTAAGTACCTCTCCTTCTAAGGGGCTTACCAACACGGGAGGGGAGCTTAAATAGCCCTTCAAGGCTTTGAACGCCTCTTCACATTGAGTGTCCCACTAGAATGCCCTTTTTAAGACCTGAAAGAAGGGTTGACATTTGTCACTTGTCCTGGACACGAAACGACTCAGGGCTGCTATTCTCCCTGTTAGACGTTGAATCTCCCTTGTATTGGATGGAGGTTGCATGTCCATAACTGCCTTCACTTTCTCTAGATTGGCTTCAATTCCTCTGCTGTTGACTATGAAGCCCAGCAACTTTCCCGCGGATACCCCGAAAGCACACTTGGCAGGGTTGAGTTTCATTCTATATTCTTTTAGGACCTGGAATGATTCTGCTAGATGCCCTATGTGGAGTTCTGCCTTTAATGACTTGACCAACATATCATCAATGTAGACTTCCATGGTTGTCCCAATCTGTTTTTGAAACATTCGGTTTACTAGTCGCTGGTAAGTAGCTCCAGCATTCTTCAATCCAAAATGTATAACTTGATAGCAGTACGTCCCTTGCTCTGTCACAAAGGAGGTCTTCTCTTGGTCATTGGGATCCATTCTAATCTGGTTGTATCCAGAGAAGGCGTCCATGAAGCTGAGGAGCTCGTGTCTAGCGGTGGCATCCACAATCAAATCTATCCGAGGTAGAGGGAAGCTGTCTTTAGGACAAACACGATTGAGGTCAGTAAAATCGATGCAGAGGCGCCATTTGCAATTGGTCTTCTTAACGAGGACCACATTGGTTAGCCAAGCTGGGTAGTCCACCTCTCTAATGGCCTTGGCATGCAGGAGCTTGCTGACTTCCTCATTAATGGCTTTTTGGCGTTCTGGGGTGAAACTTCTCCTCTTCTGTTTAATAGGTTTGCATGTAGGACTTACACTGAGCCTGTGAGTGATGACCGATGGGTCGATTCCTTCCATGTCCTCTTGTTTCCATGCAAAGACTTCCACGTTTCTTCTCAAGAACTGAATTAGGAGGTCTTTGATCTCTCTGCTCAATTTTGCTCCTACGTATACTAGGTGCTCTGTCTCTTCGTCGAGCTGGACGGGCTCTAGCTCTTTTGACGGCATGGGTCTGGTATCCAGCTCGTCCCTCATGTTGAGCTCTTCTAGTTGAATATTTTCGACTTTTTTTCTCTTGATATACGCCATGTAACACTCCCGTGCTACTCGCTGGTCTCCTCTGACCACTCCAACTCCATTTTCCATAGGAAATTTCATATCCAAGTGATAGGCAGATGGTATAGCCCTTATTGCGTTGAGGGAAGGTCTTCCAAGCAATATATTGTACGCCGAGGGCGCATCAACTATCAAGAATTTCACCATAGTGGTAGCCTAACAGGGAGGATCGCCCATTGTGAGCACAAGCTGTATCGATCCCAAGGGTAGCACCCTCTCTCATGAGAATCCTAACAAGTGGGTGCTTACTAGCTCAAGCTTCTCTCTACCTATTCCCATCTTATCAAATGCTGGTGCGAAAATAATGTCTGCTGAGCTCCCATTGTCGATCAGAACTCGGTGGACAGTTATGTTGGCAACAACAGCTCTTACCACCAAGGGATCATCGTAGGGGTGTAGGCAGCCTTCTAAGTCTGAATCTGAGAAAGTGATAGCCGTGCCTAGCCGTGGTACCTTGGACACGGTTTGCACCTCTAGTGCCTCGTCGGTTCTGATTCTGCGTAAATGGGCCTTCCTGGCTGTGCTGGATTCTCCGCCTCCAGCAAATCCTTCGGATATTACTCTGATATCGCCCAAAGGTTGCTGATGCTGCGCGGGGGCTTGCTGCTGAGGTGCAGGGGTGGTTGAGCTCGGTTTTGATTATCATTAGCTACGAAACGCCTTAGCTGCCCTCGTTGGATCAAGAACTCGATCTCCTTCTTCAACTGGATGCAATCGTCGGTGTGATGTCCGTGATCTCTGTGGTATTCACAATACTTGGTGGGATCTCTTTTTGCAGGATCCGCCTTCATTCGTGGTGGCCATCTGAGGAACTTCTCATTCTGTACCTCATACAGGATCTGTGATACCGAGGCAATAAGAGGAGTGAGCTGCCGAGGTGCACTCCTTGGTTGTAGCTCTGGTTGGGGAGGACCTAAGCGATCTCTGACATCCCCCCTCCTTTTAGGGGAGCGATCCCTGTCTCTCCTTGGAGATCTTTCTCGTTCTCTTTCCTTCCTGGGACTTCGGTCTCCTCTCTTCTCTTCCTTTACCTTCTCATTATGTGAGGAGGAGCCCCCTACCTTTGAGAGGAGGGCTTCTTCACCATTAATATACTTTTCTGCTTTGGCCAACACTTCTGCCGTGCTTGCTTATGGGTTTTTCGAAATAGAGAACATCAAGTCCTTCGATTGCACTCCTAGTCCAGTAATGAAAGCAGTGATGGAGAATTTCTCATCTGGGACGTCCACCTTAAGGGATTCTAAATTGAACCTTTGGACATAAGACCGCAGGTTTTCATTAGGTCCCTGTTTCACATTTAACAGCTGGTAACTTGGTTTTCGGTAGGTTCGAGCTCCTATGAAGTGAGACACGAACGATATGGAGAGCTCCTTAAAGGAGGAGATTGACGCGGGGGGAAGCCTGTTGAACCATGCCAAAGCTGAACCCTTCAGCGTGATGGCGAAGGCTCAACATCGCACAGGGTCTTGGTATCCGTGTAATTCCATCTAGTTCTTATAGATATTGAGGTGATCCATAGGATCTCTTGTTCCATCAAAGGCCTCTACTTGGGGTATTCTGAACTTTGGGGGGAGGGGAAAGTGCAGCACCCCGACAGTGAATGGGGATTCAGTCTGCTGCACTAGAGCGTCCATTGTTACTGGAGTCCTGCCCCTCACTGCCTCCTTCATGTGACTGAGCTCCTGCTGGATGCCTCTGAAGCGTTGTTCCCAATACTGCTCCCTTCTTTCCTGTTGACAAAGAAATAAATCATTTTTCTCTCCCCTATTATTTTGACTCTGCACCTCTTCATTATCATCATTTTGGTGGGGTGCCTTCCCCCTAGGCTGGCTGTTCTCCCCTCCTTCGTTGAGGGGATCGAGATGTTGACGCTCCTCCTGTGGGGGATCTCCTCGAGCGGGTCTCGCCCGTTGAGGGCCTTGCAAAAGCTTCAAGAGCTCTTCGTTCTGATGGAGCAGACGTTGGTTGGCTAGGCGAAGTGCCTCCATTTCGTTATTTGTTTGGGGAATCGTCCTAGGAGGATTGGTTTCAGCAGCGGGGAAGAGATCTTGAAGATTTTCGTGTTGCCTGCTGCTGGTGGCCTGTTGTTGGTGGCTTCCTGCTGGTTCTGCACCCATAAGGGGTTCATCTGGCTTCTGCTCATGTTATGTGTGGAGACCATCAGTTGCTGGAAAAACCAGCGTATTTGTAATAAGAACAGTCGTTTCCCACAGACAGCACCAAACTGATGGTGTAAATACAAACGTGATTAAGTAGATGATTTGATTGTTCTGATAGGCTTAGGATATGAGCTACTAGGCTTGTAAATACTAAGGTGTGAATTCTGATGGTGAAAGTGACGATTTACACAATGAAAGTATAGTGGTTCACCAGCTCGGGAGCTCGACTAATCCACTCTTTAATGGAGTCTCTTGCTCCTTTCTCTTTATTGATGGTGAAAGAAACTTACCGAGAGTTTTTGCTACTACTAGGGTTCTGCCTTCAATGGAGGCACTGTACAATATTTATAATCTACTCCCTATCTCTAAGGGATCTGTTATGAGATTCTAGCATTTAGTTCGTGAGATCTCGCTGAATAGGTGGGAGAAGATCTTGGTTAGTTGAGAGTTTAGAGCCTTGATTATAGCGTTCCCTTATTTTAGGGGAGTTTGCTAGTCGCTAGCTATCTCCTTCACGTTTCCTTAATTGTTTGCACTGGGGGGGGGGGGGGGGGACCTGAGCTCTGGACCTCTGAGCTGACCTCCCGATCTGACCTCCCTGGCAGAGCTCATACTTAGACTTAATTCTTGGAATCATCAGATTTCAATGTTAAATCTTTCATTTGCACGATTGATTGAATATTTTCAATAAAGTTTTATACTTTGTAAAAATGTTTGATTGCTTATTGACAAGGTTGTATTCTTGGTATAAGTAATGCTTATGATTCCGTATAGTATTTAAACTAGATGTTCAAAGTTTATTTTTAATCAATCACCTTAATTATTTTTCTTTACATAAATATAATTTTTTGATAAATATGAGAAAATCTAAATCCCGAAACAAAAGAGTTGTTTTGCAACAATTGTTTTCCTTTCAAATTTATTTTTATAATTACATTTCAATAAAAACCCTTGATAGATCATATTTTGTAATTGACTAATTTCGTGAAATTCTTGTAAATCTCAAATTATTCTATGGTCATGATGCCACAACGATGAAAATATGAAGAGTCAAATGGAAGGGAGGATATCATGCTTCAAACTTGTAAGACCCCGTATAAAATTTAAAGATGGATAACATGATATTAAGAGTACTTTCAAAAGGATGATAGAAACCTCGAATTATTGTTGAAAGATTGGTCATAAAGTTTGAGTTCCAGGCAAATTGACTTTCGGGTCAAACTTAGTTTCGAAGATGTTTAACCTTAAGAAGGGAGGCTAGGTGAGTTTCTAAATATTTTTCGGTCAAAATAAGACCACTATTGAATCTAGAGGGCCGAGAAACCTTGGAAGAGGTAAAATGAATGTATTAGAAGTTTAAAAATATTCCAGAGTTAACATTTTGGAGAAAATTCGAGTAGGAAGAAATTAGACACTACTCTAGTATTTTACCTATAATTTTTAATCCCAATCCCCGATTAATCTAAAATTTGGACAGTAGAAATTAGACTTCAAGATCTACAAAAGTATATTTCACAAAAATTTCCTGAATTGACTTTGAACTTGGTGAAAATCGCTCCAGAAGTCTGGACAAAAAAGTTTCCAGCGTCCAGTCCATATCTTTTTTTATTATTGGTTTTTATGTTATTTCGTACTGTACAATTCTTTTCTTTGTGGGATCATTTTCCCACGGGAAATAATGGGAAGAATTATAAAATGGATTGCTACCTATGCCTAGATCGCGGATAAATGAAAATTTTATTGATAAGACATTTTCAATTGTAGCCAATATCTTATTACGAATAATTTGCCCCTTGCACCTTCCGGACGCCCGTCTTGAAAGCGAAATTGTGTGTGTCGTTAGAATTAAAGAGAAACAGAGAATTAGAACCGTTTAGACGCCCCCAGAACTGTCTAGACGCTTCGCTAAAAACGGCCCCGATCACTTTTTAGGGTTTTCTATGTTTATCCTATAAATACCCTAGGGCCGCGATCTAAAGTGTATTTACCTTATTTTCATCCTAGAAAACCCTAGAGAGATTGAGAGGAAGTAAAAGAAGAGGAATGAGAAGGATTCTCGCATCGGAATTTATTCAAAAATGCTAGGGTTATCTTCAAACATCGAATTGAGGTAGGTGATTCTTCTTGAGTTTTTTCATTGAGACTTAGGGTATTATATATGTATTTTTTGAATCTCCTTGATTATTTTATGTTAGATAATTATTTGTTCTTGATTTTTTTTAAGTTAATATATGATTTTAAACAAGATACATGCCTTACATTCAAGAAATACTGTTGTTGAATTTCCTAAAACCCTAATTTTGCTAAATATATGTTTTAAGGTGAAAAATACATGGATTCTTGATTTCTAAATTCCTATTCTTGATTAAATTATGTTTCAATCAAATACCTGTTCTTGTTCCAACAAATTGAGATTTTTGACAAAACCCTAGAATTTGATATCGGAATTATGAGGCTTTTCTTGATATGATCTCTTGCCTATTTTGTAAACCCCCACAGTCTTATCGTGATATAGTAACATAAATATGTTTTAAAATGCTAATATATGTAATGATGTATGCATAAACTATGTAGATTGTAAGATTAGAAATGAAAAGGTTAGTTGAGGTAATAGGGTATATTGTAGAAGTTTGGAAGCATTCCGGAGTGAAAGCACACTTTAGAGAGAATTTGGGTAAAAGGATTGTGAATACTGCCTTAGTAATTTGACCATAACTTTTTATCCTGATGTCCATTTGATCTGAAATTTTGACAGTAGATAGTAGACATATAAGGCTACAAAATAGTATTTCACGAAAATTTTCCAAATCCATCTCCAAATAGGTCAAAACTTCACTGGAAGTTCCTACAGAAACTAGGATGACGTTCGAACGTTAATCGACGTTCGAACGACAGTGAGTCCCAGTACTTTGGTCTGATGGAAATGCAGAAGTACTGGGAGCAAGTGACATTCGAACGCAAATTGACGTTCGAACGTAAAGTAACAATTTGCACTAATGACGTTCGAACGCCAGATGACGTTCGAACGTGAGCAACGAATCAGAACATCAGATTTACGTCGGTTGAGATATTTTCTTCCTCTATAAATACATAGTGCCGCCTCCTTTAGCCTCCATGCACCATTTACAACCCTAGAAAAGCTTGAGAAACAAGAAAGAAAATGAGAAACACAAGATCAAAGAGGATTTGCACTTTGAAGTGGATCAAAATCTCAAGTTCTTCAAGAACTCTAAGGAAGAAGAAGGTAGGGGTTTTCTTCCACTCTTATTCATTGATGCTAGGCTTATATATACATATGTTTTGACTCTTAATCATATATATTTGTTATGGAATCCTTGTTTCTTGATTGTTCTTGCAAATCTTACCATGTTTGATGGAAGTTATGGCTTGATAATCATAAAACCTTTGTTCTTGACATCCAAACTCTAGTTTTTCAAGAAGTATGGATTTTTCTTATTGATATTTATTTGTTCTTGACTTCAAAACCTTATATTCATTTGTTCTTTATTTCAAGACTCAATATCCATTTGTTCTTGAGTTCAAAACCTTATATTCATTTGTTCTTTATTTCAAGACTTAATATCCATTTGTTCTTGAGTTCAAAACCTTATATTCATGTGTTCTTGATATCAAAACTTGATATTCATTGGTTCTTGATATTCAATGGTTCTTGATATCAAAACTCTATATTCATTTGTTTTTGAAACAAAAACTTTAGTGTTTTGATTGGAACAATAAAATTATATCTTGTGATGATCTCTTGCTCATTTTTTTCTTGAGATGCTATATAGAGAAATACCCATGAAGTTTGGGGGGTTTTTGAATTACTTGTGATATGAGAAAATGTTTGGTATTGCATCTCTTGTATGGTTTGTTGTGATGGACTTGAATTGCCTTCGAGAGCTGCCGTAGAGTGTTAGAGGTTAGTCTATCCCAGTGGGGGTGAGATGGTTGCCTAACACTTGTAGTGGTTTGTTGTTTGTGAGAGCAACCACTATTGTTCACGTAAGTTCGAGGCTGAGGGATGATACATCTTTCTTGGGAAGGATTCGTCAATGCCGTGGGAGACGGTATACGCCCTTCCTAAAGTGATTTGTGTGGCTATGATGGGTGAACGAGGTAGAAACGTTGTGTAGATTCATGGGAAGCAACCAACATACATGAGTGATACGACATACATGAGAATATGGATTGATGCTATTAAATGATTAATTGATTTCTTCAACTCTGACATGTTTATTCCTTTCATTTACATATTGCTATTGCGTTGAGATCGAATAAATGGCCACTGTTTATTTCAAGTTATATATGATATTTTGAAAAGTGAGACCGAACTGCTTTACATGTTTTCCAAACCTTGTTTGAGTTTGGGAGAACGTTGCTACAGAGCTTAGTGCTCACCCCCTACAAACAATATATTTTTCAGATTATGGTTTAGAGGAAGAGCTCGGAGTTGATGAGCAGATAGCTTGGGAAGCACAATTGGATGTAAGCGTGGATCCCGAGGGGGATATCTAGAATTGTTATCTTTATGTCCTAGACTAGGAGAGGTATTGTAATACAATGGATGTATGTTATTTTGTTTATTCCGCTGCAAGATTAAGTCTGATTTCGAGATGTAAATGTCATAGTTTGACATATTCTTTTGGATGATGTTGTAGATAGTGTGAAACCCCGAAAAATTTAAACTTTGACGAACAAGGGCAATAGGTGAATTGCCACTTCGGTGCTAGTTGAAAAACTAAATTTTTCTAGATCTCGGATGACAAAACGGATTTCACCGTTGGATTCGTCTCGCGAAATCTAGTTACCACGTCAAATTTCGTTGAATTCCGAGATAGTCGGATTTTTCGCGTTTTACGAGACGAACGGGCCTCGGGTGACCCCGTACACGAAATTTTTATAAAATTTTAAAGTTTGGGGAAATATTAAAGGCAAGTTGAAATGAAAATAATTCGAACTTGAATCGGAGCGAAATTTAGTCGTTTCGGGATTAAAACGGACCCGAAATTAAATAGGACGTGTGACCAATTGTGGGCCAAGTATTCTAAAAATATAAATAGGGGGAAAATCTAATTTTTCCCACATATTTGCTCATTGCTCAGCCGATAGAAAGGAGAGAGAGAGTGAGGGTTCTCCAAAACTTCTCTCTACGATCTACTCCGTTCTAGCGCTCAAATCCACTCGAGCCAAGAACAAGAGTTGTTCTACGCGTCGAGGGCTACGCGTGGGTACCAGAAACGACGGTTTTCACCGAACGTTGGAGGGCCGAAAATTTGGAAGTGAAGGATTCAAGCTTGTTTTGAGTTCTAGGAGCTTCCCACGGCGATTCTACACGCTACAAGAGGTAGGGTTTTCTTCCTACTTAGGTTTATTTCCAACCTAAGAAGGTTATATGGAATGGGTAGGTGTGTATATATATGTATCACTTGCCTATTGTGGTTATTTGGGTGAAATGGGTATTGAGAATGGGTAGCATGATTTAAATCACATTCTCTAGTTTAATGTACCACTAATGCATTTCATGTGTGGGAAATGGGTACCAAATGTGCTAAGCAAGGTTGGTATGAAATGGGTATATAAATTTACTTGATGGGTAAATTTAATAAAAAGTTAAAGGAACTTGAAGTGTGGAAAATTGATATGGGAAATTGGGTAAAGTGAATTCCTAAATGAAATGGACATTTAGGAATGGTTGTTGATAATTTCTTGAGAAATTATGACATATGAGGTTATGTTATGGGTAGAATGAATTCTATCTTGGTATAATTGTGTAGAAATCAATTAATATGATTTCTTGAGCTTTATGATGAATTTGAGTATATTATGTGATTACATGATCTTGGATGCCTTGAAGGTGTTGAGTAAATGCTTTGATGAAAATGTGAAGTATGTTTTGCATGAACTATGTATAACATGCTTAGATATTGTGATTAAGGAAAATGTTGATATACACATGCTTACGAGGTGTTGACAAAGTGTTGAATTATGGTATTTATATGCATATGCTTATGATATGAAGTACCATGGATATGTGGATTTATTATTGAGTTGTTCATATGACATTCATACATATTGAACATGTGGAGAAGATGCAAGGGTACATTACATTGCATTCTCATGGGTACATCACATTCATGGTTATAAGACATGAGTGTGTGTGGGTGAGTTGACATCGCATTCATGGGTCATAGGCATGAGTGTGGGTGTGTGCATGTGTTGTGGATCAAACACCAAATCTTGGTGGTTGGTATGTGAACTCGGGAAAGTCGGGATCGAAGATCCGACTGAGTTGCACGGTTGTTTTGCATAAGGAAAACTTGTGTCGGGTAAAGCAAGTAGGGCTAGACACTCCCTCGGGTGAAAAACCCGGAACCACTGGTTCATACACTCCGACGGTGCAAGTCCAAAAAGTGTAGATAGGCCCACGGAGCCGGCGGTGCGATTCCAAAATCCGTTGCCCAGGAAGACACAAGATTTTGTTATATAAAAACACCCATTCAATGGGTAGCCTCCAACAATGATTGGGTTTTTATAAAGACATAACTTTTAATTCAAGCGATCATTGGGAGGGTTTTTCCGTCAATAGACGGGTTCATACACATTGGCTTTTGCATTGTGTGGTGTGAGTCGGGGAAGACTCGGGATAAGGTGCGTGAGTGAGTTCCATATCATATCATGGCATGACATAGCATAGCATAGTAGCTTTCTAACATTGAAGTGTATACTCTTGTTGGATTGGTTGATGCTTGTTGATTGTTGCATGTGCGCATTTCATATGCACTTAGGTTGGGGAATAGCCTCTGTAGGAGGATATCCTATTGAGCGTGGCTCACCCTTCGTGGGACAACATTTTCAGGTGCGGGGTTCAGACCGGCGGACGGCTCCCATTTCGAGCCCCAAAGTTGAAGAAAAGCCGACTTGTGGCTTTTATGGTTTAACTTGTAAAGTTTTCGTATAAATTCCATTTTAATGTGTAAATATATGGAATTGTATTAAATGGACTTCCATGGACTTTTATAATGTAGAAAACATAAATATATATGTGTTTGGGTGACCTTGGAAAGGTTTGAAATGAGTTGGAAATGAAAAATGGTTGAAACTGGCAAAACTGGGCAAAGAGTACCGGTACTGGGTACCGGTACTGTGTACCGGTACTCCCTTTCCAGTGGGTTGACGGTACCGGTACTGGGTACCGGTACTGTATGGTACCGGTACGGTATGGTACCGGTACTCTCTTCAAAATTTTCAGATTTTCACACTGCTTCGCCCTATTTTCAATCTACGTTTTCCTTCCCTCCAATGATGTAAATGGACTATAATGGAGTATAAATCATGGTATATTGAATATGGGTTGAACCCAAATGAATAATCGAATCCGATTAACAATTGTGAGTTAAGATCCCGGTTAAGGGGATGCTACTACCGTGGTGTTAGGTTGAGTGACATCCACGGGTATTTCCGCGGGTTGACGGGTGGTCAACGGGTAATAAGGGACCCCCGGATTTTGGGGCGTCACAGATAGTATGTATAATGAATGAAATTTTCTTTATCTATGGATTTTATTAGTTGCTCTCATGATGTAAATGGTTTTAAATAGTAATGCCGTCCAAGGCGGATTTTGGGGCGTTACATATTTTGATTCCATAATCATCATTATTATTGTATATTGGAAATTGTGAAACTTGTGGTTGATTGAATACACGTTTTGGTAAAGTTGTGGTTTTATCTCTATATGGTTTGGGTGTAACGAACTAGAATTGACTTCCAGAGTTGTTGTAGCTCTCAACTCATAATTGCTATCAGCTGCTACTACCCTTACCTCCTATTTCCAGCTTCCAATGTTCCCATCTAAAGCTCACAACTCTGTATTCATCTAATGCTCTTAGCTCCTGTTCACAGCTCTCAGCTCTAGCTCACAGCTCAAGATATATTTGCAACATTACATTAGCTGGTCCACTCATTTCTCTAGGCAGTATGCTTAGGTTTTATTTTTCCATTATTTGTACTAAGCATGCATTTTTGCCTTCTTCATTTTTATTTTATTCTTCATGTAATTAGATTACATCGAGGGGTAAGGTACATACGTCCCCCTTGGTTAGGTGTAATTTAATTTTTTAATTAATAAAATCTCCCTCACACCGTCGAGGTTCCACAAAATAAAAAATAAAAAATAAAAAATTATAGAGTGTTAGAGGTTAGTCTATTCTAGTTGGGGTGAGATGGTTGCCTAACGCATGTAGTGAGTTGTTGCTTGTGAAATCAACCACTATTGTTCACGTAGGTTCGAGGCTGAGGGACGGTTTAACTTCCCTAGGAAGGATTCGTCAATGTCGTGTGAGACCTTATATGCCATTTCTAAAGTGGTTTGTGATGTGGTCTTGCAGGGAATGATTGAGATTTTGAGTTTGTGTTGGGCGAACAAGGTAAGATCGTTGCGTAGATTCTTGAAAAGTAACCAAAATACATGAGAAAAACTAAGTCGTTCGTATTGAATTATTTGTTGATTACTCTGATCTTTAAGTGTTTACCCTTTTTATTGACTTACTGTATTTTGTACACTTGAGATCATTATAACTGTCACTGTTTTTCTTTGAAAATGATATATATGTTATTTTCCAAAAGAGATTCCCTGTTTTATTCTTTAAAAATCTTGTTTGGATTTGAGAGGGATTTCCTACAGCCTTTTGCTCATTCCCTATAACAACATTTTTATAGATTTTGGCAGAGGGGAGGATGTTGGATTATATGAGCAGGTTGACCTCGAGACTAAAAAGGATCAATATGTGGATCTTGACATGGAGGCTTAGAGATGTTTCTTCGTAGTGTAGATTGTTTTTAGAGTTGGCTATGAAACAATGTTTTCATTATATTTAGTTATTCTGCTGCTAGTTATAGTTTAATTTTGAATTGTCAGTTTGGAGAAGTTATAATGTTTTATTGTCTTAGTATCTGGTATTTATTAGATGGATGAATGATTTATTATTTAAATTGTTATTTTTAGTTGCTCTCATGATTGGATGTTTTGTATATAGTAATGCCTTTCAGGGTGAATTTTGGGGCGTTACAAAGCTATATTAAATGAACTCTCCATATGCACCTCCCTGCTTAGGACAAATGTAATGACCCCAGAGACCTAAGAACCCTTAGTTTAATTTATTAGACTTAGAATGATTAGTGTTATCATAAAATCGGTAATTGATCTGTGTATGGCTCCTATGTGTTCTTGAATGAAAAGTTTTTCTAAATCTCTTTTGTTTTTTGAAAACATAGGTTGAGCTTTTAGCGGACCCCTCTTGAGCAACACCCTTTAGTGTTCAAGAGTTTTTTACTTGGTTTTAGGTTTAAAAAAACTAGTAGTGACCGTCATACATCCGCTAGCCTTCGCTAGAGTGGTCTCTAAAAGACTTGGTAAAAATTTGGGAAAATAATACATGTGTGGTAGTGGAGAGCGCCCTCTAGGTCGTTTTCAAGCCCCTCGAGCGGTGTTGAGATGACTCGAACGGTCCTTGAGGTCGCTCGAGAGGTCCCAAATCTGCCTTTCTAGTTTGAATCTAAATTTCATTCTAGTGACCATTACCCTCTGACTGCTCTCCCAATGCTCAACCTGTCATTCATGAATTTGTATTTTCTTGGACCCTAAGACAAACCTTATTTCGAGCCTATAAATAGAGGGATGTCTACCTTGGTGGGGTAACCTTAACCCCCTAACTTAAATTATACATTATCCTCAATGCAAAAACCAGTCATGCAAGAGATAAATGAAGACAATAAGAGAAGGAAAACTGGCTATAGCTCAAAATCAACGACTGCAACACTAAACAAAAAAATAAGCATAAAAAAATAAACTTAAAACAAAACTGAACTAAATTTACTAATCTAATATAATAAAAGAAATCAGAATTAGTTAATCAAAAGAAGAATCCTGATATATAGCATCATCTAACTCCTCAATTGTCTCCTTAGATGCAAAACCCTCCAAGAATGGTTTAAGTTGCTGTCCATTGACCTTAAAAGTCTGTCCATTCTTAGGGTTTTCTACCTCAACAACCCCATGGAGATAAACTGTATGGACCACAAACGGACCTGTCCAGTGAGATCGCAATTTCCCAGGAAAAAGATGAAGTCGAGAATTGTATAAAAGAATCCTCTGTCTTGAATCAAAGGTCTTCCTCAAAATGGAATGACCATGAAAAACCTTGACCAAATACGGGCACTCTCATACGCATCCCTACGTATCTTTTCAAGCTCATTCAGATACAACTTCCTATGCTTACAAGATTGACCCAAATTGAAATTAAGGGTTTTAATGGCCCAATAGGCACGGTCCTCAATCTCAACTGGCAAGTGACAGGCCTTGCCATAAACCAATATAATGGGATACATATTCAGATGTGTCTTAAATGTTGTATGGTATGTTCACAAAGCATCGATCAACCGAAGTGACCAATCGTTATGATTACGGTTAACCATTTACTCAAGTATGTATTTTATTTCTCTATTGACTAATTCAGCTTGACCATTGGTCTGTGGGTGATAGGCAATGGACACTCGGTGTGTAATGCCATATTTACTCATCAAAGTCACAAATGCCCTACAGAAATGTAAACTACCACCACTAATGATTTCTCTAGGCATCCCAAATCTAAACAAAATATTTTCCTTACAGAACTCGATAACCACTTTATGATCATTTGTCCAAGTTCAAATTGCCTCTACCCATTTTGAAACATAATCAACTGCAGTAAAATATAAAGATAACCAAAAGATAAAGGAAAAGGACACATGAAATCTTCTTGATTCATTTCCTTGTGGGTTTTGTTTGAGGGGTATGTTGGAATATATGTGAGTGCCAAAAGTGGTGTACTCTCAAAATTATGGTGATGCAAAAGTTACTCCCTAAGCGTAGGGAGGCTTATGTGTCATGTATTAACTCAAAAAAAGTTTCGAGGTTATCTCCTCAGGGAAGGTCAAGACCAAGTGTTTCGAAAGTGATTTTGAAAATAAAAATAAAAATTTATTCTTTGAAAATGCTGGTGAATCGTGAGATTCAGGGTTGAACATCTATCAATGAAAAAGGTTGGCTAATCCTCAGAATTCTTTCCACCGGGTATGATTAATCAAACCCATGTATAACTCAATTGAACTCAAAAGTGTTTTTGGTCAATCGGAAGATAGGAATTAAAAATCAAGAGTTACCAAATGTGTGTATTGGTGTTGAATTGATTCGTAGGAAGATTAATTTGTATATGTTTGAAGGGACGATAAGCATGCCCGTGACAAGTCTATGGTGCATCAAATGTGTAGAAATCTATATGTTGCAATCTACCTAGTCAAATTCAAAACACTACACTACAAGGCAACATGTGTGAGGATTGATTTTTCCATACCCAAATGGAAATCCTTCCTTGGATTTCGCCAACTAATGCTCTAGCTGGCCATAGATGGAATGAAAATGATAAAGAACATGAAAAACATTGCAAAGGAAACAAATACTAACTTAAACTAACCAAAGAAAGCGATAAACAAACTTGAAGCTTTGATCAAACACTAAGAACATAGAACTTAAAGCATACAAGCTCAAACATTGAAAATGGAGTTTCCCCAAAACAATTGTTGTGGTGAAACTCTAACAAAAAGCATTCATACTTGAAATTGGAAGTTATATCAAGTTTAGAAATGAAGCTTACAAGCTTTACAAACTTACTAGGATGAAAATGAGCAAGAATATACAAAAACCCAACTTTCTCTCTCTAAAACTATCTTCGTCCTCCTTGGAGCTTCTCTCTCTAAAAATGAATGTAATGGTGAATATTGCATGAATTTTCATCCATCCCCTTCTCTCCCCTCTAAAGTGTGCTGAGAGAGCTTGCTTGGAGAGATGTTGTCCAAAAATTCTTCCAAAGTCAGCCAAGGTATGGCCTCCTAGACCTTTCTAAACACTCTCCATCTCCTTTTGTATCCTCTTTTTCCCTCCACTCCTTCACGCTTAAAGGCTAATTATGTAAAACTCAGAAAAATAAAAACTTGATTAAAAAGGGCAAAATGGAAATTAGCTGTTATGGTGTAGGTTGAAAACCCGAATTTTTCTAGAACTTGGATGATGAAATGGACCTCAACTTTGGATTTGTATCAAGAAATTTATTTACCCAGTCAATTTTTGTTGAATTTCGAGACAGACAGATTTTACGCATCTTATAATGTGATCGAGTGTCGCACGATTAAAATAAATACGATCAGATTTTATTCACGGAATTCAAAAAATAATTTAAATTTAGTTTAATGAAAAATATATTGAACTTAATGTAGGGCGAGATTTAAACGATTCGGAATAAAATTGGATCAGATAGATTGAGACGTGTAGTGCAATGAGGGCCAAGTTTTGAAGGAGTATTTAAAGGGGGGAAAAAAAAATCAGATTTTGCCCCATTTCTTTGCCTGAAAATTTCGGAAAAGAAAGAGAGAAAAGAAAATCTCAAAGTTCTCCCACCTTCCTTCCTTGATCCGCTAAGATCCAACCGTTAGATCGCTTCGGGCCAAGAGTCAAAGTCGCTCAACACAACGAGAGTTACGTAACCATACCCAAGATCATGATTTTCTCAAAAATCTCAAAGATGAAAATTTTGGGATAAAGCTTGGAAGGCTTGATTTAGGGATTTTTTTGGGCTTCTACTACGCGGGCATACTCTGAAAGAGTTAGGTTTACCTCCTATCTAGGTTTATTTCAACCTAAGGTTGTTATATGAAATGGGTAGGATGATAGAGATGAATTCTCATGTATAGCTCACACCTAGTGTAGCTAGAATATGGAAAATGAATATGAGAATATGTTAAAATCAATTCTTGCTTGATTTGGGTTTGATGAAATTGCTTGACTTGGAATTGATGAGATGGATTGTCGGGCATGCTATGTGTTTATGGGTTTTGCCTACTAAGTGTTTGATAAAATGCTTATGAATTCAAGTATGTTAATTGGATTGAAATCACATGTGACATGCTTACAATTTTGTAAATGAACTTGGGCCACAATTTAAACAAAAGGTGATGTTCTTTCATTCAAAATCTTTCTCAAGGAGTGCAAAGAACCCAAAACAAAATGACATACTTTCCTAGGGACTTTTCTACAAGGCTGATAATTCCTAGACTGCTATCCCCCATATACAACCAACCAAAAATATCAACAAAAGAAAAACAAGACTAGACTCTCTCTCTAATCCTCCTCCTCGTCATCATCATCGTCATACTCATTGTCCTTATCATCGTCATCAGACTTAGCGACATCTACAAGAGTCGAGCTGGTTGGGGTGGACGTGCGGATGCCAGCACTAGTCCCTAGAGCTGATGGTGGGAACTCTGGTGTGGTGGTCGATGGTGGTGGCATCTCGGGAAGAGGCTCTCCAGGGAATGTCCTCTCAAAGATCTTGGTAACCATCGGCTTCAACAGTTGCATAGTGCCCTCGAAATCATCCAACCTCCCCTCGATCCCAGCCAGATCTGAGAGGCCGTCAGAGGTGGAGAAGCAGCAGATGGCTTGGCCATGGATTGTTTAGCTGTAGATGACTCGGCCCGAGATGGCCTAGCCCTTTCCTCCCTCTAAGGGAAACGAAAATGCCTAACTCAACCGCTGACCCTATTCTGCCTACTACTCCAGTTGACTATTTCAAATCATCATTCACCAGAAATCCTCACCTCCTGCACGCACTTACAAATCCATTTCCCTCCCCACCTACTTCATGGTGGCTACCATACCATCTCCCACAATAAGACTAAGAGAAGTTGAGGAGAGCTGAGTTGAAAGTCGTTAGTAGGAATGGTATCTGGTCTAGGGGGTCGAACTCAAGCGGGAGTGTCATGTCAATAGGGATGCCCTTGACCTTGTTTTGACGATAGATCTTTGTGACAAGGTGGGCGTAAGGCAGGTTCACCCTCGACTTCGTAGCCTGGGTGTATTCCTTCATCACCTCCCATATCATCAAAGTGATGTCCATCCTAGTGCCGGCCATGAACTCATAGAAGAGGGCCATTTTCTCCTCCCCTGGTGTCTTATCCGCTCCCCAAGGCAAAACATTATGGTGGAAGACTTTATTCATCACCCCGTAGGAATGCTTGAGTCCCCCAACTTGAATTTTCCCATTGAACTGTGAAGGGTCCTCATACATGAGGCTTGCATACTACTGGAGTGACTTCCTCCCTCGAGTGTTATGGGGAAAGACAAGGGTGTTGGCCGGATGCCTCTAATACTCCAATGCCTTGACGAGGACTACCGGAGTGACCTTGATCACGTTTCCCCTCACATTCATCTTAAGCAAGCACAAATCTTCATCCACTAACGCCAATCTCTGATAAAATTCCCAACAGTAGGGAAACACATACCCATTCACTGCCTGGAACCAAAAGTGTAGCCCATGGCCCTCAATCCCCCGGACCACGTCATCGTGTGGCCCGATGGTGGGCCTATCCACTTGCCGCTCATACTTCACATTTTTGGCTCAACTACACAAAGACATGATCCATGCTATTGAATCATGCTGTATGACTATGCCCAAATTCATTTACGAAATTGCGATGCAATTTGAGTCTTGATGCTTTCAAAACACATGACATGTAATTCTAAATTAAACAAAATGAACACCCATCAAGTAAAGCACAAACTAGAGTAAAGAGGTATTCTAAATTCTTTCCCATATCTAAAATTTGAGCAATATTTCCTTATCCTACTAGCTCTGGGTTGTAAAAAACAACTTCTCTAAACACCCAAACTAATCACACATGAATTTCATCATAGCTTTAAATACTATTCTAGAGTATATACCTACACATTTCCTTTCAAACTCATGTTTGTGTGAAATGAATATGCAATTTAAACCTTTACTCAACAGAATCCACATTCACTTGGCTATCCAAATTCAGCTTTGATGCAAAACTCACCAAGGGTTTTCCTAAAAAATGAATAACTCAATAATTATCCTGACATGATCTCAATGTGTATATGTGGGATGGAATCTTGTGCACAAACTGAAATATGCTCACATATAATCCAAAAAAATGACGTGCATGCATAACAAGTGAAACGACCTTGACATAATCTCATGAATGGAATGTTAGGACACTAGATAGTAAAGCCAACTTTTCTTTTCATTTAAAGTGTGCTCTCACCATGCTTTTCATGGGTTGTAATGAGACCTTGAGGTGATAATTGGGCTGAGTGAAATGAAGTGTAGAGGGAGGAAAAAAGGATTATTCCGAGGGCATGACCTTTATTATCCAAAAATCTTCTTTTTGTTGAAATTTTCAGCTTTACACCTTCACGTCAACTTTATGTCTCTTTTTTCCTTCTTTCCTCAATAATTTTCTTTTTTTTTTTCATTTTTTTCATTTGGTTTTTCAACCCCCTTTTCCTCCTTTTTCTTGGCTTTCTGTCCTCTTTTTTTTTTTCATTCAATGCCATTCATCCCTTTTGGGTTTCCTCACCACATTTCTCTTTCTTCATGATTAATCACAGTCAGTTTTAGAAAAACCAAGGTGTCGTAATTGTAATCATTTTGTGCTGGCTTGGTAAAACATGTGGCATGAAAACAAATTTTCAACTATGGCTCAATCACGGCACAAGGGATAAATTTTTCACAAGAAAAAGCTAAGGCTCAATGCAATTCAAAGATGGCCTAAGCTCATCTCTAGATAAGCATGGGGGGGGGGGGGGGGACATATTGGCATTTTAAGACAAAGTCAATCAACTATCCATATGCACTCTAACCAAAGCAAGCATAATGAGATTATTAAACAGATTTTGAATTCGAAAAATTGTTCCTTTGAGTAAATGTAAGTTCCCTCCAACAAAGATTGGCACTAGAACTCACAAGGGTACTTATTTCATCTCCACTATGTATGTCATGCTCTAAAATATGGATCTAATCAGTAAATTGCTGAAATTACACATTCAAGGTGCACTATGGTTGAGTTCAAATGAAAACACGAATGTGCAACTCAGGTATAGGATAAACTTCTATGGTGTGCTCATGTATTCAAAGTTCAAAGCGAAGATCAAGCAGTCACAGATCCCACAACAATTTGAATAGGGGAATATCGTTCAACATTCAGATATTTTCCACAAAAAAATTTAAAATTTTTCACATTTCCAACTTCCAACTATACAAAAAAAAAATGGTAGAATATGTGAACGGTGCATCTCACCACAAAATGGTATTATCAGCAAAAATTGGTGAATCATGCAAATGGTACACCTCACCCCCCAACTTGAACTACGCATTGTCCTCAATGCAACAAAAAGACATGCAATGAGATGATATAATTTCAAAGATAAGAAGGGTTAGAGAACGCCTCGCAATGAGTTTTAACAAAAACACCACTATCTGCACACATGAAGAAGGAATACTATGTACAAGTGAAAGTAAGTGAACAATTTAACTTGTAAAGTAAAGGACAAAGGAAACCAACTGTACACTAATATCTACTTGAACAGTTATGCCTCAACAACATCCAGATAGACTGGATCCACCAACTCCTCCTCCATCTCTTGAACTTCAAAACTCTCAAGGAATGGTTTAAGTCTTTGGTTATTGACCTTGAATGTTTTACCATCCTTGGGGTTTTCTATATCCACGGCTCCATGGAGGTAGGCCAGCTTGACAATGTAGGGGCCATCCCATCTCGATCAATGTTTTCTTTGGAAAATTGAGAGGCGATAATTATGCAAGAGTACTTTTTGTTCGGGCTCAAATGTTTTTCTCAAAATAGATTTTTCATGGAAAAATTTAGCCATTTCTTTGTGAATTCTAGAGCTCTCGTATGCATCTCTGCGAATCTCCTCCAATTCATTTAACTCCAACTTCTTATGTTCCCCTGCTAGTCTTAGGTTGAAATTCAAGGTTTTTATAACCCAATATCCCTTGTGCTTGATTGACTTGTTTTCCCTAATCTCCAAACACGAACCCGGACTATGTGTGTATGGCTTATAGAAGTTGGTGAGTGTCACTCTCCCTCGGGTTTCATGCAAGAAATGGAGAAAATCGTGTGTGTGAACAAAAATGTGTGTGTGCAAAAGTGCTCCCCAAGCGTAGAGAGACTTGCAATGTCGTGTTTTACTTGGAATGAGTATTCAAAGGTCGTCTCCTCAGGGAAGGAAAGGTCAAATGTTTAGGAAGGGTGATTTGTAAAGAAAAGAAAATTGGAAAATCTTGTGAATTTTGTTTTGGTGTGTTGTGTTTTGGTCAAAATGCAAGAAATCAAGGTTGGCTAATCCATGGAGGTCATTCCAATAGGAATGCGAAATCGACTTAATTCATTCATCCAATGGTGTCTCGGTGTTTGATTGATTCATAGGAAGTGAGGGACTAATGTGGATGTGTTGGGCACAAGCATACCCCGTGACAAGTCTACGGCGTATCAAGAACCCACAACCACGTCTGCACTCAACCTAGTCAAACCAAACACTTTACACTACAAGGAAGAATGAAAGAGAGTCGATTTCACATACCGAAGAGGAAATTTCCTATGGATTAGCTAACTAAAAGTCTAGCTAGTGAAAGTAAGCACAAACATAATGTAAAGAAACATGGTAATGAAATGAAGCATAAACTTGTATTGATGAAATAAAAAGGTTTAAACTACAAGAATAAAGTCATTCATAACCAAATTACAAAGCTTGAAGAGGAAAATACCCAAATATGGAAATGGAAATGCTAAAATATTTAACTAAGCTTGATTACAACTTAAATAAAAGAGTTTAGAGTGAAAGGGGGAAAGATTACAAGTAGAATAATGGTGAAGAAAATGTTAAAATCTAACTTTCTCTCTCTACAACTTCATCTTCTCCTTTGGAGCTTCTCCCTCTAAAAGCATGTAAAACTGAATAATGGTGTAAGCCCCCTTAATTTTCGTCCATCCCCCTTCCCTTAGCCTGTGTGAACTGAGTTCCAATCATTGGGGAGAGGTTGGACACTTGAACAAACAAAAATAGGCCAAGCATGCTCCTCCCATGCTTTCCCAACCACCATTCTTCTCTCTCTTGCTTCCTTTCTCTCTCTCACTTGAAATCTGACTGCTTGTGTTAGGAGAGCATTATGGGGTGTCAAATATGTCAGGATATGGTTTGGATGACAAGAGGTGGGCCCCTGGAGTAGGTGGAGTCGTGTGACAAGTACTCTGGCAAAATTGGGCAAAACCTACCGGTAGAACGTCAAAAACCTACCGGTAGAATGGCTGAGGTAGAAGAAATCCAGTAGCATCTTCTACCGGTAGGTTTTTGATCTTCTACCGGTAGAACTTTGCAAACTTCTACTGGTAGGTTTTGTCTGCCTTCTACCGGTAGGTTTTGTCTGACTTTGTGATTTCCTTGGTTCCTTAAGTTACAGAGCCATCTGTTAAGCATTCCCTTCTTCCCTATTGACTTTTAGCACTTGAGGGGAGGCTCAATACATGACATTGCCCGCTCTTTACCTACAATCACACGAATCTCCATTAATTTTGAGTTTGAAAGTATTTCCCCCGATTTTCACCACAAAACAAGTAAAATGGATGCAACAGAGATACATGATATGCAATATTCTATACTCATCAGTGCTCCATCTCTACCAGAAAGTGACAGGCCTTGCCATAGACTAGCCTATAGAGAGACATACCAAGAATGGTCTTATAAGCGGTGCGGTAAGCCCATAAGGCATCAGCCAACCTAAGTGACCAATTCTTTTGATTCGGGTTAACTGTTTTCTCAATTATGTTCTTTATCTCCCTATTGGCCAACTCAGCTTGGCCGTTAGTCTGTGGATTGTAAGCGGTGGACACCTTATGTGTTATGCCATATTTATGCATCAAAGAAGCAAATGATCTATTGCAAAAATGTGAGCCACCGTCACTTATCATTGCACGAGGCATCCAAAATCTTGAAAAAATGTTCTTTTTTAGAAACTTGACCACAACTCGGTGGTCGTTGGTCTTGGTCGGGATTGCCTTTACCCATTTGGACACGTAGTCCATTGCCAAGAATATATAATGGTAGCCAAAAGACATAGGTCATGAACCCATGAAGTCGATGCCCAACCAATCAAAACTTTCAATGAGAAGCACGGGGGAGAGGGGCATCATGTTTCTATGGGTCATGCTTTCCATCCTTTGGCACCTATCACATTGCTTACAAATGAAACACGATTTTTAATCAATGTAGGCCAATAGAAATCACTTTGTAAGATCTTAGCTGAAGTCTTCTTGGAAGAGAAGTGCCCGCTATATGCTTCAGAACGACAGAAAGAGAGGATACCCCACTGTTCATTTTTCGGTACACACCTCCTCATGACTTGTTCAGGGCAATACTTGAACAGGTACGGGTTGTCGAAGTAGAAGTACTTTACATCCGCCAAGAATCTTCTCTTATCTTCCGGGCTCCAATGTGGGGGTATTTGTCCTGTGGCAAGAAAATTGCAAATGTCAGCATACCACGGAAAAACTGAATGGATAGAAAATAGATGCTCATCAGGGAAAGAATCAGGGATAAGGATGCGCTCTTCAGCATATTGGACAACACGCTGTGACAAATGGTATGCCACCACATTCTCTACTCATTTTTTGTCCTTGATGATCAGATGGAATTCTTGAAGGAGGAGGATCCACCTAATGAGTCTCGGTTTAGCATCCTACTTAGACAATAAGTACTTCAGAGCAGAATGATCAGTATAGACTACAATAAGTGAACCAATGATATATGACCTAAATTTATCCAATGCAAACACTACGGCTAGTAACTCTTTTTCAATAGTGGTGTAATTCATTTATGCTTCATTTAGAGTTTTGCTAGCATAGTATATTACATGTGGCTTTTTATCTTCCCTTTGACCTAGCACTGCACCGACCGCGTAATCACTCGCATCGCATATGAGCTCAAATGAGAGTTCCCATTGGGCTGG
This sequence comes from Ilex aquifolium, assembly GCA_951799425.1. Classification (NCBI taxonomy): domain Eukaryota; kingdom Viridiplantae; phylum Streptophyta; class Magnoliopsida; order Aquifoliales; family Aquifoliaceae; genus Ilex; species Ilex aquifolium. The sequence continues at coordinate 16,799,490 of OX637399.1, forward strand.
TCACATGATTGGAGGTGAGATAAGCATACTTTTAAGTTTTTGGAAAGATGCCTCACAATCATCCAATCACAAAAATGGAACATCCTTTGCTAGCAAATTTATCAAAAGTCTTGCCAATGCACTAAAGTCCTTAATGAAACGGCGATAAAAACCTGCATGGCCAAGAAACGACCTGATATCCTTGACTACCCTTGGAGTGGGTAGATTGGAAATTGCCTCCACTTTAGATTTGTCCACTTCGATTCCCTTTGTGGAGACAATGTCTCCGAGCACAATCCCTTGTGTTACATGAAGTGACACTTCTCCCAGTTAAGCACCAAATTCTTCTCTTTGCATCTCTCTAAAACTTTCTCCAAATTCTCCAAACATCCTTCAAATGAGTCCCCAAACACTGAGAATTCATCCATTAACACCTCCACAATCTTTTCCACCATATCACTGAATATCCCCATTATACTTCTTTGAAAAGTTCCCGAGGCATTGCCGAAGCCAAACGGCATTCGGCAATAGGCGTATGTTCCAAAGGGGCATGTGAATGTGGTATTCTCTTGATCTTCCAAGGTGATCTCTATCTGATCGTAACCGGAGTAATCATCTAAGAAACTATAAAAAAGGTGTCCGGCTACCCTCTCTATCACTTGATCAAGGAATGGTAGCTGAAAGTGATCTTTTCGAGTGCATGAGTTAAGCTTCCGGTAATCAATACAAACTCTCCAACCGATGACCACCCTTTTCGGAATCAACTCATTCTCCTCATTTTCCACCACCATCAGCTTCGACTTCTTTGGTACCATTTGCGTGGGACTAACCCATTTACTGTCGAAAATTGCAAAGATTATGGCCATATCAAGTAGCTTGAGCACTTCATCTTTAACCACATCCTTCATGATGGGATTGAGTCTTCTTTGTGGTTTTCGGGGATGGCTTGGTGTCTTTTTCAAGATAGATTCTATGAGTGCAAATGAGAGGGCTAATTCCCTTGATGTCGGCTAATGGTCCAACCGATGGCTCCTTTATGCTTTCTCAAGACTCGCAACAATTTCTCCTCTTGCTTTGGCTCCATTAAAGAGCTTATCACCACTGGAAATGTTTGGTGCTCCCCCAAGAATGCATATTTCAGTGTAAATGGCAATGGCTTCAACTCCAAAGTGGGTGGTAGCACTGTTGATGGAAAAATCTTCTTTTCTTGTGGCGGTAATTTTTCAAATGTTGGGGTCCAAGTCCCTATCCCTTGCACAGTCTCCAGTTCCATATCCTCCATGAATTCCTCCTCACTCAAGCTTGTATTGCAAAGAAAGTCCATGTGATACTCCACCAAAGTGTCAATCCTATTGACTTCATGAACTTCCTCATCATCCCCCCGTTGCTTGCAAAGGTTGAATACATTGAGATCCATTGTCATGTTTCCAAATGCAATCTTCATTAGACCATTCCTGCAATTTATCATGGCATTAGAAGTTGCAAGGAAAGACCTACCTAATATGACAGGAATCTGTGAATTAGGGTTAGCAACGGGGTGAGTATCAAGCATAATGAAATCAACGGAAAAATAAAATTTGTCCACTTGGACCAAAACATCCTCAACTACTCCCCTTGGTGTTCTTACACTTCGATCTGCTAGTTGAAGAGTGATGGGGGTTGGCTTCAACTCCTCAAGCTATAGTTGTTCATACACCGAGAAGAGTAGGAGGTTGACACTTGTCCCCAAGTCTAGCAATGCTTGCTCCACTTGTGACACCCCAATTTTCGGGGGTCCTATATTAACCGTTGACCAACCGTCAACCCGCGGAAGTATCCGTGAATGTCCCTTAAACCCGACACCACGTCAAATAACATTCCTTTAACCGGAATCATAACCCACAACTGTAAATTGAAATCAATTATTCATTTGGTTTAACCAAGACCCAACGCTCCTTGATTTACACTCCATTATAGTCCATTTACATCATTGGAGGAAGGGAAAACATAGATTGAAAATAGGGCAAAACAGTTTAAAAATCAGTAAATTTTGGAGAGTGTACCGGTACACAGTATCGGTACCATACCGTACCGGTACACAGTACCGGTACCCCGATGTACCGGTACACAGTACCGGTACTGTTAACCTACTGGAAAGGGGGGTACCGGTACACAGTACCGGTACCATACTGTACCGGTACCCAGTACCGGTACTCTCTGCCCAGTTTTGCCATTTTCAACCATTTTTCATTTCCAATCCATTCAAAACCTTACCCAATTCATCAAATACATGTTTGACAAGGATTTCCATATAAAACATGGTTTGTACAAGTTCTATTACAATTGATTCCATATATTTACATATCAAAATGGAATTCTTACAAAAGCTTTACAAAATAACCATAAAAGCCACAAGTCGGCTTTCTTCAACCTTGAGGCTCGAAATGGGAGCCGTCCGCCGGTGTAAACCCCGCACCTGAAATGTTTTTCCCACAAAGGGTGAGCCACGCTCAATAGGGTATCTCCTAATGAGGCTACTCCCCAACCTAAATGCATATGAAATGTTCACATGCCAAAATCAACAATTCATAACATTCCAAGCAAGGAAATATATTCAATGATGGAATTTGCAATGCCATGTGATGAGCACATAATATTGCATATTTGAAGGGCTCATTACATGCATTTTAACTCAACTTTTGCATTTAAGTACTTAGAGTTAGCCGAAATTATGAATAATGTTGATATTTTGATGTTGCAAGTTTTTATTGCTTAAATCATGTATTTTAGGACATTGCAACTATGTTGGATGTGTGGTGAAGGCATGGACACAATACATGAAGAATTGGAGGCTTAAAAGTGAAGAAATCAAGAAGGCATTGGTGCTTGGGAACAAGGGCACCAGCTGCAACAACAATTGGAAGCACTGCCTCGGAATTCCTCCATTTTGACCATGATCTACTAAGAATTTGGAAAAGTTCAAAACCTGAAAGTTGTAGATATGGGTTTCTTCTGTTTGGTGTCCAAAATTTCAGCCCAATCCAACGGTTGGATCAAGAGTTATGCCGATTCTACCGAAGGTGGTCCAGTGCAGAAAAACAGCACCGGTACTCGGTACCGGTACCAAATGGTACCGGTACCAAGTACCGGTACTCCGGACGTTCTGGTCGCGAAAACAGCCTGTAACTCAACTTTGAGGCTTGGGGGTCCCACCTACACTTCTCCCACGCCTATCCCAACATTTCCTTACACATTTACAGGCCTCCTACACTCAAGTGGAAGACTTTAAAGGCCAATGCATTAAAGGAGGAATGGGGGGAAGTGGGCTGCCCAGGCTATGATCTCCTAGCCTGTCAAAGCCATCCATTCAACCCTTTCTTGATGGGAGCTCGTTCACACAGCTAGGGGGGAGCCTCTTGGACGTTTTGGCAAGTCTCCACACACCATTATATTCAACATTCAACACACAATGTAAGGGGTTGGCTACCTAAGCTTAGAGTAGTTTTAGTGAGGAAGAAGATGAATAGTAAAGTTATGATTTTTACATGTTCTTCCATCCATTTCTCTTGTAACCTCTTGTAAGGATATTGTAAGCTTCCTTTACTGTCTTTAATGCCACTTATTAGAAGTACATTTCAAGTTTAGCCTTGCACTTTACATTTCACCATTGTTATGCTTTCAAGTTCTTCATTTTTAGCTTAAAATGGGTTTTGAATATTTCTCTTCATAGCTTTAGATTTCTTGCTTCAAGTTAAGTTTCATGCTTTAAATCTCCATTTCTCTTCCATGTCCATCTACATTATGCTTGTCTTGCATTTTTAATATGAGTAGCTAGGATTTAAGTAGGTTAATCCAAGGGAAAATTCCTCTTGGGAATACCATTTTCAACTCTTCTTCATTCCTCCCTTTAGAGTCAAATGGTTCGGTTTGACGGGGTTGAGAGTGGATGAGTTGGTGAGCCTTTGATATTCCGTAGGCCTAGTCACAGTTTATGCTTAGATACTCACCAATCTCGTCCCTAGCTTCCCCCGAATCAATCGTTCATTCATGCTCAATCGGAGGAAGGCTTTGAGTTGATTTGGTATTCCCATTGGAATGAACCCTTTGGATTAGCCAACACTTGCTTTATTTGCATTTTCATTTACAAACCAAACACAAAACTCAAACAAAAGATTTTACATTTTCTTTTCACTTTTGCAAAATCACTTTCACAAAACTCCCTTTCCTTCCCTGAGGAGACGACCTTGGAATATTTTCCAAGTAAAACACACGACCACAAAAGACTCCTTTCGATTGGGGAGCATTTTTGTGCACACCGCATCTCATTTCATCTATTTTGTTCATCACATTTCCATTCACATCACATTTGTTGTTGCTCCTATATCTCTTGCATTATCCGGAGGGAGAGTGACACTCCCCCATCACTATAAGCCACATACACACATTGAGGGTGAGGGTGATGTTAAGAGGTTAGGATACAACAACGCGTTTTCCAATAAATCACCATGCTATGGAATGAGATGAGACCCACTCATGCATATCAACCGAGCCCTTCCCGGCTCCTCTACACATGCAAGTGCCAATATGTACCAATCCGTCATTTATGTTGCACATCAAATGACATTTCATTCTAGGGTCTTTATAGGGGTGGATGTTCATGGACTCACACCAAAGGTCACCCAACCTACACGGAATTCATGGACTTCCACCAACGGTTCCGCGTACACCGACACACTTTATGGGCTCATATACCAACAGAGTGCGTATCCAATCACCGGGTCTCTCACCCGAGGGATAGTCTAGCCCTTCTTGCTACCCCAACCCTAACAACCATGCAAAACGTGAGACTCGACTAGGTCATCGACCCGTATCACCCGAGCCCACTCGTCGTCCACCAAACTTGGTGAAGACAACCACCATGCACACACACCCACTAAATGCGATGTTCCCGTGCATATGCAATGTGATGTCCCATTGCAACAATAATACAATGTTCAATATGGTATGAGTAACATATGAACATTTACAACACATTTCACACACTTCATGGCAAAATCATATCATAAGCATATAATTTCCATAAAACAATTTCCAAGCATGTTGTCACATAATCATGTTATCAACATCTTAAATTCCTCAAGGCATATACATAAACACATAACATGCCAACAAATCCATATAACCCAAGATTCACATTGGATTAATTTCATGTACCCAATTCTAGAAATCTCATTTAGAAACCTCTAATTTCCAATCCAATTAGAATTGATCTTTACCCAATTCCATAACCATTTCACCCAAATCAAACAAATAGGCAAGAGATCCACATCCTATCATCCTACCCATTTCATTAAAACATTCTAGGTTTGGAATAAACCTTAGTAGGAGGAATCCCTACCTCTTGAAGCGTAAGGAACGACCGTAGAAAGCTCCAAGACCCGATTCAAGCTCTAAGCCCTAGCTTCCCAAAATCCCGTTCCTCGAATTTCGCCCAAACCCGACCTTCTTGGTATGATTTTGTAGTCCTTGGCGAGGAGAACAACTTTCTCTCTTGGCTCGAGTTGATTTGAGCTCTCAATCGTTGTAGATCGTAGAGAGAAGGTGGAGAAAACTTTGCTCTTTCCCTCTCTTCCTCTCACGTGTATCGGCTGAACAAATGGGGAGAAAATCTGATTTTCTCCCCTTTAAATACCCTTTAAATACTTGGCCCTCAATGCGCCACACGACCCTTATTTCCCGGGTCCGTTTTAGCCCCGAAACGATTAAATTTCGCTCCGATTCAAGTTCAAAATATTTTTATTTTAACTTGCCGTCATTTATTTCCCAAAATTTAAAATTTTATTCAGAATCTCGTTTTTTTTGGGTTTCCCGAGGTTCGACCGCCTCGTAAAACGCGAAAAATCCGACTAACTCGGAATTCAATGAAATTTGACAGGGTAACTAGGTTTCGCGAGACGAATCCAACGGTGATGTCCGTTTCGTCATCCGAGCTCTAGAAAATTTCAGGTTTACAACCTGTACTATAGTGGCAATTTACCATTTTGCCCTTTTTCTCAAAAGTTTAAATTTCCTCGGGTTTTACACCACTCAACAATTCCCAATGGTGATGGCAATGGTAGGGCAGTTGGAATCCTTGAACTTGGGTGGAGTATTTGTCCTCAAAATGGAACTCACTTGCTCGGTGAAGAAGGCTTTCTTGTGCACATTCAACTTCCTCTTCACGGTACATAAGTCCTTCAATATTTTTGCACAAGAGGGAATTTGCTTGATGGCATCAAGCATGATCTTTACCTGCTTAAACATTTCAAGGATATCAGAATAGTTAGCAATTGTAGCATGTGACTTCAAACGTTGGGGACAAAGACCCAAGATAGGACAATCATGCAAATTCAAGTCAACAATCTTTGGATTCTCAAGTGTTTCACCCTATTTGGATTTATCCTTAGTTTCTTTTTCATTTTTCAATGTGGCTTTGAGTGAGACTTTAGGTAAAATGATTTTATCTATTTCCTTTCCACTCTTAATGACATTGGACGATTCAATCACATGTTGTCCTTTTGGGTTTTCTTGGGGTTGAGTGAGAAATTTGCCTTTTTCTTGTTGGAAAGACTTCATAGCATTAGTCAACTTAGTGATTTGTGTCCAAATGTCATTAAAAGTGGTGGCACTTTGATTGTTGATTGTGGTTTGACTCTAAATGAATTGATGCATGACATCCTCCAAATTTCTCTTGTGATGAGGTTGGTATGTAGGCGGATTGGGTGGTCCTTGTTGAACAAACCCTTGTTGAGGTGAGTTTTGCAAAAACCCTTATGGATTGGACCGTGGGTATTGGGAGCTAGATGACGGATTATGACCATAATACGATTGATCTTTCTTGGGTGGAATGGGAGGTGACAATGAGGTGGACCCATGAGGAGTAGGGTTGTCATTCTGTCAACTAAAGTTCAGGTGGGAGCTCCATCCCTAATTGTATTGTTGAGAATATGACTACCTACTTTGGTTAAATGCATTTACTTGCTCATGGTATACTTCCTTGAGTGCCGGAATGTTTGGACACTCCGAAATAGAGTGCTCAACACTCACATATTGAGCAAGATTCCTCGACCTTAGTGACATTTGACACCTCATGCATCCTATTCACCTCTAGGCTCTCCACCTTACGGGACAATTTTGCTCTCTTAGCAAGCAAATCTTCTTGGTCATGCAAGTTATACACCCCCCACTTGGTTGACTTCTAGAGAGGACCTTGATACATTGGTGGGATCCGTGATATCCCAAGATTGGGCATTCTCTGCCAATGTGTTAAAGTACTCGAGGACCTCATTGGGATCCTTACTCAAAAACTCTCCGTTGCACATCATGTCGATGAACTGTCGGTGGCCTGGTGTAATTCGTTCGTAAAAGAAACTCACCAATTGCCACGGTTCAAAACCATGATGTGGAATGGAATGCAGAAAGTCCTTGTATCTATCCCAACACTAATAGAATTGCTTATTTGGTTTTTTCAAAAAATTTTGAATTTTTTGCTTTAGAGCAGTTGTCTTGGGCACCAGAAAAAAATTGTTTAGAAATTCGAATAACACTTGTGCCCAAGAACTTATCAATCGGGGTTTCAATGAGTTCAACCAAGTTTTTACTTTGTCCTTAAGGGAGAAGGGGAATAATTTCATGCTTGCCATGTCTTCCATGACATGATTTGAAATGAATGTTCCAACTATTTCCTCAAACTCCTTAATGTGTAGGTAAGGATTTTCTCGTTCCACTCCATGGAATTGAGGAAGTAATTGCAACATGCCCAGTTTAACAAGGAAGCCATGTGCTTGCATAGGTAGAAGTATGCATGAGGGGGTGATGATTCAGGTAGGTTGGAGATAATATCTCATTGATCTTGCCGGAGGATCAATAGGGAGGTTATTTCCTTCATTTCTCGGAGAGGGGAAATGCACTCGGGGTTTTGGCACTCGGGAATTTTGTACTCCCTCGCCCCCTCGGATTATTAGCACCATCGTCCCAAAAATTATCTCCGACGTCCTCGGGTGGGTCTTAATTCATGTTAATGTTTGGTCCTAAGTCACGTCTCACTAGTTTATTTTCATTATCACGTCCCCACATGCAAAAACACTAACTACAATTGAAAATTTATACACAAATATTTACAAAGGAGCAACGTACCTCGGCCCGTGATGAGAATCACGGGACTTACCTCTGTTGTTCCCAAACCACCTTCAAACTCGACGCTTAGCCTTCCCCGGCAACGGCGCCAAAAATGCTTGATCATTTTTCCTAACCTCTAACACTAACCCGGTTGTGTGTATATATAGCTTATAGAGATTGGTGATGTGACGCCCCTAAAACCGGGGGTCCTTTGTCAATCCCTTGATCACCCATCAACCCGCGAAAATACTCGTGAATGCCTCATAACCCGACACCACAGCACAACATCTCCTTTACCAGGATCACAATAACACAAAGTTTGGGTAGAGTCTCCCATGTACCGGGCATCCCAAACGCATAATCTGTATACCGTTCAATCACATGAACCATCCTAGGTCCAATATGCATTAATTACTCTTAATATAACACCATTTACCCCTTGAAGTAAAATGACTCAAGGCCTGGAGGCATAGCAAAACATTTAAAAATTTGAAGTTTGAAGAAAACCTACCGGTAGAAGGTGTGCCAGTTCTACCGGTAGATGAGACTCACATATGCAACTCAACCCGAGCCTTTTTTCAGCTCCCTCAACACATGCAATGCCAAGTGTATGAATCCGGGCATTCCAAGCCCTCGCCATTGATGTTACACATCCAATGACTATTAAAATTTCTGGGTCATTCTTGGGGTGGGTATTTATGGACTCACACCAAGGGTACCCAACCGACACGGCATTAATGGACTTCCACCAACGGTTCCGCGTAAGCTGACACACTTTATGGACTCAATACCAATGGACTGCGTATTCGAATCACCGGGCCTTGCACCCGAGGGATAGTCTAGCATTTCTTGCTAACCCTGACCCTATTTTCAATGCAAACCGTGCGACTCAATTGAACCTCGATCCAACTATCCTGAGCGCACATATCATTCACCAAGAATGGTGTTTGATCAAACCATGCATACACACCCACACTCATTTTAAACACCCACGAATGTGATGCTACCCATGCATATGCAATATAAATGTATAATTGCATTTCATATCATTATGCAACTAAGATCTCAATTGTAATTTCAACATCATGTTCAATATGTCAAGTGCACATTATGAACAACATTTCAACTCATTCACATTCCCAATTTTCAGTTATATCATAAACATATAATTACAATTTTATAACATCATCCAAGCATGTTATTCCAATTTCATCAAAACAACATACTTAATTCATTCAAGGCATTTTATCAAACACCAAACCAGGCACAAATTTATGTAAACACATAATATGCCTAAATTATGACATTTCTCAAGAAATCACAACATGTAACTTCCACATATTCAATTTAAGCTAGAATTGATTTTAAGTATTCTCAATATCCATTTCTCACATTTTCAACAACCATAGGTAAGTGCTACACAAGAGATTACACCTCTAACACCCTACCCATTCCATATAACAACCCTAGGTTGAAAATAAACCTAGTTAGGAAAAGAACCCCACCTTTTGACGCGTAAAACAAGTTGTAGAACCCTTCAAGAACACAACCCAAGCTCAAGCCATTGATTTCCCAAAATTTTGTCTTTGAAACTTCAGTGAAATCCATCCTTTTTGGTACGTAGGCTTAGCCCTCTTTGCGTAGATGAACTTTAACTCCTGGACCAAGTCGATTCGATCAAAGAAAATCCGTAGATTGTAGAGAGAAGTTGAAAAATCTCTCATTTTCCTTCTCTCCAACGAAACCCAACTGAAAATGGGGAGAAAATCTGATTTTTGTCCCTATTTATACCTCTTGGAATGCTTGATCCTTGTCGCGCCACACATCCTCCATTCTCGAGTCTGTTTTCATCCCGAAAAGATTAAATTTCGTCTCGATTTAAGTTCAAAATATTTTTATATGAACTTTCTTTAAATTATTTTCTAATTTTTGAAATTTAATTCCACGTCTCGTTTTTAGGTCATGTGACACCCAATTGTCTCGTAAAACGTGAAAAATCTGACTGTCTCAGAATTCGATGAAAATTGACTAGGTAATTAGATTTCGCGAGATAAATCCAATGGTGAGGTATGTTTCGTCATCCAAGTTCTAGAAAAATTCAAAATTTTAACCCGTACCGTAGTGGCCCTTTTGCATAAAAATTTAAATTTACCCAGGTTTCACAGGTGAGTGTCACTCTCCCTCGAGTTCAATGCAAGCAGTGGGGAAATTTGTGTGTGGATGAACAAAAATGTGTGTGCAAAATTGCTCCCCAAGCGTAGAGAGTCTTGCAATGTCATGTTTTACTTGGAATGAGTATTCCAAGGTCGTCTCCTCAGGAAAGACGAGGTCTGGTGTTCTTGAAGAGTGATTTGTGAAAAAGTGAAAATTGAAATATCTTGTGATTTGAAGTTTGGTGGGTTGTGACTTAAGAAAATATGCAAGAAAACAAGGTTGGCTAATCCATGGAGGTCATTCCAATGGTAATGCCAAATTGACTCATTTCATTCAACCAATAATGTCTCGGTGTTTGATTGATTCATAGGAAGTGAGGGACTAGAGTAGTTGTATTGGACAAGAGCATATGCCGTGATAAGTCTATGGTGTATCAAAAGCCCACAGCCACGTCCGCACTCAACCTAGTCAAACTAAACACTTTACACTGCGAGGAAGAATGGAAGAGAGTCGATTTCACATACCCAAGAGGAAATCCGTTTTGGATTAGGCAACTAAAAGTTTAGCTATGCATAGTAAAAGTAAGAACAAACATGAAATAGAGAAACATGGTAGTGAAATCAAACATGAACTTGTATTAATGTAAGAGGGAGTTTAAACTACAAGAGGAAATACATTCATTTCCAAAATGTAAAGCTTGAAAGGCACAAAACCCAAATGTAGAAATGAGCCACAAGAAAATTAACTAAACTTAATTATCACTTGATTAAAAGAGATTAAAGTGCAAGAGGGAAAGATTACATGTAAATGGAGATTACTACAATGAAATTGGCGAAGGAAAATGTAAAACTCAACTTTCTCTCTCTAGAAATTCATCTTTTTCCTTGGACCTTCTTTCTCTAAAAGCTTGATGATCTAAAAAATGCATGTAGGAAGTGTGTATTTTTGTCCATCCCCCTCTCTCTTAGCATGAGTGGCTGACTTGGAGTGTTTGGAGAGAGGTTGTCCACAAAAGCTTCCAAAAATAGTCAAAGTATGGTCCCCCCATGCTTTTCTAACAACTCCCTCTCTCTACATTGGCCACCCACTCCCTCATGCTTAAAATCTAAATGTAGGGGTTAGGAGATCATCATGGAGTGTTAGAAATGTCAGAACATGGATTAGGTGACAAAAGGTGGGCCCTCGTAGTTGTTGGAGTCGTTTGGAGAAGGATCTGGGTTTTCTGGGGAGCTGCTACCGGTAGCTCGTAAGGCTTCTACTGGTAGCTGGACAACTTTCATTGTTAAGTTAGCAAGAGATAGGTGGGAGCTACCGGTAGCTAAGGCAGAGAGCTACCGGTAGATCATTTCCAATAGGGTCTATTACTAGTAGTTTAGGCAGGGAGCTACTTGTAGCTCATTCCTAGTAGGGTTTGCTACTGGTAGCTCGTAAGGTTTCTACTAGTAGCTTTTCTTCTTGTCTTGATATTCTTGGTTCCTTGAGCCCCCGAGCCATCCGTCTTGCGATCCTTTCTTTCGCATTGCCCTCAATCACTTCATGGGGGTACTTTATGCCTACCATTTCCATCCTATCACCTGTAATCAAGCTAGTCTCTATTAATTATCGATTTGAATCCATTTCCCAAAAAATTCACTACAAAACAAGTTAAAATGGATGCAATGAAGATGTTTAATATGCAATGTTCCACACTCATCAGTATGTAGATATGTCAACTATTGAAACATGGATTCCAAAATTTGAAGAATTATTGCCTTCTAGAACTATTTCTATTGAGTCTAGTATTGTTGTCCCCAAACTAGAGTTTAAACCTCTTTCAGTTGACTTTAAATATGTCTTATTGGGAGAGGATAAAACTCATCTAGTGATAATTTCTTCAAAATTGTCAGAAGTCTAAGAAAAGCAATTGATAAGAGTTATAAAAAATCATCAAAGTGCAATCTGTTGGAGGTAGGAGATATAAAGGGTATAAGTCATCTTCTTTGTACTCATTGTATATACTGGGAAGAAGACTCTAAACCATCCCAATAGTCGCAAAGGAAAGAAATAGTCCGGACTGAAGTGCTTAAACTATTAGACGCTGATATTATATATCCTATATCTGATAGTAAATGGGCCAACCCCACATAAGTTGTACCAAAAAAATCTGGAGTTATAGTAGTGAGAAACCAAGAAAATGAATTAGTCCCTATGCGTACAGTCACTGGTTGGCGCATGTGTATTGACTATCGGAAGTTGAATTCTCTCACCAGAAAAGATCATTTTCCCCTACCCGTCCTGGACCAAGTTTTGGAAAGAATAGCCGAATATGCATATTACTATTTTTTGGATGGATACTCCAGCTATAACCAGATTGAAATAACAATTGAGGACCAAGAGAAAACCACTTTAACATGTCATTTTGGCACTTTTGTTTATAAAAGAATGTCATTTGGATTGTGTAATGCTTCGGCCACTTTTCAGCATTGTATGTTAAGCATTTTTAGTGATATGGTGGAGCAGTTTTTGGAAGTTTTTATAGATGATTTTTTGGTATATAGCGATTCATTTCAATTATGTTTAGAAAATCTTAAAAAATTCCTTACTTGGTGTGAGGAAACAAATCTTGTTTTGAATTGGAAAAAGTGTCTTTTCATGGTCACACAGGGCATTGTTTTAGGACACATAGTTTCTGCAGATGGAATTGAAGTTGACAGGTCAAAGATTGATTTAATAGCCAATCTCCATACACCAAAGACTGTAAAAGATCTTGGATCCTTTCTAGGTCTTGCATGATTCTATAGAAGATTAATTAAAGATTTTAGTTTGATTTCTAGACCTATGTGTAATCTTCTATGTCAGGATGTACCATTTGATTGGAATGATGCATGTCAATCATCATTTGATAAACTTAAAAGCATAGTTATTTCCGCACCAATTATGCAACCTCCTGATTGGTCTTTACCTTTTGAATTAATGTGTGATGCTAGTGACTATGCAGTAGGAGCTGTTTTAGGTTAGAGGAAAGATAAAAGACCCTATGTGATTTACTATGCGAGCAAAAACTCTGAATGATGCACAGATGAATTATTCTACCACATAAAAAAATTGCTTGATGTAGTATTTGCTTTGGATAAATTTCGATCATATTTAGTTGAATCATCAATCATTGTGTTTACTGATCGTGCAACCTTGAAATATTTGTTCACCAAGAAGGATGCTAACCCACGTCTCCTACGATGGATACTGTTGCTTCAAGAATTTGATCTTATCATCAAAGAGAAGAAAGGAGTTAAAAATGTAGTAGCTAATCATCTCTCAAGACTGAATTATGATACAAAGGAAGTGTCAATACCAATCAAAGAAACTTTTCAGATAAGCAGTTACTTGCAGTAACAGAAGTACCATGGTATGCAGATATAGCCAATTATTTAGTCACAAGTACTATTCCTTTTCACTATACCTGGACCGACAAGAAGAAATTTTTAATAGAGTTATGCAATTTCTTTTGGGAAGATCCATATGTGTTTAAGTACTGCAAAGATCAAATAATAAGGCGTTGTATATCGATCATGAAATCGGTTAGGTCATTTCATTTTACAATTCTGAAACTTGTGGAGGACATTTTTCTTCAAAGAAATCTGCTGCTAAAATTTTGCATTGTGGATTTTAATGTCCCACCCTTTTTAAAGATGTACATGTCTTTTGTCTAAATTGTGATCAATGTCAAAGGATGGAAAATATTTCAAAAAGGAACATGATGCCTTTAAACCCTATTTTGGTTATTGAAATTTTTGATTGTTGGTACATCAATTTTATGAGACCATTTCCCCTATCTTTTGGAAATCTGTACATTTTGGTTGCCGTTGATTATGTTTCGAAATGGGTAGAGACAATTCCTTGTAGAAACAATGATCATCGCACAATGATCAGGTTTTTAAAAGAAAATACTTTGTCTAGATTTGAAATTTCTCGAGCCATTATCAGTAATAGGGGAACACATTTTTGTAATAAAGTTTTTGAAAACCTAATGAAAAAGTCTTTGATTTCCCATAAAATATCTACTCCTTATCATCCCCAGACAAGTGGACAAACTGAATTGGCCAATAGGGAGATAAAATATATTTTGGAAAAAATAGTCAATCCAGATCGCAAAGATTGGTCTTTGAGAATGACTGATGCACTTTGAGCTTACCGAACTGCATACAAAACTATTCTGGGAATGTCTCCTTATCGGCTAGTTTATGGTAAACCATAACACTTGCATGTGGAATTAGAATATCGAGCATATTGGGCAATCAAAATGATGAATTTTGATATTGACAAAGCAAGTGCATCTCGCAAACTTTAGATTAATGAATTGAAAGAACTGAGAAATGAAGCATATGAAAATGCAAAGATTGCTAAATCCAGAATAAAAAATTTTCATGATAATAATATTGTGTGGAAGTCCTTTGAACACCTTCTCAAAAAGTCCTGTTATATAATTCAACGCTCTGCCTATTTCTTGGAAAGTTAAGATCAATATGGACAGACTCCTATGTTGTTAAACAAGTTTTTGAACATGGGGCAATTGAAATTGAGAATCCATTAATTGGAAATATTTTCAAAGTGAATGGTCAAAGGTTTAAGCCATATCATGATGGATTTGTTCAAAATGTGGATTCCATTCAGTTAATGGAACTAGAATATGTGCCCTGAAAAGAATTTATAAATGTTTGATTGTAAATAGTAGTAATAACTGTTTGCTGTTTGTTTTATAGATTAGGATTTGCACTATGGATTGATCTAGCCTACAGATCTTATTAGAATTTTTCTAGGGGTGGCAATTTTTGACACGACACGATAACTCAATACGAACACGACACAAATAAACGGGTTTGGGTTGACTATTTTTTGGTACAAACCCGTGTATGACACGACCTGTCAACACGAAGTGTTAATGAGTCGTGTTCAGGTTCAACCCGCTTAACCCGAATTGACCCGTCAACACGAAGTTTTTAACTCGAAGGAGATTGACCTGACCTTTTCGTTGCATGTATGAGTTTTCATGTTCTGATGGCTTGTTTTTTCCATTATTTCTGATGTTTAATTTTGTTGTGTGATGTACGATTAGCATATTTAATTAGTATTATAGAAATAAAATATTAATTATTTGTAACTGTTTATCAAGCACTGACATAATTATTGTACAAAAAAAGATATCATTATTATTACTCATTAATATTAAGTTAATTTTTAGTTTGTAGAAAAAGTATGAGGAGAGATTCAATTAAGTGAAAATAAAATCTTAGCGTTAAATTTTTTATTCAAAGTTTATGTGGGTCAACACGAATATGAATACGAACACGACACGAAAATAAACAGGTCAACTCGACACGATACGATTAGTTAAATGGGTTGGGTTAGGGTCGACTAATGTTCGACACGACACGAATCCGACACAACACGACTCGATTGCCACCTCTAAATTTGTCTATGATTTTAATTTATAATGTTATACATTGAGGACAATGTTAAATTTAGGTTGGGGGGAGGGAACAATCTATATTCGTCTTTGTGACCGGCAGACATTAAAGAGTCGGATAATGAGTCTTTTCTAATTTTTTTGAATTTTTTTTTTCAAAAATGGATGAAAATTTTTTTTGGTTTAGTTTGGGTATGTTACGTATTTTTCCAAAAGATATACATTCTTTAATCATAGCAAAAGCAAAGGTTGTAAGAAAGTTAGAAGTTTTTGGTAGCAAAGCAAAACCTTTGTGCGGGACAAGTTCATTTACCAAACGCCGACGAACAAATTGACTCGGTGATTGTGTAAAGTGTGGTCGATTGTTGCATATGAGAGAATTTAATCAATGCAGCAAACCAATTTCAGGTCGAGCATTAGATCATCTTCATTGGATTAAGTATGGGCAGAGTAAGGATTACCTTGAGATGCCATCCTATTCTAGTCCCATGTTTTCAAGATATGTGCACCAGGAAATTAATCAGTTCACTGATGCTCTTGATTAAGAAGACTCTAATTAAATTTACTGATGATCAAAGATGTATAATTTTAGGATTAATATAAATGCATATAAGTATAGGTTGATTTAGTATAGTAATTTAAGAATTTAAGTTTATTAGATAGTTAATGTGCCAATTTTTGAATTTAAACTGATTATCTGTAACTGTAGGGTGAAATCACTTAAGTTGGAAACTAGGAGGTGATCAAGGGTCACCGGCTTAAAGCCTAAGCAAAATTCCAAAGGATCAGCACCTTCCGGACGGTGCTGATAGCGTCTAGATGGTACTGCCCAGTATAAAATTAGACTGTTTGCATAGATGCCAGTCCAGCAGTTCCCTCATAGCAAAATTTTGAAAATCACCAGATTTCTTTATCTTCTCTCTTCAGATTCGCTTCACCCATAAAATTTTCTTCAATTCTACTTCGATCAAACACTTACCCATAACCTTTTACAGGTCTTTACTGATAAAAAATCCTTGAAATCTCTTATAGAGCAAGAAATTCAAGAATTCATGGATCCAAGAGCAAGAACAAGAGCTTCATCAAGCCGAGCAAGGCGAGGAGCCTCTCCACTGCCTGAAGCAGCCCCGTAGCATGAGGAACAACCCCAGAAGCAAAACCTATTTGACACTGCTATGTTTGAAAGCATCGATCAACAAGTTTGGTATGATACTCCTTTTTATTCAAAACATATTATTGCTGAAAGACCTGTGATATATGAAGATTTTGGAAACATAGGGGTTAGGCAAAATTTAGAAACACGAGGTTGGCAACATTATGTGAAATTAGTAGGTCTTGCCTATGAATGTCTAGTCTGAGAATTCTATAGTAATGCATGAGAAACTAGGCCAAAACAATTGTGTGCATATGTTAGGGGAGTAGTGTTTCAAGTTAGATCGGCAACCATTGCTAATTTTCTGAATCCTATGCCAAGGAATCAACATCCCCAACACCCCTTTACCACATTGCCTGACATGTCCACTATTGGGATTGAGTTGATTGGGAATTCAGAGTTTGTCTGGGGTAAACCGAACAAGTATATTAAGCAAGGGGACTTGATTGAAAAATATAGAATCTTGAATTTGATCACTGTGAACAACTTGTTGCCTTAGTCTCAGAAAATCAAATCTACACTGAGAGGGCTTATTTTTTGTATGCCTTTGGAATGGGATATACTATTGACTTGCTGACCTTAATAATGGATCAAATGATGGTAACTGTTAAGAATAAGAAGCCCTCACTCCCATTTGTTGTTTTAGTATCTGAGTTATGCAGGGAAAAATTAGTGATTACAGATCCAACATGGCCACTCGTGGAGCATCTGGCGCCATTGGACAAAACCTCACTGAAAAAGAGCCATGAAGGGAAGGTAGAAGAACAACAGGAAGTACTACCAGAGCCACAAGTAGAACCATTCCCAGAAGGTGCAAACTTTCAGCCACCAGAGGAGCCCCAACAACCAGAAGAACAACCTTATATTCTCGTTGATGACCAAACTGACCGCCAGATTTTGTTGGGATTAGAGACTCGCATCACTCAGTTGGATCAA
This sequence comes from Ilex aquifolium, assembly GCA_951799425.1. Taxonomy (NCBI): domain Eukaryota; kingdom Viridiplantae; phylum Streptophyta; class Magnoliopsida; order Aquifoliales; family Aquifoliaceae; genus Ilex; species Ilex aquifolium. The sequence goes on from OX637399.1 coordinate 16,817,291, forward strand.
AGGATGGTTAGCTACGAAGAAAACAAGAAAGAATTCCTAAGGCTACTTCGAGGACAGTACAGTGGTGGCCCATCAGCTTAGTGATCTGAGTTTCTAAAGTTTCTATGTTCTTTCTATTACCGAACTTTTTATTTATGCACTTTATTTCACTTTTATGTTTTGAATAGTTTTTTGAGTTGGTTTTTAATTAATTTCGTTAGTTGATGGTTTTGCTTAAAATTTTGCTATGTTAGGATACTTATTTGATATGATTCACGATAAGAATTATGTTATCATTCTAAATGAGTTGCAGGTATAACCCTAACGAGATTACGCGAGATTTTCATATATTGTTTGTACACTATCTTTATATTTTCATAGAAACTCATCATTCTCTTGAGCACGTAAAAATTTCTTATTTTGGAAACTTTTTGAAATACTACGATCCTTTATAAAGCTTACATATATAGTGGAGATGTAAACCTGTATGCAGATTTTGAGCCAATCTTCCTTGGAGAGATTTTTCACATTTACTCAAGTAAGAATTTTCGATTCAACAGTAATATTTCTTTGAATAATCTCATTAACTTTGTTTTGATAGCACTCATTGAATAACATGGTTAGCATTTTTCCTTAAATTGTAACTGGAAATTATGCTGATGTGTGAATTCTGGAAAATGATCTTAGGCCATTTGTGATTGTATTGAGCCTTAGCCATTTATTTTGCAAAACTATATCCCTAGTAAGCCGTGATTGAACCTTAATAAAAATTTCTTTTCTTAAAACCCATCAGTTAACCGAGCCACAGAAAAAAATATATTGACCGACCCTTGATATCTAATTTCCTTGCACCCTCTCCTAAAGAAAGCATTATACAGAAAATGGAGAAAAGAAAAAAATGGTGATTATGGTTCAAGAAAGAAAAGAAAAAGGGAAAAGAAGAAAAGAATATGTGAAACAAACAAAAGAGAACAAGGAAAAGAAAAAGCAAGGAAGCAAAGAGAGAAAATAGCCAAGAAATTACAAACATGTAATTGAAAGGAGAAATGGGGAACACAATGTGTAAAAGTTCAGGAAAAAAATAGGAGAGATATGTGCAACACTAATCGAAAAGGATAGTTTTTTTGATTATCTTTGACGTCGTTTCTTTAAACCCAATACCCTTTAGCCACGTTATAACCCTAATAAAGTCTTTTTTGATTCTAGAAAGCATGCACATGTATGATTTCCACCTATTCATCGAAAAAGGAGAATGTTGATAATGTTGTTTGATATAATGTTAATATTCTTTCATGAGATTATGCCAAATTCCAGTTTTGTTCAAATAACCTTCTTTTGAGATATTACATGTGCTATTACTTTGCTTTGATGACAATATTCTTATCACATGTAATTACAGAGTGATAGTCACGAAAACTTGAGTGTATTGTTTGCTGAGTGATTTTTAGGAAAGTATTGACATCGAGGCTAATTCTTGTACAACAAAGTGAAGGATTGTGATATTTCTTAAGTCTTTTTGAAATAAAGAAATCCCTACACACACATACGAGTTTTTCTGAAAATATATGGAATAGTGTTACAACTAATGTGTGTTACTCTTATAGTGATCAAGGGCAGGGAAATATCCTGGTAATAAAATAGAATGGTGATTTAATCTTATCTATGGAAAAATATGAATTATGTAATTCTAACCTTTGAAGTTTGTAGGTATCTTCACTGAAAACCTTCACGAGACAAAACTCGTCCACTAGGGATCACCTAGGGATTTAATGGCTTGTTGCATCAGCTAAATGTAATCGTGAAATCTATGAAAGTAATTTTGTTTTATTACTAGGGAGTAGTAATGTTTAGTTGGGGGGGGTGTGATTAGACCTAAATAGTGCGTAAATGAATTAGGGTTTAGGGTTAATTGTGTGCATAAATTAGGTTAAAGTGATTAATTTATAAAGTATTAGGGTTAATGTGTAGTTTGTATATTTTGCAGGGTTTCAAGCATAAATATGAAAGTTTGGGAGGATCGAAGTGCAAAGGCTAAATGAAGAAGGGGAGGCAAGTATAATTCACAAGTTAAAGAGTCAAAAAGAGTGGCTGCCAAGGCAAAAAATCCAAAGAGTTGCCACTGTCTGGATGGTGGTGGTGGCGTCTGGGCGGTGACCTAAACTACCTTTCTCCTCCCTCTTCTCCCGTTGGTCCATTTAAGCAACAAAACACCCTAATTGGTTTGTCTAGGTGTCTGCCGCCTTAAAGCACCTCCCTAGTGCCTATAAATACCGGAGTTTAGCCATTTTTTAGGAGGATCCACTAGATTTCAAGACAGAGAGAAAGGAGGGAAGGAAAGATCAAAAAGGGAGACTTTAGGGAGTGTTTCAGTTAGAGAACGAGCGAAGCCCTATCCTAATCACTTCTCAGCCAGAATTTTCTCTACTCTTACATTTCTATTTATCCTTTCTACTTGGAGGGTTGAACCTTTCTCACTTTTGTGCCCTAGCTGGTAAAAGGAGTGGCAGTGTTTCACCTATTCCTCGGGGAAGGACTTTGTTATATTTTGTTTTCGGTTGTAATAGGATTATCTCACTCTTGTTGCTCATCTATTGCAATGAGGCGTGAGTAGTCCGTTTATACTCTTCGGTGAATGGAGAATGCATGTATGATACTGTTTAAGTTATGAAAATGCCGATGTCTTATTTATGCGTTAATGTTTATACCTCCCTTAATTGATGGATGGTTATTATAATAATATGCTCATGGTTATGAACACTGAGCAAATATATACCATTCTATCTACAATTATTACGCACTTCATGCATGATACGGTGATGTACGCAGTTGGGCTTTATGTAAAAGTCGGGAGATTGGTTATAGATTGGTTAAATTTTTCCATAGTCAATGCTTTTGATTCAATGCATAAATCGAAACTCTGTCTTCATTGAATTATCAACCTGCCGATCAAATAACTAGAGTAAACCTTTTGAATGGTTCACCTTCAGGTTTACTAGAGTTATTTGGTTGTTGCATGGTACATAGACCTTCTGGTTAACCTAACCAGTTGCTGTGATATGGTTCAGTTATACATCAAATCTACCGGTTAGCTTTCTAGTAAAATGGGAGTTAATTGCTGTAAGGTGGCAATTTCATAAATGAGTAGTGTAATGCATGTTGGATCCCCTGCTTGGTTTATTCCGTCAACCCTAATCTCCGACCATGATTCCGGTTGTGTGTATGTGGCTTATACGATTAGGTGAGTGTCACTCTCCCTCAGATATCATGCAAGAAATGGGGTGAACGTGTGTGCAGATGAAAATGTGTGTGTACAAAAGTGCTTCCCAAGCGTAGAGAGACTTTTGAGTGTCGTGTTTTACTTGGAATGTGTATTCCAATGTCGTCTCCTCAGGGAAGGAAGATGAATTGTGTGAAGGTGATTTGGTAAAAATGAAAAGTGTAAAAATCTTGTGAATTGGTGTTTTGGTGAGTGAAGATTGGTTGTAGAAATGCAATAAAAACAAGGTTGACTAATCCAAAGAGGTCATTCCAATAGGAATGCCAAATCAACTCAATTCATTCAACCAATGGTGCCTAGGTGCTTGATTGATTCGTAGAAAGTGAGGGACTAATGTGGAATATAGGCTCAAGCATACCCCGTGATAAGTCTGCGGTGTATCAAGAGCTCACAACCATGTCCGCATTCAACCTAGTCAAACCAACCACTTTACACTACGAGGTAGAATGGAAAAGAGTTGATTTAGCATACCCAAGAGGAAGTTCCCTTTGGATTAGCCAACATAAAGCTTAGCTACTCATGGTTGAAGTAAAAACATTCATGATGTAAAGAGACATGTAGAAGAAATGGAAATGAAAATGAGTTGAGAATGAAACTAAGAACATATATTAAAGCTAGGAAGAAGTAAACTACAAAGAGAAATTCATTTCATACAAAAATGAAGAAGTTGCAATGCATACCCAACAGAAAATGTAAGAGTGCAAGAACAATAGATTAAACTCGATTACACTTAAAATAAAGGAGATTACAATGCAAAAAACAAAGATTAAAAGAGTCTTACAGCTTGTTACAAGTGAAATGGGTGAATAAAATGCAAAAATCTAAGCTTTCTCTCTCTAAAACTATGTCTTCTACCTTGGGAGCTTCTCCCTCTAAAAGTGCTGAATAATGGTGCCTAAGTGGTAGCTCCTCTTGCCATTTTCGTCCATGAAAGGTATATGGTCTGTATGCTATAGAGATTCAATGATTTGGGTAGGTTTGGAAGCCTACACAAGCAAGGTGCAGACATGCCTGCACTTCCCTGCCATTTTGTCAGCCTCTCTCCTTCTCTCTCCTCTTCTTCTATGCTTCTTCTTCGAGGTCAGGCCTTTGTGTAAGAAATGACATGGTTGTATGTGGAACATGTCAGGGTAGGTGTGGGAGAAGTGTAGGCGGCCCCCCCTAGTAGTTTGAGTGAGTTGCAGAGTTTTAGGCATTTTTTCAGTAAAACCTACTGGTAGGTCGATGGCCAAACCTACCAGTAGGTTTTACTTCAGTAGCCAAAAGCTTCCGGAAGGTTTGCAGTAGAACCAACTCTAGTACACAAAACTGATCTGTAGTTTTATCGGCAAACCTACCAGTAGGTTTTTACTTGTTTTGCTCAAATCTTGGTCTCTTCACCTTCTAAGCCGTCGTCAAGCCTCCCCTTCATTACCATTGACTTTAAACACTACGATGGGGGCTTAACTCACGCCATTTCCCACTCTTTGCCTGCAAACACACCGAAACCTCATTTATTGTAGAAATATTGCAATTCCTCCCTTTTCACCACAAAAACAAGTATAAAAAGGGTGCAAATGTGTACGTGATGTGCAATATTTTGTGCTAATCACCCCCCCTAACTTGAGTTTTGCTAGTCCCTAGCAAACATTATTTTCAAACCACAAGTATAAAACTACAACAATCCGTTTACACAAGTTAATCACCAATAAATCAAAATGCAAAAATCACAATGCAATTAAAGGAATGAATTTGAGCAAGATAAAACAAACAACTGTGGCATTTTTCATTAATCACTTTAAAAGTTAAGTACAAGAGGTTAGAGTTCAAAACAAAACGGCCCAAAATCCTAAAGACACTTCTACCGGGTCGACAAAACTAACCCTACTATGTACAATCTGAAACCAAAAGAAACAAAACAACCCAGACATCCTACTAATCATCCTCTTCCCCGTCATTGTCATCTCCAACATCATCATCCTCAGCATCACTCTCAAACTCACCCCCTCCTCCTCATCGTCCTCCTCCTCATCATCAGAATCCCCTACCTCAACAATAGTAGAAGCTGAGGGGGCAGAGGTGAAAGGTACAATGGCTGGGGGCAGGGGTCCACCGGGGATCGGCTCACCAAGAAAAGTATGCCGGAAGAGCCTGGTCATCATCATCGAAATCCCCTGCATCGTCTCCTCCAAAATGTCCAGGCGCTGCGACACTGTGCGTATAGGGGCATAAGTAGATGGCCCAGAAGTAGACAGCCCGTAACAGATGGTCCAGGAGCAGATGACTCAGGTCTCAGGGCTCTAGCTCGCTCACCCCTGCTCATGGCCGTCGTCTTGCTCCTGCTCGCCTTCCCAATGGCTCCGATCTCTTGGGGAGTCAGCATGTCAGATACCTAGCCCTTAACCTTGTAGTGGTCACACATCCTAGTGACCAGATTTCCAAAATCAAGGTTCGCCTTCGGCTTTCTAGCCTGAGCGAATTCTTTCATAATCTCCCAGATCAAAAAGGCTACATCCATAGCCTTCCCAGTCATAACAGCATGAAGGAGGGCGAGCTTTTCCATGTTCGGGCTCTTCTCAGCTCCCCTAGGAAGAAAGTTATAATGTAACACCTTATTCATCATCCCATAGGAGTGCTTGAGGCACCCGACTTGGATTGTCCCTCTGAATTGGGTCGGGTCCTCATACATCAACCTCACATACTCCGGGATGGTTTTTACCCCAAGGATGTTGTGTGGATACACCGGAACACTGGGGGGAGGCCTCTCATACTTCATCAAGGTAACAATCAAGTCTGGGGTCACATCGAATGTCTTCCCCCTCACATTCGTCCTCAAAACAAAATTATCCTCATCCACTACCTTCAATTTTTGATAAATTTTTTGACACAACGCCAAGTTGAACTTGCTAACAAGCTCAAACCATATCCCTATCCCATGGCCCTCAATGATCCTCACTACTTCGTTATTCGGGCCAAGGGAGATCCTATCCACATACCGCTCACAACTTACATTCTTCTCTTCGATGCTTTGGTAGCGAGTATCGTTCCTGGCTTTCTTTCTTCTCTCCCCCTATCACCACTCGACCCCTCCCCGCTCCTCTTGCTGGCACTAGTACCCGCAGGTTGTGGGGAACCCGGTCCTGTACGTTTGGTGCAGGCCATGGTGATCAACAGTGCCTCCATACCAAGGAATGTCAAAATCCATATCATAAGCCACTCCACCGGCTCAAAGGTATCAAGAGAAGTCTTTCCTACACGAGCCATGGCAAGAGAATTCTAGGATTTGAAGAAACCCTTAGAGTAGTTGGAAAATGGGGGAAGAACTTGGAAACCTAGGGTTTATGAAAATGCCCACTAATTTCGGCAAAATCCACTCAAAAACAAGCCTTAGACAAGAGAAATTTAGTAATCAATGGTTTGGGTGAGGTGTTTGAAGTTTGGAAGAAGTTAGAGGGAGAGGAGAGAGCTTGGGAGTTAGGAATTTTGGAAGACAATTAACAGTCCATGGTTTGGGTGAGGTGTTTGAAATTTGGAAGAAGTTAGAGGGAGAGGAGAGAGCTTGGGAGTTATGAAGTTTGGAAGACAATTAACAGTCCCCCGAAAAATCTGAATTAAAACCCTTATTTTTGGCATTCTGGGCAAAACCTACTGGTAGGTCGATGAAAACCTACTGGTAGATTTTGTGCACTGGAGTGAAACCTACCGGAAGGTTTTGAACCAAAACTACCAGTAGGTTTTGCCTTTTTTACACAAAACCCCTTGACCTTCCCAATTTTACTTCCACTCCACTTTATTTCAATCCTTACACATTCTAACACCCTATTCATGACCTCTACTCTTCCAAAAAAAAGAGCTACACTTGTGAACCACAATTGAATGATCATGCCCCAAGTCATTACCGAAATTGCAATATGATTTGAAATTTCGATGCATTTAACACACAATGCATGGATTTCTACATTTAACTACCATAATGAATACCCAAAATGTAAAACACATATTCAAACGACAAGGGCATTCCTAATTCCTACAAATATCAAAATTTTTAGCAATATTCCCCCATCCAGCAAGCATAGGGCTACATAACACATCGTTCAAATACCCGAACCAATCACATATGAGCATCACCATGGCTTAAATGCTAGTCTAGAGTATGCACCTACACATTCATTTTCGAACTCGTGTGTGTGTGAAATGGACGTGTAATTTAATCATTTACACAACATTATTCACATTCACTTTGGCTATCCAAATTAAGCTTCGATGCAAACTCACCAAGGGTGTCTCTAAACAATGAATCACACTACGGTTATCCTGACATGCTCTCCATGTGTATATGTGAGATAGAATATTGTGCACAACATGAAGTATGCTCACATATAATCCAAAATAAAATACATGCATGAAAATGAAACAACCTTGGCATAATCTCATGAAAGAAATGCTAGGGCATTAGATAGCAAGATTAACTTCTCTTTTTCTTTAAGGTATGCATCCCCCATGCTTCTTTAGATCATTTAGGACTTTCACGGGTTGTAATGAGGCCTTGGGGTGATATTAAGGTAAGTGAAATGAAGGATAGACGATAACAAAGAGGGTTATTTCGAGTGAATGACTTTTATTTCAAAAACATCTCCCTTTTCATGGGATTTTCAGTCTAACACCATCACCACACTCTTTGTTTCTTTTCTTTCTTTTCCTTAATATTTTCCTTTTTTCTTTGATCATTCTTTCTTCTTTTCACCTGATTAGCACATAACAATGACATGTATGGTGTGCTAATGTGCTTTTGTTTCACCTTTTTTGTCAATAAATGGGAGTGTTTTGGTTTTGTTTGTGGCTTGATGGAATTTTGGGTGAATGCATGTAAAATGATGTAAATGACATGATTTAAACCCCCATGGTGTTATATGAGGCTAATGGAGTGTATGGGGTAGCTTTAAGGATGGTTTTGAGGGGAAAGAAATCCAATTTTTGCTCACAGTCTGAAAACCTTCCGGAAGGTGTATGTCGGCCTTCCGGAAGGTTTTGCTAAAAACCCTGGATGCCTTGTTCACAGCTAATACCTTCCGGAAGGTTTTGTCCACTGGAATGAACCTTCCGGAAGATTTTAGCTACTGGAGTAAAACATTCCGGAAGGTCTTGTCTACTGGAATGGACCTTCCGGAAGGTTTTGCCTTGGGTTTCTTTTTGACTGCCAAAATCTTCCGGAAGACTTGTCTACTGGAATGAACCTTCCGGAAGGTTTTGGCTACTGGAATGAACCTTCCGGAAGATTTTTGCTACCGATGTCGACCTTCCGGAAGTTCTTGCATTTGATTCTTTTCATTTAACTGTTCTTTCAGCGACCTTCCGGTAGGTGTATGTCGACCTTCCAGAAGGTTTTTGCACTTTTCTCCAGACAGCCTGTAACTCAACTTTGCGGCTTGGAGGGTCCCACATGCACTTCTCCTACATGCTTCCTGACATCCCTTACACATCCTGGAGCCTCCCTCACCCCTGCATTGATTTGGATGAGTCTTGATAATTAATGAAGAGAGAGAAGAAGAAGGAAGCTGGGTGGGCAGACAGCTCTGCCTCACCCCCTGTCCAGCCCATGTTGCTGCACCCCTAGTGATGGAGATCAACTCTGTAGACCTCCCTCTCTCTCCAGGCACGTTTTGGGGGGAAAGCAAGAGTCTCCTTGAGGGGTATTCATTCATTATGTATGGGAGGATATAGTTGGAGGGGGTTGGCTACCTAAGCTTAGGAGTAGATGTAGAAAGCTCCAAGGTTGAAGATGATGAATAGTAATTTCATTTTTGCATTTTCTTCATCCATGTCATTGCTGTAAGCTACATTCCTCTTGTAATCTTCATTTCTTACATTGTAATCTCCTTTATTTCAAGTATATTGCAAGTTAGTTACATGTTCTTCATTTCACCATTTATGCTTTCAAGTTCTTCATTTTCATGTTTTAAATTGGGTATTGTATTTCTTTCTTCTTAGTTTAAGATTTCTTGCATTTAGTTAAGTTCCATGCTTCATTTCTTCTACATGTCTTCCATTTACATTAATGTCTTTCCTTTCAAGCATGAGTAGCTAGATTTAAGTTGGTTAATCCAAGGGAAAATTCCTCTTGGGAATACCATGTTCAAATCTTCTTCATTCCTCCCTTTAGAGTCAAATGGTTCGGTTTGACGGGGTTGAGAGTGGATGAGTTGGTGAGCCTTTGATATTCCGTAGGCCTAGTCACGGTTTATGCTTAGATACTCACCAATCTCGTCCCTAGCTTCCCCCGAATCAATCGTTCATTCATGCTCAATCGGAGGAAGGCTTTGAGTTGATTTGGTATTCCCATTGGAATGAACCCTTTGGATTAGCCAACACTTGCTTTCTTGCATTTTCATTTTGAACAAAACTCACCAAAACACAAATACAAGATTTTACACTTTCTTTTCACTTTTGCAAAATCACTTTCACAAAACTCCCTTTCCTTCCCTGAGGAGACGACCTTGGAATATTTTCCAAGTAAAACACACGACCACAAAAGACTCCTTTCGATTGGGGAGCATTTTTGTGCACACCGCATCTCATTCCACATATTTTGTTCATTCCACAATTCCATCCACCACCATTCCGTTGTTGCCTAATCTTTTGCATCATTCCGAGTGAGAGTGACACTCACCCATTCCTATAAGCCATACACACATTTAGGGATGATGTTTAGAGGTTAGGATACAACAACGCGTTTTCCAATCAATCATTTTGCACCCCCTTTTTCTCATTTTCTGGGATTTTCATTTTTTTCCATTCAAATCTTTGAATTCAACTTCATTCATCCATTTGGTTGAGTTTCCGCACCACAATTCCTTCTCTTTTATGATCACTCCTATTCAGCTCTTAGGAACAACCAAGGTGTGGTAGATTTTTATCAATTTGCACTGGCTTGTTCAAATGTGTGGCATGGAACCGAATTTACAATTAGGGGTCAATCACGGCACTAGGGATAAACTTTTCACTAGAAAAAAGGCTAAGGCTCAAAGTAAATCAAGGATGGCATAAGATCATTTCTAGATAGACATGGGAGAGCATATTGCATTTCAAGACAAAGTCAATCAACTACCCAAATGCATCTAACCAAAACAAGCATAATAAGATTATTGAACAAATTTGAAATTTGAAAAATTGTTCCTTGAGTAAATGTAAATTCCCTCCAACAAGGATTGACACTAAAGCTCTCATGGGTCCTTACACATCTCCACTATTCATGTCAAGCACTAAAATATGAATCCAATCCGTAAATTGCCAAAATTACACATTCAAGGTTCACTTAAGGTTGAGTTCGAAAGCAAACACATATGTGATACTCAAGCATAGGATGAACTTCTATAATGTGCTCATGTATTCAAGGTTCAACGCAATCATCAACATATCATCAAACCTATAACACTCTAGATAGGGGAATACAGATCAACATTCAGATATTTTTTACAAAAAATTTTCAAAATTTTCCCATAATTTGCAACTATTGTAAACAAAAATCTGTAGGATATGTGAAAGGTGAATTTCACGACAAAAATTGGTATTATCAACAAAAAATTTCCACAAAAATTGGTGTATCATGCAAATGGTGCACCTCATCCCCAACTTGATTCATGCATTGTCCTCAATGCAACAAAAAAGATATGATAAACAATGAAGGACTTGTAAAAAGATAAGTAGGGTTAGAGAACATCTCGCACTTGAGCTTTGGCAAAAACACCAATATCTGCACTAAGAAGGAAAACACTATATGCAAAGATAAAGTAAGTAACAATTGATCTTGCAATTAAAAAGGATAAAAGAAAGCAATTGTACACTAAAGCTACTTTGAACACTTATTCCTCACAAAAGGTCCGGATAAATCGGATCCACCGACTCCTCCTCCACCCTTTGACCTTCAAAACTCTGGAAAAATGGCTTAAGTCTTTGGTCATTGACCTTGAATGTCTTGCCATCCTCGGGGTTGGTGGTTTCCACGACTCCATTGGGGTAGGCCTCCTTGACAAGATAGGGGCCATCCCAATGGGATCGAAGTTTCCCTTGAAAGATAGACATACGAGAGTTGTACAAGAGCACTTTTTGTCCGAGCTCAAATGTCTTTCTTAAAATGGATTTGTCATGAAAAATCTTAGCCCTTTCTTTTGAAATTTTTGAGCTCTCACACGCCTCTCTTCAAATCTATTTTAATTCATTCATCTCCAATTTTCTATTCTCTCTAGTCATTCTCAAGTTGAAGTTCAAGGTTTTGATGGCCCAATAAGCTTTGTGCTCCATTTCAACCATCCAATGACAAGCCTTGCCATAGACTAGTCTATAGGGTGACATACCTAGAATAGTCTTGTAAGCAGTGCGGTAAGCCCATAGGGCATTGGTCAACCTAAGTGATCAATCATTCCTATTAGGGTTCACCGTTTTCTCTAGGATGTTCTTGATCTCCCTATTAGCCAACTCGGATTGGCCATTGGTCTGTGGGTGATATGCGGTGGACACCTTGTGTGTGACACCATATTTATACATTAAAGATGCAAATGACCTATTACAGAAATGAGAACCACCGTCACTTATGATAGCACGAGGCATCCCAAACCTCGAAAAAATGTTTTCTTTGAGAAACTTGACCACGATCCGATGGTCATTGGTCTTGGTTGGGATAGCTTCCACCCATTTGGACACGTAGTCCACTGCCAGTAATATGTATAGGTAGCCAAAAGACATAAGGAAGGGACCCATAAAGTCGAAGCCCCAACAGTCAAATATCTCAATAACAAGTACAGGGGAGAAAGAGAATAATGTTTCTTCGAGTCACACTACCATATCTTTGGCACCTATCGCATTCCTTACAAAATAAAACACAGTCTTTGATTAAAGAGGGCCAATAAAAACCTGATTGTAAAACCTTTGCCGAGGTCTTCTTTGAAGAGAAGTGGCCACTGCAAGCCTCTGAATGACAAAATGCAAGGATTTCCCATTGTTATTTTCTGGTACGCATCTCCTCATAACTTGATCTAGGCAATACTTGAACAAGTACGGGTTGTCGAAGTAGAAGTACTTCACATCCACCATAAACCTCCGTCTATCCTCCGGGCTCTAGTGCGGTGGTATTTTTCCTGTAGCAAGATAATTGTAAATGTCAGCATACCAAGGACAAACAGAATGAATAGAAATTAAATGCTCATCAGGAAAAGAGTTGGGAATAGGAATATGCTCATCGGCATCTTGAACCACAAGTCGAGATAAATGGTCCGCTACCACGTTTGCCACTCCCTTTTTGTCTTTGATTGTCAAGTTGAATTCTTGGAGTAGGAGGATCCACCTAATGAGTCTCGGTTTTGCATCCTACTTAGACAAAAGATAATTCAAAGCAGAGTGATCGGTATAGACTACTATAGGGGAACCAATGATATAAGACCGAAATTTATCCAATGCAAATACTACGGCTAGTAACTCTTTTTCAGTGGTTGTGTAATTCATCTGTGCCTCGTTAAGAGTTTTGCTAGCATAGTATATTACATAAGGTCTCTTCTCTTCCCTTTGACCGAGCACAACACCGACCGTGTAATCACTCGCGTTGCACATGAGCTCAAATGGTAAGTCCCACTTAGGTGGTCGCATAATTGGAGGTGTAGTGAGCATACTTTTCAATTTCTTAAATGATGCCTCACAATTATCCGACCACATAAATGGGACATTTTTAGAAAGCAAGTTGGTCAAGGGTCGTGCCAATGCACTAAAGTCCTTTATAAAACGACAATAAAAGCCAGCATGACCAAGAAACGACCTGATGTCTTTGACGACCTTTGGCGTGGGGAGGTTGGAAATGGCTTTAACCTTTGATTTGTCCACTTTAATCCCCTTCGCCGAAATGATGTGCCCAAGCACTATCCCTTGTGTTACCATGAAGTGACACTTTTCCCAATTGAGAACCAAAATTTTCTCCTCGCATCTCTCAAGTACTCTCTCCAAGTTCTCCAAACAACCCTCAAATGAATCCCCCAAATATGGAAAATTCATCCATGAAGACTTCCATGATCTTTTCCAGCATATCACTGAAGCATTATACAACCCAAATGGCATGCGTCGGTAGGTAAAGGTACCAAAGAGGCAAGTGAAGGTTGTATTTTCTTGATCTTCCAATGCGATCTCAATTTGATTGTAGCCGGAGTATCCATCTAAGAAACAATAGAAAAAGTGTTCGACTACTCTCTCCAACACTTGGTCGGGGAATGGCAAAGGAAAATGGTCATTTCTTGTGCAAGAGTTGAGCTTCCAATAGTCGATACACACTCTCCATCTAGAGACTACTCTTGCTGGAATCAACTCATTGTCCTCATTTGCAACCACAGTGACCTCCGATTTCTTTGGTACCACTTGAGTGAGACTAACCCATTTACTATCGTCAATCGGAAAGATGATGCTCACATCAAGTAGTTTGAGTACCTCGTCCCTCACCACATCCTTCATGATCGGATTCAACCTTCTTTGTGGTTGTCGGGACGGCTTGGAGTCTTTTTCAAGGTAGATGCGGTGTGTGCAAATGAGGGGGCTTATCCCCTTGATGTCGGCAATTGTCCAACCAATTGCTCCCTTATGCCTCCTCAACACTTTCAATAGATCCACTTCTTGCTTCGCCTCCAAAGTCGAGCTTATTACCACCGGGAAGGTCTCATTCTCCCCCAAGAACTCATATTTGAGGTTGGATGGTAATGGCTTCAGCTCCAAGATAGGATTTTGCACAATCGATGGAAATATCTTCTTCTCTTGATGTGGAAGCTTCTCAAATGTAGGGGTCCATTTTTCTACCCCTTGTAAACTTTTTGGCTCCTCTTGATCAACAATCTCCTCCCCCACCAATTTTAACATGCTCAATAGCTCCAAGTGATTCTCCACCAAATTATCAATCCTATTGACTTCATGCACTTCCTCATCTTCCCCCAGTTGTTTGCAAAAATTGAATACATTGAGGTCCATTGTCATATTTCTGAATGCAAGCTTCATTAGACCATTTCTACAATTAATCACAACATTAGATGTAGCAAGAAAAGGTCTACCTAGTATGATGGGAATTTGTGAACTAGTATTAACAATCGGATGAGTATCAAGTACAACAAAATCAATAGGAAAATAGAAATTATCAACTTGGACTAAGACATCATCAACTACTCTCCTTGGTGTTCTAACGCTAGGATCTGCCAACTGAAGAGTGATTGGAGTTGGCTTCAAATCTTCAAGTTGAAGTTGTTGATACACCGAATAGGGTAGGAGGTTGACACTTGCCCCCAAATCAAGAAGTGTTTGTTCCACCTGACAATTCCCTATTGTGATGGCAATGGTAGGGCATCCAGGGTCTTTGAACTTTGGCGGTGTGTTTGTCCTCAAAATTAAGCTCACTTGCTCGGTGAGGAATGCCTTCTTGTGCACATTCAACTTTCTTTTCACGGTGCACAAATCCTTCAAAATCTTGGCACATGAAGGGATTTACTTTATGGCATTGAGGAGTGAGATGTTGATCTTAACCTTCTTGAACATCTCAATTATGTCAAAATAGTTAGCCACCTTCATGGGTGGCTTCAAACAATTGGGAAAAAGGGCCGGAATGGGACATGCATGCACATTTTCATCAACAATTTTTTCTTTCTCACTCACCTCACCCCCCCTCGGAGTCACCCTTAGTCTCATTTTCTTTGGTCAATGTGGCTGGGTGATACTTTTGGCACAATGGTCTTGTCAATTTGCTTGCCACTCCTTAGGGTGGTGACCGCCTTGAGTTGCTCACAACTCTCATTTGTGGGTTCGGATGACTCAATCACATGTTGGCCTCTAGGGTTTTCTTGGGGTTGAGCAGGGAATTTCCCTTTCTCTTGTTGGGCCAACCCTATGGCATTGGTCAATTTTGTGATTTGAGTCCGAATATCATTGAAGGCGACGGCGGTTTGGTTGTTGATGGTGGTTTGGCTTTGTATGAATTGGTGCACCACATCCTCTAAGTTCCTCTTATGAGAAGGTTAGTAGGTGGGAGGATTGGATAGTCCTTGTTGACCATAACTTTGTGGAGGTGGACTTTGGGAATACCCTTGCGGATTGGACCAGGGGTATTGAGAGCTATACGATTGACCTTGGCCATGGTATTGATTTTGTTTAGGAGACATGGGGGTTGAATATGAACTAGACCCGTGAGGAGTGGGATTCTCATTCTTCCAACTAAAGTTTGGGTGATTGCTCCAACCCGGATTGTAAATGTTAGAGTGCGGGGAGAATGATTACCTACTTTGATTAAAGGCATTGACTTGCTCATGGTAGACTTCCTTAAGTGCCAGAATTTTAGGGCACTCTGATATAGAATGCTCCACACTCTCACAAATTGAGCAACCCTCCCCGGTCTTGGAAATGTTAGACACCTCATGTCTCCTATTGACCTCAAGACTCTCCACTTTCCTAGACAATTTGGTGATTTTGGAAAGCAAGTCTTCCCGATCCGTGATATCCCAAGATTGTGCATTTTGTGCCAATGTACTAAAGTAATCTAGGGCCTCATCGGGATCCTTGTTTTAAAACTCCCCATTGCAATTCATGTCTATGAATTGTCGATTGCCCGGAGTAATCCCTTCGTAGAAGAAAATCACCAATTGCCATGATTCAAAACCATGATGTGGAATGGATTGTAGCAATTCCTTGTAGCGATCCCAACATTGGTAAAATTGCTCATTGGGCTTTTCAGAAAATTTTGGATTTGCTTTTTAAGAGCGGTGGTTTTAGGCACCGAAAAGAATTTGTTCAAAAACTAGGAAATCATTTGTGCCCAAGAGATTATGGATCGAGGCTTCAAGGCATTCAACCACGTTTTGGCTTTGTCTTTAAGGGAAAAAGGAAGCAATTTCAGGCGAGCTATGTCTTCCATAACATGATTAGTGAGGAAGGTTGCAACTATTTCCTCGAATTCCTTAATATGCAAATAAGGATTCTCTCTTTCAATTCCATGGAATTGAGGAAGTAGTTGTAACATTCTCGACTTAACTAGGAAGACATGAGCTTGGACCGGTAAGAGAATGCATGAGGGAGTGGTGCTACGAATCGGTTGAAGATAATCCCGCATTGACCTCGCCGGAGGATCAATTGGGATATTGTTTCCTTCATTCCTTGGAGGGAAATGCATTCTAGGGTTTGAAATTCTAGGGTCCTGCACTCCTCCTCCCCTTGGGACATTAGCACCAACATCCTCAAAGTTGTCACCGACATCCTCGGGTGGGTCTTGGTCAATATTCATGTTGTGGCCTAAGGGTCGTCTAACCAATCTATTTTGGTCGTCCCGTCCCCACAAACAAAACAATATCTACGAATGAAAAGACAAGTAAACAAAAGTATATACAAGGAACAACGTACCTCGGCCTGTGATGAGAATTCATGGGACTTACCTCCGTTGTCCAAAATTACCTTCTCAATTCAACACTTTGCCTTCCTCGACAACGGTGCCAAAAATGCTTAGTTTATTCCGTCAACCCTAATCTCTGACCATGATTCCGGTTGTGTGTATGTGGCTTATACGATTAGGTGAGTGTCACTCTCCCTTGGATATCATCCAAGAAATGGGGTGAATGTGTGTGCGGATGAAAATGTGTGTGTGTACAAAAGTGCTCCCCTAGCGTAAAAAGAATTTCGAGTGTCGTGTTTTACTTGGAATGGATATTCCAAGGTCATCTTCTCAGGGAAGGAAGGTGAATTGTGTGAAGGTGATTTAGCAAAAATGAAAAGTGTAAAAATCTTGTGAATTGGTGTTTTGGTGAGTGAAGATTGGTTGTAGAAATGCAATAAAAACAAGGTTGGATAATCCAAAGAGGTCATTCAAATGGGAATGCCAAATCAACTCAATTCATTTAACTAATGGTGCCTAGGTTCTTGATTGATTCGTAGGAAGTGAGGGACTAATGTGGAATGTAGGCTCAAGCATATCCCATGACAAGTATACGGTGTATCAAGAGCTCACAACCATGTCCGCACTCAACCTAGTCAAACCAAGAACTTTACACTATGAGGTAGAATGGAAAAGAGTTGATTTAGCATACCCAATAGGAAGTTCCCCTTGGATTAGCCAATATAAAGCTTAGCTACTCATGGTTGAAGTAAAATCATTCATGATGTAAAGAGACATGTAGAAGAAATGGAAATGAAAATGAGTTGACAATGAAACTAAGAACATATATTAAAGCTAGGAAGAAGTAAACTACAAAGAGAAATTCATTTCATACCAAAATGAAGAAGTTGCAGAGCATACCCAGCAGAAAATGTAAGAATGCAAGAACAATAGATTAAAATCGATTACAGTTGAAATAAAGGAGATTACAATGCAAGAAACAAAGATTAAAAGAGTCTTACAACTAGTTACAAGTGAAATGGGTGAAGAAAATGCAAAAATCTAAGCTTTCTTTCTCTAAAACTATGTCTTCTACCTTGAGAGCTTCTCTCTCTAAAAGTGCTGAATAATGGTGTCTAAGTGGTAGCTCCTCTTGCCATTTTCGTCCGTGAGAGGTACATGGTCTGTGTGCTACAGTGATTCAATGATTTGGGGAGGTTTGTAAGCCTACACAAGCAAGGTGCAGACATGCCTGCACTCCCCTGCCACTTTGCCATCCTCTCTCCTTCTCTCTCCTCTTCTTCTATGCTTCATCTTCCAAGTCAGACCTTTGTGTGAGAAATGGCATGTTTGTATGTGGAATATGTCAGGGTAGGTGTGGGAGAAGTGTAGGTGGGCCCCTCAGAAGTTGGAGTTAAGTTGCAGAGTTTCTGGCATTTTTTCAGCAAAACCTACCGGTAGGTCGATAGCCAAACCTACCGGTAGGTTTTACTCCAGTAGCCAAAACCTTACGGAAGGTTAGCAGTAGAACCGACTCCAGTACACAAAACCTACCGGTAGTTTATGGGCAAACCTACCAGTAGGTTTTTACTTGTTTTGCTCAAATCTTGGTCTCTTCACCTTCTAAGCCGTCGTCAAGCCTCCTCTTCATCCCCATTGACTTTAAGCACTACAATGGGGGCTTAACTCGTGACATTTCCCACTCTTTGCCTACAAACACACCGAAACCTCATTAATTGTAGAAATATTGCAATTCCTCCCATTTCACCACAAAAACAAGTATAAAAAGGGTGCAAATGTGTACATAATGTTCAATATTTTGTGCTGATCATCCCCAAACTGAAGAGTACTTTTTATCATTGTTATTTAAAGTTTACTTAAGTGTTTATTTGACAATTCTAAGCTCACATTACAAGCTATTTTTGTTACACACTACACACACAACAATCATACCTTTTTGGTTTTGAGAACCAACAGTTAGCTCCCTCTGGGTTCAATGTTGGACTAAATCGAGAAATACTACAATTTGACCACTTATACTTGTGTGTACGATTTAAATCAGGTCAAATCAATGGTATTCACAATTCCTTCTTGCCTTACTCACTACATGTTTATACCACTAGGTGATCCCTAGCGAATGAGTTTTTCCCGTGAAGGTTTACAGTGAAGCTACTTACAAACTTCTCTTTTCTTTAATTACTTTTTTTTTTATCGCATCCAACATTTGCAACATATTTCATCATCCTAACCAGCCCTGTGGTGTGTTGAACAATTTTTTTTTTTTTTCGCATTCACCCGAACTAGTTACTCATGAGTAATTCCATAGACTTAAATACTAGTAAAAGTACTCACATACACATCTCCCTTCAAGATTTTTGTGTGTGTGAAATGAGCAAGCAATTTAAACAATTTACCTAAAAGAACCCCACATCCCTTTTAGTGCACATTTAGCTTTGATGCAAATTCTCACCAAGGGTTTCCTCTTAGAGTGAATCACTCTATGGTTATAGTGACTTTCTCTCAATGTTTATACGTGAGAAGGAATCTTGTATTCAAAAACAAAATATAGCTCACATATAATCCAAAATTGAAGTGCACATTCAACAATTGAAATGACCTTCGCATAATCTCATGAATGAAATGTTAGGACAATTTAAGACAGTGTAATTGACTTTTCTTTTCCTTTAGAACATACTTTTAACATGTATCCTCAAGATCAAAAAATACTTATTCTGATTATAACGTGGCCTTGGGGTTGGGGCTAAGAGGAACGAAGGGAAAAAGGAGTTCAAAAGTGAATTATCCCGAGAATATGACATTATAACCACAATTTACCTTTTTTTTTCCCTATCCACCTTCATTTCAATTCCATTTTTCTTTCTCCTTTTCTTTTCTTTTCTTTCTTTTCAGCCCTTTTTTCTTTTCTTTTTGCTTTTGCCTTCTTTTTTCAATTCATGCATACATCATCCCCTTTTTTCATTTCCCACCGTCATATCTTCCCTTCTTCAATATAAGGATTGTTCATCTCAGGATAACCAAGGTAGGATAAACATATAAAAATGGCTTGGTCAAACATGTGGTTAAGGAAATAAAAATCTTCATTTAGAGCTCAATCACGGTGACTAGGGACAATATTTTGAACAGAAAGGCTAAGGCTCAAAGTAGATCAAAGAAGGACTAAAATTATTTCTCAGAGATACATGGTAAAGCACTAGTATTCATTTCAAATTAAGTCAATTAAATATCATTTTGCACACTAATCAAACAAGTATAATGAGATTATTGAACATAATTGAATTTGGTTTTTTATTTTATTTTGAGTACATGTAAGTTAACCCTCTAACAAGGAATGACACAATAGCTCAGAAGGGTACTTCATTCATCTGCACTATTTATTTCAAGCTCTATAAGATGTGAATTTCCTTCAGTAAATTGCAAAAAATACACTTTCATGGTGCACTTTTGGTTGAGCTTGAACGAAGATATGCATGTGATACTTAAGCATATGATAAACTCCTATGGTGCACCCAAATGTTAAAAGGTCACGTTCTAGGTCAAGCAAACATAGGTCCCATAACAGTTAGGAGGAAAAATATAGTTCAATATTGGATGTTTTTATTTTTTTTCAACTTATCATTAACAAAATGGTGTAACATGTACATTTCAACTAATCATAAACAAAATAGTGTAACATGCAAATGGTGCACCTCACCCCCCCCCCCCCCCAACTTGAACTATGCATTGTCCTCAATGCAACAAAAATGATATGCAATGAAATGAGATAAATTTAAATACAAGAATGGTAAGAAAACACCTCGCATTGAGCTTTAACAAAAACACCACTAGTTGCAAAAATAAATGAAAACACTATTTACAATAGAAAGTAAATCGACAATTTAACTAGTAATATAAAATAATAAAAAAATAACAACTGTATACTAACATGTACTAAAAAACTACTCCTCAAAAAGATTCGGGTATACCAGATCAACCAATTCCTCCTCAACTTCATCGAGTTCAAAACCATCAAAGAATGACTTAAGTCTTTGGCCATTAACCTTGAATGTCTTGCCATCGTCCAGGTTTTCTTTGTCCATAGCTCCATGTGGATAGAATACCTTGACAATGTAGGGGTCATCCCATCGAGAATGAAGTTTCCCTTGGAAAATGGAGAGGCGGGAATTATACAAGAGTAGTTTTTGGGCGAGCTCGAATGTTTTCCTTAAAATAGATTTGTTATGGAAAATTTTTGCCATTTCCTTGTGAATTCTAGAACTCTCGTATACATCCCTACGGATCTCTTCCAACTCATTGATCTCCAACTTCCTATGAATCCCAGCTAGGCCTAGATTGAAATTCAAAGTCTTTATGGCCCAATATGCCATGTGCTCCATCTCTACTAGCAAGTGACAGTCCTTGCCATTGACTAAACTATAGGAAGACATACCAAGAATGGTCTTGTAAGCAGTACGGTAAGCCCATAAGGCATTAGTCAATCTAAGTGACCAATCCTTTCGGTTAGGGTTAACTGTCTTCTTGAGTATGTTCTTTATCTCTCTATTGGCCAATTCGGCTTAGCCATTGGTCTATGGGTAATATGTGGTGGACACCTTATGTATTATGCCATACTTATGCATCAATGAAAAAAATGGGTTATTGTAGAAATGTACACCACCATCACTTATCACATCTCGAGGCATCCCAAACCTAGATAGAATATATTCTTTTAAGAACTTGACCATAACTCGGTGGTCATTGGTCTTAGTCGGGATTGCCTTTACCTACTTAGACATGTAATCCACTGCTAGGAGTATGCAAAGTTAGCTATAGGACATGAGGAAGGGACCCATGAAATCGATACCCCAACAATAAAAGATTTCTATGACAAATATAGGGGTAAGGGGCATCATGATCCTACGGGTCACACTTCCAAGCCTCTGGCACCTATCACATTATTTGCAATATGGAACACAATCTTTAAATAATGTAGGCTAGTAAAAACCACATTATAAGATCTTAGCTGAAGTTTTTTTGGAAAAGAAGTGCCCACCACATGCTTCAGAAATGGAAAAAGGAAAGGACATCTCACTATTCATTATCTGGTACGCATATCCTCATAACTTTTTTAGGGCAATACTTGAATATGTATGGATTCTCGAAGTAAAAGTTCATTACCTGTGCCATAAATTTTCTCTTGTCCTCCGAGCTCTAGTGTGGGAGCATTTGTCCTGTGGCAAGAAAATAACAAATGTTAGCATACCATGGACAAACTGAATGAATGAAAAATAAATGCTCATCTGGGAAAGATTCGGGAATAGGGATGTGCTCGTCGGTGTCTTGGACAACAAGCCATGATAAATGGTCTGCCACCACATTCTCGTCTCCTTTTTTGTCTTTGATGATCAAATGAAATTCTTAAAGGAGGAGGATCCACCTAATGAGTCTCGGTTTGGCATCCTGCTTAGACAAAAAATACTTCAAAGTAGAGTGATAGTATTGACTACTATAGGCGAAACAATGATGTACGGCTTGAATTTATCTAGCAAACACTACGACTAACAACTCTTTTTTAGTGGTAGTGTAGTTCATTTGAGCTTCATTTAAGGTTTTGCTAGCGTAGTATATGACATGAGGTTTCTTGTCTTGCCTTTGACCTGACACTATGCCGATTGCATAATCACTCGCGTCGCATATGAGCTCAAATGGGAGTTTCCAATTTGGTGGTTGCATGATTGGAGGTGAAATTAACATACTTTTAATTTTTTGAAAAGATGCCTAACAATCATTCGACCACACAAATGGGACATCCTTTGCCAACAAATTGGTCAAGGGTCTTGCCAATGCACTAAAATCTTTAATGAAACGATGATAAAAACCTGCATGGCCAAGAAATGACCTGATGTCTTTAACGATCTTTGGAGTATGCAAATTGAAAATTGCTTCAACTTTGGACTTGTCCACCTCTATTCCTTTTGCAGACACAATGTGACCCAACAAAATCTCTTGAGTCACTATAAAGTGACACTTCTCATAGTTAAGTACCAAGTTCTTCTCCTCACATCTCTCCAATACTTCCTCCAATTTTCCAAACATCCCTCGAAAGAGTCTCCAAATACCGAGAAGTCATCCATGAAAACTTCTATGATCTTCTCCACCATATCACTGAAGATCCCATCATACACCTTTTAAAGTCCCTGGGGCATTGCATAGCCCAAATGACATTCGATGATAGGCATATGTTCCAAAGGAACAAGTGAATGTAGTCTTTTGTTGTTCCTCTAGGGCGATCTCTATTTGATTATAGCCGGAATATCCATCGAGGAAGCAATAAAATAGATGTCATACTACCCTTTCCAACACTTGATCAAGGAATGGTACCGAAAAATGATCCTTGCGAATGCATGAGTTGAGCTTCCGATAGTCTATGCAAACTCTCCAACCGGTGACCACCCGAGTTGGGATTAATACATTCTCCTTATTGGCTACCACCGTTACTTCTGACTTTTTAGGTACTACTCATATGAAGTTCTCTCTTGGACTTATCCACTTACTTTCGACAATCATAAAGATGATTCACACATCAAGTAGCTTGAGCACTTCATCTCTGACCACATCCTTCATAATTGGATTGAGTCTCCTTTCTGGTTGTCGGGATAACTTGGTGTCCTTTTCAAGATATATTCTATGAGTGCAAATGAGAGGGCTAATTCCCTTGATGCCAGCAATAGTCCAACTGATAGTTTCTTTGTGCTTCCTCAAGACACTTAACAGTTCTTTCTCTTGCTCTAGCTTTAATGAAGAGCTTATCACAACTAGAAATATTTTTTTTTATCCCCCAAGAATGCATATTTGAGTGTGGATGGTAATGGATTTAACTCCAAATTTGGTGGTTGCACAGTGGATGGAAAGATTTTCATCTCTTGTGGAGACAACTTCTCAAATGTCAGGGTCCAACTTCCCACCCCTTGAATGGTTTTTGGTTTCAAATCCTCATCAAATTCTTCCTCCCCCAAACTTGTGTTGCACAATAATTCCATGTGATGCTCCACTAGTGTGTTAATCCTGTTGACTTCATGAATTTTCTCATCTTCCCCCGGTTGCTTACATAGGTTGAACACATTGAGATCCATTGTCATACTCCCAAATTCTATATTTATTAGACCATTCTTACAATTAATCACGGCATTATAGGATGCAAGAAAAGGTCTACCTAGAATAACAGGAATTTGAGTCGTCGAATTAGCAATAGAGTGAGTGTCAAGCACAATGAAATCAACGGGAAAGTAAAATTTGTCCACTTGGACCAACACATCCTCTACTAATCCCCTCAGTGTTCTCACGCTACGATCCGCTAGCTGAAGAGTGATGTAGGTTAGTTTCAACTCCTCTAGTTGTAGTTGTTGATACACCAAGAATGGTAGAAGATTGACACTCGCTCCAAAGTCTAGCAATGCTTGTTCTACACGGTAATTCCCATTGGTGATGGAAATGGTAGGGTAGCCGGGATCCTTGAACTTGGGTGGGGTGTTTGTCCTCAAGATGGAGCTCACTTGCTCGGTGAGGAATGCTTTCTTGTGCACATTCAAATTCGACTTGACGATGCATAAGTCCTTCAATATCTTTGCACAAGAGGGGATTTGCTTCATAGCATTAAGAAATGGAATATTGATCTTCACCTGCTTAAACATGTCAAGAATATCAGAATAATTAGCAATCTTAGCAGGTTCCCTCAACCGTTGAGGATAGGGAGTAGGGATATGACAATCATTCATAGTCAAATCAACAACCTTAGGCTTTCCAAGTTGTTCACTCTCTTCGGAGTCACCCTTGGTCTCTTTTTCATTTTTTAAAGGGTCCTTTGGTGAGAGCTTATGGAAAATGATTTTTTCAATTTCCTTTCCACTCTGAAGAGTGGTGACAGCCCTAAGTTGCTCAAAAATTTTTTTAGTGGCATTGGATGACTCGATCACATGTTGACCCTTGCGTTCTCTTGGGGTTGTGTGAGAAATTTCTCTTTTTCTTGTTGAAATAACCCCATGACATTGGTCAACTTGGTAATCTGTGTCCGGATGTCATTAAAAGCTGCGGTGTTTTGGTTATTGGTCGCAATTTGAATTTGGATCAATTGATGCATGATGTCCTCCAAATTCCTCCTATGAGGAGGTTGATGCATGGGTGGATTGGGTTGTCCTTGTTGACCAAAACCTTGTTGAGACAGGTTTTGTAACGCCCCAAAATCCACCTTGGACGTCATTACTATCTAAAACCATTCACATCATGAGAGCAACTAATAGAATCCATAAATAAAAAAAATTTCATTCATCATACGTAATATTTATAACATCATCCAAAAGAATATGTCAAACCATGGCCATTACATCCAAAAATCAAACTTTATCTTGCAGCGGAATAAACAAAATATCATCCATAGGTTGTCTCAAAATGCATCTCCTAGTCTAGGACATAAAGAGAACAACTCTAGACATCCCCCTCGGGATCTACGCTTCCATCTAATTGAGTTTCCCAAGCTACCTGCTCATCAACTCCAAGCTCTTCCTCTAAACCGAAATCTAAAAATAAATATTGGTTGTAGGGGTGAACACTAAGCTCTGTAGGAAAATCCTCCCAAGTTTGAACAAGGTTTTTAAAACATATAAAACAAGCCGGTCTCATTTTAAAAATATCATATATAACTTTTGAAAGAAAACAGTGACAGTTCATTCAATCTCAAGTTTAGGCAATTATCAATAACTTAAATGAAGAAATAAAACCAATTCCCACACAATAAACCATTCCAACATTAAACCATTTCACCCACATTTGTATCTGTATCATTATCCTCAATTGTATCTCAGGTAGGAAGTAAGACTTCGCATGAATACACACATTGAGAATATCCTGGCCCACACACACACACACACACTCAATCCTCGCAAGGATACACAACTTTAGGAAAGGCGTATACCGACGCATCGGTAGGGACGATCCAACCTAGGAATAGTATACTAACCCTCACCATCGATACCACACGAGGGAATAGTGGTTTGGTCCTCGCAAGGCACCAACCCCACTACGAGTGGTAGGGAACCTTGAAACCCACACGGAGTAAGAAACACATCTACCCACTCTATGATACTCGGTCAACGGCCACCTCTGTTCATCCAAACATCCACACAAGAGATACAATACCAACCAATTTCTCAAATCTCAAGTAAATCAAAAATGCCCAAATCCACATGTATTCTTCCAACGAAGCAATTCAAGAAAAATATGCAAGAGATCATCAAAAATATAATTTTATTGTTCCAGAAAAAGCACTAGAGTTTTTAAATCAAGAACAATGGAATATCAAGAGCAAAATCTCAATTTCTTGAAAAATAGGATTTTGGAATCAAGAACAAGAATTTTGTTGCTATAGAACCATAACTTCCTTCAAAACATGGTAAGATTTGCAAGAACATCAAGAAACAAGAATTTCATAACATATATCTAAGATTTAGAGTCAAAACACACACACACACACACACACACACACACATATATATATATATATACTCAAAAATCAAGAGACACCATTAAATATGTCGTAGTGTTTGATGATGGTGTATATGTGGGTATTGAGACCATCTGGTTTGGCTCTTCCAATCCTTTCATCAAAGATTGGCATACCTTCATCATCTAAGACTACGACATATTTAATGGTGTGTCTTGATTCTTGAGTGAGATAGTTGTCCCACCAACTTCTTAAGACTCCTGTAAAACCAGAGGTGATAAGGTCAACTAATTCTGGTTCAGTTTGAGCAAGGTTACTGACATAACTGTTGATCACCATAGACATGTGGTGAATTTTGTTAAGGATTTCTTGTTCACTTAAACCATCTATGTTCCATTCATAGAGTTTGTTAGACTGAACATAAAACTGGTTACTAATATTTTTCTCTTCAAACTGGAGGTCAGGCGGTGTTGGTCTAGGGTACCAATTTTTGCTGACACTGGTTGGGTTAACATTTGAAAAAGTCAACTTGTTAATTTGTTGTTTTTCAAAAGCTTCTTCCAGTTCTTTGATTTCAGGATCATAAGAACTTTCAGATTTGTTAGATTCAGAATCAGAAGTTTAGTTGATAACTGTTATTTGAGATGCTTCCATCTTATTAATCATTTTTTCAATCTTCTGGATATGAATACTATCTTTTTCTGATATTGCTAGTTTAGATCTATCTTCAGGTAATTGGATTAGAGGTTTATCTAATTTTTTACTTGAAGATGGTCTAATTTCATCAATTTTAGTTTCAATTTTATCTAACTGTTTACCTATCGTGATTAGGCTTTGGTTAGCAAAATTGACTTGTTCTACAATTTTCTTTTCAGATTCTAAAATGGGAATCTTGAAAGGAGATGCAGTGACTTCAGTGTTTTTATGGCTGAAGGTGATAGCTTCTACTGGAGGATGACTTGAGGATACTGTCTCATTGTCAGAAGTTTTCCATTTATGTTTTGTAACAACTTTTACTTCTTTATGACAGGATTCAATGTAATCAAAGAATGCAATTTCAGATTCAATTTTATGCATTAATTTGACCCATCCAATTCTTATTTCATTCCTTTGTTGATAATTAAATCTTTGAAAATAATCTTGTAGTTTGGATTTATTTTCTTCGGATTCAATTTCTTTTGTTAGTCTGCGCATGTTGGGCATGAAGACTAAATTACTTTCTCTTTTAATCATTAAAAGTTGATGATTAACAGAGGCAATGTCACTAGCAGAAGGAGATGGGGTGAAGTCGTCTTCTTCCTTATCTTCTTCTCTAGGTGTTGGTATACTCTGATGGGGAGTATAGTGAGGTTTACTGACTTGAGATGAGGAATTATCGATTCCTTTTAGCTTAAGTCTTTTCTCAATTTCTTTAGCTATATCAGCTAATTCTTTCTCTTTATCTCTTCTACTGGAATGAGATTCAGATTTTCTTCCTTCGTTGATCCTAATTAGTTTATTAATCCAACTAGGGACAGACGATAGACTAGATCTACTAGATCTGGTACTATCAAAAGAGATTCTTACTGAACCATCAGCAAGCTGTTGGATCTCTTCAAGTCAGATGTGGTATTTTCACTATTTTTGTTAAAGTTTTCATTTTCAACTATCCAATGATCTGGTAGTTGAACATCTTTCCATAAAAGTCTTTTAGGGACTTGTATGTTGGATTCATTGGTATTGGCTTGAATTAGTACAGTACTATCTTTAGGACTTTTCTTTAATGCGTGCACATTCAAGTTTGTTTTGACGCATTTGTAGTAAATCCTATAGATGAGGACTAGAGATTCTGTCTCTTTTACTAATTCCATTATGTCTCCACTTAACTTTATACCTAGGGTTAAAACCATTGGAGTGTTTTTGCAGGTTAGACTTAAAGTAAAGTCTGAGAAGCAATTGAAATAAACTGGTCCATCATGTAAACCAGCTTCCATTATTCCTAAGACACTAGGTTTATACACCTTGAACCTAAGGTCTCTTAGGGTTAATAGAACTGCTGCATTTCTACCAGTGGTCATCAATGGTTTGATTGCAACTTGAACTAGACCTAAATGGATAAATTTAAATCCTTTAGACCTATGTCTTTTAAGTGTCTCCTTACTGAGGAGTTGACAACTTTCTTCATCATTTTTTAAGGCATAAACCTGTTCAATGGTTTTTACCTATAATTCAGCATTAAAGGCTTTTGGGAGCCAGCTAGTCTTGTAGATTTCCCTATGGGGGACTGTAGGGATGTTCCATCCACTCCAATCTACTTTGGACTCATGATACTCTACTTCTTCTTCATGTACTATATTCGGTATAGTGTTTAATGAAGATCTAGATGAGCTAGCCATAAAATTAGATCTGAATAATCTATTCATTGTTAAATCAAAGATTCTTCAATTTTGTAAATTATAAGTTAATTTTATTTCTAAGCTACCCCCCTGTTCATACCCGTCTAGTAAAACCTCATCCATTGGTTTTTATCCCTCGACTGCCTACACAAGGACTTACAATTGGGATGACACACTAGGACCTCTCGGTTTCAGGATGGGTGATAAGACACAGGCAACTAAGAATAGAAATAACAAATGATTTACTAATTGAATAAGCAAAGATTTAGAATGAATCAGATGAAACAAATATAATTCAATGGTTAACTATCCAGGCCGTCAAATGGCTCTAATACCAAAATAGAAACAAGTGCGGAAGCCATGAAGAATCACAAGCTGTAGATATAAAAGATGGATAATTATATTCACTAAATAAAAATTACAATATCAAAAGATAAATACTTACAACACTAGAACTAGTGGTCTAGTGGAGATAAGCGGAGTAAATACTCTTAAGGCTCTTCATTTGCATCATTATGAAGGCAGAGATACAAATATGAGAGAAGGTAGGGAGAGTGTTTACAGGGCTTGTAGTGATTTGTGAAAACAACTTCTGGTTTGCTAGTGAAGACTGAGGTCCTTATATAGGTGTAAGGATTTCTCAGAGAATCTTTGGAATGATTACTCTTTGTCTTCTGTGGCTACTTTAACTCTGGTGAAAGACATTTCACATTTGCTTTCGGTGGAAAAGTGAGGGTAATTGCTTTTACCAAAGTAACTTTTGATTTCTGTGCAGGTGTGGGCCCCTGCTGTCTGCTGAAGGAATCTACTTTCGGTGGGAAAACAGATTGATATGATAGGCGGCTGCTTTACTAGAGGAAAGAGCCGATTCTTACTGATTGATATCTTATCGTTACATGGGACAGACAACTTTTCTTTCTTTAATGAAGAAAGTAGTGATTGAAGCTATCACAGGTAAGGGTAAGGATCAAGGAGTAGAGAGGTCAGCATCATCTAGGTCATCATAACCTGCGTATGGATCCTGGGCATCTTGGAAGGGATCCATGGATGCATTAACGGATGCTTGAGATGAAGCTGATGAACTACTACTCTGACTGGCTGCTTGCTGGAGGAGTTTCTGAGCTAGTTCAATTAACTCAGAGGACTTCTTCTTAGGTTGCTTGCTGGAGGAATCCTTAGAGGAGGATTTCTTCTGTTTTTCCTTAACTGAGGAAGGTTATTCTGACTCCTGGGGTTTTTCTGAAACCCTGAGGGGAGGCATGGCTAACTTTGTTGGAGTTGCTGGAACCGCTATTGGGGTAGGGACCTTGACGGGGAACTCCCTCTGTACTTGGGCAATGACCTTTTCTTGTTGGAACCTAGGCCACCATTTGACAGAGAACTGTTGGGCAATACTGTTGCCATTAATTTCCCAAGACCATTTATAGATCCAAGGAACTCTGTACCTGCAAACAAACGTTAGCAAAACAGGAAACTGACTCTCATGTCTGCTAGGTTTATAAGTAGAGGCAAAGTATGTTATCTGATCTTGAAGATCAGCTGGAAAGATTTTATTAATGGGGCCATAAATAAGCCACCACTGTATGAACCAAGAAGGAATTTGGCTCTTGAAATCTTTACTAAATTGTATGAACCAAGAATGAGTTAATGACTCATCTTGATAGAGGATAAGTTTAGACCATGCCTGTTGATAGTCATAGTAACTAAACTTTTTGGTATATCCCTCGAGATCTCTGAGCAAGGAAGGATGAGATCCCCATTCTTTGACAGAGATAAACCTTAATATACTCAGGGAATGGTAAATGACCTTTTTAGGGTTTAATTTATCAAATATGGGATTGATAAATATAGACTGAGTAAAAAATAATATATCCTGATACCAGGTGAATGTTTTCTCAGGATCAGATGGAATAAAGGTCCATCCTGGTTCAAGGTATGCTTTGACAATGTCAATAGGGTTGACAAGGTGAGCATGGGCTGGTTCAATGGAGAATACATTACGGGGTGGTCCCTTTGGAATATATTATGCTTTTGGGCCTATGGGGGCTGGTCCTGATCTATAACCAGAATATGGGTTGATAAACTGGTCAGGTTGGATAGAGGATATGGGTCTGGCCATATATGGGCTGGACACAAGGATTGGGCCTTGCTGGGCCATTTGTGAGAAGGTTTTTGGGTCAACTATGGTTGGTTGGGCTACTGGCCTACCAAGAGGTTGATATCTGTTGGCTATTTTAATTGCAGAGCTAGGGCTAGGCAATTGGTATGGTTTTGGGCTAGGTAAGGCTAATTGGCCTTTTTGTTTCTGTTTATCCTTCCCCGGGTTTTTAGAGGAAGTACTAGGTTTCCTGTCCGCCATGAGGTTCCTGCAAGAATTCACGGGTTAGGAAATCAGGGATACAGTTATTACTGCCCTTAATATATTCTATATCAAAATAAAAAATACTTAAAATAGATTGCCATCTGGCGAAAATCTGCTTACTAGCAATGTTTTGTACATCTTTTTCCAAAACATATTTAGCAGATTTACAATCTACTCTAACCAGAAATTTTTGATTTAGTATATCATCCTGGAATTTAGAGATACACAGGACAATAGATAAAATCTCTTTTTTAATAGTACTATAATTTGCTTGTGCTTTGTTCCATATACCAGAATGGAATTTGACAATTTGTTCAGGAGAGTTAGGATACTCTTTCTGAAGGAGGATACCACCGTAGCCTATATCTGAGGCATCGATTTGGATGATTTTAAAGGAATCAACCGAAGGGATACCAAGGCAGGACAAAGTTTTGATGAACTGTTTGACCTGTTTGACAATAGATGTATGCTCAGGAGTCCAAGGAGAAGGATTTCCTTTGAGCCTGTCATACAGAGGTTTAACAGTTTTCCTAAGATTCTGATAGAAGTCAGAAACATAGTTTAGGGAACCTAAGAACCTTTGCAACTGGGTTTTGTCAAGGATTTCATCAGGAAATTTATCTGCAAATTGGATAGATCTACTGATGGAAACAATAGTGGATTGCTGGATATTGTATCCAAGGAACCTTACTGAGGTTTAGAATAACTTAATCTTCTTAGCTGAGATGACTAAGCCGTTATGTTTAACAGTTTCAAGGAAAGCAATAAGGTGCTTCCGATGTTCTTCTATAGACCTGCTGAAGATGAGAATATCATCTATATAGACTATAGAAAAATGACTCAAGGCATTAAAGATTTCATTCATTATGTTCTGGAATTCTGAGGGTGCATTTTTTAATCCAAAAGGCACTACATTCCATTCATAATGTCCAAAAGGTGTTGTAAATGCAGTTTTATACCTGTCTTCTGGGGATATAATGATCTGCTAGAAACCACTTTTCAAATCAAACTTTGAAAATATTACTGCATTACAAAGTCTTTTAATTAAATCCTGTTTATTTGGAATTGAGTATCTGATCCATTCCAAAACAGCATTTAAAGGTTTGTAGTTGATTACTAGCCTTGGAGTGCCTCTTTCTAATTCTGCATTTTTGATGACATAGAAAGTAGGGCATGACCAAGGAGATTTGCTTTTCCTAATGATACCATTTTTGAGTAATTCAGAAATCTCTTTTTTGCAGATTTCCATTACTTCATGGTTCATTTGGATTGGTCTTGATTTAGTGGGGATATCTGTCTCCTTAAATCCTTGGATGTATGGAAGTTTGACCATATGTTGTTTCCTATGCCAGAAAGCTGTAGGAAGGTCAGATCAAACTTCTATTTCAAATTTTCTTTTAAATTCTTCAATCTCTTCAATTAAGATTGGGTTGGTTAACTGTTCTTCAATTCTTTTATAATTAATTTCTTCTTTGAGAAATTTCAGTTGATTAGTCTTCTGGTTAATCAACCTAACAAACTTAGAGATTGACTGATCTTTAAGTTGTCTTAAGTGTTTTACTTCAAGTTTAGAAATGAACCTAAAGGTTACAGAGTGACCAAATGGTTTCGTGGATACACCATCAGTATCAGTTGTAAATGGGTACAACAGATATATGAATGGTAATCCAAGGATGACTTCATCAGTCATATCTTGTACCAGGACAAAGGATGTTTTAAAACAAACATTGTCTTGATAGATATGCACATTTGGTAACTTGTATTTGACATTCATTTTACTACCATTTGCAGAACTAAGTCTTTCGACAGTCTTCTGGTAGTATTTGGTTGGTATAATCCCTTCTTGGATACAGTTTACATCTGCACCTATATCTATGAGGGCAACCGTGTCAAGTTTAAAATCATTATCAATGATGATTCTTACATGAGAATACCATTTTTGAAAATTGATTTTATTGATTAAACTAATCCTATTATCATCAGATTGTGAACACCCATCGTGAGATGGTAGCTTCGTTAAACCAGAGGTTTCCACAGTAGAGGTGGAGGTTACAGGTATCCGCTGTAAATGTGTTCTCTGAAGATCTTCTGTTTCAGATTGTTCTTGAGGCTGTTTTTCAGGATTAAAATCCTTTGGCTCAGGAACTGCAGTTTGTAAAAGACTCAAGTTTTCAGCAAAGATTCTGTCTTGTGCTTTTAAGTCTTTTATTTCTTGCTTAATTTTATTAACTTAACTTTGAAGATCTTGTAAGGTGATTTCTTTCTTTTTCTCCTTACTGAATTTTTCCAAAGTTCTGTTAAAACTAATCAATGGTTTCTCTGAAGATTGTTTGTTTTCTTTTTTGGAAAACAGATCTTTGAGATTCTTAATGTATTTTAGTTTTAATTCAGGATCTTCAATCTGACTAATAAGGTCAATAAGAATTTGTTCATCTTCATTATCTTTTGTAATAACTCTAACTATTTTACAGTTACAGTTATCTTTACATCCTAACTTGATGTCAGGTTCACTGAGACTGCTAGGGGCAGACTGGTCATCTGAAGAAGTCTCTTCACTTTCTGAGTGATCTGAGGTTTCTTCATGGCTACTAAGGTTACTTAACTTAAAGATTCTAAGAATTTTTCTTCATCTTGTTGGGCTAAGTTTAACCTTTTGACCTGTTTTTTAACCGGGCAATTTGGGCTAATGTGGCCTTTCTTTCCGCAGTTATAACATTTAACATCTTTATCTTTTTTGTCTTTTTTATCAGACTTTTTCCCTGGGTTTTTCTTATAAGTGTTATGCTTATAAGACTTCCTAGGTTTCTTGTAAAACTCTTCTTTCTGGAAGTGTGTTTTGCTACACTTATGATAAGATTTGCTTTTGCTATAAGGCTTGTGTGATTTGTGGGACTTGTGTTTTCTGCTGGATGGTGCTACTGAAGGGAGACCATCTTGTTCACAGAAATCACCCATTTCATATTTAGCCTTTTTCTTATCATCTTTTAATTGTTTGCTAATTTTCATATCAATACACATCCTAAGACCTTCTTTCTGGATAGTATTGATAAGTTCTCCATAGGTTAATGAATCATATTCTATGATTCCTGTTTCTTTAAAGGGTTTCTCTAATCTTATGGGCAAAGAGATTAGGTAAGCCATTTACAAATTTTTCTTTCTAGAATGATTTGTTACAGTCCGGACGGAGCATAACTCTGGAAACAAAAACATCTTTGTACCATCTAAAATCACTAAGTGTGGGGCACCTAAGGTTACTGAGCTGGTCATGGATCCTAGCTGCAATATTACTGGGTGTTCCTACAAAGTTTTTGATGATGGTGTATATGAGGGTATTGAGACCATCTGGTTTGGCTCTTCCAATCCTTTCATCAAAGATTGGCATACCTTTATCATCTAAGACTATGGAATATTTAATGGTGTCTCTTGATTCTTGAGTGAGATAGTTATATATATATATAAACCCTAGCCTCAATGAACAAGAGTGAGAAGAAACCCCTACCTTGCTTCCTTAGTGTTGTGTGAAAAACTAGAGGTTTTGATCCGATCCAATGTGAAAATCCCCTTCAATCTTGTGCTTCTCCCCTTCTTTCTTACTCTCCAAGACTCTCTAGGGTTAGAAATGTTGAAATGAGGCTAAAAGAGGCATCCTTATGTATTTATAGGGTGAGAAAAGAGTCCAATCGGCGTAAATCAGATACTCTGAATCGTAACTCACGTTCGAACGTTAGTAGTGCAATTTACCGCTTCACGTTCGAACGTCATTATGGCGTTCGAACGTTAGTTGCTCTCAGTACTTTTACTTTTCATCAGATTTCTATCAGACACAAAAGTACTGCGACGAACTGTCGTTCGAACGTCTATTCACGTTCGAACGGACTCCTAGTTTTTTCTGAAACTTCTAGTAAAGTTTTGGACTATTTAGAGATGGATTCGGAAAATTTTTGTGAAACATAGTTTTGAAGCCATGGAAGTCTAGTGTCTACTGTAAAAATTTTAGATCAAATGAACATCAGGGTAAAAAGGTATGGTCTAAATACTAAGTTAGTGTCAAAATTCTTTCTACCCAAGTTCTATCAAAAAATGTGTTTTAACTCCGAAACACTTCCTAACTTCTACTTTTACAACCTATATAGTTCATACTTCCCTCACTACATATATGAACATTTCAAAATCATTACGTTGTTATATAAAGACAAGAATGTGGGGTGTTTACAATCCACCCCCTTAAAGAAAGCTTCGTCCTCGAAACTTACCTTAAGTAGAGAACAAATGAGGGTACTTCTCTCGCATCTCCAGCTCTGGTTCCCAGGTAGCTTCCTCTACCCCATGATGTTGCCACAAGGCTTTCACTAGTTGGATTACTTTATTGCGAAGCACCTTCTCCTTGGTATCGAGAATCTCCACCAGTTGTTCTTCATATGTTCCTCCATGAATTTCAATTCCCTCCAAATCCATGACATGCGTTGTATTCGATTGACACTTTCTTAACATTGACACATGGAACACGTCATGTACCCCTGACAACTGGGCTAGTAACCGAAGTTGATACGCCACTTTGCCCACCGTTTTGACCACTTCAAATGGTCCGGTATATCTTGGGGCTGGTTTCCCCTTCTTGCCAAATCTAAACACTCCCTTCTTGGGTGACACCTTGAGGAACACATAGTCCCCCTCTTGGAATTCCAATGGTCTTCTTCTTCTGTCCGCATAGCTTTTCTGTCTACTTTGTGCCGTGCGTAGTCTTTCCCTAATTAGTTGAATTTTCTCAGTAGTCTCCCGAAAAATTTCTGGTCCAAACAGACTACTCTCTCCAACTTCTAACCAACAAGTCGGGGACCTATATGGTCTCCCATACAATGCCTCATAAGGTGTCATGCCAATGCTAGATTGAAAAATATTGTTATATGCAAATTCCACCAACGACAAATGATCACTCCAACTTCCGTTGAAGTCCAACACAGAAGCTCGTAACATGTTCTCCAAAATTTGTATCACCATCTCGGATTGGCCATCCGTTTGAGGATGAAAGACGGTGCTAAAGTGCAACTCTGTCCCCATAGCTCATTGTAGACTTTGCCAAAATTGCTCCACAAAATGGGAATCACGATCCGACACAATAAAGAGTGGAACTCCATGTAATCTAAAAATCTCACGAATATAAAGCTTGCTCAATGTCTCTAAAGTGTCAGTGGTTTTCATACTCAAGAAATGAGTGGACTTGGTGAGTCTATCTACAATCACCCATACGACATTATGCCCCCGTGACGTCCGTGAAAAACCAGACACGAAATCCATGGTGATGTGATCCCACTTCCACTCTGGGATAGGTAAGGACTGTAGTAATCCTCTGGGTTTTTGATACTCCACATTCACCTAATGACACACCATGCACTTTGCAACGTACTTAGTCATGCCTTATTTTATCCCTTTCCACAAATATTGACGCTTCTTGTCTCTATACATCTTAGTACTACCCGGATGTATGGATAATTTTGAATGATGGCACTCACCCAACACTTATTCCCTTACTAGGTTATTGTTTTGTACACAGTCTTCCACGAAACTGTAGCTCACCATCATGTATAGTCCAGTTCTCAACAATCTCATTCCTCTCCAATCTATCCCATATAATTCCCAACTCTGTATCTAATCGTTGCAAGTCCACAATCCTTTTTCGGAGAATTGGTTGAGCTACAAGATTAAACAAGCATGGTCGATCCTTCTGTCTATCCACTCGTAGATCAAATTCCTCCAAAGCATCAATCATCTTTAACCTATTAACCGCAAACACATTGATTTCACCCCAAGACTTCCTGCTAAGTGCATCTAATACTACATTAGCCTTCCCCAGATGGTAGTTGAGTGCAAAATCATAATCTTCTAGATACTCAATCCACCTCATTTGTAGAAGATTCAAGTCTTTCTGTGTGAATATATACTTGAGGCTCTTATGATCAGAAAACACTTGAAACCTTTCTCCATACAGGTAACACCTCCACAACTTAAGAGCAAAAACCACAACGGCAAGCTCCAAGTCGTGAGTGGTATAGTTCCGCTCATGAATCTTTAGTTGTCTCGAGCCATAAACAACTACCTTACCTCCCTGCATTAGCACACATCCCAAGTCTCGTAATGAAGCATCTGTATAAACATCGTATCCTTCCCCATGGCTCGGAATAATGAGGACACGAGCTGTTGTCAACCTTTCCTTAAAGGTGCGAAAGACTAGTTCACACTCTTGAGTCCACAAGAATATCTCCCCCTTCTTCATAAGGCGGGTCATCGACATCGCTAACTTTGAGAACACTTCCACAAACCTCCGATAGTAGCCTGCTAAGCCCAGGAAACTACGTATTTCAGTCACATTCTTCGGTGGTTCCCACTTCATCACTACTTCAATCTTTGCGGGGTCAACAGCTACACCCTGTTCTGACACAACATGGCCAAGAAATTTCACTTCCTTCATCCAGAACTCGCATTTACTCATCTTAGCATATAACTTATGCTCTCTCAAGGTCTGAAGCACTACCGAAAGATGGTGTTCATGTTCCCCTTGTGTCCATGAATAGATTAATATGTCATCAATAAACACAATGACAAACTGATCTAGATACGGCGGGAATATCATGTGCATCAAATCTATGAAGGCTGCAGGAGCATTAGTCAGTCTGAACGACATTACCGTTTATTTGAAATGACCATATCGGGTACGAAAAGCTGTCTTAGGAATATCCTCCTCCTTGATCCGCAGTTGATGGTACCCTGTGCGAAGATCAATCTTGGAGTAATACTTAGAACCCCTCAGCTGATCGAATAAATCATCAATTCGTGGTAATTGATATTTTTTCTTCACTGTCACTCGATTCAACCTTCGGTAGTCCGTGCATAACTAAAGTGTTTCATCATGCTTCTTCACAAAGAGGACCGGGGCTCCCCAATGTGAAGTGCGTAAATGGATAAACTCAATAGCCAATAGTTGGTCTAACTGCTTCATTAGCTCCTTAAACTCCAAAGGTGCCATTCTATAGGGAACAATGGATATGGGTTCGGTTCCTGGATATAGATCGATCGTAAACTCAATCTCTCTCTGTGAGGGTAACCCCGGTAGTTCATTTGGGAAGACATCTGAAAAATCTGACACTATCAATATTATGTCAGATTGGGCTTTATCTCGATCATCTCGCATTAAGCTGGCCAAGAAACTCAAATTGCTCCCCGCCTTAGCTTTAAAGAATCTATTACCCGTAGTGGGAAATGGGTGGGAATAATTTCGATCATTAATGAAACTGAAAACTACCCCTCCCGGTAGTTGAAATAAAATCCGTTTACGAAAACAATCCATTACCGCATGGAAAGTGGACAACAAGTTCATCCCAAAGATTATGTCATAACCCTTCATGTCGAATGCAACCAAGTCTACAATTAATTCTTATTCCCCAATTCGAAGCACACAATCTCTACATACCCTTCTAGTATCCAACTGTTCTCCCGTAGGCATATCAATACGCAAAGCATGTTCTAGATTCTCCAATTCCAATCCCAATTTAATAGCGTATGTAGTGCGTATGAAGGAATGAGTAGCACCGGGATAAAATAAAATTCGGGCCCAAGAATTATAGAGAAGCACAATACCTTCCACAACTACATTGGAAACGTCTTCCTCCGGTTGGGTCAAAGCAAAAACTCTTCCTTGATTGGTACCACCTAGGGCTATAGCTCCTAACAGTTTCTGATGTAGTGGCGTCTGTAGTTGTGGCTTAGTTGTATTCACCTGTCCAATCGTCTGGGTATTCCTTTGGGGTGGAAAGATCGGACAATGATTCCAAATATGCCCCCAACCTCCACATGCAAAACAGGCTCGTGGGTCTACTCCTAACCTCTCCGATAAGCTTCCAACTCCTTGAGCTGTTTGAAATCTCTGTCCAACCGCCTGGTCTGGGCGATGGTATGGTGCCGCCCTCTGCACTCCACTACTGCTAGCACCGGTCCTGATCAGACCTCCCCTCATAAAGTTCTGTCGTCGCTGGTTGTCTTCGGTGTCTCTCTCCACTAGTGCAGCTCTGTCAACAAGATCCCCATAGTCTTGGATCTTGTGAGCCACAAGCTTCTCCCTAATGGCAGGCCTTAAGCCCTGCTCGAATCATTTAGCCCTCCTGGCCTCAGTAGAGATGAACTTCGTAGCATAGCGGGACAGCTCATCAAACTTTCTCTCATAATCCGTCACTGATCGATTCAAGAAAATACTTGTCTTGGAAGATCAAATCAAAATCCTCTAAAGTAAAAGCATCAGTGTTCATCCTTCTTTTCACCGAATCCCACCAATGATCTGCCTCCCCTTCCAGTACATAAGTAGCTAGGCCGAACCGTAGATCCTCGGTAACTCCCATGCTATCACACATTTTCTTCACCTGGCGAATCCACTTATTTGCATCCAAAGGGTGAGAGCTTCCATGGAAGGTAGGTGGGCGTTACCTCAAGAATTCTCTAAGAACTATCATCCTTCTATTCTCTTCCCCGTTGCCCAGTACAGGAGCTAACGGTTGAACCCCCCCCCCCCCCGGTTATGGTTGTTGTTTCCATTTTGGTGCTGTACCAAAGTGGTTAGCTCTCTTAGGCATTGATAAATGTCATTCATGGCATCTGGAGGTGGTGGTGTTGGTGGGTTTGCTTGACCTCCGCACCCACGTCCACGTCTACCGTCCATCTTGCACATCAATTTATAATTTAGTTTCCTTGATGTACTAGACACCCTAACTATCACTTTAATCTAAAGCGAAAGGCTTGTGTAAGATTTAAGCCAACAATTTCATTCAACCTAGTCCTACCTTTCTAGTGGTAATCCCTAACCTACAGCTCCCATATAAGACCTAATTCCTAGGCTCTGATACCAAACCTGTAACGCCTCAAAATCCACCTTGAAAGGCATTACTATCTAAAACCATTCATATCATGAGAGCAACTAATAGAATCCATAAATAAAAAAAATTTCATTCATCATACGTAATATCTACAGCATCATCCAAAAGAATATGTCAAACCATGGCCATTACATCCAAAAATCAAACTTTATCTTGCAGCGGAATAAACAAAATATCGTCCATACGTTGTCTCAAAATGCATATCCTAGTCTAGGACATAAAGAGAACAACTCTAGACATCCCCCTCGGGATTCACGCTTCCATCCAATTGAGTTTCCCAAGCTACCTGCTCATCAACTATGAACTCTTCCTCTAAACCGAAATTTGAAAATAAATATTGTTTGTAGGGGGCGAGCACTAAGCTCTGTAGGAAAATCCTCCCAAGCTTGAACAAGGTTTTTAAAACATATAAAACAAGCTGGTCTTATTTTAAAAATATCATATATAACTTTTGAAAGAAAACAGTGACAGTTCATCCGATCTCAAGTTTTGGCAATTATCAATAACTTAAATGAAGAAATAAAACCAATTCCCACACAATAAACCATTCCAACATTAAACCATTTCCAATAATAAACTATTTAACCCACATTTGTATCTGTATCATTATCCTCAATTGTATCTCAGGTAGGAAGTAAGACTTTGCATGAATACACACATTGAGAATATCCTGGCCCACACACACACTCAATCCTCGCAAGGATACACAACTTTAGGAAGGACGTATACAGACGCATCGGCAGAGACGATCCAACCCAGGAATAGTATACTAACCCTCAGCCTCGATACCACGTGAGCAAATAGTGGTTTGGTCCTCGCAAGGCACCAACCCCACTAAAAGTGGTAGGGAACCTTCAAACCCACACGGAGTAAGAAAGACATCTACCCACTCTACGATACCTGGTCAATGGCCACCCATGTTCATCCAAACATCCACACAAGAGATACAATACCAACCAATTTCTCAAATCTCAAGTAAATCAAAAATTCCCAAATCCACATGTATTCTTCCAACGGAGCAATTCAAGAAAATTATGCAAGAGATCATCAAATATATAATTTTATTGTTCTATACAAAGCACTAGAGTTTTTAAATCAAGAACAATGGAATATCAAGAGCAAAATCTCAATTTCTTGAAAAATAGGATTTTGGAATCAAGAACAAGAATTTTGTTGCTATCGAACCATAACTTCCTTCAAAACATGGTAAAATTTGCAAGAACATCAAGAAATAAGGATTTCATAACATATATCGAAGATTTAGAGTCAAAACATACATATACATATATATATACATAGATATATATATATATATAAACCCTAGTCTCAATGAACGAGAGTGAGAAGAAACCCCTATCTTGCTTCCTTAGTGTTGTGTGAAAAACTAGAGGTTTTGATCCGATCCAATGTGAAAATCCCCGTCAATCTTGTGTTTCTCCTATTCTTTCTTACTCTGTAAGACTTTCTAGGGTTAGAAATGTTGAAATGAGACTAATAGAGGCATCCTTATGTATTTATACGGTGAGAAAAGAGTCAAATCGGCTTAAATCAGATACTTTGAATCGTAACTCACGTTCGACCGTCATTTGGCGTTCGAACGTTAGTAGTGCAATTTACTGCTTCACGTTGGAACGTTATTATGGCATTCGAATTTTAGTTGCTCCCAATACTTTTACTTTTCATTAGATTTCTATCAGACACAAAATTACTACGACGAACTATCGTTCGAACGTCTATTCACGTTCGAACGGACTCCCAGTTTTTGCTGAAACTTCTAGTGAAATTTTGGCCTATTTAGAGATGAATTTGGAAAATTTTTGTGAAATACACTTTTGAATCTCTGGAAGTCTAGTGTCTAAAAATTTCAGATCAAAAGAACATCAGGGTAAAAAGTTATGGTCCAAATACTAAGGCAGTGTCAAAATTCTTTCTACCCAAGTTCTATCAAAAAATGTGTTTTAATTCCGGAACACTTCCTAACTTCTACTTTTACAACCTATATAGTTCATGCTTCCCTCACTACATATATGAGCATTTCAAAATCATTACGTTGTTATATAAAGACAAGAATGTGGGGGGGGGGGGTTTACAGGTTTTGAGAATACCCTTGTGGATTGGACCTTTGATATTGGGAGCTAGAAGATGGACCGTGACCATAAAATGGTTGGTTTTGATTTGGTGGGATGGGAGGTGGCAATGAAGTGGATCTATGAGGTGTAGGATTGTCATTCTTCCAACTAAAGTTTGGGTGAGAACTCCATTCCGAATTGTGCGTATTAGAATATGGAGAATATGACTCCCTAGTTTGATTAAATGTATGCACTTGCTCATGATACATTTTCTTAAGTGCCAGAATGTTTGGACACTCCGAGATGGAGTGATCAACACTTTCATAAATTGAGCAAACTTCTTTGGCCTTAGTAACATTTGACACTTCATGCATCCTATTGACCTCTAAGATTTCCACCTTGCGGGAAAAATTTGCAATTTTAGCAAGCAAGTCCTCTTGGTTACACAAGTTTTATAGCCCACCCCCACTTGGTTGAGTGCCCATAGATGATCTTGGTAGATCAACAGGATCAATAATATCCCAAGATTGGGCATTCTCTGCCAAAGCATCAAAGTACACTAGAGCTTCATTGATATCCTTGTTCAAGAATTCTGCATTGTACATTATGTCAATGAACTGTCGATGCCTTGGCGTAATTCCTTCGTACAATAAACTAATCAGTTGCCACTGTTCAAATCCGTGATGTGGAATGGAGTGCAATAAATCCTTATATCTCTCTTAACACTAAAAAAAATTTCTCATTTGATTCTCAAAAAAGTTTTGAATTTTTTTTTTCAAAGCAGTGGTCTTGGGCAACTGAAAAAATTGTTTAGAAATTCAGCTAACATTTGGGCCCAAGAACTTATTGATCGTGGTTTCAAGGAATTCAACCAAGTTTTTGCTTTATCCTTGAGAGAGAAGGGGAATAACTTCATATGTGTCATGTCTTCTATTGCATGATTTGAGATGAATGTTTCAACTTTTTTCTCAAATTCTTTAATATGTAAGTAAAGATTTTCTCGTTCCTTGCCATGGAATTGAGAGAGTAATTGTAACATGCCAGGTTTGATAAGAAAACCATACGCTTGCACAGGTTGGAGTATGCATGATGGGTTCGCTCTTCGTGTGGGTTGGAGATAATTTCTCATTGGCCTTATTAGGGGATCAATCAGGAGATTATT
The DNA here is from genome assembly GCA_951799425.1 of Ilex aquifolium. NCBI lineage: Eukaryota > Viridiplantae > Streptophyta > Magnoliopsida > Aquifoliales > Aquifoliaceae > Ilex > Ilex aquifolium. The sequence goes on from OX637399.1 coordinate 16,860,274, forward strand.
TTCTTCATTTCTTGGAAGGGGGATTTACATTCGGGGGTTTTGTACTCTAGGGTTTTGCACTCCCCCCTCCCTTGGATTGTTAGCAACAACATCCGCAAAATTCTCACAAAGATTAGGCAATGTGACAACCCTTTTAGTCACCACAACCAATCTTAACCATGATGATTGATATTAATTAATATTGAATTAATTAATTCACTCACAATCAATCTCACGACGATCTGAAATCCCAAACTTAATTGCGTTAATTAACCATGATGATTAACCCTAATTAGTGAATTAATGAGTTAGGTTAATAGGTTAATTATGTTAATGAAATGAATTAAAACAGTCAAAGTAGATGAAATTAGGGTTAGTGCGTAAATTAGGGTTAATTTGTTAAACTTTGTATTTTTCAGGGTTTTGTGCGTAAATGCTGGAAGTTAGATGTGTTAAAGTGTCAAAGCCAAAACAGCAAGGGGAACCAAGTATAATTAAGCCAGGACCACACCAAGGCCAGGAGCAACTCACCATCAAATCCATAGGTTTAGCACCGTTCGGACGGTGGTGGCGGCATCCGAATGGTAGGCTAAACCGCCTCACTTCTCTCTCCTCCTCCCATTGGCCAGATGATGCAACAAAGGCCTAAATTGGACCATCCTTGTCCTTCCACCTCAAAACAGCCTCCAGTGCCTATAAATAGTCTCTTCTAGCTTCCATTTTCAGCATTCAGTCAGAGAGACAACTAGAGAGAGTGGAGGGAAGTTCAGAGGGTCATAAACAGTCAGTGAGTGAAAGAAAGTAACAGTGAAGCGAAGCCCTACCAAACCATTTCCAGCCAGCTTTCCAGCTAGTCTTGTAGAAAACTTTTCCTTTCTTTTACATTTCTATTATTGCTTTCTACTTGGAGAGTTGAACCTCTCCCACTTCTGTGCCCTAATCGTATTAAGAGTGGTCATGTTTCCACTATTCCTTGGGGAAGGATTGTCTGTATTTTATTTTGTATTGTAATGGAACTATATCGCACCTCTTGCTTGTCTATTGCAATGAGGTGTGAGTAGTCCACTTATACCCTTCGATGAAGGGTAAACATATGTACGATATTGTTTAAGTTATAGAAATGCCAATGTTTTAACTATGCTTTAATGTTATATATACCTCCCATATTGATGGATGGTTACATTTATAATATGCTCATGGTTAAGAACACCGAGCGGTACCTAATGCTATATACTATACTATCTACTAATTATGTACTTCATGCATGATACAGTGATGTAAGTGACTGGATTTTATGTAACAGTTGATTGATTGGTTGTAGACGGGTTAAGTCTCGGAATATCCAATGTGACTTGATTCGAAATGTGTACACCCAAGTGCAGGCGGTCAAGTTATAGTAATAATCCGGTTAAGTCCGAAGTCGAATCCACAGGGAACTAATATTGGTGTTTCGAAGTAAGTAGTGATAGAGACCAAAGTTACTGGAACCCTTGAGATTTGAAGTTATGATGTTTATGAATTTTCCTGGACAGAATATAGGATTCTTTCCAAGGGGATTTTCTAGACAAAATATAATATTCTCTCAAATGTAAAAGTCACCATTTAGCTCGAGGATCCGGACATGTAGTCAATCATTTGGTCGTTATACTTGTGCTTGGGAACTCAATTAAAGATGGATTGTGAGAATTAAGATCATGGTTCTGATGTCTTTGTAGAGATGTACAAGAATTGTCTGTGCCAAGACTCAACACATCTACAAACAAGCAAGTAGTTCTACAAGCCATCCAACCACTGTGTTAGTATTCCATTCTTAGTTGAAGCGCAATAATAGTGAAGATTGAAATGTAGTCATGAAGATCTAGCTGAAGTACTTGCAAAGAACCAATGAGTCTTCCTATGCCAAGAGTCATCTATGTCACAGAAAGGACTCAGGGTTGTACAAAGTACCTTAACTTTGCTGGATGAATTCAATTATTCAATAAGCAAGTGAAAGACAAAGCATTAAACATAAACGAAATTCACAAATATAACTTCCAAATGATTATAAATGTCCATCACCTCTTACTAAAGAGTGAATGAGAAACTCCTCACTCTTCATGGCTTTGAGAAAGTTAGAAAAATGAGTGATTCTCATCCCTCCAAGTAGAGGAGTTACAGGGTAGAATACACTACACAATAAGTTTATCTTCGACGAAGAATGAGTGAATCACTTTCCACCCTTCAAGGCTTTGATCAAGCTAGAAAATTGGAAAAGTTTCACTCCTCTAAGGGAAGAGATAAGCTCAAACAATGGAAGCTAATGAAACTAATAATGAAAGTAGAAAGCTAGTCACTTTTGGAGGGTTTCCTCCTCAACCAAAGATGATCTATCTCTCTCTATGTATGTCTATCTATATCTAAGTGCCAAGTCTCCATAGCTCTCCAAAGAGGAGGTATTTATAGGCAAGGAGGAGGGGGTAAGGAAGAGTAAAAGAATAGTTCAAAGTCCTCAAAGTCCAAGTGAATGCCCCAAGATCCGGATAGAAAATCAATCACTCTGCATTCTGTCTGGGGAGCACGTTCGAACGTGGGAGGGCGTTCAAACGTTGACTCCTATCTTCTGTGATGGGCATTCGAACGTTGAATGGAGTTTGAACGTGGAACTCAAGTGGCTTTTGTCATCCATAGTAGATAGGAGTCACCAAGCCATGTCTCATCACCCGGACAGTCTTCTGTAGGTCTTCAAATAATTCAAGAGGGTGTTCGAACGTGGATTGTCGTTTGAACGTTGTACTCAAGTAGCTCTTTTTCTTCTGTGAAAATAAATGCAACATGCCATATGCCATCACCCTAGCACTCTTCTAGGGGCCCTCAAATAATTCAAGATGACGTTTGAACGTGGATTGGCGTTCAAACGTATTTGCCTTGTTTCAAACTTCTCCAATTTTCTTCTAGAACATGTGGGCGTTGCATGAAAGTTTGATGTTTATTGACTTTAGGCCCTTGTACAATATTTTTCCTGAAATGTCATCATTGAAACTCTATCAAAGCATAATTAGTCTTATAAAAGCATAGTAAGATGTTAATTTTAACTACTAATCACAATACTTTCAATTCAATGTGATTAACCATCAAAAGTGCTATTTTATTATATTTAATGATTGGTTAATTACATATTATTTGTGATTAAATGTGTTAAATTCCTTGATTTTCTAATTTGATACTTTTTCTAGTTGTTTGGTTTATTTTGTAGGTAAATTGGTTGATTTAAAGTAATAATGGATAAGGCAAGTGAAACAATCACTAGAGGAAGAATCATAATTGATAAGGATTTAAGAGTTAAGATTGAGATAGGAAGACTTGAATATAAATCAGCAATTTAATCCTTATAAGAGTCCAAGTTTGAAAAAAACACATTTAATGTTGGATTGGGAAAGTATCTTAGAAGATAAGGATTTGACACGTATTTAGTATTTTGGTCATAACTTTTGACTCCAATATCTGATTGACCTGATTTTTATGGGGTTGGAAATAAAACTTCAAGGGCTACAAAAGTGTATTTCACCCAAATTTCGTGATTCTACCTCTAAATATGCAAAATTCAAGCTCGCATTCTGGACAGATTTTGTACCCGCAGGCCCCAAGATTTTATGCACGAAACTTTAAAAGACTTCTTTTTGGAAAGGAATTCCTCCCAAGCCAGCCTTATGTCTTCTACCTATACCTAGGATTTATTTTACTATAAGTAAAGATTCTCACCTATTGAGAGGGGAGAATTTAGATTGTTATTATTTTCTTTCCATCTTTTCTTTTTTAGTTTTTGTTCTATTTCTATGGCTTGCTAAAAACCCAACTAGGGCTAGGGGAGGACCTCTCAATGAAGTACAGTAATGTTATTGGCTTATGAGCTTAATGGTATGTGATATTTTGTTAATTCAACTTTTGACTTTTAGTAAAGTTTTTGCTCTGTAAAAATTTTTGGGTCTTCATGTTTTATATGTTGAATGCTTGAATTTCCCTGCGAGTCAAATAACTGGTTAGTCTATGCTTAAGTTGATTACAAATTAATTCACATAATAATATAATTGGAGGATTATTCAGGTTCCTGAATAAACTTCTGGTTATACACAAAAGTGTTCTCTTGTTCTTATTGTTAAATTTGGTGATTTGAGTCAACCGACATTTGATTCTTGTCTAGGATTGAAAACTAAGTCTTTAATCATTATTGTATGGATTTGAGAGGAAGTACCTGACGCTCTAGTATTTTTCATACTGTTCTATTTACTTTAATCAATATCCTAAATTCAAATATTCTTTCCAACAAACCATCTTCACAAGCTTTTTACAGAATTTTGGTGTGATTTCTATTTTTGCAATTCCCTGAGGATTCGACCTCGATCTTCCAAGAAATATATATTATTTCGCACAACCTACGCTTGAGTTTACACATTTGAAGTTGTAGCAAGTTTTTGACGTCGTTGCCGGGGATCGAACCCGGGTCACCTGCGTGACAGGCGGGAATACTCACCACTATACTACAACAACTGAATTTAGCATATGCAACAAGTCTTTAAACCCTTAGGTTCCCCCTAGTGGACGAGTATAGTCTCGTGAGGGTTTTCAGAGATGATACCCACAAACATCAACCTGTAATCAAATATCTGAATAATAATTTTATAACACAAGTTGCTACAACAATATAAAAATTCTAAGCTACAAGCCTTTTTTATAACTCATGCAAAGCAAAATATATAACTCTATGATATATAAATGTATGCACTTATCATATTCTCATATAAACTCTTGTGTAGTGTTAATTAACTATACCAAGTCAATAATTTATTTGGTAATTACCTCTACAACTATCAACTATTCGTCTCAATGTCAAATCTCACTAGAAAATTCACTCATAAAAGATTGTCTCAGATTATAGTGACTTTTCCCTCAAATATCACATGTGAGAAGAAGATATTTAAGTCAAAGCAAAATAATGCTCACATGTCTATTAAAATAATTGTAATCCAAAAGAAAAGGATTTGACATAGTCTCATGAAAGGAAATCAACACACAATAAACAAATAATCACCATTCTCTTCCTTATTCACACAAGTTATGCATCCACCAATACACTCTTGAGATCATATAGGTCTTTATCTAAGGTTGTAATGGGCCTTGGGATTATGGTTTTGAAACGAAGGATATTCAGAAATTCAAAAGACTATCCCGAGAGAACATTTACATTACACAACCAAACTTCTTTTCATAGTCTTTCACTCTTCACCATTTAGAAGCACAATTTACGACACTTGCTCATATTTTTTCAAAACCATGCTTGCTATTTTTCTATATTTTTTTTTAATTTAATTTTCTTTTTCACAGCTAGACATATTGTCTTTCTTTTTTTTTTTTCAACTTTTTTTTAGCAAGACAACTGAATGTATATACTTTTTGTTTTTTAGCAAGGCATCTAATGCAAATAATCACAAGTATGCAAAACTCTTTGTTTTTTTATCATCTTTTCTCAACCAACATCTCCCAAATTACATAAACAATAAAAAGCTCAATCTCAGGATAACCAAGGGTAGAGGATATTATTTTTTTTCTCATTGGCTTGGTTATTTTATGTTTGGTGTAAGAAATATAATTTTTCTTCAAATGCTCAATCATGGCTTCTAGGGATAATAATATTCAAAGAATAAGGCTTAGGCTCAAATAATGACAAAGATAACCTAAAATCATATCTCAAGAGTTCTTGATAACACATTTTCATGCAAATAATTTAAAGTCAAGTAATCATTCACAATATTGATGTTGACCAAAACAAAAATAATGAGACTATTGAAGGAGATTAGTTGAATAAAAATATTCTTTATTGAGTAAATGTAAATAACCCTCCAAGAAAGATTGGATCAACAATAACTAGGGTTTTTATGCATCTCCACTATATGTTTCAAGTTCTCAAGGTAAAATACCTAACAAATTTTTAACTTGGTAAAGTCTAAAGTGCAGAAATTGTGAGTTTTATAAGAACATGATATGAGATATAAAAATATAGTAAAGTTCTATGTGATGCTTAAACAGTTGCAAATTTAAAGCTAAGCAAATTATTTATATATTGTGGTGTTAAACTATGCATAAAAATGTTAGATATTTAATAACCAAAAAAAAATTATATATATATATATATATATATATATATATATATATATATATATATATATATATATATATATATTATTTTTTAGACTAAGCAAATTAAATAAACAAGAAATTGTCACAACAAAAAATACATCCACACACCCAACCTAAATTCAACATTGTCCTCGATGTAAAAATAAGTACCTTAATGGTCAATAAAAATAATGAATAAAAATAAAAGGGATAGGAATACCTGGTGCCGTAACAACTCTAAAACCTAAAAATAAAAACTCAACAAAAAAAAAACTATAAATTGAAACAAATAGAAAAGAAATTAAAATAAAAAAAATAAAATCTAACTACTATGTACAAATAAAAATAAAAGCTCACACTCAATCTGACTTAAAATCATATTTGAATATGCGACTATTCAATTTTACTGGCTTAAAAATGTGGTGTCGAAACAACTCCTTTAATCGAACTATCCACTCATATACCCAATATATCATTGGAGCATGCAAGAAAAGGGAGATACATACATTTTTATGCAAATCTAACAATGAGATATTAAATAGATCTTTATTAATTACAACACACAACTCAACTTTCATACCCTCACCAAGATTAGATATGTGAATCTCATTACTACTTGTTGATAATGAAAGGTCTTTGAGCTCATTAGCCTCTTGTGGAATAATAATATCACTTAATTTTTCATTATCAAGAGTATTAATGGATTCATCCTCAGTTTGTAGTTCAGGAAAAGAATCACTCTCACTATATGGACTATTTTCAACCTCTTGTTCTTGTATCAATATATTGAGCATGTCTTTTATATCTTCAATATCTTGGCTTATTTGGGCATTGAAAGCTAGTTGGATTTGCATAAATTCACAAAAAATGTCTTCCAAATTATTTTCTTGTGGGTCATGGTAAGGTGGATATTGTGGAGGGTCTTTGGTGATGTAGCATATATCGGTAACTGATAATTTTTATTCCCCTAACCAAAATCGGGATAAAAAGTTTCAAAACAATGGTCAGGGTATGGTTGAGAAGAATTAGGTAATACAATTGATCCATTCCTCAAAAATTGTCGAGCAGTTGGAATTAAAGAGCAAACCTCAGTGGGATGTCCAAACACATCACAAATCACACACAGTTCCTCCATAGGAAAAAACTTGACACCTCATTAGAATAATCTAAAAGCATAAAAATAAAAATTATGAAAATCTAACCTAAGAAAAAATAAATAAAATAAATAATAATAAATAAAATAAGGAACGAGATTACCGGATCTGTGACGAATCTCAAATCTAGCAAACCTCAATAGATGGCGGTGTGTTCCTTGTAACGGCGCAAAAAACTTGCTACAACTTCAAATGAGTAAACTCAAGCGTAGGTTATGCAAAGTAATATATATTTCTCGGAAGACCGAGGTCGAATCCTCAGGGAATTGCAAAAAATAGAAATCACACCAAAATTCTGTAAAAAGCTTGTGAAGATGATTTGTTGGAAAAAATATTTGAATTTAGGATATTGATTAAAGTAAATAGAACAGTATGAAAAATACTAGAGCATCAGGTACTCCCTCTCAAATCCATACAATAATGATTAAAGACTTAGTTTTCAATCCTAGACAAGAATCTAATGTCGGTTGACTCAAATCATCAAATTTAACAATAAGAATAAGAGAACACATTTGTTTATAACTAGAAGTTTTTATTCAGGAACCTGAATAATCCTCCAATTATATTATTATGTGAATTAATTTGTAATCAACTTAAGCATGGAATAACCAATTATTTGACTCGCAGGGAAATTCGAGCATTCAACATATAAAACATAAAGACTCAAGAATTTTGACAGAGCAAAAACTTGACTAAAAGTCAAAAGTTGAATTAACAAAATATCACATACCATTAAGCTCATAAGTCAATAACATTACCGTACTTCATTGAGAGGTCCTCCCCTAGCCCTAGTTGGGCTTTTAGAAAGTCATAGAAATAGAACAAAAACTAAAAAAGAAAAGATGAAAAGAAAATAATAATAATCCAAATCCTCCCCTCTCAATAGGTGAGAATCTTTATTTATAGTAAAATAAATCCTAGGTATAGGTAGAAGACATAAGGCTGGCTTGGGAGGAATTTCTTTCCAAAAAGAAGTCTTTTAAAGTTAAATCCCGTGCATAAAATCTTGCTGCCCGTGGGTATAAAATCTGTCAAGAATGTGAGCTTGAATTTCGCATATTTAGAGGTTGAATCATGAAATTTTCGTGAAATACACTTTTGTAGCCCTTGAAGTTTTCTTTCCAACCCCGCAAACATAAGGTCAATCGGATATTTGAGTCAAAAGTTATGACCAAAATACTGAAAATGTGTCAAATCCTTATCTTCTAATATACTTTCCCAATCCAACTTTAAATGAGTTTTCTTCAAATTTGGACTCTTATAAGGATTAAATTGTTGATTTATCTTCAAGTCTTCCTATCTCAATCTTGATTCTTCAATCCTTATCAATTATGATTCTTTCTCTAGTGATTGTTTCACTTGTCTTATCCATTATTATTTTAAATCAACCAATTTACCTGTAAAATAAACCAAACAACTAGAAAAAGTATCAAATTAGAAAATCAAGGAATTTAACATATTTAATCACAAATAATATGCAATTGACCAATTATTAAATATAATAATATAGCACTTTTGATGGTTAATCACAATGCATAAACTGGAATCTCGTCATCAGTGAATCATCAACCTGCTGGTTGAATACCTGTAGTATTCCTTCTGAATGGCTTGCCTTTTGGTTTAATATAGTTGTTTAACTGTTGCATGTTACAGAGATGCAGATTGAGTAATTCAAGTATTCCTCCTGAATGGCTTGCCTTCTGATTTACTCGGATTATTTGATTGTTGCATAGAAATATACCTGCCAGCTAACCTAATCAGTTGCTGGATACAGTTCAATATACATCATACCTACCGGTTAATTTTCCAGGAAAATAGGGGTTAATTATTGTAAGGTGGCATTTCTAGTACTTAGCCAATATAATGCATATGGAATCCCCAAACTGAAGGATATCTTTTCAATTATCGCATTTCCACAATTTTAATTAAGTTTGTTTTAATTGTTCTAAGCTCACACCACAAGCTCTTTCTGCTACATTTTGTATCTGTAACAACTTCACCATTTTTGTTTTGATTTCCAATATTAGCTCCCTATGGGTTTGACCTCAGACTTAAACCGAGTATTATATTGTAATTTTGACAACTTATACTTGGTTGTATACCATTATTCAGATCGAATGTGAGTCATAAAGCGAATAATCCTAGCCACGGTCAAGAGGTTGACCAAAAGATTAGAACTCTTAGGGACTATCTTCATCCCATGAGGAGCAGTGCCTCATCATGTTTTGTCTTCCCACAAAATGCATAATGGTTCACAGTGAAACCTGGCACAATCCAGCTTTTGCCACAATTCTATGGCCTCGATTCTGAAAATTCATTATTTTCACATAAAGGAATTTGAAGAGGTTTGCAGGACGTTCTAGGATAGTTTCGAGTTAGCCAAGTTAAAGCTTTTCCCATTCTCCCTAGAGGATAAAGCCAAGCAGTCGCTTAATATTCTAAAACCACATTCGATCCTGGATTGGTTCATACTACAAAAAGAATTTTTCAAAAAGTTCTTCCCCATTCATTGCACCAATGCTTTAAAATGTCACATCATGAATTTTTCTGAGGATGGGGAAGTATTCTATCATTGATGGGAGAGGTTCAAAGATCTCCTCCACGCATGTCCACACTACTTGATTGTTTCCCCCGACGTCCAACTCGAACCCGAATTATGTGTATATATGGCTTATAGAGGTTAGTGAGTGTCACTCTCCCTCAAGTTCAATGCAAGAAGTGGGAAAATCGTGTGGGGATGAACAAAAACGTGTGTGTGTGCAAAATTGCTCCCCAAGCATAGAAAGAGTCTTGCGATGTCGTATTTTACTTGGAATGAATATTCCAAGGTCGTCTCCTCAAGGAAGGCAAGGTCGAATATTTTTTGAAGGGTGATTTGTGAAAAGGTGAAAATTGGAAAAATCTTGTGAATGGAAGGTTGGTGAATTGTGAGTTATGAAATATGGAAGGAAGCAAGGTTGGCTATTCCATAGAGGTCATTCCAATGGGGATGCCAAATTGACTCATTTCATTCAACCAATGGTGTCTCGGTGTTTGATTGATTCGTAGAAAGTGAGGGACTAATGTAGTTGTGTTGGGCAAAATCATACATTGTGACAATTCTACGGTGTATCAAAAGCCCACAACTACGTCTGCACTCAACCTAGTCAAAACAAACACTTTACACTATGAGAAAAAAATAAAAGAGAGTTGATTTCACAAACCCAAAAGGAAATCCCTCTTGGATTAGCCAACTAAAAGTTTAGCTATGCATGGTAAAAGAAAGAACAAACACTAAGTAGATAAACATAGTGATGAAATCAAACATAGACTTGCATTGATGTAAAAGAAAGTTTAAACTACAAAAGAAAAGCCATTCATACCCAAAATGCAAAGTTTGAAAAGAAAATACCCAAATGTAAAAATGAAATCCAAGGACACTTAGCTAAACTTGATTACAACTTAAATAAAAGAGATTAGAGTGCAAAAGGAAAAGATTACAAGTTTAATGGAGCTTACTACAATGAAAATGGTGAAGGAAAATGTAAAAACTCAACTTCTCTTTCTAAAACTTCATCTCCTACCTTGGAGCTTCTCTCTCTAAAAGTCTTTTAATCTGAAAAATTGTGTGTAGTAGCCCCCCCCAATTTTCGTCCCCTCATCTCCCCCTTAGCATTAGTGACTGACTTGGAGTGATTGGAGAGAGTTTGTCCACCAAAACAAGCAAATTCAGTTAAAACATGGTCCTCCCATGCTTTTCCAACCACCCCCCCTCTCTCTCTCTCTCTCTTTCCTCTCCACTCCCTCATGCTTCAAATATGAGTTTTTGGGGTTAGGAGATCATCATGGGGTGTTAAAAATGTCAGGGTATGGTTTAGAGGACAAAAGGTGGGCCCTCGTGGTTGGTGGAGTCGTGTGGAGATTGTCTGGGATTTCTAGGCATGTTCTACCGGTAAGTTGGGGGGACTTCTACCGGTAGCTCATGTCCAGTAGGGCCTTTTACTGGTAGGTTGTAAGCTCCTACCGATAGCTTGTAAGGGGTCTGCTACCGGTAGATCATTTCTAGTTTTCATAAATTTGTCATAATTTTTGATCCCACTGTCTGATTGGGCTAAAATTTTGACACAAGATAGAGGACATCTAGATAACAACTTTCATGTTTTGCACTCTTTCAGATTCGAAGTGGATCATGGTAAAAAATGAAAAATACCGGGGTACCGATACCGAATGGTGTGAATACTGGTACCTATGATACCAGGTACCGATACCTCCTTGATTTCTTTCACTTTTAAGCTTCCAAATCCTCATGTAATATGTCCATCTCTTCACCACTCATCCACACTTACTTACAGGGTTTCGAAATCCATCAATTACCCTATGATTTACCTGCAACATCAAAATTTCCACATTATTCACAAATTCGACTAACTCAAAGTAATTAAATGCAAAGTTGAGTTAAAATGCTGTGACACCCCAAAATTCAGGTGTCCGTAATTAACCCATGATTAACTCGAATTAAACTAAGATATCAATACGCTTTGATACCAAGCTGTGACGCCCCAAAAACCGGGGGTCCTTTGTCAACTCGTTGATTACCCATCAATTCGCGGAATACCCGTGGATATCGTGTAACTCGATATCACGCCATTATGCCCAATTTACAGGGATCCATAATTTAACAAAATTCGGGCAGAGTCTCCTTTGTACGGGGAGCTCTACCCAAAACACAACCTGCGCAATTATACAACATTGACCACACCGGGTCCATTTATAACCATCCAATACATGCATAATGAAGTTTTTCAAACAAAATATAGTCCACATAAGTTCAGTTACAGTCCCTTTCATAAAATTACATGCCAAAGCTAGATTTCTCCAAAAGTTTTACAAAATGAGTTATAAAAGCCACAAGTCGGCTTTCTTCACCCTTGAGGCTCTAAAGGTTAGCCATCCACTGGCGTATATCTCGCACCTGAAATATTTTCCCGCATAGGGTGTGTGACGCCCCAAAATCCGGGGGTCCCTTATTAACCGTTGACCACCCGTCAACCCGCGGAAATACCCGTGGATGTCACTCAACCTAACACCATGGTAGTAGCATCCCCTTAACCGGGATCTTAACTCACAATTGTTAACCGGATTCGGTTATTCATTTGGGTTCAACCAATATTCAATATACCATGATTTATACTCCATTATAGTCCATTTACATCATTGGAGGGAAGGAAAACGTAGATTGAAAATAGGGCGAAGCAGTGTAAAAATCTGAAAATTTTGAAGAGAGTACCGGTACCCAGTACCGGTACCTGGTACCGGTACTATCAACCCACTGGAAAGGGGGTACCGGTATCCAGTACCGGTACCATTCAGTACCGGTACCCGGTACCGGTACTGTCAACCCACTGGAAAGAGGGTACCGGTGTCCAGTACCGGTACCATTCCGTACCGGTACCCAGTACCGGTACCATTAAGTACCGGTACCCAGTACCGGTACTCTCTGCCCAGTTTTGCCATTTTCAACCATTTTTCATTTCCAATCCATTTCAAACCTTTCCAAGGTCACCCAAACATATATATTCATGTTTTCTACATTATAAAAAGTCCATGGAAGTCCATTTAATACAATTCCATATATTTACACATTAAAATGGAATTTATACGAAAACTTTACAAGTTAAACCATAAAAGCCATAAGTCGGCTTTTCTTCATTCTTGGGGTCCCGCATGAGGGTCTCCCACCGGCGTATAGTCCGCACCTGAAATGTGTCCCACGAAGGGTGAGCCACGCTCAATAGGATATCCTCCTACAGAGGCTACTCCTCAACCTATATGCATATGGAATGTTCACATGCAACATTTAACAATTCATAACCATTCCAATCAAGGGCATGCAATTTAATGATTGAATGCAATCATGCTGTGCCATGAGATGGGATGAATTCCATTCATGTGCATCCACCCGAGCCCACACCGACTCACTTTACATGCAAATGCCATGTATGATGAACCAAGCTACCTGAGCCCCATGAATGAGATGATACTCACTCTTATAACTCACCCGAGCCCTTCCCGGCTCCTCAACACAATGCTAATGCCATGAGTATAAAACCGGGCTTCCCCAAGCCCCCGCCCTTGGTAGTTTGCACCCAATGACTCTTCCTTTAAAATTTTCTGGGTCTTTCTTTGGGGTGGGTATTTATGGACTTACACCAACGGTCACCCAACCGACACGGAATTTATGGACTTCCACCAACGGTTCCGCGTACACCGACACACTTTATGGACTATTATACCAACGGAAGTGCGTATCCGAAACACCGGGTCTCACACCCGAGGGCGAGTCTAGCCCTTCTTGCTAACCCCGACCCAATTCTTTTTCATGTAACCATGAGACTCAACCGGATGTTCAATCCAGCCTTCCCGAGCCCACCTATCATCCACCTACATGGTGTTTGATATCAACCATGCACCCACACCCATAATGCGATGTTTCCGTGCATATGCAATATAATGTACCATTGCCACTTTTATGCCATGTTCATATGTAATGAATGACATAGGGATATTCCCTACTCACCCACACTCATGCCTAAGCCCATGAATGTGACACAAATGTCATGCTTAATATGCAATAATGCACCATGAGCCATTCAATCACATGTTCGATATGTATGAGTGTCATACGAACAATTTAACATAAACCAACTCATCCATGGTAATTTATATCATGAGCATATAAATACCGTAATCTTTCACAATGTCAACATATATCACAAGCATGTATATATGAACATTTCCTCAACACAATATCCAAGCATGTTGTACATAACTCATGCAAAACATACTTCATTCTATAATGGCATTTAAACAAACACCTTAAAGACATACAATTAAATACTCAATTTCGTACAAGCTTTGCTTAGCACCTTTGGTACCCAATTCCCACACATGATATACATTAGTGGTAATCACATAATTCAAACATGTTATTTCAATTTAATTAAAATAACATATTTCACCCATTCTAGGGAACAAATTATGCAAACACATAACATGCCCAACATTTCACAAGAGATTACTTTAAGTAATTTCTACCATTCCAAACTTGAGATAGAATTTATTCTACCATTTCAATACCCATTTCACCGAATCACAACAAAAGGCAAGTGTTAAGGTTTCTAACAACCTACCCATTTTCTCCCAATTAACAACAATAGGTAATTGATATAAACCTCTATCAATCTACCCATTTCATAAAAACATGCTAGGTTAGGAATACACCAAGAGAGGAGGGAACCCTACCTCTTGTAGCGTGAGGAATCCCCGTAGGAAACTCCAAGAAGCCAACCCAAGCCCATTCCAAGCTTCTCCAAAATTTCGGTTTCCATACCTTCGGTGAAAACCGTCGTTCTTGGTGTCCACGCGTAGCCCTCGACGCGTAGAACATCTTTTGTTCTTGGCCTGAGACGATTTGAGCACTCCACGGCCGTAGATCGTAGAGAGAAGTCGGATTTTCTCTCATTTTCCCTCTCTTCTTTTCTCTCGGCTGAAACCAGCTGAAATGGTGTGTAGAAGTCTGATTTTTCAGACTTAGGCCCCTATTTATATTTTTTGAATACTTGGCCCTCATTGCGCCACACGTCCCTCTTAATTCCGGGTCCGTTTCAACCCCGAAACGATTAATTTTTGTCCCGGTTCAAGTTCAAAATATTTAATTTGAAAATAATTTAAATTATTTTCAAATTCTCCATATTTTAACAAAATTTTCGTTTTTGGGGTCACCCGAGACTCGACCGCCTCGTAAAACGCGAAAAATCCGACTGTCTCGGAATTCGATGAAATTTTATAGGGTAACTAGATTTCGCGAGACGAATCCAACGGTGAAATCCGTTTCGTCATCCGAGATCTAGAAAAATTCAGTTTTTCAACTAGTACCGAAGTGGCAATTCACCTATTGCCCTTGTTCGTCAAAGTTTAAATTTTTCCGGGGTTTCACAGGGTGAGCCACGCTCAGTAGAGTATATCCTACAGAGGGTACTCCCCAACCTTAGTGCATATGAAATGTGCACATGCAACAATCAACAACCATTATCAATTCCAGACAAGAACATATAATTCAAGATGGGAATTCTACCATGTCATGTCATGATATGAGATGATACTCACTCATGCACTTTAACCCGAGCCCTCATCGGCTCCGACCTCACAATGCAATGCTAATGTATGATAAATCCGTCATTGATGAAATACATCCAATGATCATTTTGAAATAAAAGTCATGTGTTTATAAAACAAGATCATTGTTGGATGCTACCCATCGAATGACTATTTTATTTATAAAACAAAATCTTGTGTCTTTGTTGGGTAGCGGATCTTCGGAGTTTTATCGCCGGTTCCGCACACCGTTACATTTTTTTGGAATTTCACCACCGGAAAGTGTCTGAACCAAGTAGCCAGGTTTTTCACCCGAGGGAGAATCTAGCCCTTCTTGTTATATCTGACACAAGTTTTTCATGCAATCATGTAACTCAACGGGATCTTCGATCCAACCTCCCCGAGTCCACTTATTAACCACCAAGTAAGGTGTTTGATCAACCATTCACCCACAACTACACTCATGTCTTATGCCCATGACTGTGATGCCAATATCATGCCCAAGATGCAATGAATGCCAAATGAACAATTTAACCTTATATCAATATACGAAGGCCAATTATATCATTTGCATATAATTACCTTTATCCATCACAATGGCAATATATCAATGAACATATATCAACATTTTATACTTAACAACCAAACATAAGCATGTTATTACATAATCTATGTTAATAACACACCTTATTCACAAAGGCACAATATAAACACATAGCATGCCCACCAATACCAAATTCCAAGAAATTACACAAGTAACTTCCAAACATCAACCCAAGCTAGAAATTGGTTAAAGCCATTTCTATACCCATTTCCTCTTTTCCATAACCATAGGCAAGTTTTCATTCAATACAATATCCAAGCATGCTATACATAGTCCATGCAAAACATACTTAATTTTCACCTAGACATTTAATCAAACACCTTCAAGGCACCACTCATGTAAAAACATAATACACTCAAATTCATCATATAGCTCAAGAAATCATATTAAGTGATTTCTACACAACTATTTCAAAATATAAATTATTCTACCCATTCTTAATATCCATCTATCATAATCTTCCAAGAAATTATAAAGTAGCAACTTCTAAATGCCAATTCAACTTAGAATTTACTTTACCCAATTTCCATATCCATTTTCTACACTTCAAGTACCTATAGTTTTTCATGAAATTTGCCAAACAAGTAAATTCTACAACCCATTTCTTACAAGATTTGTTTAGCACACTTCGGTACCCATTTCCCACATTTAATGTGACGCCCCATTTTCCGGGGTCCTGTATTAACCGTTGACAACCCATCAACCCGCAGAAATACCCGTGGATGTCGCTTAACCCGACACCACATCGATAACATCCTTAAACCGAGGTTATAATCCAAAAAAATGAAAATTCGGTTCAGCATTCATTCGATCCAACCCCAGTCCAACTCCCCATGATTCATACCCCATTAGGGTCCAATTTGATCATTGGAGGGAAGGAAAAACATAGCCCAAAGGCTTGGCAAAGAAAACAAAAATAAAAAAAAATTCTGAGTTTTGATGGGCGTACCGGTACGCGTACCGGTACACTGAACCCACTGGACATCGACGTACCGGTACGCTCTGCCTTCTGTCTGTCTACGTACCGGTACGCGTACCGGTACGATTTTGCCAGTTTTGCCTTTTTCCTTTGTTTTTCACTTCCAATCCATTCTAATACATTCCTAACTCATCCAACACATGTATAATACGATTTTTCATATAATACACAACTTATTCAAGTTCCATTACATTTAATTCCATAATCTACACATCAAATGGAATTTATACAAAAGTTTTACAAAAACTCGAACTAAGGCCACATGCCGGCCCCCTTCATTCTTGATGCTCTCCAAGTGAGCCATCTGCCGGTGTAAACCCCATACCTGAAATGTTTCCCGTATAGGGTGAGCCAACGCCCAGTAAAGTAAACCCTACCAGGGCTACTCTTCCCCTAGATGCTCATGCTCATGCAACATTCATTTGCAAACAATCATTTATCGAAAGGACATGCATTCTAAGTTGGAATGCAACATACCATGCCATGAAATGAGATGTCACTCACTCATGCATTTTAACCCGAGTTCTCACCGACTCATACAACACGATGCAATGCCAAAGTGTTTCATTTCATCATTTATGTTTACATCAAATGATGTTTTGAAAACTAGGGTCTTTCTTGGGATCGGACTTCTTTATGGACTTAACCAATGGTCTTCCACACCCGTACACTTTATGGGCTCTTATACCAACGGAGTGCACCCCCCAAACACCGGGTCTTTCACCCGAGAGGTCGTCATGCCTCTTCTTGCTCATCCCGACCCAATTTATCATGCAATCAAGCGGCTTAGCTAGGTCTTCGACCCAACTTTTTCCCAAGCCATATTGTCAATCCCCAAGTGTGGTATTGACATCAACCATGCACACACACCCATGTAATGAGATGCATATGCAATGTCATGTTCCATTGCATACAACATAATGCTCAATATGCTCATGACAAACATATAAACATTTCCAATACATCAATGACAATTATATCAAAAGCACATAACTACCATATCTCATTATGTTCAATATATCATTTCATGCATATATCAACAACACTCTTCATCCAACAACCATATCCTAAGCATATGATTTCACAATCACCCAAGCATGTTATAACATAGCATCATGCAAGTAACACACACAATTTCACCTAGGCATTTTATCAAACACCTAGTAATCATTAAAGTCATGTTTTCACATAACACATTCCAAGCAACCATATAGCTCAAATGTCACCAGGTTATAAGAGAAACCACATGGAACTCCTATGTAATAACATCGAGCTAGAAGTTAGCCTAGGCCAACTCTATGCTCCCTTTCCATTACCATAACTATAGACATATATATATTTCAATACATATGCATATATAACTTTTTAACCCTTAGTCTACTAACACCTAAGGTAAAAATAGTCCCAAGTAGGAGAAACCCTACCTCTTGAAGCGTAATTCTCTCGAAGGAAGCTTCAAGAACACTTTCCAAGCCCAAGTCTAGATTTCCCCCAAATCTCCTCTCTTGGATCTTCGGTGAAATCCCTTGCTCTTGGTGTGGTTGCGTAGCCCTCGTCGATGTGATCGACTTTAGCTCTTGGTTCGACGGAATCTGAGTGACGGAACTCCGGGAATCGACGGAGGAAGCTTGGAGTTTTAGGTTTTCTCTCTTTTCTCTCTTCTCTCTCTCTTGGCCGGCCAAACAAGAACACAAGGGGCAAAAATAAATCTGATTTTCTAGATATTTACCCCTATTTATAGTTTTAAATACTCGGCCTACGTCGTGCCACGTGTCCCTCGCTTAATCGGGTTCGATTTCGTCCCGAAACGATTTATTTGGTCCCGGTTTAAGTTCAAAATTAATTTTATTTAAACTTAAACTTAATTTTAAGGAAATTTTATAAAACTCATTTATGGGGACGTTCGTGAGGTCATTCGCCACGTAGTCGCCTCGAACGACGTGCAAAATCCGACTATCTCGGAATTCGACGAAATTTGACAAGGTGACTCGTTTTCGCGATACGAATTCAACAGCGAACTCTGTTTCCTCATTCGAGGTCTAAAACATGAGTATTTTAAATACGCATTATAGTGGCAAATTACTATTTTGCCCTTTTTAAAAAAAAAATCCAAATTTCCCGGGTTTTACATTCTTCCCCCCTTAAAAAGAATTTCGTCCCCGAAATTCACGTACACATACATGCAATCTCATGCATATGCTACAGTCATGTAATGGTAAATGACTATAAAAACGTACCTCTATCCTCAAACAAGAAAGGATAATTGGCACGTACGGTGTCCTCGCGCTCCCAT
Organism: Ilex aquifolium; assembly: GCA_951799425.1. Lineage (NCBI taxonomy): Eukaryota > Viridiplantae > Streptophyta > Magnoliopsida > Aquifoliales > Aquifoliaceae > Ilex > Ilex aquifolium. Next base: position 16,879,566 of record OX637399.1, read on the forward strand.
GTTGCCTCTTCCACTCCCCGGTGCTGCCACAACACCTTCACTAGCCTCACAGTCTTGCCTCACAAAACCTGATCCCGGCTATCCATGATACGCACCGGTCCCTCCTCGAAGGTCCCATCCGCATCAACAATAAGCTCGCCCCAATCCACCACATGAGTCGGATCTGGAGTATACTTCCGGAGCATAGAGACATGAAACACCGCGTGAACACCCGATAAATTTGGCGGCAACGCCAACCGATAAGCAACTGTACCCACCCTCTCGAGTACCTCGAAGGGCCCGATGTATCTCGGCGACAGTTTTCCTCGCTTACCAAACCGGACCACTCCTCTTTTAGGCATAACCTTCAAGAAGACATGATCTCCCACCTCAAACTCTAGAGGTCGTCGTCGTCTATCGGCGTAGCTCTTCTGCCGGCTCTGAGCCGTGAGAAGACGCTTCCGTATCAAGTCCACCTTCTCTGAGGTGTCTCTAACTAAATCCGGACCCGTAGCAGGTCTCTCCCCAACCTGTGTCCAACAAACTGGAGATCGACATGGCCTCCCATATAGTGCCTCGTAGGGTGTCATCTGTATGCTCGCCTGATAACTATTGTTATAGGCGAACTCCACCAAGGGTAAGTGATCTTCCCAGCTACCCTTGAGATCTAGGACACATGCCCGCAACATGTCCTCTAATGTCTGGATAGTCCTCTCTGACTGACCATCCGTCTGGGGATGAAAAACAGTGCTCATCATCAACTGAGTCCCCATGGCTCGCTGGAAACTCTCCCAAAAATGAGATGTGAATCTGGGATCCCGATCCGATACTATAGATACGGGCACCCCATGCAATCGGACAATCTCTCGTATATATAACTTGCAGAATTCCTCCAATGTGAAGGTCATCCGCACAGCCAAAAAGTGTGTCGACTTGGTAAGCCGGTCCACTATCACCCACACCGCATCATGTCCCCGCGATGTCCGTGGCAAATGAGTCACAAAATCCATCGTGACATGCTCCCACTTCCACTCAGCTACCTCCAAAGGCTGGAGTAATCCCGCTGGTCTCTGGTGTTCAGCCTTCACTTGCTGACATGTGAGACATCTACCAACAAATTCACCAACTTGTCCCTTCATCCCACTCCAATAATACTGACGACGAAGATCATGATACATCTTCGTGCCCCCTGGATGAACCGCAAAACGAGAACAATGAAATTCCCTAAGAATCTCCTCTCTTAGATCCGCCAACTGAGGAACCACAACCCTTCCTCGATACCGAAGACTACCATCCGAGTGAATGGCCCAGCCCTCGTCACCTGTACCTGCCTGTACACGGTCCCGAATGGACAATAGTTCCGTGTCCTGACTCTGGGACTCAACAACCTTGCTCAGCAGGGAAGGCGTAGCCACCAAACTCCCCAAAATACCCTGAGCCTGACCCATATAACATAGCCCGAACTGTCCCACAGTCTCGAGCATCCGCCACTCTCGGGAAGCCATACTAGCCAAGACTCCCCGTGACTTCCGGCTGAGTGCGTCAGCGACCACATTTGCCTTACCGGGATGGTAATGCAAAGTGAAGTCATAGTCCTCTAGAAACTCCATCCACCTGCGTTGCCTCATATTGAGGTCCCGTTGTGTAAAGATGTACTTCAGACTTTTATGGTCTGAAAATACCTCAAACTGATCACCGTATAAGTAGTGGCGCCAAGCCTTCAAGGCAAAGACAATGGCCGCCAACTCCATATCATGCGTGGGGTAATTCTGCTCGTGGGTCTTTAACTGCCGGGAACCATAAGCTACCACTCTCCCGGACTGCATCAAAACGCATCCAAGTGCGTCCTTAGAGGCATCACAATACACTGTGTACCCCTGTCCCCTTTCTGGAACTATCAGTATAGGAGCGGAAGTAAGCCTCTTCTTCAACTCCTGAAATGCCTTCTCGCAAGAATCATTCCACTCAAACTTGACCTCTTTCCGGGTCAACCTAGTCATAGGGGAAGCTAGTCGGGAGAAGTCCTCAATGAACCTCCTGTAATACCCTGCCAATCCCAAGAAACTACGTATCTCGAAGACTGACTTCGGCCTCTCCCAATTCATGATTGCCTCCACCTTCTCCGGGTCTACGGATACACCCGAAGCCGATACCACATGTCCCAAAAACTTTACCTCATTCAACCAAAATTCACACTTACTGAACTTGGCATATAACTGATGGTCTCTCAAGATCTGAAGAACGATCCTCAAGTGACCCTCATGCTCCTCCTCAGACTTGGAGTAAATCAAGATGTCGTCAACAAAAACCACGACAAACTGATCAAGGTAGGGTTGGAACACCCTATGCATGAGATCCATGAATGCCGCTGGGGCGTTCGTGAATCCGAAAGGCATGACAGTGAACTCGAAATGCCCATATCGCGTTCGAAACGCCGTCTTAGGGATATCTGTCTCCCTAACTCTCAACTGATGGTAACCGGTGCGGAGATCTATCTTGGAGTAGACCCGCGCCCCTCTCAGCTGATCAAACAAGTCATTAATCCTCGGCAAAGGGTACCTATTCTTGATAGTAACCCTATTCAACTGCCGGTAGTCTATACATAGTCGAATGGTTTTGTCCTTCTTCTTTGCAAATAACACCGGAGCGCCCCAAGGTGAGGTACTCAGTCTAATGAAACCCCGGTCCAACAATTCCTGCAATTGGACCTTGAGTTCTTGCAACTCAGCAGGCGCCATCCTATGTGGAGTCATAGAAATGGGTGATGTACCAGGATGCAACTCTATATTAAAATCTACATCCCTATGTGGAGGTAATCCCGGAAGTTCACCCGGAAAAACATCCTCATAATCACACACAACCCGAGGCAGACCAAACTCCTGTCTCGCCTCGTCCTCCAGGGTAAGGCTTGCTAGCCAACCCATCAACTGTCCGTGCCATCTAGAGTCGTACACGGCTTGAGGTAAAGCATCGTGCTTATCCCCCTGAAACCTGAAACAAACCCCATCCGATGTGTAAGCAGTAACCCGCTTCCGGTCACAATCAATGACGACTCGGTGTGCCGCCAACCAATCCATTCCCAGTATTACATCGAACTCCGACATGTCCATGACCCGAAGGTCCACAGTGAGTAGAATCCCTGAGATCTCTAGCTCACAACCCCGACATATCTGATCAATTCTCACCCTAGCACCTAGGGGAGAACTCACATGTAATGGTTCTTCTAAAGTCTCAACCTCTAAACCCAAGTCTTTCACACAAGATGCAGAAATGAATGAATGCGATGCACCAGAGTCAAATAATACTCTTGCCCATAAACGAGAGAGTAGAAATGTACCTGTATCACCGACTGATCTGCCGGCTCAGTCTGTGGCATAATGGCGTAGACACGCCCCTGGGTCCCTGAAGTCCCGGCCTGTGAACCCTGGCCTCGCCCTCTACCCATGCCTTGGCCCATCTGGCCAGCTTGCGGTGTTCGCTCTCGGAAAGTAGTAGGGCCTTGTGCAGCACCCTGTGATTGGTACTGGCTCCTTTGACCCATGGAGGGGTAAGGAGGAACAAACTGTGTCTGCGGCTGTCCCACAGAAGACTGGGATTGAGATGTCCCATAGCTCTGGGATCCCTGCAGTCGAGGACACTCCTTCTTTATGTGACCCGGCTGGTGACAAAAATAACAAGTCTTCTGACCCGTCTGGAAGGCGGTCCTGAAGTTTCCCCCGTCTTGGAAGAATCGACCCCGGCCTTGGCCTTGATAGCCGCGGCTCTGCCCTTGAACTCCCTGCGGAACATAAGTCCTTTGTTTCTTTCCCGCACTAGAAGAAGAGGATTGACCCTCCTTCTTTTTGTCCTTAACACCCGCTTCTCGGATGTTGCGCGCATCCTCCACCTCTCTCTCGATAGCCATTGCAGTCTTGACCATCGAATCGAGGTCTTGCAGGAGAAGTCCCACAATCTTGCCTCGAATGGACAACTTCAGTCCATCTTCGAACTTACGTACCTTGGCCACGTCTGAGGCCACATAGTCATCAGCAAAACGGGCCAACTCCGTGAATTTGGCCACGTATTCTAGCACATTCATATTTCCCTGCTTCAATTCTAGGAACTCCTTGGCCTTAGCATGTCGAGCAGTTGCTGGGAAATATTTTCCCATATAGAGCTCTCGGAACTCTGCCCAAGTCATGGCCTCCAAATTTCTGGAGTCCTTCACCCAATCCCACCATAGCTGGGACTCTCCCTCCAGCTGAAAAGTTGCCAGAGTTATCTTGGTGGCATCGGAAGTGATCTCCATAGCCCTCAAGATCTTCTCCACTTGCCGAATCCAACGATCTGCTACCATTGGATCCGCACCTCCCAGAAAAACCGGAGGATGATGGGCTTTGAACTTCTGGAGGTTACTCGAGCCTCCTTGTCCCATGTTTGCACCCGTCTGTGCAATGGTAGCGGCTATAGCACTAGCCTGTGCAATAGTCGCCGCCGCCTCACCAATAGCCTCTGCAAAGGCTTGGTGATCAAAGGCCGGAGGTGGTTGGTTATTCCACCTACCGCCTCAGCGTCCACGCCCTCTATATGCCATCTACATAAGTCAAATAGCAATATAGTTTTACAAGGCATCCCAAAAATAGGAATCAATACTCACACATAAAGAGTTTCCGAATCGTCTCACTAGGGAAGCATATTCCTTTCCTTAGTAGACATTTATACCATGAACCCTCCCGTTCATTTGTTTTCCCACTCCCAAGGTTATGTTTCCTAACCCTAGTGTGTTCGTTTCCATATACATTCTACGATGTATATTATCCACATAGCACATAGCACATAGCACATAACATGTAGCATTTAAACACATAAGATGAAATGCACAATGCATGCAATGGTCTAGACCCAATGCCCATCAAGCTTAGGTTTTCGAATTAGCTAGGGCTCTAAACCTCGTTCTCCCTTGCAATGGAAGATGGTAGACTCATTTCCCACAAGACCACATATGATCTATGGCCTATGCTCTGATACCAAGCTGTGACGCCCCATTTTCCGGGGGTCCTGTATTAACCGTTGACAACCCATCAACCCGCGGAAATACCCGTGGATGTCGCTTAACCCGACACCACATCGATAACATCCTTAAACCGAGGTTATAATCCAAAAAAATGAAAATTCGGTTCAGCATTCATTCGATCCAACCCCAGTCCAACTCCCCATGATTCATACCCCATTAGGGTCCAATTTGATCATTGGAGGGAAGGAAAAACATAGCCCAAAGGCTTGGCAAAGAAAACAAAAATAAAAAAAAATTCTGAGTTTTGATGGGCGTACCGGTACGCGTACCGGTACACTGAACCCACTGGACATCGACGTACCGGTACGCGTACCGGTACGCTCTGCCTTCTGTCTGTCTACGTACCGGTACGCGTACCGGTACGATTTTGCCAGTTTTGCCTTTTTCCTTTGTTTTTCACTTCCAATCCATTCTAATACATTCCTAACTCATCCAACACATGTATAATACGATTTTTCATATAATACACAACTTATACAAGTTCCATTACATTTAATTCCATAATCTACACATCAAATGGAATTTATACAAAAGTTTTACAAAAACTCGAACTAAGGCCACATGTCGGCCCCCTTCATTCTTGATGCTCTCCAAGTGAGCCATCTGCCGGTGTAAACCCCATACCTGAAATGTTTCCCGTATAGGGTGAGCCAACGCCTAGTAAAGTAAACCCTACCAGGGCTACTCTTCCCCTAGATGCTCATGCTCATGCAACATTCATTTGCAAACAATCATTTATCGAAAGGACATGCATTCTAAGTTGGAATGCAACATACCATGCCATGAAATGAGATGTCACTCACTCATGCATTTTAACCCGAGTTCTCACCGACTCATACAACACGATGCAATGCCAAAGTGTTTCATTTCATCATTTATGTTTACATCAAATGATGTTTTGAAAACTAGGGTCTTTCTTGGGATCGGACTTCTTTATGGACTTAACCAATGGTCTTCCACACCCGTACACTTTATGGGCTCTTATACCAACGGAGTGCACCCCCCAAACACCGGGTCTTTCACCCGAGAGGTCGTCATGCCTCTTCTTGCTCATCCCGACCCAATTTATCATGCAATCAAGCGGCTTAGCTAGGTCTTCGACCCAACTTTTTCCCAAGCCATATTGTCAATCCCCAAGTGTGGTATTGACATCAACCATGCACACACACCCATGTAATGAGATGCATATGCAATGTCATGTTCCATTGCATACAACATAATGCTCAATATGCTCATGACAAACATATAAACATTTCCAATACATCAATGGCAATTATATCAAAAGCACATAACTACCATATCTCATTATGTTCAATATATCATTTCATGCATATATCAACAACACTCTTCATCCAACAACCATATCCTAAGCATATGATTTCACAATCACCCAAGCATGTTATAACATAGCATCATGCAAGTAACACACACAATTTCACCTAGGCATTTTATCAAACACCTAGTAATCATTAAAGTCATGTTTTCACATAACACATTCCAAGCAACCATATAGCTCAAATGTCACCAGGTTATAAGAGAAACCACATGGAACTCCTATGTAATAACATCGAGCTAGAAGTTAGCCTAGGCCAACTCTATGCTCCCTTTCCATTACCATAACTATAGACATATATATATTTCAATACATATGCATATATAACTTTTTAACCCTTAGTCTACTAACACCTAAGGTAAAAATAGTCCCAAGTAGGAGAAACCCTACCTCTTGAAGCGTAATTCTCTCGAAGGAAGCTTCAAGAACACTTTCCAAGCCCAAGTCTAGATTTCCCCCAAATCTCCTCTCTTGGATCTTCGGTGAAATCCCTTGCTCTTGGTGTGGTTGCGTAGCCCTCGTCGATGTGATCGACTTTAGCTCTTGGTTCGACGGAATCCGAGTGACGGAACTCCGGGAATCGACGGAGGAAGCTTGGAGTTTTAGGTTTTCTCTCTTTTCTCTCTTCTCTCTCTCTTGGCCGGCCAAACAAGAACACAAGGGGCAAAAATAAATCTGATTTTCTAGATATTTACCCCTATTTATAGTTTTAAATACTCGGCCTACGTCGTGCCACGTGTCCCTCGCTTAATCGGGTTCGATTTCGTCCCGAAACGATTTATTTGGTCCCGGTTTAAGTTCAAAATTAATTTTATTTAAACTTAAACTTAATTTTAAGGAAATTTTATAAAACTCATTTATGGGGACGTTCGTGAGGTCATTCGCCACGCAGTCGCCTCGAACGACGTGCAAAATCCGACTATCTCGGAATTCGACGAAATTTGACAAGGTGACTCGTTTTCGCGATACGAATTCAACAGCGAACTCTGTTTCCTCATCCGAGGTCTAAAATATGAGTATTTTAAATACGCATTATAGTGGCAAATTACTATTTTGCCCTTTTTAAAAAAAAAAATCCAAATTTCCCGGGTTTTACATTTAATATACACTAGTGGTGCATTAAACAAGAGAATTTATCTCAAGTCATGCTACCCATTCTCAATACCCATTTCACTAAAACAACAACAATAGGCAAGTGACATATAGTTCTATACACCTACCCATTCCATATCACATTCCTAGGTTGAGAGAAAACCTAAGTAGGAGGGAACCTTACCTCTTGAAGCATAAAACACTTGTAGGAAGCTTCAAGAACACGATTCAAGCCCAAACCTTTGATTTCTCCAAAATTTCGTCTTTGGATCTTCGGTGAAATCAGCTCTTTTTGGTACGTAGGCGTAGCCCTTGTCGAGGAGATCGACTTTGATTCTTGGCTCGAGTTGATTCGAGCGACGGAGAGGCGTAAATCGTAGCAAGAAGCCTTAATTTCTCTCTTTTTTTCTCTTCTCTTCTTCACACGTTAAATCCACTGGTTTCAGCAGAAAGATCATTGAAAAAATCAGATTTTTGACCCCTATTTATAATTTTAAAGCTTGGCCCAAGTCGCGCCACACGCTCCCCCCTTCCCGCGTCTGTTTTCGCCCCGAAACGATCAAATTTCATATCGGTTTAAGCTCAAAATATTTTATATGAACTTTATTTAAATTATTTTCCAGCTTTCATAATTTTAATAAAAATTTCGTTTTTGGGGTCACCCGACACCCGTCGCCTTGAAAAACGTGAAAAATCCGACTATTTCAGAATTCGACGAAATTTGTCTGGGTAACTAGATTTCGCGAGACGAATCCAACGGTGAGGTCGGTTTCTTCATCCGAGTTCTCAAAAAATAAGGATTCTCAACCCGCACCGTAGTGGTAATTTACCGTTTTACCCTTTCTCATAAAAAGTTCAAATTTTCCTGGGTTTTACATTCTTCCTCCCCTTAAAAGAATTTCGTCCCCGAAATTCACACACATATGTACATTTAACCATGTGCATATGCAACAATCATATAATACTAATGACTATAAGAATGTACCTCCATCCTCGAATAAGAAAGGATAACTGGTACGTATAGTGTCCTCACACTCCCATGTCGCCTCTCTACACCTCGGTGCTGCCACCGCACCTTCACTAGCCTCACGGTCTTGCCTCGCAAAACCTGCTCCTGGCTATCCATGATACACACCGGTCCCTCCTGGAAGGTCCCATCCGCATCAACAATCAACTCACCCCAATCCACTACATGTGTCGGATCTGGAGTATACTTCCGGAGCATAGGGACATGGAACACCGCGTGAACACTCGATAGATTTGGCTGTAACATCAACCGGTAAGCAACTGTACCAACCCTCTCGAGTACCTCGAAGGGCCCGATATATCTCCGCGACAGCTTTCCCCGCTTGCCGAACCTGACCACTGTAGTGTAGCCCGAACTGTCCCACAGTCTCGAGCATCTGTCACTCCCGGAAAGCTACACTAACCAAGACTCCCCGGGACTTTCGGCTGAGTGCATCAGCCACCACATTTGCCTTACCAGGGTGGTAATGCAAAATGAAGTCATAGTCCTCTAGATACTTCATCCACCTGCGTTGCCTCATGTTGAGATCCCATTGTGTAAAGATGTACTTCAGACTTTTGTGGTCCGAAAACATCTCGAACTGCTCACCGTATAGATAGTGGCGCCAAGCCTTCAAGACAAAGACTATGGCCACCAACTCCATGTCGTGCGTAGGATAGTTCTGCTCGTGATTCTTCAACTGTCGAGAACCATAAGCCACCACCTTTCCGGACTGCATCAATACACATCCAAGTCCGTCCTTGGAGGCATCAAAATACACTGTATAGCTGTGATGGTCATCAGAGCCTAAGCTATACCATGGACTCTAAACCTTTTTTGCTCTCACAATGGAAGATGATAGACTCATTTCCCCCAAGGCCCATACAAGACCTATGGCCTATGCTCTGTTGGTGCCATTCTATGACGAGTCATAGAAATAGGCGATGTACTGGGTTGCAACTTAATAGTGAAGTCTACATCCCTATGTGGAGGTAATCCCGGTAGTTCGTCCGGAAAAATGTCCTCATATTCACAAACCACCCGAGGTAGACTCAACTCTTGTCTCGCCTCGTCCTCCAGGGTAAGGCTTGCTAGCCAACCTATCAACTGCCCGTGGCAATGGGAATTATATACTACTTGGGGTAAAACATCGTGTTTCTCCCCTTGGAACTTGAAACAAACACCCTCCGGTGTGTAGGCAGTGACCTTCTTACGATCATAATCAATGATGACTCGGTGTGCCGCCAACTAATCCATCCCAAGGATGACATCAAACTCTGACATGTCCAGGACCCTAAGGTCCACGGTGAGTAGAATCCTTGAGATCCCTAACTCACAACCGACATATCTGATCAAAACATACCTTAGCCCTTAGGGTTGAATTTACCCATAAGGACTCTTCTAGGGTTGCGATATCTAAATCTATATCATGCACAAGAACTTGAAAATGACGGTATGTGACATGCTCAAATCAAATAACACGTATGCCCATAATTAAGGAATAAGAGATGTAATGTGGGTCGCAGACTGATCTATCGGCTCATTCTGAGGTGTGATGGCGTATACTCGCCCCTGGGCCGCCGAAGTCCCGGGCTGCATGCCCTGTCCTCGGCCTCGGCCCATGTCCTGGCCCATCTGGCCTGATTGTGGGATCCTCGCACGTGAAGTAGTAGGGGCCTATGCAGCACCCTGGAACTAATACTGGCTTCCCTGGCCCATGGTGGGGTAGGGAGGAACCAAGTATGTTTGTGGCTGCCCCGCTGATGACTGGGACTGAGACACCACATAACTCTGGGATCCCTTCCTCTGAGGACAATCTCGCCTCATGTGACCTGGCTGGTGGTAATGATAGCAAGTTCTCTGACATGCCTGATAGGAAGGCTTATGATTTCTCCTACCTTGGCCTTGGTCCACATCCTGGTTCATCCGGCCTGATTGCGGAGTACTCGCACGTGAAGTACTAGGGGCTTGGACAACACTCTGTAGTTGGAACAGATCTCCCTGGTCCATAATGGGACAGGGAGGAACAACGTGTGCTTGTGTGAGTCCCACTGACGACTGGGATTGAGACGTTTCGGAACTCCGTGAGGTTTGCCTCAGGGGGCAATTCTTCCTCACATGGCCCGGTTGTCGACAATAGAAACATGTCTTCTGGCCTCCTTGAAAAGTTCCCTTGAATTTCTTCCCTCCTTAGGACAAATGACTCTGGGCTTGGGCTTGCCCCTGTGATAAGTGCGTAATTTTGCATATTTCATGGCCTCATTGCAAGCATTTCAACTCAACTTTTGCATATAAGTGCTTAGAAGTTAGCCGTTTTGAACTATAATGTTGATATTTTGATGTTGCAACCTTTTATAGCTTAAATGATTGATTTTAGGACATTGCAACCTTGATGGATGTATGGTGAAGGCATGGACACAATACATGAAGAATTGGAGGCTTAAAAGTGAAGAAATCAAGAAGGCATTGGTGCTTGGGAACAAGGGCATCAGCAGCCACATCGTTTGGAAGTACTGCCTCGGAGTTCCTCCATTTTGACCATGATATACTAAGAATTTGAAAAAGTGAAAAACATGAAAGTTGTAGATCTGGGTGTCTTCTATTTTGTGTCAAAATTTCAGCTCAATCGGATGGTTGGATCAAAATTTATGCCAATTCTACGACAACTGGTCCAGAGCAGACAGCTACCGCATGACTACCGGTAGCCGATTGCTTCTGGAGTTGCTGCTACCGCCGAGCTACCGGTAGTTGATTGCCCAGAATGCCGAAAACAGCCTGTAACTCAACTTTGAGGCTTGGGGGTCCCACCTACACTTCTCCCACGCCTATCCCAACATTTCCTTACACAACCACATCCCTCCTACACCCTATTGGAAGACTAAAGAGGCTTGGCATTGAATGAAGAGGAGAGAGAAGTGGGCTGCCATATGGGGTTGCAGGCTAGCCTGTCAAGACCCAATCAACTCAGCCCCCCTTTTGTGTAAGGTCTGCACACAGCTAAGGGGGAGCCTCATGCACGAAATTGGAGGTCTCCCACACACCATTATATTCAGCATTACACATTGGATGGGGAGTTGGCTACCTAAGCTTAGGATTAGTTTTTTTTGGAGCTCCAAAGAGGAAGATGATGAATAGTGACGTTTTTGCATTTTCTTCTCCATTCAAGTTGTAGAAATCTTTTTTAATCTCTTGTAAGGATCTTCTAAGTTTAATTTATTGTCTTTAATCCCATTCCTTTCAAGTACATTGCAACTTTAGTTACATGTTCTAGCTTTCACCATTGTTGTATGAGTCTTTCCACTTCAAGCTTTGCTTAAAATGGGTATTGAATGTTTTTGTTCATAGCTTTAGATTTCTTGCTTCAAGTTTAGTCTCATGCTTTAAAGCTTCATTTCTATACAATGTCTTTCATTTACATTATGCTTGTCTTTCCTTTACGCATTTTTAATATGAGTAGCTAGGATTTAAGTTGGTTAATCCAAGGGAAAATTCCTCTTGGGAATACCATTTTCAACTCTTCTTCATTCCTCCCTTTAGAGTCAAATGGTTCGGTTTGACGGGGTTGAGAGTGGATGAGTTGGTGAGCCTTTGATATTCCGTAGGTTTAGTCACGGTTTATGCTTAGATACTCACCAATCTCGTCCCTAGCTTCCCTCGAATCAATCGTTCATTCATGCTCAATCGGAGGAAGGCTTTGAGTTGATTTGGTATTCCCATTGGAATGAACCCTTTGGATTAGCCAACACTTGCTTTATTTGCATTTTCATTTACAAACCAAACACAAAACTCAAACAAAAGATTTTACATTTTCTTTTCACTTTTGCAAAATCACTTTCACAAAACTCCCTTTCCTTCCCTGAGGAGACGACCTTGGAATACTCTTCCAAGTAAAACACCGACAACGAAAGACTCCTTGCGATTGGGGAGCACTTTTGTTCACCACACACGCATTTCATTTCATACATTTTGTTCATCACATTTCCATCCACCACCATTCCGTTGTTGCCTAATCTTTTGCATCATTCCGAGGGAGAGTGACACTCCCCCATTCCTATAATCCATACACACAGGATGATGTTACGAGATTAGGAACGACGTAATTATCAATCAATCACCCTGTGATCCTTATGGGCTAGATGTCTTCTGCTTTTTCCATGAACGTTGGTGGTCCATGGAACTTAAACTCCCTTGGATGGCTTGAGCCCCTTGGCTCATATTGGCGCTTGCCTGCGCTAGGTTAGTAGTCATCTTACCTATAACCTCTATAAAGGCTTGTTGGTCAAAGGTCGATGATGGTTGGTCATTGTTCCACCCACCGCCTCGGCGTCCTCTTCCTCTATATGCCATCTACACACATGTCAAATAGCAATAGAGCACTCACTTAGTATCCCAAAGTAGGGATCAAAGTTGAACATTTGAGATTTCTCTCATTGTGTCACTAGTAGAGCGTGTGCCACCACTAGTAGACATTTACACCCTGAACCATCCCGTTCATTCTTTTTCTGACCCCCAAGGTTATGTTCTCTAACCCTAGTGTCTCTTTTCCATATACACTTCACCATGCATATACTTCACATAACATATAACACATAACATGTAGCATATTAAAGCATATAACATGAGATGCACAATGAATGCAACGGTCTAGACCCATGCCCATCAAGCCCTAGGTAATTCGTATACCTAAGCTCTAATACCAAGCTGTGACACCCCAAAATTCAGGTGTCCATAATTAACCCATGATAAACTCGAATTAAACTAAGATATCAATATGCTCTGATACCAAGCTGTGACGCCCCAAAAACCGAGGGTCCTTTGTCAACTCGTTGATTACCCATCAACCCGAAAAATACCAGTGGATACCGTGTAACTCTATCACGCCATTATGGCCCATTTACAGGGATCCATAATTTAACAAAATTCGGGCAGAGTCTCCTTTGTATGGGGAGCTCTACCCAAAACACAACCTACGCAATTATACAATATTGACCACACCGGGTCTATTTATCCATACTCATTGAACACAACGGGTCCATTTATAACCATCCAATACATGCATAATGAAGTTTTTCAAACAAAATATAGTCCACATAAGTTCGGTTACAGTCCCTTTCATAAAATTACATGCCAAAGCTAGATTTCTCCAAAAGTTTTACAAAATGAGTTACAAAAGCCACAAGTCGGCTTTCTTCACCATTGAGGCTCTAAAGGTGAGCCATCCACTGACGTATATCTCGTACCTGAAATATGCATGTGACACCCCAAAATCCGGGGGTCCCGTTGATAACTCATCAACCCGCGGAAATACCCGTGGAATCGCTCAACCCGACACCACGTCAAGAATATCTTCAAAATCGGGATTATACCCCATAGTGAAAATTCGGTTCGACGTTCATTTGCTTCAATTAAAGTTCCATACACCATGATTGGTATCCCATTAGGGTCCACTTTGATCATTTAAAGTAAGGAAATTCATGACCCAAAGACTTGGCAAAACATTTGAAAATTTCAGATTTTTGTACCGACTACCTGTCGGCTACCGGTAGTTGTTTCCTACTGGAAAACAACTACCTGTTGACTACCGATAGCTAAAGGCAGATTTTGCCCATTTCATTAGTTTTTCATTTCCAACCCCTTTTAAACTCTTCCAAACTCCTACCAAACATATATAATGAAAATTCCCACATTATACATAGTCCATCCAAGTCATATTACATACAACTTCATACATTCATAATTCAAAATATAATGTTTTACAATATTTACATGTCATAAACCATTTTAAAACAAAAGGTTTACAAAATCTTGAGATAAGGCGACACATAGGCCCCCTTCACCCTTGATGCTCTCCATGGGAGCCAATCGCCGGCGTAAACCCGACACCTGAAAATTGTTTCCCGTATAGGGTGAGCACAACGCCCAGTAGAGATAAACCTATAGAGGTTACTCTTCCCCTAGATGCACATGCTCATGTAATCATCACATAAACATATAACTAAACATTTCTCATACTTATGCATTCTATGATGGAATGCAACAATGCTATGCCATGGAATGAAGTGACACTCACCCATGCGTTTCAACCCGAGTCCTCACCGACTCACACAACACAATGCAACGCCAAAGTGTAATGCAACCCGTCTATTGACGGAAAAATCCTTCCAATGATCGTTATGAAATCCGATCATTATTGGAATCTACCCATTGAATGGGTGTTTTTTTATAACCAAATCCTTGTGTTTTCTTTGGGCAACGAATTTTCGGAGTTACACCGCCGGCTCCGTGAACCGTGCCACTTTTCTGGAATTTCACCGCCGGCCAAGTGACTGAACCAAGTGGTTTAGGGCTTTTCACCCAAGGAAGTCACCATGCCCTTCTTGCTATACCCAACACAAGTTTTCCTTATGCAATGCAATCATGTGACTCCATGTGACCATCGGTCCACATTTCCAAGCCCACATATCAACCACCAAACAAGGTGTTGATTATATCCATGCATCTCCCACACACCAACACTCATGCAATAGTCCCATGAATGTGATGCCATGAAAATGCTCAAAATGCAATAACTACCACATGAGCAATGTATCCACATGTTCAACATGTCATAACTTCATGGGAATTATATCAAGTGCATATAACTACCAAACTCATATTCATGTCAACATATCAAAGTCATGCATAATTTCAATTGTCTCTATACACATAAACATGTTATCACAATATCATTGAAATAACCTCATTTCATCAACCAAGACATTTAAACAAACACCTTAAAGGCATACAATATATTTACACACAATTCATGCCCACATTCATCAAATCCCAAGGAGAATTCACACATGTAATTCTCTATAGTTAATTTCAAGGTTGAATTTGTTAAGAATACTTTCCAAACACACTTCCTCATCCCAAATTCATGGAACCATGCATATCTATATATAAATATATATATATATATATATATATATATATATATATATATATATATATATATATATATATATATATATATATACACTTATCTACATCTAGAACAAGAATAGACCAAAGTAGAAGAACCCCTACCTCAATAGAGATGTAGGCAATCTCTATACACCAAAATCACTCAAAAACCAAGACTTTTCCCAAACTTCACATTTGGATCTTCGGTGAAACGCCTTGTTTTTGGTACGTAGTCGAAGCCCTCGACGAGTAGATCACTTCTCCCTTCTAGCTCGACGGAATCCGAGCGACGGTTGTCGGAGAAATCGCCGGAGAAAGGCTTAAGAAAACCATTTTCTCTTTCCTCTCTTTCTCTCTCTCTTTGAACGGCTGAACAAGGCTCAAGTGGGCTTAGAAAATCTGATTTTTCTGATATTTTAGCCGTATTTATAATTTTAAATGTGTGGTCTACATCGCACTGCTCGTTTATCACTTTCGGGCCCGTTTTTCGTCCCGAAATGACTCATTAAGTCCCGGATTAAGTCCAAATAAATTTTATTGGAACTTTAACTTAATTTTAAGGAAATTTTATAATTCTCGTTTTTGGGGACCTTTCAAAGGTCAATCGCCACGCAGTCGTCTCGAAGTACGTGTAGAAATCCGACTATCTCGGAATTCAACGAAATTTCTGGTGGTCACTAGATTTCGCGTTGCGAATCCAACGACGCACTC
This sequence comes from Ilex aquifolium, assembly GCA_951799425.1. Taxonomy (NCBI): domain Eukaryota; kingdom Viridiplantae; phylum Streptophyta; class Magnoliopsida; order Aquifoliales; family Aquifoliaceae; genus Ilex; species Ilex aquifolium. The sequence continues at coordinate 16,895,685 of OX637399.1, forward strand.
CGTTTCCTCATCTGAGGTCTAGAACATATGTATTTTAAATACGCACAGTAGTGGCAAATGACTATTTTGCCCTTTTCAGAAAAAAAAATTCAAATTTTCCCGGGTTTCACATTCTCCCCCCCTTAAAAGAATTTCGTCCCCGAAATTCACATACACATATACATTTAATAGCATGCATATGCAACAAGTAATGTACTCTCAATACCAAGCTGTAAGTATGAAAATGTACCTCTATCCTCAAATAGGAAAGGGTAATTGGCACGTATGGTGTCCTCACGCTCCCATGTTGCCTCCTCTACTCCCCGGTGCTGCCAAAGCACCTTCACTAGCCTCACGGTCTTGCCTCGCAAAACCTGTTCCCGGCTGTCCATGATACGCACCGGTCCCTCCTCGAAGGTCCCATCAGTATCAACCACAAGCTCGCCCCAATCCACCACATGAGTAGGATCTGGGGTGTACTTCTGGAGCATAGAGACATGGAATACCGCGTGAACACCCACTAAATCAGGCGGTAACGCCAATCGGTAAGCGACTGTACCCACCCTCTCAAGTATCTCAAAAGGCCCGATATACCTCGGTGACAGCTTTCCTCGCTTGCCGAACCTGACCACTCCTCTTGTAGGCATCACCTTCAAGAAGACATGATCACCCACCTCAAACTCTAGAGGTCTCCGCCGTCTATCGGCGTAGCTCTTCTGCCGGCTCTGAGCCGTGAGAAGACGCTTCCGTATCAAGTCCACCTTCTCTGAGGTGTCTCTAATCAACTCTGGACCCGTAGAGGGTCTCTCTCCAACCTCCGTCCAACAAACCGGAGATCTACAAAGCCTCCCATATAATGCCTCATAGGGTGCCATCTGTATGCTCGCCTGATAACTATTGTTATAGGCAAACTCTACCAAGGGTAAGTGATCTTCCCAGCTTCCCTTGAGATCTAGGACGCATGCCCGCAGCATGTCCTCTAGTGTCTGGATAGTCCTCTCTGACTGACCATCCGTCTGGGGATGAAAAGCAGTGCTCATCATCAACTGAGTTCTCATAGCTCGCTGGAAACTCTCCCAAAAATGAGATGTGAATCTGGGGTCCCGATCCGATACTATAGATACGGGCACCCCATGCAATCGGACAATCTCCCGTATATATAACCTACAGAATTCCTCCAGTGTGAAGGTCATCCGCACAGCCAAGAAGTGTGCCGACTTCGTAAGCCGGTCCACTATCACCCACACCGCATCATGTCTCCGCGATGTTCGTGGCAAGTGAGTCACAAAATCCATCGTGACATGCTCCCACTTCCACTCAGCTACCTCCAAAGGCTGGAGTAATCCCGCTGGTCTCTGGTGTTCAGCCTTCACTTGCTGACATGTGAGACATCTACCAACAAATTCACCAACTTGTCTCTTCATCCCACTCCAATAATACTGGCGACGAAGATCATGATACATCTTCGTGCCCCCTGGATGAACCGCAAAACGGGAACAATGAAATTCCCTAAGAATCTCCTCCCTTAGATCCGGAGATTGGGGAACCACAACCCTTCCCCTATACCGAAGACTACCATCCGAATGAATGGCCCAGCCCTCGTCACCTGTACTCGACTGCACCCGGTCCTTAATGGACACCATCTCTGGGTCTTGCCCCTGAGACTCAATCACTCTGCTCAGTAGGGAAGGCGTAGCCACCAAACTTCCCAAGGTACCCTGAGCCTGCCCCATGTAATGCAGCCCGAACTGTCCCACAGTCTCGAGCATTCCCCACTCCCGGGAAGCCATACTAGCCAAGACTCCCCTTGACTTCCGGCTAAGTGCGTCAGCCACCACATTTGCCTTACCAGGATGGTAATGCAACGTGAAGTCGTAATCTTCCTGAAACTCCATCCACCTGCGTTGCCTCATGTTGAGGTCCCGCTGTGCAAAGATGTACTTCAGACTCTTGTGGTCCGAAAACACCTCAAACTGCTCACCATACAGGTAGTGGCGCCAAGCCTTCAAGGCAAAGACAATGGCCGCCAACTCCATATCATGTGTGGGGTAATTCTGCTCGTGATTCTTTAGCTGTCGAGAACCATAAGCCACGACCCTCCCGGATTGCATCAACACACATCTGAGCCCGTCCTTAGAGGCATCACAATAGACTGTGTACCTCTGTCCCCTTTCTGGGACTATCAAAATAGGAGCTGAAGTAAGCCTCCTTTTCAACTCCTGGAATACCTTCTCGCAAGAATCATTCCACTCAAACTTAACCTCCTTCCGAGTCAACTTCGTCATAGGTGCAGCTAACCTAGAGAAGTCCTCGATAAACCGCTGATAATACCCAGCCAATCCCAAGAAACTGCGTATCTCGAAAACTGACTTCGGCCTCTCCCAATTCATGACTGACTCAACCTTCTCCGGTCTACGGATACACCCGAAGCCGACACCACATGTCCCAAAAATTTTACCTCAGTAAGCCAAAATTCACACTTGCTGAACTTGGCATACAACTGATGGTCTCTCAAGATCTGAAGAACGACCCTCAAGTGACCCTCATGCTCCTCCTCAGACTTAGAGTAAATCAAGATGTCGTCAACAAAAACCACGACGAACTGATCAAGGTAGGGTTGGAACACCCTATGCATGAGATCCATAAATGCCGCTGGGGCGTTCGTCAATCCGAATGGCATCACTGTGAACTCGAAATGCCCATAATGCGTCCGAAACGCCGTCTTAGGGATATCTGTCTCCCTAACCCTCAACTGATGATAACCGGTGCGGAGATCTATCTTGGAGTAGACCCGCGCCCCTCTCAGCTGATCAAACAAGTCATCAATCCTCGGCAAATGGTACCTATTCTTGATAGTAACCCTATTCAACTGCCGGTAGTCTATACATAGTCGAAGGGTTTTGTCCTTCTTCTTTGCAAATAACACCGGAGCGCCCCAAGGTGAGGTACTCGGTCTAATGAAACCCCGGTCCAACAATTCCTGCAATTGGACCTTGAGTTCTTGCAACTCAGTAGGCGCCATCCTATGTGGAGTCCTAGAAATGGGCGATGTGCCAGGATGTAACTCAATGTTAAAGTCTACATCCCTATGTGGAGGTAATCCCGGTAGTTTATCCGGAAAAACATCCTCGTATTCACAAACAACTCGAGGTAGACCCAACTCCTGCCTCTCCTCGTTCTCTAGGGTAAGGCTTGCTAGCCAACCCATCAACTGCCCGTGCCATCAGGAGTCATACACCACTTGGGGTAAAGCACCATGCTTGTCCCCCTGGAACTTGAAACAAACACCCTCAGGCGTATAAGCAGTGACCCTCTTCCGATCACAGTCAATAACAACACGGTGTGCCGTCAACCAATCCATTCCTAGGATGACATCGAACTCCGACATGTCCATGACCCTAAGGTCAACGGTGAGTAGAATCCCAGAGATCTCTAACTCACAGCCCCGACATATCTGACCAACCCTCACCCTAGCACCTAGGGGAGAACTCACATGCAATGGCTCTTTCAAGGTCTCAACCTCTAAGCCCAAGTCTTCCACACAAGATGCAGCAATAAATGAATGTGATGCACCAGAATCAAATAATACCCTAGCCCATAAGCGAGAGAGTAGAAATGTACCCTGTATCACCGATTGGTCTGCTGGCTCGGTCTGAGGTATAATGGCGTAGACACGCCCCTGGGTTCCCGAAGTACCGGCTTGTGAGCCCTGTCCTCGGCCTCGACCCAAACTCTGGCCCATCTGGCCTGATTGCGTGGCACTCGCACGTGATGTAGTAGGGGTCTGTGCAGCACCCTGGAACTGGTACTGGCTTCCCTGGCCCGTAGTGGGGTAGGGAGGAACATAAGGTGTCTGTTTGTGTCCCACTGAAGACTGGGACTGGGATGCCCCATAACTCTGGGATCCCTGCCTCTGAGGACAATCCCGCTTCATGTGCCCCGGTTGGTGGCAATGATAGCAAGTCCGTTGGCCTGCCTGGTAGGAAGGCCTCTGATTTCTCCCACCTTGGGAGGATTGACCCTGGCCTTGGCCTTGATAGCCGCGGCTCTGCCCTTGCTGTCCCTGCGGAGTAGAAGTTCTCTGCCTCTTCCCCGCACTAGAAGAATAGGATGGTCCCTCCTTCTTCTTGTCCTTAGTACCACCCTCGCGAATATTCCTTGCGTCATCCACCTCTCGTTCAATAGCCATAGCCGTCGTGATCATTAAATCCAGATCTTGTAGGAGAAGACCTATAATTTTCCCCCGACTGGAAAGCTTCAAGCCTTCCTTAAACCTTCTTACCTTAGCCACAGCTGTGGCTACGTAATCATCGGCGAAACGTGCTAGTTCCGTGAACTTCGCAACGTATTCCATCACCGTCATGGTTCCTTGTTTCAATTCCAGAAACTCCCGGGCCTTTGCATGTCGCATGGCCGGTGGGAAATACTTGCCCATGAAGAGCTCCTTGAACTCTTCCCATGTCATAGTCTCAAGGTTTTTCGAGCCCGAGACCCAATCCCACCACACTTGGGATTCTCCTTCTAGCTGGAATGCATCTAGTGTTATCTTACTGGCGTCGGAAGTGATTTCCATTGCCTTCAAGATCTTCGTAACTTGCCGGAACCAATGGTCAGCCACCATAGGATCCGCCCCTCCCTTAAAAACTGGAGGTTTATGTGCCTTGAACTGTTGGAGGTTACTCATACCTCCTCGGTGTGCAACCGTAGCTGCCATCATGCCCATAGTCTCATTAAAGGCCTGTTGATCGAAGGCCGGTGGTGGTTGATTAGTTCTCCCACCGCCTCGGCGTCCCCTTCCTCGACTAGCCATCTACATTTGTCAGATAGCAAACAAGTCTCACAAAGTATCCCAAAATAGGGATCAAGATTTGAAACTTTGAGAATTCTTCTCATTGTCTCACTAGCAATGCTTATGCCACCCACTAGTAGACATTTATACCATGAACCACTCCGTCCATCCCTTATTCCGAACCCAAGGTTATGTTTTCTAACCTAATGTGTTCCTTTACATATACATTCTACCATGTATATAATTCACATGTCATGTAGCACATAACATATAGCAAACGACAATTAACATGTAGCATTTAAACACATAAGATGAAATGTACTATGCATGCAATGGTCTAGACCCAATGCCCATCAAGCCCAAGGTTTATCGTAAACCTAGGCTCTGATACCAAGCTGTGACACCCCAAAATTCGGGGGTCCCGTTGATAACTCATCAACCCGCGGAAATACCCGTGGAATCGCTCAACCCGACACCACGTCAAGAATATCTTCAAAACCGGGATTATACCCCATAGTGAAAATTCGGTTCGACGTTCATTTGCTTCAATTAAAGTTCCATACACCATGATTGGTATCCCATTAGGGTCCACTTTGATCATTTAAAGGAAGGAAATTCATGGCCCAAAGACTTGGCAAAACATTTGAAAATTTCAGATTTTTGTACCGACTATCTGTCGGCTACCGGTAGCTGTTTCCTTTTGGAAAACAACTACCTGTTGGCTACCGGTAGCTGTTTCCTACTGGAAAACAACTACCTGTTGGCTACCGGTAGCTAAAGGCAGATTTTGCCCATTTCATTAGTTTTTCATTTCCAACCCCTTTTAAACTCTTCCAAACTCCTACCAAACATATATAATGAAAATTCCCACATTATACATAGTCCATCCAAGTCATATTACATACAACTTCATATATTCATAATTCAAAATATAATGTTTTACAATATTTACATGTCATAAATCATTTTAAAACAAAAGGTTTACAAAATCTTGAGATAAGGCCACACATAGGCCCCCTTCACCCTTGATGCTCTCCATGGGAGCCAATCGCCGGCGTAAACCCGACACCTGAAAATTGTTTCCCGTATAGGGTGAGCACAACGCCCAGTAGAGATAAACCTATAGAGGTTACTCTTCCCCTAGATGCACATGCTCATGTAATCATCACATAAACATATAACTAAACATTTCTCATACTTATGCATTCTATGATGGAATGCAACAATGCTATGCCATGGAATGAAGTGAAACTCACCCATGCGTTTCAACCTGAGTCCTCACCGACTCACACAACACAATGCAACGCCAAAGTGTAATGCAACCCGTCTATTGACGGAAAAATCCTTCCAATGATCGTTATGAAATCCGATTATTATTGGAATCTACCCATTGAATGGGTGTTTTTTTATAACCAAATCCTTGTGTTTTCTTTGGGCAACGGATTTTCGGAGTTACACCGCCGGCTCCGTGAACCGTGCCACTTTTTTGGAATCTCACCGCCGGCCAAGTGACTGAACCAAGTGGTTTAGGGCTTTTCACCCAAGGAAGTCGCCATGCCCTTCTTGCTATACCCAACACAAGTTTTCCTTATGCAATGCAATCATGTGACTCCATGTGACCATCGGTCCACATTTCCAAGCCCACATATCAACCACCAAACAAGGTGTTGATTATATCCATGCATCTCCCACACACCAACACTCATGCAATAGTCCCATGAATGTGATGCCATGGAAATGCTCAAAATGCAATAACTACCACATGAGCAATGTATCCACATGTTCAACATGTCATAACTTCATGGCAATTATATCAAGTGCATATAACTACCAAACTCATATTCATGTCAACATATCAAAGTCATGCATAATTTCAATTGTCTCTATACACATAAACATGTTATCACAATATCATTGAAATAACCTCATTTCATCAACCAAGACATTTAAACAAACACCTTAAAGGCATACAATATATTTACACACAATTCATGCCCACATTCATCAAATCCCAAGGAGAATTCACACATGTAATTCTCTATAGTTAATTTCAAGGTTGAATTTGTTAAGAATACTTTCCAAACACACTTCCTCATCCCAAATTCATGGAACCATGCATATCTATATATAAATCTATATATATATATATATATATATATATACACTTATCTACATCTAGAACAAGAATAGACCAAAGTAGGAGAACCCCTACCTCAATAGAGATGTAGGCAATCTCTGTACACCAAAATCACTCAAAAACCAAGACTTTTCCCAAACTTCACCTTTGGATCTTCGGTGAAACGCCTTGTTTTTGGTACGTAGTTGAAGCCCTCGACGAGTAGATCACTTCTCCCTTCTAGCTCGACGGAATCCGAGCGATGGTTGTCGGAGAAATCGCCGGAGAAAGGCTTAAGAAAACCCTTTTCTCTCTCCTCTCTCTCTTTGAACGGCTGAACAAGGCTCAAGTGGGCTTAGAAAATCTGATTTTTCAGATATTTTAGCCCTATTTATAGTTTTAAATGTGTGGTCTACATCGCACTGCTCGTTTATCACTTTCGGGCCCGTTTTTCGTCCCGAAATGACTCATTAAGTCCCGGATTAAGTCCAAATAAATTTTATTGGAACTTTAACTTAATTTTAAGGAAATTTTATAATTCTCGTTTTTGGGGACCTTTAAAAGGTCAATCGCCACACAGTCGTCTCGAACTACGTGCAAAAATCTGACCATCTCAGAATTCAACGAAATTTATGGTGGTCACTAGATTTCGCGTTGCGAATCCAACGACGCACTCCGTTTCCTCATCCGAGGTCTAGAACATATGTATTTTAAATACGCACAGTAGTGACAAATGACTATTTTGCCCTTTTCAGAAAAAAAATTCAAATTTTCCCGGGTTTCACAATGCACATGCAACAATCAACAACCATTATCCATTCCAGACAAGAACATGTAATTCAAGAAGGGAATTCTACCATGTTATGTCATAATATGAGATGATACTCACTCATGCACTTTAACCCGAGTTCTCACCGGCTCCCACCTTACAATGCAATGCCAATGTATGATAAATCCGTCATTGATGAAATACATCCAATGATCGTTTTGAAATAAAAGTCATGTGTTTATAAAACAAGATCATTGTTGGATGCTACCCATCGAATGACTATTTTATTTATAAAACAAAATCTTGTGTCTTTGCTGGGTAGCGGATCTTCGGAGTTTCACCGCCGGTTCCGCACACCGTTACACTTTTTTGGAATTTCACCGCCAGAAAGTGTCTGAACCAAGTAGCCGGGTTTTTCACTCGAGGGAGAGTCTAGCCCTTCTTGCTATACCCGACACAAGTTTTTCATGCAATCATGTAACTCAACGGGATCTTCGATCCAACCTCCCCGAGTCCACTTATTAACCACCAAGTAAGGTGTTTGATCAACCATTCACCCACAACTACACTCATGTCTTATGCCCATGAATGTGATGCCAATATCATGCCCAAGATGCAATGAATACCAAATGAGCAATTTAACCGTATATCAATATACCAAGGCCAATTATATCATATGCATATAATTACCTTTATCCATCACAATTGCAATATATCAATGAACATATATCAACATTTTATACTTAACAACCAAACATAAGCATGTTATTACATAATCTATGTTAACAACACACCTTATTCACAAAGGCACAATATAAACACATAACATGCCCACCAATACCAAATTCCAAGAAATTACACAAGTAACTTCCAAACATCAACCCAAGCTAGAAATTGGTTAAAGCCATTTCTATACCCATTTTCTCTTTTCCATAACCATAGGCAAGTTTTCATTCAATACAATATCCAAGCATGCTATACATAGTCCATGCAAAACATACTTAATTTTCACCTAGGCATTTAATCAAACACCTTCAAGGCACCACTCATGTAAACACATAATACACTCAAATTCATCATATAGCTCAAGAAATCATATTAAGTGATTTCTACACGACCATTTCAAAATATAAATTATTCTACCCATTTCTTAATATCCATCTATCATAATCTTCCAAGAAATTATAAAGTAGCAACTTCTAAATGCCAATTCAACTTAGAATTTTCTTTACCCAATTTTCATATCAATTTTCTACACTTCAAGTACCTATAGTTTTTCATGAAATTCGCCAAACAAGTAAATTCTATAACCCATTTCTTACAAAATTTGTTTAGCACACTTCGGTACCCATTTCCCACATTTAATATACACTAGTGGTACATTAAACAAGAGAATTTATCTCAAGTCAAACTACCCATTCTCAATACCCATTTCACTAAAACAACAATAATAGTCAAGTGACATATAGTTCTATACACCTACCCATTCCATATCACATTCTTAGGTTGAGAGAAAACCTAAGTAGGAGGGAACCTTACCTCTTGAAGCGTAAAACACCTGTAGGAAGCTTCAAGAACACGATTCAAGCCCAAACCTTTGATTTCTCCAAAATTCCATCTTTAGATCTTCGGTGAAATCAGCTCTTTTTGGTACATAGGCGTAGCCCTCATCGAGGAGATCGACTTTGATTCTTGGCTCGAGTTGATTCGAGCGACGGAGAGGCGTAAATCGTAGCAAGAAGCCTTGATTTCTCTCTTTTTTTCTCTCATCTTCTTCACACGTTAAACCCACTGGTTTCAGCAGAAAGATCTCTGAAAAAAAATCAGATTTTTGACCCCTATTTATAATTTTAAAGCTTGGCCCACGTCGCGCCACACGCTCCCCCTTTCTCGGGTCTGTTTTCGCCCCGAAACATTCAAATTTCGTACCGGTTTAATCTCAAAATATTTTATATGAACTTTATTTAAATTATTTTCCAACTTTAAAAGTTTTAATAAACATTTCGTTTTTGGGGTCACCCGACACCCGTCGCCTCGAAAAACGTGAAAAATTCGACTATTTCGGAATTCGATGAAATTTGTCTGGGTAACTAGATTTCGCGAGACGAAACCAACGGGGAGGTCGGTTTCATCATCTTAGTTCTAGAAAAATAAGGATTCTCAACCCGCACCGTAGTGGCAATTTACCGTTTTTCCCTTTCTCATAAAAAGTTCAAATTTTCCTGAGTTTTACAAATGCATGTAATGAGGACGTTAAATATGCAATATTACACGCTTATCACACACCATGGGTTTGAAAGTTTGACCTTCAAAGATTTTTTCTATGACTTTCTCCCTACCTATATGCATCAATTCGTCGAGATGATGTCACAGGGAGAATTCATGGATAAAAATCCTAATGAGGTTTCAATTTTTTTGACACTTTATTTGAGAGTTCCCAAATGTGGGACTCGGCATCACCTGTCAGTTTTGAAAACAGATCAACCGCTTCCCATGGGGGAAAGTATACAATAAGAGAGGAAGATGATTTAAGGGCAAATATGGCTTCTTTGACTCGAAAACTTGAGGTTCGAGAGATAAAAAAAGTCAATGAAGTGTTTGTTGTGCCACCCACTGAATGTGCCTGTGGGATACGTGCTTTAGTGGGGCTTTCTACTAAGGAGTGCAGGACAATTCTTGCTTTTCAGGAGGTGTTATTGGAAAATTCCAATGTCGTCTGCACTTTCCAAAATTCATACAATAACCCCTTCTCTACGAAGTAAAATCAAGGGTGTTGACAACACCCAAATTTTAGTTGGAGGGGTCAATCACACAACCAAGGCCAACCCCCACAATAACAACACCACCCGCCTTACCAGCCCCCTCATAAGTGTAGTCTGGAGGATATCTAGAACCAATTCATGCAGGCCCAGATGCAATATAATAATCAAAACTCACAGGACCACAATTAATTTAAAAAAATTTAAAGCACAGACTACACAGTCTTGAGATGCTTTAAAAGGGCACATGCAGAAACTAACCCAGTCGATGACCAATCAAGAAACTTGAAAATTTCCTTCCCAATTAAGCCTCCACAATGTCAGTTTCATATTGGAAATTATGCTCCCATGGACTCTTCCCAAGAACAAGTCCAAGCCATCACCACTCTTAGGAGTGGTAAACCATTGAAAAAGTCACACCATAGACACACATTGAGCCTGTATCTTCACCTGTGGGTTAGTCTTCCCAAGTCTCCCCTAATGAGACTGAATCGAGAGGGGTTGAGGAGCCTCCATATCCTATTCTTGCTCCTTTCCCTCAAAGACTCAAGAAACCTCAGAAACTAAGTAACTATGCTCAAATTTATGAGTTTTTTAAGCAAGTAAAAATCAATATGCTGCTTCTTGATGCCATCAAGTAGGTCCCTTCCTATGCCAATTTCTTAAAGGACTTGTGCACAGTCAAAATGAATCAAAATGTTCAGAACAGAGCCTTTTTGACCGAACAGGAAAGTGCCATAATTTAACACAAGACTCCTCCCAAATTCAAAGACCTACGGTATCCAACTACATCTTGTGTCTTAGGGAACTTCAAGATAGTGCAATCCTTGCTTGACCTTAGAGCCAGTGTCAACTTATTTCCCGTACACTGTCTACCAAAAATTAGGGTTAGGGGAACTCAAGCCTACTAGCACCACTCTACAGTTGGCAAGCCATTCTGTCCAAGTACCTAAGGGCATAGTTGAGGATGCACTTGTCCAGGTGGATAAGTTTTATTTCCTTTTTGACTTCATAGTATTAGACACCCATCTGGTTGCACATACAGGGAGTCAAATTCTCGTCATTCTCGGTAGACCATTCCTTGCTACTTCAATTGTAGGAATGGGGTGATAAAATTATCATTCGGGAATATAACCCTTGAGTTTAGTATTTTTAATATAGCTCAGTAACCGGGTGAAGAGGAGAAAGTAAGATAGATCAATTTTATTGAGTCCTTGGCCCAAAATTATATTGATAAGGCATTCATATGGGATTATGTGGGGACATGTTCGAGTGAGTCCATGTTTTCTGATGGTTAGTCTAATTTTTCTGAGGATGACTCCTTATTTCAGGAGGATTTTCTTTCTGCTTATGTTGTTGGGCCATGGGTGCCCAAGTTTGAGGAATTAGTTCCTAGAGGTGAGAAACCACTTTCTTCTATTCAAAAACCACCAAAACTAGAACTAAAACCCTTCCTATCCACTATGAAGTATGTATTTCTTGGGGAGGGTGAGTTATATTCGATGGTCATCTCTTCTACCCTCACACCAGACTAGGAGTCTAAGCTGATAGAAGTCCTTAGGCAACATTGTAGTGCTATTGGGTGGACCATTGCTGATTTGAAAGGTATAAGTCCTCTTGTCTACAATCATGCCATATACCTTGATGAGGATTCAAAACCTTCTCGTCTAATATAACGGCAGTTGAACCCACATATAGAGAAGGCTATACGGGATGAGGTTTTATAATTGTTAGATGTGGGAATCATCTTCCCCATCTCAGATAGTAAATGGGTCAGCCAACCCAGGTAGTAATGAAAAAATCTAGAGTTACGATAGTAAAAAATGAGCACAATGAGTTAGTGCCTACCCGAATTGTCACGAGATGGCACATGTGTATTGACTATCGGAAAATCAATGCTATGACTAGGAAAACCACTTCCCTCTCCCATTCCTTGATCAAGTTTTAGAGAGGATAGTAGGTCATGATTTTATTGTTTTCTAGATGGGTACTCGAGGTGCAACTAGATTGAAATAGAACTGGACGACCAGGAGAAAATGACGTTCACTTGTCCTTTTGGCAATTTGGCCTATAGGTGGATGCCATTTGGTTTGTGTAATTGCCCTGCGACCTTTCAACAATGTATGCTTGGCTTTTCCAGTTACATGTTATAAAGATGTTTAGAAGTTTTTATGGATGACTTCTTTGTGTATGGTGATTCTTTTCACTTGTGTTTAAAAAAATTGAAAAATGTTATTGTTAGGTGTGAAGAAACTAACCTTGTACTTAATTGGGAAAAGTGTAATTTTATAGTGACACGTGATATAGTGTTAGGGCACAGTGTTTCATCTGAAGGCATCAAAGTTGCCAAAGCAAAGATTGACTTAGTTGGCAATTTGCCTACTCCAAAAATTGTAAAAGATGTGAGATCATTTTTAGGGCATGCGGGACTTTATAGGAGATTCATAACGAACTTTAGTGCGATATTTGGACCTATGTTCCATCTGCTAAGTCAGGATGTTCTGTTTGTGTGGGATGATGCGTGCCAAAAAGCTTTAGAGAAGGTTAAAGGCATGTTGATTCTCTGCTCCCATCATGCAACCACCTGATTGGTCCCTACCCTTTGAATTAATGTGTGATGCCAGTAATTATGCCGTTGGAACAGTGTTGGGACAAAGGAAAGGAAAAAAGTCACATGTCATACTATGCAAGTAAAACTCTTAATGATGATTAAATGAATTATTCAACTACTGAAAAAGAGTTACTTGTTGTGGTATTTACTTTAGATAAATTTGATCTTATTTTGTAGGCTACTCAGTTGTGGTTTTTATTGATCATGTAGTGCTGAAATATTTATTGACCAAGAAGGATGCAAAGCCAAGATTGCTGCGGTAGATACTCCTACTACAGGAATTTGATCTGGTTATTAAGAATAAAAAGGGAGTGAAAAAAGTAGTGGTTGATCACCTTTCAAGGTTAGCACAAGATTTTCCAGAGGATGGGGTTCCTATCAATGAAAGCTTTCGAGGTGAACAATTGTTAACCGTTTCTGAAGTGCCATGATACGCTGATATTGTTAATTATTTAGCCACATGTACTTTTCCTTATTCTTTCAATTCTGTGGATAGGAAAAAACATTTAATAGAGGTGTGCAGTTTCATTTGGGATGACCCTTATCTCTTTAAATACTGTAAAGACTATATCATTAGGAGGTGTGTACCTAACCATGAAATCCATGGTGTTATAAAATTCTATCATACTGAAGCATGTGGAGGCCATTTTTCATGAAAGAAAACTACTAGAAAGATTTTACAGTGCGGATTTTATTAGTCAAAATCGTATTAAGATACCCGTGCTTTTTTTTTTTCTTTCATGTGATCGTTGTCAACGGTTGGGGGGTATCTCACGAAGGAACATGATGCCCTTGAATACAATTTTAGTAATTGATATCTTTAACTGTTGGGACATTGACTTCATGGGACCTTTTTTCTCAATCGTTTGGCTACGAAATGTATTCTAGTTACCGCTGATTATGTATATAAATGGATTGAAGCTATCCCTTGCCAAACCAATGATCACCGTACATCACCGTACAGTGATCATTTTTAAAAAAAAAATCCTTTCATAGAGTGGGATACCTCAAGCCATTATTAGTGATAGAGGGACTCACTTTTGTAATAAATTTTTTGAACTTTTGATGCGCAAAAATGTTATTACTCATAAATTGGGTACCCCCTACCATCCATGAACAAGTGGACATGCAGAGTTAGCTAATAAGGAGACAGAACAAATTTTAGAAAAAATGGTAAATCTATATCGCAAAGATTGGTATTTAAGACTGACTGATGCCTTGTGGGCTTACTGTATTACTTTCAAAACAAGTTTTGGAATGTCTCCTTATTGGTTAATTTATACGAAGCCTTGCCACTTACCTGTGGAACTTGAACATAGAGCATATTGGGCAATTAAGAGAAAGGATTTTGACATAGATAAAGTAGAGACTTCTAGGAAACTTCAGATCAATGAATTGGAAGAACTTAGGAATGATGCTTATGAGAATGCTAAGATTGCCAATGTAAGCTCTGAATCTAAAATGTCACACCCCATCCCAAATATAGTACATATGAACTAATTCAGAAGGGTGGACCCCTCTTAACAATCAACAACCTGTCATCCTATGTATGGTATAAAATATTCCATAACTTAATAAACAACCCAAACATAATCTTATATATGTAATCCATATACACCGAGTTCAAGTCGCACATTTACATGGAACTTCACATAATCCTTAACCAAATGCTTAAGCTCGAAGCTCAGCAACTGTACATAGTTATATGTCTTAATCAATACAAAATATGACATCAAGACTCCACATAAACTCCTTGACCCTCTAAGATACAATAGTGGACTCCAAGCTCCCTCATTTTTCCCTGAAACCATGAACTGTGGGGATGAGCACAACACACTTAGTGAATGAACAATTTCATTAAATTGATCATAACAAAATATACTTCATACATGATCATCTAAAACATGCATTGCTGAAAATGAACTATGATCAATTGTTAACAGGTAAACATTTTGCAATAAACATAATAAAATCACTTCAAACACTTATATATATTTGCCTCTAAGGCTACTTGTCTACCACTTAGGCCACATATATCTGTCACCAAGGCATAACATATACTCGACACAAAGGTGCTGCCACAAAGGCGTAACATAAATCCACCACAAAGGCGTAATCATGCCACTATTGGCTACTTATACTTGCCTTTAAGGCCAAATCTTCTTAAACATTTGATAACATCACATAAGTATACATTGTGTGAAACCCCGGAAAATTTAAACTTTGACGAACAAGGGCAATAGGTGAATTGCCACTTCGGTACTAGTTGAAAAACTGAATTTTTCTAGATCTCGGATGACGAAACGGATTTCACCGTTGGATTCGTCTCGCGAAATCTAGTTACCCTATAAAATTTCATCGAATTCCGAGACAGTCGGATTTTTCGCGTTTTACGAGGCGGTCGAGTCTCGGGTGACCCCAAAAACGAAAATTTTGTTAAAATATGGAGAATTTGAAAATAATTTAAATAAATTTCATATAAAATATTTTGAACTTGAATCGGGTCGAAATTTAGTCGTTTCGGGATTAAAACGGACCCGGAACTAAAAGAGACGTGTGGCCAATTGTGGGCCAAGTATTCTAAAATTATAAATAAGGGTTAAATGGCTGGAAAATCAGATTTTTTCACCCAACTCTCAGCTGGTCTCACACGTTAGAAAAGAGAGAGAGAGAAAGAGAGAAAACAAGGGTTTCTCAAGACTTTCTTCCGCCGATTCTTCGACTTTCGTCGCTCGGATTCCGTCGCGCTAGAAGGGAGAGTTGATCTACGTGACTAGGGCTACGCGTGGACACCAAGAACGACGGTTTTCACCGAAGGTATGAAAACCGAAATTTTGGAGAAGCTTGGAATGGGCTTGGGTTGGCTTCTTGGAGTTTCCTACGGGGATTCCTCACGCTACAAGAGGTAGGGGTTCTCCTCCCTTGGCATATTCTAGTCCTTGATGTATGTATATGTGTATATGTATATAAACATATGTGTATATATGCATGGTTCAAAGGGTTGAAATAAGGAAGTGTGATTAATGATGCCTCTTAATGAATTCTAGCTTGAATTTGGTGTCTATAAGTTACATGTGATTAGGTTGTAACTTGGGAAAATTTGAGGCATGTTGGGTGATTTATAACTTGTGCCTACAAGGTATTTGACAAAATGCTTGTGTGAATGTATGTGATTATTGTGATATACATGTATGTCTAGGGTTGTAGAAATGGAAGTTCTTGTGTGATCACTTGGAACTTGAGATGGTGGAGGCATGCTATATGTTATATGGTGCCTTGAAGGTATTTGATTAACTGCCTAGAATGATGATAATTGATGTGTGAGGGCTATACCTTGTGATTACATGACATTATGCTTATATGGCGTTTGATGAAATGCCTTAAAGGATTAAAGTTGTTATTTGGGTGAAAGTGGAATAACATATTTGGGTGGTGTGACTCACAATTAAAATTGTATGTTTTTAAGGAAATGAAGAATTGATTATAAGAATAACTTAAGCTAAATTTTAGCTTACAATTGATACATGGAAGTTACTTGTATTCCTTTGTGGAAGTGAATGAAATAGTGGACTGGTTTATAGCCTATTTCGGGGCTGCTATATAGCTTAATTTGGGGACTGTTTTGTGGATAATTAATGGACTGTTTTGTGGCTAATTAGTGGACTGTTTTGTGGCTAATTAGTGGACTGTTTTTATGGTTGTTTGGGGACTGAAATTGTGGTTGCCTTGAGGCTGAAATTGCGGACTGTTTTGAGTTAAACTTATGGGCTGTTTTGGGCTTATTTCATGCTATAATGTTGATGTGGAAGGGGTTGATGTAGGAGACTTTGTATAGGACTCTTACCCATGGTTGGTGACTTGATTAAATGGGGCTTTTACCTATTGTTGGTGACATGATTAAATGGATGTTGAAAGTGGATACAATATATTCTATCTTGAAATGGTGGTGTAGAAATTACTTAGAGTAATTTCTTGTGTTACACGATGACGTATAGGATTCTTCCTATTTGGGATTATTCCTCACCTTAGTTGCTTATCAAAAAGGGTGATATGGAATGGGTAGGTGTATATATATATGCATCACTTGCCTATTGTTATTGTTGGGTGAAATGGGTATTGAAAATGGGTAGAGTAAACTTTACCTTGGATTGGGTATGTAGAGAAATACCTAATGTGATTCTTGATCCATAGGATGAGAATTGGGCATTAAACCACTAGCGTAGATCATGTGTGGGGAAATGGGTACCAAATGTGCTAAGCAAAGCTTGTACAAAATGGGTATAGAAATTACTCATTGGGTAAATTTCATAAAGGAACTTGAAGTGTAAAAAAATGGATATGGGAAAATTGGTAAAGTGAATGTCTAAATGGAATTGACATTTAGAGGTGGTTGCTTTATAATTCTATTGGGAGATTATGATATGTGGATATTAAGGAATGGATAGAATAAATTCTATCTTGGTATAATGGTGTAGAAATCACTAGATATGATTTCTTGAGCTTGATGATGAAATTGAGTACATTATGTGATTACATGTTTTGCGTGCTTTGAAGGTGTTGGTTATATGCCTTGGTGAAAATGAAATATGTATTGATGGGTTTAGTATGTTAATTGCATGCTTATGTGATAACATGCTTGAAAATGGTTATTGGATGAAATGTTGATATATGCATGCTTGTTATGTGTTGGCAAGGTGTTAAATTATGATATTTATATGCTTATGATATGAAGTAAATTGGATATGTTGATTTATCCTGACATTGTTCATATGACACTCATACATATCGAACATGTGGTTAGGGTGCAATTGGTACATTACATTGCATTCTCATGGGTACATCACATTCATGGTTATAAGACATGGGTGTGTGTGTGTGTGAATTGGCATCGCATTCATGGGTCATGGACATGAGTGTGGGTGTGTGCATGTGTCGTGGATCAAACACCAAATATTGGTGGTTGATATGTGGACTCGGGAAAAAGTGGATCGACTATCCTCTTTGAGTTGCACGGTTGCATTGCATAAGGAAAACTTGTGTTGGGTAAAGCAAGAAGGGGCATGGCGACTTCCTTGGGTGAGAAACCCTAAACCACTTGGTTCAGTCACTTTCCGGAGGTGAAATTCCAGAAAAGTGACATGGCCCACGGAGCCGGCGGTTGTGATACCAAAATCCGTTGCCCAAAGAAAACACAAGGGATTTTTGTTATAAAAACACCCATTCAATGGGTTGAATCCAAAGATGATCGGATTATTTTATAAAACGAATGATTTCCTATTCAAAACGACCATTGGATGTTTTTCTCCGTCGAAGGCGGATCATTACACTTTGGCATTACATTGTGTTGTGTGAGTCGGTGAGGACTCGGGTTGAAATGCATGAGTGAGTGTCACCTCATTCCATGGCATGGCATTGTTGCATTCCAACATAGAATGCATATTAGCATGAAATGCTAGATTATATGTTTTATGTGATTATTACATGAGCATGAGCATCTAGGGGGAGAGTAGCCTTTGTAGGATTTTCTCTACTGGGCGTTGGCTCACCCTATACGGGAAACATTTCAGGTGCGGACTATACGCCGGTGGGAGACCCTCATACGGGACCCCAAGAATGAAGAAAAGCCGACTTGTGGCTTTTATGGTTTAACTTGTAAAGTTTTCGTATAAATTCCATTTTAATGTGTAAATATATGGAATTGTATTAAATGGACTTCCATGGACTTTTTATAATGTAGAAAACATGAATATATATGTTTGGGTGACCTTGGAAAAGTTTGAAATGAATTGGAAATGAAAAATTATTGAAATGGACAAAATCTGCCTTTGACTACCGGTAGTCAACAGGTAGTCGTGAACCAGAAGCGGGGCCTTAAGGGTGAAAGGGGGCCGACATGTGGCCTCTAACCAAGACTATTTTGTAAACTTATGTTAAAACTACATTTTGGCATGTAATGTATGTAGAAGATTTAAAGTTCTGAACTTGTGTTATATATGTTTAATGCATAAACTTGTGATATTAGAGTATGGATAAATGGACCCGGTGTGGTCAATGTTTTCTTCTAAATGGACCCGGTGTGACCAAAGATTTTATAAGAGACCTTGGATAGGTTATGTGTTTGCTTGGTGCACAGGGTGTGTTTGGGTAGAGCTCCCCATACAAAGGAGGCTCTGCCCGACTTTTGCTAAATCATGGATCCCGATGAATGGGGCATGACGTGTGATATTGAGTTACACTGTATCCATGAGTATTCCGCGGGTTGATGGGTGATCAACGGACCCCCGGATTTTGGGGTGTCACAGCTTGGTATCAGAGCATAGGTATACGAATTACCTAGGCTTGTTGGGCATTGGGTATAGACCATTGCATGCATTGTGCATTACATGTTATGTGTTTCTTTGCTACATGTTATGTGCCTTAATTACTCTATGATTATGTGTTTAAATGTCACATGACTATATGCTACGTATTATGTGATGATTGTTATGTGAAGTATATGCATGTAAAATGTATATGGAAAAAGAGGAACACTAGGGTTAGAAAACATAATCTTGGAGGTTCGAAAAAGGGATGAACGGGATAGTTCATGGGTTAAATGTCTACTAGTGTGTGACACATGGTCTACTAGTGAGACGGTGAGAAAATTCACAATGTTTTGAACTGAGTTCCTACATTGGGATACTAGTTATTATTTTATGACAATTTAAATTGCATAAAGGAATTGGGCTTAGAGGTTGAAACCTTGGAAGAGCCATTGTGGGTGAGTTCTCCCCTAGGAGCTAGGGTGAGTACTAAATGGGTATGTCGGGAATGTGAACTAGGATTCTTGGGGATTCTACTCCACGGACATGTTAGAATTTGATGTCATCCTTGGGATGGACGGATTGACGGCACACTGAGTCGTCGGTGATTATGATCATCAGCGGGTCACTGTTTACACCTTGGAGTGTGTATGTTTTAAGTTTTAGGGAAAAAGCATGACGTTTACCTCAAGTAAAATATGAATTCCGTTGGAACGGGTAGTTAATGGGTTAGCTAGCAAGCTTTACCTTAGAGAACGAAGTGAGACATGAATTTCGTCCACCTCAGATGTTTATGAGCTTACGAATGTTTGCCTCCACGCAGGGATGTAAACTTCAGTGTTGAGTTACACCCCGGTATGTTGTTTACTCTATGGCTCCTCATAGAAGGACACTGGTAGAGTTGTGAGAACTCTAGGTTGAATAAGGACTTCACTACCGAATGCTTCGCCTTGGGATGCTTCGGTACTATTGTCAAATTACAAAGAAGGTTACTTTACCCCCTATTCTAGTTGTCCCGGAAATGGGACAGAGGTACACGGGATATGTGGTGCCTTTACGGACGGACTTGGTTGCGTCTAGAACCTAGTCCGGGAGAGAGACAGATACATGTGGGACAGTTTAGACAGTATTGTTGTAACTTATGCATATGGTCGAATGTACAAGAGGGTGTGAATCTCGGGGACGAAATTCTTTTAAGGGGGGAAGAATGTGAAACCCCGGAAAATTTAAACTTTGATGAACAAGGGCAATAGGTGAATTGCCACTTCGGTACTAGTTGAAAAACTGAATTTTTCTAGATCTCGGATGACGAAACGGATTTCACCGTTGGATTCGTCTCGCGAAATCTAGTTACCCTATAAAATTTCATCGAATTCCGAGACAGTCGGATTTTTCGCGTTTTACGAAGCGGTCGAGTCTCGGGTGACCCCAAAAACGAAAATTTTGTTAAAATATGGAGAATTTGAAAATAATTTAAATAAATTTCATATAAAATATTTTGAACTTGAATCGGGTCGAAATTTAGTCGTTTCGGGATTAAAACGGACCCGGAACTAAAAGAGACGTGTGACCAATTGTGGGCCAAGTATTCTAAAATTATAAATAAGGGTTAAATGGCTGGAAAATCAGATTTTTTCACCCAACTCTCAGCTGGTCTCACACGTTAGAAAAGAGAGAGAGAGAAAGAGAGAAAACAAGGGTTTCTCAAGACTTTCTTCCGCCGATTCTTCGACTTTCGTCGCTCGGATTCCGTCGCGCTAGAAGGGAGAGTTGATCTACGTGACTAGGGCTACGCGTGGACACCAAGAACGACGGTTTTCACCGAAGGTATGAAAACCGAAATTTTGGAGAAGCTTGGAATGGGCTTGGGTTGGCTTCTTGGAGTTTCCTACGGGGATTCCTCACGCTACAAGAGGTAGGGGTTCTCCTCCCTTGGCATATTCTAGTCCTTGATGTATGTATATGTGTATATGTATATAAACATATGTGTATATATGCATGGTTCAAAGGGTTGAAATAAGGAAGTGTGATTAATGATGCCTCTTAATGAATTCTAGCTTGAATTTGGTGTCTATAAGTTACATGTGATTAGGTTGTAACTTGGGAAAATTTGAGGCATGTTGGGTGATTTATAACTTGTGCCTACAAGGTATTTGACAAAATGCTTGTGTGAATGTATGTGATTATTGTGATATACATGTATGTCTAGGGTTGTAGAAATGGAAGTTCTTGTGTGATCACTTGGAACTTGAGATGGTGGAGGCATGCTATATGTTATATGGTGCCTTGAAGGTATTTGATTAACTGCCTAGAATGATGATAATTGATGTGTGAGGGCTATACCTTGTGATTACATGACATTATGCTTATATGGCGTTTGATGAAATGCCTTAAAGGATTAAAGTTGTTATTTGGGTGAAAGTGGAATAACATATTTGGGTGGTGTGACTCACAATTAAAATTGTATGTTTTTAAGGAAATGAAGAATTGATTATAAGAATAACTTAAGCTAAATTTTAGCTTACAATTGATACATGGAAGTTACTTGTATTCCTTTGTGGAAGTGAATGAAATAGTGGACTGGTTTATAGCCTATTTCGGGGCTGCTATATAGCTTAATTTGGGGACTGTTTTGTGGATAATTAATGGACTGTTTTGTGGCTAATTAGTGGACTGTTTTGTGGCTAATTAGTGGACTGTTTTTATGGTTGTTTGGGGACTGAAATTGTGGTTGCCTTGAGGCTGAAATTGCGGACTGTTTTGAGTTAAACTTATGGGCTGTTTTGGGCTTATTTCATGCTATAATGTTGATGTGGAAGGGGTTGATGTAGGAGACTTTGTATAGGACTCTTACCCATGGTTGGTGACTTGATTAAATGGGGCTTTTACCTATTGTTGGTGACATGATTAAATGGATGTTGAAAGTGGATACAATATATTCTATCTTGAAATGGTGGTGTAGAAATTACTTAGAGTAATTTCTTGTGTTACACGATGACGTATAGGATTCTTCCTATTTGGGATTATTCCTCACCTTAGTTGCTTATCAAAAAGGGTGATATGGAATGGGTAGGTGTATATATATATGCATCACTTGCCTATTGTTATTGTTGGGTGAAATGGGTATTGAAAATGGGTAGAGTAAACTTTACCTTGGATTGGGTATGTAGAGAAATACCTAATGTGATTCTTGATCCATAGGATGAGAATTGGGCATTAAACCACTAGCGTAGATCATGTGTGGGGAAATGGGTACCAAATGTGCTAAGCAAAGCTTGTACAAAATGGGTATAGAAATTACTCATTGGGTAAATTTCATAAAGGAACTTGAAGTGTAAAAAAATGGATATGGGAAAATTGGTAAAGTGAATGTCTAAATGGAATTGACATTTAGAGGTGGTTGCTTTATAATTCTATTGGGAGATTATGATATGTGGATATTAAGGAATGGATAGAATAAATTCTATCTTGGTATAATGGTGTAGAAATCACTAGATATGATTTCTTGAGCTTGATGATGAAATTGAGTACATTATGTGATTACATGTTTTGCGTGCTTTGAAGGTGTTGGTTATATGCCTTGGTGAAAATGAAATATGTATTGATGGGTTTAGTATGTTAATTGCATGCTTATGTGATAACATGCTTGAAAATGGTTATTGGATGAAATGTTGATATATGCATGCTTGTTATGTGTTGGCAAGGTGTTAAATTATGATATTTATATGCTTATGATATGAAGTAAATTGGATATGTTGATTTATCCTGACATTGTTCATATGACACTCATACATATCGAACATGTGGTTAGGGTGCAATTGGTACATTACATTGCATTCTCATGGGTACATCACATTCATGGTTATAAGACATGGGTGTGTGTGTGTGTGAATTGGCATCGCATTCATGGGTCATGGACATGAGTGTGGGTGTGTGCATGTGTCGTGGATCAAACACCAAATATTGGTGGTTGATATGTGGACTCGGGAAAAAGTGGATCGACTATCCTCTTTGAGTTGCACGGTTGCATTGCATAAGGAAAACTTGTGTTGGGTAAAGCAAGAAGGGGCATGGCGACTTCCTTGGGTGAGAAACCCTAAACCACTTGGTTCAGTCACTTTCCGGAGGTGAAATTCCAGAAAAGTGACATGGCCCACGGAGCCGGCGGTTGTGATACCAAAATCCGTTGCCCAAAGAAAACACAAGGGATTTTTGTTATAAAAACACCCATTCAATGGGTTGAATCCAAAGATGATCGGATTATTTTATAAAACGAATGATTTCCTATTCAAAACGACCATTGGATGTTTTTCTCCGTCGAAGGCGGATCATTACACTTTGGCATTACATTGTGTTGTGTGAGTCGGTGAGGACTCGGGTTGAAATGCATGAGTGAGTGTCACCTCATTCCATGGCATGGCATTGTTGCATTCCAACATAGAATGCATATTAGCATGAAATGCTAGATTATATGTTTTATGTGATTATTACATGAGCATGAGCATCTAGGGGGAGAGTAGCCTTTGTAGGATTTTCTCTACTGGGCGTTGGCTCACCCTATACGGGAAACATTTCAGGTGCGGACTATACGCCGGTGGGAGACCCTCATACGGGACCCCAAGAATGAAGAAAAGCCGACTTGTGGCTTTTATGGTTTAACTTGTAAAGTTTTCGTATAAATTCCATTTTAATGTGTAAATATATGGAATTGTATTAAATGGACTTCCATGGACTTTTTATAATGTAGAAAACATGAATATATATGTTTGGGTGACCTTGGAAAAGTTTGAAATGAATTGGAAATGAAAAATTATTGAAATGGACAAAATCTGCCTTTGACTACCGGTAGTCAACAGGTAGTCGTGAACCAGAAGCGGGGCCTTAAGGGTGAAAGGGGGCCGACATGTGGCCTCTAACCAAGACTATTTTGTAAACTTATGTTAAAACTACATTTTGGCATGTAATGTATGTAGAAGATTTAAAGTTCTGAACTTGTGTTATATATGTTTAATGCATAAACTTGTGATATTAGAGTATGGATAAATGGACCCGGTGTGGTCAATGTTTTCTTCTAAATGGACCCGGTGTGACCAAAGATTTTATAAGAGACCTTGGATAGGTTATGTGTTTGCTTGGTGCACAGGGTGTGTTTGGGTAGAGCTCCCCATACAAAGGAGGCTCTGCCCGACTTTTGCTAAATCATGGATCCCGATGAATGGGGCATGACGTGTGATATTGAGTTACACTGTATCCATGAGTATTCCGCGGGTTGATGGGTGATCAACGGACCCCCGGATTTTGGGGTGTCACACATTGACCATAACCAACCACAAGGAAAAAAACCCACTCAGCTAAAATCTTGAAACACAATAATTATTTCCCAGTCGGTGCTTCTGATGTAGAGGTTGATATCTTTGTTCCTATACCATAATATTTCACAGGTAAGTGTCTAGTACTTTCATTTAACTCCATCATGCATGTATGCCTGTTTACCCACTCACATATTAAAATTACCTCATCCTCCTCAATGGTGTATATGCAACCCATAAAACTCATGAAAAACCCATTTAAGGTCCATTGAATGGCTTAACAAGGTCTTATCAATTACATAAGTGCTTAGAACATCACAACAAATTTGCAACAATTAACTCTAATGAACCGGTTAGTGGTAACCCATCAACCTAATGGAACTGTAACACCCCGCATTTTTCTTTTATATATGTATATAAATATATAGTAAATAATTGTTTTAAAAATGTGGATATATGTAGTGACATAAGAATAAACCGTAGAAATAAATACTATGGAGATAATTTGATTGGGGAAGTTTACGTGTCGAAGATGTTTAAACTTGGAAAGAGTGAATAGACAAGTTTCTAAAGGTTTTTAGGTCAAAATAATGCTTCCATTGAATCCGGAAGGTCGAAAAACATTGTGAGAGGTAATAGGGATGTATTAGAAGTTAGGAAGAGTCCCGGAGTTAAAACACACTTTAGAGAGAATTTGGGTAAAATGGGTCCTGGACACTACTTAGTGTTTTGGCCATAACTTTTTAGCCTTAAGTCCAATTGATCTGAAATTTTTACAGTAGATAGTAGACATCTAGGGCTACAAAAGAGTGTGTCATGGAAATTTTCCAATTTAATCTCTAAATGGGTCAAAACTGCCCTGGAAGTTGCAGCAGACAAAGTGTACCGGTACTGGGTACCGGTACCATACAGTACCGGTACACAGTACTGTGTACCGGTACTTCGACTCCAGAAGGTTTGGGGTACCGGTACCATACGGTACCGGTACTTGGTACCGGTACTATCCGTCTGACGCCGCTAAACAGTTAAAAGTCGGGATTTTTGTGTTATAAAACCCATCCCACATCCCATTTGCCCCATTTCTTCATCTCCCTCTTACCCTAACCCTCCTAGAAACCCTTAGAGAGAAAGAGAGAGAGATAAAACTCAAGATAAAACGGAAAGACAAAGGGTTCACAAGTGATTCAAGACTCAAACCCTAGGTTTCTTCAAGAGCATAAGGTAGGGGATTTCTTCCTATTCTCTTACATTGAGGCTAGGATTAAATTATATGTATTCTTTTGGTTCAAAATCATATATACTTGCTATTATTTACTTGATTCTTGATCCTCTTGCATTTATTGCCATGTTTTAAACATTGTGGTAGTTGGGTAACCATTAAAGGTCCCTTTTTCATTCTCAAACCCTAGTTTTAAGAAAAATGAATTTTTCCTCTTTACATTTTCTTTCTTCTCACCATCACAACCTTAGTGCTTGATGTTGTATAACAAAATGAGGTTTATGGTGATCTCTTGCTCTTTTTCTTCAATTTTGCTATGGTACAAATTGTGAAATTTGGGGATTTTGGGATTTCTGGTAAATTGAGAAAATGTTTGTAATGATATCTCTTGTATGATTGTTGTGATGGACTTGAATTGCTTTCGAGCATTGCCGTAGAGTGTTAGAGGTTAGTCTATCCCGGTGGGGGTTTATGGTATGGTTAGAATGGGAGATATTTGTGGGAATTTTATCGCTTGCGTGGTTGTACGATACGAACATGGATTACTATGGACCGGGTATCATGTAGTGGGTATACGTCTTTATATGCCACGCGGGTATGAACTTTTCCTACCACATGGAGTGGGTAGACGCCTTTGTACGCCGTGTGGGTATAAACTTTTCATATCGCTAATGATCACGGGTTAGTAACGTGGGTTGTATCGGGCACACAGTGTGGGTCATCGTGCATTGTACCATAAATTGTTTTGACAAGAGTTTCGGGAAGTATGGGATTCTGCGAGAACTTGTTGAAAACGGTTCATGGTAGAAGGAATTACCAATGGTATATGGTGTTTAGTTATCCATTTCGATTACTATTGCTACTTAAACTTGAGATCTATTTAAAATGTCATGCTTTTCCTTCAAAATGTTATATATGCTATTTGTGAAAGTGAGACCAACCGTTTTATATGCTTTCTTAAACCTTGTTTGAGTTTGGGAAGATTTTGCTACAGAGCTTCGTGCTCATCCGCTACAATTAACATTTTTCAGATTATGCTATAGAGGAGGAGCTTGGCGCTAATGAGCCGGGCCTTGGGGAAGCCTCATTAGAGGGGTATCTGGATCCCGAGTGGGACATTTAGAGATGCCCCTTTTATTTTTGTACTAGACTAGGAACCAATATGTACAGACATTGTAAAGTCTAGTTTCTTTTGAAATTCCGCTGCAATATATTCATGTAATTCTTTTGGGTTGTAATGGCCTTAGTTTGGCTTATTCTTTTGGGATGATTGTTGTGGATAGTATATATGGTGAATGAAATATTTTGGATTTGATGGTTAGATAGACCCGGTGTGGTCAAGGTATTATAAATGTACATGTTGTGAGTTTTGGGAGAGCTTCCCGTACGAAGGAGACTCTGCCCAAATTTTGTTAAAATTAAGAATGTTTCTTATTTGATGGATATATATTTAGTGCTCTCATGATGTGAATGTTTTAGAATGTAATGCCGTCCAGGGTGGTATTTGGGGCGTTACAGGAACCCTTCCAATACTCTGATCAACTGGTTCAACACATGCTTCAAAGGTTGATCTGCAACCAGTACTCTGATCAACTGATTCAACACATGCTTCAACCGGTTGAACCCTGTTCCGAATTTCAGAACTTGGTTAAAAATTCATCTTTTATCACCCAACCCCAATTCTAACACCACACAACTTCTACTCAAGGCTCAAGGATGCATTTAGAAACAAAAAAACATGGAAATTCATGAGAATCTCTTACCTCCATTGTGAACCGGTTCCTTTGGATCTCACAATATAAATAGTGTCGCTACAATTTCAAAGTAAAAACAATAGCAGCAAGCTTGAAGTCATGAGTAGGATAATTACATTCATGTGTCTTCAATTGTCTAGAGGCATACGCAACTACCTTCCCATGTTGCATCAATACACATCCCAACTCCTGATGTGAAGCATCACTATATATCACATAACCACCACTTCCCAATGGAATGGATAACGCCAGAGTCGAAATCAATCAAGTCTTTAACTCTTGAAAACTTTCCTCACTTTTATCATCCCACACAAATTTCACATTCTTTCTTGTCAACTGAGTCAATGGTATAGCAATAGATGAAAAACCTTGGATAAATCTGCGATATAGCATGCTAACCCCAATAAGTTCCTTATCTCCGATACATTCCCTGGTTGTTCCCATTTCACCACAGCTTCCACTTTCTTAGGATCCATTTGGATGTCATCCCTAGAAATTACATGCCCAAGAAAAACCACCTTGTCCATCCAGAATTCAAATTTATTAAATTTTGCATATAGTTGCTTTTCCTGTAGAGTCTGTAACACAATTCACAAATGTTGTTTATGCTCTTCCTCACTATGAGAATATATCAAGATATCATCTATGAATATAATACCAAAAGAATCCAAGTATGGTCAGAATACTCTATTCACGAGGTCCATAAAAGTAGCTGATTCATTTGTCAAATCGAAAGACATAACCAAAAACTCATAGTGTCCATACCTGGTACGGAAAGCTATCTTCTGTACATCACGCACTCTGACCCTTAACTGATGATACCCAGATTTCAAATCAATTTTAGAGTAACCTTTGCTCCTTGTAGTTGGTCAAACAAATCATCAATTCGGGGGTAAAGAATACTTGTTTCGAATTGTCACTTTATTGAGCTTTCAATAGTCGATACATAACTACATTGTTCCATCTTTCTTCTTAACAAATAAAAATGGAGCTCCCCAAGGAGACACACTAGGTTGAATAAACCCTCGATTCAACAAATCTTGTAATTGATCTTTCAATTCCATCAGCTCAGCTGGTTCCATTCGATATGGAGCAATAGATATAGGTCCAGCCCTAGCCTTGAGCTCAATAACAAAATCAATCTCCGTATCATGAAATAATCCTGTTAACTCATCCGAAAACACATCCGAAAATTTACAAACTATCGACAAGTCAGATAATTTCAACTCGCCTTTACTGGTGTCTCTCACATATGCTAAATACCCTTGACAACCTTTCCTAAGCAATTTTTGAGTCTTAATTGCAGAAATGAAGCAATTAGGTGTCATATGCCAATCATCTTGAAATTTGAACTCTGACTCATCTGGTATGAGAAAAACAACTTCTTTTCTAAAATAATCCACATATGCATGATATGCAAATAAAAAATCCATTCCCAGTATTACATCAAAATCTTGAATATCTAAAGGAATTAAATCCACCAATAATTCATGTGTATTCACATTTACTACACAACTCCTGTAAATAATACATGCGTACACCACATCACCCACTGGTGTAGAGGTAGCCAAGCAATGGTCTATTGGAATATAAGGTTGGTCCCAGTGTGTGCTAAATGCATATGCAACAAATGAATGCATAGACCTAATTGCTATTCTTATCAAGAATAGGAATCATACTTGTTATTACACTAGGAGAAGCTTGAGCACTTTCTATGTCATAGCAAATACTCATCCCTGAGATCCTGAAGTACTAGTAGATCCCCTTCTTCCTCTCAGTGCACTTCCTTTTGAACCTCTACTACCTGGTGTCACACTTCACACTGATGATACTCCAACTGACCTACTCGGACAATCACACATTAGATGTCATGTCTGCCCAAAGCCATAGCCCCGTCACTCCCCACTTGACATCGTTGTCGCACAATCTCGGGCTATTTGTCCATCCAATCCACATCTAAAGCAAGTAACACCCACTGCTCGACTACTAGATGCTCCTCTACCAGGCTTTCCCACAAAGAATTTAGAAAAACTTTGTCCCCGCGAGTAAGCCGAGGCTCTACCATAACCTGCACCTCTAGTCCGAGAGAATTATTTTCCTTGCTTTTTAGATCCCGAAGTTTGACCCACAAATTAGAATCCCCTAGCTGATGCACTATCAAATCTTCCTTTCTTAAATTGTTCATGTAGTCCCGCTGACTCTTGAACATCCCTTTCACCCATAAATGCTTTATTCACTCAAGCTGAATAACTCGTTATTCAAAAGCAAACAAACAAGTTCAAATTGAGTATTCCAACCCGCATTGGAACTTCTTGCATATAGCTTCATCTGTCTGAACAAAAGCTATAGCAAACCGAGACAGTGTAGTGAACTGCTTTTCGTACTCTGACACTGACATCTTTCCCTGAGTTAATGTCATAAAAGCCTATCCTGTCTATAGCGATATGACTTTGGAAAATACTTGACATTAAACTCTCTCACAAATTGATCCCAAATAACCAGTCTTTGTACTTGAACCCTCTCATTGGCAATCGGAGCAGTCAACAATTGCTTTGTGGCTTCCCACCAAAATTGTTCCTCCTCTATCAACATAAAAGCTCCTAAGAAAACTTGTTGTTCATTATTAGCCCCGACTACCTCAAAGATAGCTTATGTGATTCCCCTAAATTCGGGGGTCTTTTCTCAACCTGTTGATCACCTATCAACCCGTAGAAGTACCCGTGAGTACCTTATAATCTGGTACCATGTTGTTAGACCCCGATCACTGGAATCATAACCAAAAAAGAATTTGGGCACCGTCTCCTTTGTACTGGAGCACTACCCAACACATATACATGACCATTCCAAGGTCCAAACCCTAAGGTATAGGCTTAAAATTTTATCATTTGCATTATCCAAAAGTAAGGGCTCGAGAGGTGGTGTCTTAGCAAAGTTAAATTTAAAATTTTAGTTTTTGTGAAGAGGTACCGGTACCTCATATATGTGGTACCAGTACATGTGCCCTTTGGTTTCCAGGTATCGGTACCTATAAGTCATGATACTGGTACCTCGGCCCTCGATAAAGTGGTACGGGTACCTGTGAACTTGGGTACCGATACTTAAGTCCACTGTCTTTGGGGTACCAGTACCTGTATGCCTAGGTACCGGTACTCGAGCTCTCTGGATGCCAGGTACCTATATGGTACAGATACCTAGAGCCCATATTTCCCCCAAACATCTAAAAATTAAACTTTGACCATTCAATGTATACCACACCCATTCCATTCATTCTTTTTACAAAAGAATAATGTCCCATTACATGCCTTAGTCAAAATACAAGGTTCGTACATGATTTATACAATGCTAAAACAAAATTACAGAAATGATTACAAATGTAATTTAATAGCCATAACCCAAATCTTCCTTCAACACGGGCCCAAGTGAGGGCCATCTGCTGAAGCTTGTCCAACACCTGAAATATGGCCCCATAAAGGGTGAGCCATGCTCAATAGTGTATCTCCTAAGGAGGCTACTCTCCAACCCAGACGCATATGAAATGTGATTAACCCTAAATAATGTGTTAATGAATTAGGTTTGAAAGTTAAAAGTGTGCATGAATTAGGTTAAAATAACTAAGTTATGGAAAATTAGGGTTAATGCAGAAGTTGGATATTTTGTAGGGTTTTGTATGGAATTACAAAAATTCAGGAGGATTCAAGTGTACAAACTGAATAAGGAGGGAGAGGCAAGTGTAATTACCAACTTAATAAATTAAAGCAAGGAGGTAGCTAGCATGCAAAAACTAGAGAAAACCCACCGTATGGACGATGGTCATGGGGTTCGGACGGTCCCTAAACTGCCTTAGTTCTCTCTCCTCAACCCATTGGTCTAGTTAAGCTGTAAATTCATCTGATTGGTTAGCAGGGATTCTGCCACCTTAAAAGCCCCTACCAGTGCTTATAAATAGGCCATTTCAATCATTTTTTAGGGGATTCAACTAGAGTTCAATCAGTGATAAAGGGAAGAGAGAAAAGAGAGAAAGGAGGAGCGAGGCCCATCCAGAATCACTTTCCAGCCAGAATTCTCTACTTCTACATTTCTGTTATCCTTTCTACTTGGAAGGTTGAACCTCTCCCACTTTTGTGCCCTAGCCGGTAATAAGAGTGGCAGTGTTTCAGCTATTCCTCAGGGAAGAATTTGTTTTGTATTTTGTTTCGGTTGTAATGAGATTATTTCATTCTTTTTTCTCATCTATAGCAATGAGGTGTGAGTAGTCCAGTTATACTCTTCGGTGAAGGGTGAATGAATGTGTAATTTTGTTTATGTTATGAAAATGTCGATGTTTTACTTATGCGTTAATGTTTATACCTCAATTGATGGATGGTTATATTTATAATATGCTCATGGTTTTGAACATTGAGCGATACTTAATGCTATATATCATATTATCTATACTTATTACGTATTTCATGCATGATACAGTGATGTACGTAGTTGGGCTTTATGTAACAGTAGGGAGATTGGTTATAGACGAGTAAAATCTTGCCATAGTCAATGCTTTTGATTCAATGCATAAATCGGAACTCTGTCATCACTGAATCATCAACCTACCGAATGAATAACTGGAGTAAGCCTTCTGAATGGTTCATCTTCTGGTTTACTAGGATTATTTGATTGAG
The DNA here is from genome assembly GCA_951799425.1 of Ilex aquifolium. Classification (NCBI taxonomy): domain Eukaryota; kingdom Viridiplantae; phylum Streptophyta; class Magnoliopsida; order Aquifoliales; family Aquifoliaceae; genus Ilex; species Ilex aquifolium. The sequence goes on from OX637399.1 coordinate 16,927,950, forward strand.
GCATGGTAACAAGACCTTCTGGCTTACCTAATCTGTTGATGTGTTATGGTTCAATATACATCAAACCTACCGGTTAACTTTCCAGTAAAATGGGAGTTAATTGTTGTAAGGTGGCATTTCCAATACCTAAACAATATAATGCATGTTGAATCCCCAAACTGAAGAGTGCCTTTTTATTATTGTCTTTCATAGTTTTAGTTAAGTTTTTATTTGATTGTTCTAAGCTCACACCACAAGCTGTTCCACTGCACTTTGTATCTGCGACAATTTCACCGATGCGGTTTTGAATCCTGAAAGTTAGCTCACTGTGGGTTCGACCTTGGACTTAAACCAAGAAACACTACAATTTGACTACTTATACTTGGGTGTATGACATAAATCAGTTTAGATCAAGTTTTTTTGCGTCGTTGCCGGGGAGTTAGGGTGATTTCAAAATGAATAGGGAAGTTGTCTAGTTTGTGTTATATGTATATGCACTGTTTGTTGTATTTTTATTGTTTATGTCTGTTAAGTCATCTGTAGGGTCTGAAAATTAGTCAAATCCTTCATCTCTGTCATCCTCATCGTCACAAACATCATTTGAGTTAAGCACGACTCATAACAATCAAAGGGAACAAGAGGTATTTCAGAATGTCCGACCTTTAAGAGAATACCTGCATCCCACACGCATTAGTGTCACATCAAGTTTTGCTTTTCCCACAAATGTTCCAAATTTTAACATTAAGGCAGGAACAATACAACTTTTACCATAGTTTCATGGTCTGGAGTCTGAAAACCCGTATTTGCATATGAAAGAATTTGAAGAAGTAGTGGTGCTTTGCAAGATAATTCTAAAATGGCCCGATTGAAACTTTTTCCTTTCTCTTTGAAGGATAAGGCTAAATAGTGCCTAAATTCTTAGAAAGCCCAATCTATTCCAAGTTGAAAAGTTTTGCAAATCAAATTTTTTAAAAAAAAAATTCATGTGCATCGAACTAATGCATTGAGACATCAAATTATGAATTTTTCTGTAAAAGAAGGAGAATTTTTTTATAAATGTTGGGAGAGATTCAAGGATATTCTCCAAGCTTGCCCACATCATATATTTGAAAGTTGGACTTTAGTTGGTTTCTTCTATGATGCCCTCCCATCCGCACTGCATCAGTTTGTTGAAATGATGGCCCAGTGGGAATTCACGAGTAAGAGTCCCGAGGAGGCATTTGAGTTTTTTGACACCATTTCTGAGAGTTCCCAAATGTAGGACTCGGCCTCACCAAATATTATTGAAACCAAGCCATCTTCATCCCAAGGAGGGAAATATGTGTTAAAAGAAGATGATGATCTAAGGGCCAGGATGACTACCTTGTCCCAAATGCTTGAAGCCCTAGAAATGAAAAAAACCAAGGAAGTTTTTGTTGTGTTTTCCACTGAGCAGTCATGTCAAATCTGTGCATTGTCAGGACATCCCACGGGGGAATGTCCCACCATTCCAGCATTCAAAGAGGTTTTAATGGAACAAACTAATGCCATTTAAAATTTTAACAAGCCTTCAATCCCTATTCTGATACCTATAACCTAGGGTGGCGGAATCACCCGAACTTCAGTTAGAAAAACATAAAACCTGTGAGTCAGCCACCAGGTCCACCTTCACCACAACCACAGACTCAACAGCCTTATCAGCCTTATTAACCCCCACATAAGAGGAGTTTAGAGGATACTATGAACCAGTTCATTCAGAGTCAAATGAGTTTCAATACTCAGACCACCCATGCATTTAATGATTTCAAAGCTCAAACTTCATAGAATATTGAGGATATAAAGAGTCATCTAGCCAAATTGACCCAATCTTTGAGCACAACAGAGAAGGAAAAATTTCTATCTCAACCTAAACCTCTACAGGGTCAAAACCAGGCTAATGTTGTGTCTTCCGAACCTTCCCCGAGTCAAGTGCTAACAATTACCACATTGAGAAGGTGTAAGGTGATTGACAAGACCATTAAAGCCAAAACTCTTGGGCCAATAGCTGAGTCAATCTCAGTAAATGAACCAATTGAGTCCGAATCTCGGATTGAAAAGGAACTAGAACCACCTTATGAAAAAGAACATTCATGTCCTGTTCTGTTACCTTTTCCTCATAGAGTCAAGAAGCTTCAATCTTTGAACAATCATGCTGAAATCTTTGAGTTGTTTAAGCAAGTAAAAATTAACATCCCCCTATTGGATGCAATCAAGCAAGTCCCATCCTATGCCAAGTTTTTAAAAGATCTTTGCACAGTGAAAAAAAGGATTAATGTATAGAAAAGAGTATTTTTAACTGAACAGGCTAGTGCCATCATTCAACACAAGGCCCCTCTCAGGTACAAAGATCCTAGAAGTCCTATAGTTTCATGCATAATCAAAAAAATTTGGATTGAGCAAGCCCTGCTTGATCTTGGAGCCAGTGTTAATTTGCTTCCATATTCGGTCTATGAGCAGTTAGGTTTGGGTGAATTAAAACCCACCAATGTCACATTACAATTGACAGACCGTTCTGTAAAAAATCCACGTGGAGTTGTGGAGGATGTACTTGTTCAAGTTGATAAGTTCTATTTTTGAGTTGATTTTATTGTTTTAGAGACACAGCCTGTTCTGCACGTCTCTACACAAATCCTTGTCATTCTAGGTCGACCATTCCTAGCTACATCAAATGCATTGATTAATTACAGGAATGGAATCATGAAACTTTCATTTGGAATCATGACTTTGCAATTGAATGTGTTTGACATTGCAAAACAACCCAGAGAGGAAGAAGAATTGCATGAAGTAAATTGTGTTTAGTTTTTAACTCAAAATATGTTTGAAAATACTTGTATAAGAAAGAGTCGCATGCATTAAAGTCTGTACATAATGATGAGTTTGTAGATATGTCAGTCATTGAAACATGGAGTCCAAGATTTGAAGAATGATTGCCTTCTGAACCTAAGTCTGTAAAGCCCAGTGATGGAGTTATCAAGCCAGAATTGAAACCTCTCTCGACTGACTTGAAATATGTCTTCTTGGGGGAGGGTGAAACTCATCCAGTGATAATATCTTCAAAGTTGTCAGAAGTCTAAGAAAATAAATTGACAGAGGTTATAAAAAATCATCAAAGTGCTACCGGTTGGACAATAGTAGATATAAACGGTGTAAGTCCTCTTATGTATACTCATTGTTTATACTTGGAATAGGATTCTAAACCATCCCAACAGCCGCAAAGAAGGTTGAATCCACATTTGAAAGAAATAGTCCAGGCTGAAGTACTTAAACTATTAGATGCTGATATCATATATTCTATATCTGATAGTAAATGAGTCAGCCCAACACAGGTAGTGACTAAAAAGTCTGTTGTCACGGTCATAAAAAACTAAGAAAATGAATTAGTCCCTATACGTACAAGCACTGGTTGGCGTATGTGTATTGACTATCGAAAGTTGAATTCTCTCACCAGAAAATATCATTTTCCCCTACTTTTTTTAGATCAAGTCTTAGAAAGATAGCCAGTCATGCATATTATTATTTTTTGGATGGATATTTCGGCTATAACCAGATTGAAATATCAATTGATGATCAGGAGAAAACCACTTTTACATACCCCTTTGACACTTTTGCTTATAAGAGAATGCCTTTTGGATTGTGTAATGCTCCAACCACTTTTTAGCGTTGTATGTTAAGCATTTTCGTTGTATGTTAGAAGTATTCATGGATGATGTTTTAGTATATGGTGATTCATTTGAATTATGTTTAGAGAATCTTAAAAAAGTCCTTACTCGATGTGAGGAAACGAATCTTGTTTTGAATTGGGAAAAGTGTCATTTCATGGTCACACAGGGAATTGTTTTAGGACATGTAGTTTCTGTAGAGGGAATTGAAGTTGATAAGTCCAAAATTGATTTAATAGCCAATCTCCCTCCACCGAAGACTATAAAAGATGTTTGATCCTTTCTAGGTCATGCAGGATTCTATAGAAGATTCATTAAAGATTTCTGTTTGATATCCAGACCTATGTGTAATCTTCTATGTCAGGATGTACCATTTGATTGGAATGATGCATATCAATTGGCTTTTGATAGACTGAAAAACATGTTCATTTCTACACTAATTATGCAACCTCCTAACTGGTCTTTACCTATTGAGTTACTGTGTGATGCTAGTGATTATGCAGTAGGAGCTGTTTTGGGTCAAAGAAAAGATAAGAAACCTTATGTGATTTACTATGCAAGCAAGACTTTGAATGATGGACAAATAAATTACTCTACCACATAAAAAGAATGGCTTACTGTTGTATTTGCTTTAGATAAATTTCGTTCGTATTTAGTTGGATCCTCAATTGTTGTGTTTACTGATCATGCAGCCTTGAAGTACTTGCTCACTAAGAAGGATGTTAAACCACGTCTCCTACGTTGGATACTGTTGCTTCAAGAATTCGATCTTATCATCAAAGACAATAAATGAGTTGAAAATGTGGTAGCTGATCATTTATCAAGGCTGAATTATGATATAAAGGAATAGTTAATACCAATCATAGAAACCTTTCCAGAGGAGCAGTTATTTGCAGTAACAGAAGAACCATGATATGCAGATATAGCCAATTATTTAGTCAAATATACTATTCCTTTTCATTATACCTGGACCGACAAAAATAAATTTTTGAGAGAGGTACACATTTTTTTTGAGAAGATCCCTATGTGTTTAAGTACTGTAAATAACAAATAATAAGGCGTTGTGTACACAATCATGAAATCAGTCAGGTTATTTCATTTTGCCATTCTGAAGCTTGCAGATGACATTTTTCTTCAAAGAAAACTGCTGCTAAAATTTTGTAGTGTGGATTTTATTGGCCCACTCTTTTTAAAAATGTGCATGCCTTTTGTCTAAACTGTGACAGATGTCAAAGAATGGGGAATATTTCAAAAAGAAACATGATACATTTGAACCCTATTTTGGTCATTGAAAATTTTGATTGTTGGGGCATCAATTTTATGGGACCATTTCCCCCATCCTTTGGACATCTGTATAGTTTGGTTGCCGTTGATTATGTTTCCAAATGGGTATAGGGAATTCCTTGTCGAAATAATGATCACCACATCGTGATCAAGTTTTTAAAAGAAAATATTTTATCCAAATTTGAAATTCCTTGAGCCATTATCAGTGATAGGGGAACAAATTTTTGTAATAAAGTCTTTGAAAAACTAATGAAAAAATATTTGATTTCTCACAAGATATCTGCCCCTTATCATCCCCAGACAAGTGGACAAACTGAATTGGCCAATAGGGAGATAAAATATATTTTAGAAAAAATAGTAAATCTATTTCGCAAGGATTGGTCTTTTAGACTGACTGATGCGCTTTGGGCTTACCGTACTGCATACAAAACTATTTTGGAATGTCTCCTTATCAATTAGTTTATGGTGAACCATGTCACTTTCCTGTGGAATTGGAACATCGAGCATATTGGGCAAACAAAATGATGAATCTTGATATTGACAAAGCTAGTGCATCCCGCAAACTTCAGATTAATGAATTGGAAGAACTAAGAAATGAAGCATATGAAAATGCAAAGATTGTCAAGTCTAGAATGAAAATTTTTCATGATAAGAATATTGTGCGGAAGTCTTTTGAACCCTCTCAAAAAGTCATGTTATATAATTCAAGGCTCCGCCTATTCCTTGGAAAGTTAAGATCAAGATGGACATACCCCTACATTGTTAAACAAGTTTTTGAACATTGGGCAGTTGAAATTGAAAACCCATTAACTAGAAATGTTTTCAACGTAAATGGTCAAAGGCTTAAGCCATATCATGATGAATTTGTTCAAAATGTGAATTCCATTCAGTTAATGGAACCAGTATATATGTCTTGAAATGTCTTTATAAGTGTTTGATTATAAATAGTTGTACTAATTGTTTGTTGTTTGTTTTACAGATTAGGGTTTTGCATTATGGATTTGTCTCGCCTCCAAATCATATTAGCATTTGTCTATAATTTTATCTCATAATGTTATACATTGGGGAAAATGGGGGAGGGAACAATCCATATTCGCCTTTCTGATCGGTAGATGTTAAAGAACTGGAAAGCGAGTCAATTTTCAAAAACTTTCACAATTTTCAAAAAAATTTCACAATTTTCAAAAAAAATTCAAAAATGGATGAGCAGTTGTTTTGGTTTAGTTTGGGTATGCTACATACTTTTCCAAAAGACATACATTCTTTGATCATAGCAAAGGCAAATGTTGTTAGAAAATTAAAAATTCTTGACAGTCAAGCAAAACCTTTGTGCGGAAAAAGTTCATTTGCTAAATGTTGACGAGCAATCGACTCAGTGGTTGTGTAAAGTGTGGTTGTTTAATGCATATGAGAGAATACAATTAGTGTGCTGAACCAATTTCAGGTCGAGCGTTAGATTGTCTTGATTGGATTAAGTATGGACAGAGTAAGGATTATCCTGAGACGCCATCTTATTCTAGTCCCGAGCTTGCAAGATATGTGAGACAAGATATTAATCGGTTCACTGATGTCCTTGATTTAGAAGATTTTGATTAAAATTGATTATGATCCAAGATGAATAATTTTTGGATTTGTATAAATGTAAATAACTATAGGATGAATTAGGGTAATAAGTTAGGATTTAAGTAGTTAAATTTGTAAGTTTGAATTTAAAACTGATTTTGTAACTGCAAGCTGAAGAACTGAAGCTGGAAACCAGGAGAATATCAGGGGATAGTAGCCTGCAGGATAAAGCAAATTCCAAAGGATTCCCACCGTTCGGATGGTGCTGAGAGCGTTCGGACGGTATTGCTCAGTATAAAAGCACACAGGCGTAAAATACCGAAACCATTTGTGTGACGCCCCAAAGTCCGGGGGTCCTTTATTAACCGACGACAACCCGTCAATCCGCGGAAACACCCGTGAATGTCGCTTAACCCGACACCACGTCACAACATTCCCTTTACCGGGATTTATAATTATATATAAAAGAATTACAAGTCCAACTTCTTTTGGTTGGTTAATCCATCCGAGATCCAGTATACCACATTGGCATCCCATTTTTGTCCATTTATATCCTTTAAGGGAAGGAAACAATAGCCCCAGAGTTTGGCAAACAAAACAAAAAAAAATAAAATTTCGGAAAAATTTGGCGGGCGTACCGGTACGCTGTACCCACTGGACATCGGCGTACCGGTACGCGTACCGGTACGCTCCACCTTCTGTCTGTCTCCGTACCGGTACGCGTACCGGTACGGTTTTGCCAGTTTTTGCCTTTTTCCTTTGTTTTTCACTTCCAATCCACTCTAATACATTCCAAACTCACCCAACCCATGCATAATGAGGATTTCCATATAAAACATGTTTTATACAAGTTCCATTACAATTAATTCCATATATTTACATATCAAAATGGAATTTTGACAAAAGCTTTACAAAATAACCATAAAAAGCCACAAGTCGGCTTTCTTCAACTTTGGGGCTCGTAATGGGAGCCGTCCGCCGGTGTGTACCCCGCACCTGAAATGTTTTTCCCACAAAGGGTGAGCCACGCTCAATAGGGTATCTCCTAATGAGGCTACTCCCCAACCTATATGCATATGAAATGTTCACATGCCACAAAATAACAATTCATAACATTCCAAGCAATAAAATGTATTCAATGTTGGAATTTCACAATGTCATGCCATGTAATGAGATGAGACTCACTCATGCATATCACCCGAGCCCTCCCCGGCTCCTCTACACATGCAAACGCCAATGTGTACCAATCCGTCATTTATGTTGCACATCAAATGACATTTCATTCTAGGGTCTTTATAGGGGTGGATATTTATGGACTTACACCAACGGCACCCAACCGACACGGAATTTATGGACTTCCACCAACGGTTCCGCGTACACTGACACACTTTATGGGCTCTATACCAACGGAGTGCGTCTCCGATCACCGGGTCTCTCACCCGAGGGATAGTCTAGCCCTTCTTGCTACCCCAACCCTAACCACCATGCAAACCGTGAGACTCGACTAGGTCATCGACCCATAACACCCGAGCCCACTTGTCATCCACCAAACTTGGTGAAGACAACACCATGCACACACACCCACTACATGCGATGTTCCCGTGCATATGCAATGTGATGTCCCATTGCAACAAAATAAAATGTTCATCATGGTATGAGCAACATATGAACATTTACAAGACATTTCATACACTTCATGGCAAAATCATATCATAAGCATATAATTTTCCATAATCCTCTACAATGTCAACATATTATGACATGTATACATATATCAACATTTTATCTTGAATAACACCCAAGCATGTCATCACAAACTCAAGTAATAACACACTTTAATTCTCATGGCATAATATAAGCACATAGCATGCCCATAATTCATATAATCCAAGAATTTCATTGGATTAATTTCATATACCCAATTCTAGAAATTTTATTTAAAAATTTCTAATTTACCAATCCAATTAGAATTGATCTTTACCCATTTCAATACCCATTTTAACACATTACCAACAATAGGCAAGAGATACACAATCTATCATCCTACCCATTTCATAAAAACATCCTAGGCTTGGAATAAACTTTAGTAGGAGGGAACCCTACCTCTTGAAGCGTGAGGAACGACCAAGGGAAGTTCCAAGACCCGATTCAAGCAAAAACCCTCACTTCCCGAAAATCCCGTACCTTGATCTTCGGTAAAACTTGCGCTTTTTGGTATAGCCGCGTAGCCCTTGATGAGTAGAGCGACTTTAATTCTTGGCCCGAATGGATCCGAGCTTCGTAGCCTTCTAGATCGTAGAGAGAAGTGAAGATTTCAAGCTCTCTCCCTCTCCTCTTTTCTATCGGCTGAACGGCAAGAAGAATGGGGGAAAAATCTGATTTTCCCCCCTTTATATACCCTTGGGACACTTGGCCCACAACGCGCCACACGGCCTCTCTTTTCCGGGTCCGTTTTAACCCCGAAACGATTAAATTTCGTCCCAGTTTAAGTTCAAAATATTTTTATTTTAACTTGTCTATAATATTTCCCCAAACTTGGAATTTTTATAAAAATTTCGTGTACGGGGTCACCCGAGGCCCGTTCGTCTCGTAAAACGCGAAAAAATCCGACTATCTCGGAATTCTATGAAATTTTACAGGGTAACTAGTTTTCGCGAGACGAATCCAACGGTGAGGTCCGTTTCGTCATTCGAGTTCTAGAAAAATTCAGGTTTACAACCTGTACCGTAGTGGCAATTTACCATTTTGCCCTTTTTCACAAAGGTTTAAATTTTCTCGGGTTTCACATTCTTCCCCCCTTAAAAGAATTTCGTCCCCGAAATTTACACACTCATGCACATACAATCACATGCATATGTAACAATCATATAACACTAAATGACTATAAGAATGTACCTCCATCCTCAAATAAGAAAGGATAGTTGGCACGCACAACGTCCTCACGCTCCCATGTTGCCTCCTCCACTCCTCGGTGCTGCCACAACAACTTCACAAGCCTCACGGTCTTGCCTCGCAAAACCTGATCCCGGCTATCCATGACACGCACTGGCCCCTCCTCAAAGGTTCCATCTGTATCAACAACAAGCTCGCCCCAATCCACAACATGCGTCGGATCTGGAGTATACTTCCGGAGCATGGAGACATGGAATACAGCGTGAATGCCCGATAAAGTTGGCGGTAACGCCAATTTATAGGCCACAGTACCAACTCTCTCAAGCACCTCAAAGGGCCCAATATACCTCGGCGACAGCTTTCCCCGCTTGCCGAATCTGACCACCCCTCTCATAGGCATCACCTTCAAGAAGACGTGATCTCCCACCTCAAATTCCAGAGGTCGCCGCCGCCTATCGGCGTAGCTCTTCTGCCGGCTTTGAGCCTTGAGAAGACGCTTCCTTATCAGGTCCACCTTCTCCGAGGTGTCCCTTATCAAGTCTGGACCCATAGAGGGTCTTTCCCCAACTTCAGTCCAACAAACCGGAGAACGACAAGGCCTCCCATAAAGTGCCTCATAGGGTGCCATCCGTATGCTCGCCTGATAACTGTTATTGTAGGCGAATTCCACTAAGGGTAAATGCTCTTCCCAGCTACCCTTGAGGTCTAGGACGCATGCCCGTAGCATGTCCTCTAATGTCTGGATGGTCCGTTCTGACTGGCCGTCCGTTTGGGGGTGGAAGGCTGTGCTCATCCTCAACTGAGTCCCCATGGCTCGCTGGAAACTCTCCCAAAAGTGAGCCGTAAACCTGGGATCCCGATCTGATACTAGAGATACGGGCACTCCATGCAACCGGACTATCTCCCGTATATACAATTTGCAGAATTCCTCCAATGTGAAGGTCATCCGCACCGCCAAAAAGTGTGCCGACTTCGTAAGCCGGTCCACAATCACCCACACCGCATCGTGTCCCCGCGATGTCCGTGGCAAGTGGGTCACAAAGTCCATTGTGACGTGCTCCCACTTCCACTCAGCCACTTCCAATGGTTGGAGCAAACCAGCTGGTCTTTGGTGTTCAGCCTTAATCTGCTGACACGTGAGGCATCTACCGACAAAGTCGCCAATCTGCCTCTTCATCCCGCTCCAATAATACTGGCGACGAAGATCATGATACATCTTCGTGCCGCCTGGATGCACCGCAAAGCGAGAGCAATGGAACTCCCTGAGAATTTCCTCTCTCAGACCCGTCGATTGGGGAACCACAACCCTTCCCCTAAACCGAAGACTGCCATCCGAGTGAATGGTCCAGCCCTCGTCACCGGTACCCGTCTGCACTCGGTCCCTGATGGATGATAACTCAAGGTCCTGCCCCTGGGACTCAATCACTCTGCTCAGTAGGGATGGCGTAGCCATCAAGCTCCCTAAAACACCCTGAGTCTAACCCCGATAATGCAACCCAAATTGGCCCACAGTCTCAAGCATCCGCCACTCTCGGGAAGCCACCCTAGCCACGATCCCCCGTGACTTCCGGCTGAGTGCATCAGCCACTACATTTGCCTTACCAGGGTGGTAATGCAAAGTGAAGTCATAATCTTCTAGATACTGCATCCACCTGCGTTGCCTCATGTTGAGGTCCCGCTGAGTGAAGATGTACTTCAGACTCTTGTGGTCCGAAAACACCTCAAATTGTTCACCGTATAAATAGTGGCGCCAAGCCTTCAAGGCAAAGACAATGGCCGCCAACTCCATGTCGTGTGTAGGGTAATTCTGCTCGTGGTTCTTTAACTGTCGAGAACCATAAGCCACGACCCTCCCGGACTGCATCAACACACATCCGAGCCCGTCCTTAGAGGCGTCACAATAGACTGTGTACCTCTGTCCCCTTTCTGGGACTATCAATATAGGAGCTGAAGTAAGCCTCCTCTTCAACTCCTGGAATGCCTTCTCGCAAGAATCATTCCACTCGAACTTGACCTCCTTCCGAGTCAACTTCGTCATAGGCGCAGCTAACCTAGAGAAGTCCTCGATAAACCGCCGATAATACCCAGCCAATCCCAAGAAACTGCGTATCTCGAAAACTGACTTCGGCCTCTCCCAATTCATGACTGACTCAACCTTCTCCGGGTCTACGGATACACCCGAAGCCGACACCACATGTCCCAAAAATTTCACCTCAGTAAGCCAAAATTCACACTTGCTGAACTTGGCATACAACTGATGGTCTCTCAAGATCTGAAGAACGACCCTCAAGTGACCCTCATGCTCCTCCTCAGACTTGGAGTAAATCAAGATGTCGTCAACGAAAACCACGACAAACTGATCAAGGTAGGGTTGGAACACCCTATGCATGAGATCCATGAATGCCGCCGGGGCATTTGTCAATCCAAATGGCATCACCGTGAACTCGAAATGCCCGTACCGCGTTCTGAACGCCGTCTTAGGGATATCTGCCTCCCTAATCCTCAACTGATGGTAGCCCGTGCGGAGATCTATCTTGGAATAGACCCGCGCTCCCCTCAGCTGATCAAACAGGTCATCAATCCTCGGCAAAGGGTACCTATTCTTGATAGTGACCCGGTTCAACTGCCGGTAGTCTATACACAATCGAAGGGTCTTATCCTTCTTCTTGGCAAACAATACCGGAGCGCCCCAAGGTGAAGTGCTCGGCCTTATAAAACCTTTGTCCAACAATTCTTGCAATTGAACCTTGAGTTCTTGCAACTCAGCAGGTGCCATTCTATGTGGAGTCATAGAAATAGGCGAAGTACCCGGATGTAACTCGATGCTGAAGTCCACATCCCTATAGGGAGGTAATCCCGGTAACTCGTCCGGAAAAACGTCCTCATACTCACACACCACCCGAGGTAGACCCAATTCTTGTCTCGCCTCATCCTCCAGGGTAAGGCTCGCTAGCCAACCCATCAACTGCCCATGCCATCGAGAGTCATACACGGCTTGGGGCAAAGCATCTTGCTTTTCCCCCTGAAACTTGAAACAAACACCCTCCGGTGTATAGGCAGTGACCCTCTTCCTGTCACAATCAATGACAACCCGATGTGCCGCCAACCAGTCCATCCCGAGGATGACATCGAACTCTGACATGTCCATAACCCTAAGGTCCACGGTGAGTAGAATCCCCGAGATCTCTAACTCACAACCCCGACATATCTGTTTCACACACACCCTAGCTCCTAGGGGTGAATTCACATACAACGGCTCTTCCAAGGTATCAACCTCTAAGCCCAAATCCCTCACACATGATGCAGAAATGAATGAATGTGATGCACCAGAGTCAAATAATACTTTAGCCCATAGGCGAGAAAGTAGAAATGTACCCTGAATGACTGACTGGTCCACTGGCTCAGCCTGAGGTGTAATGGCGTAGACACGCCCCTGGGTCCCCGAAGTCCCGGCCTGCATGCCCTGTCCTCGGCCTCGACCCACGCCCTGGCCCATCTGGCCTGCCTGCGGAGTTCCCGCTCGAAAAGTGGTAGGGGCCTGAGTAGTGCCCTGGAACTGATACTGGTTTCCCTGGCCCGTGGTGGGGTAGGGAGGAATAAAGTATGTCTGTGGCTGTCCCACTGATGACTGGGACTGAGATGTCCCATAGCTCTGGGATCCTTGCCTCTGCGGACAATCCCGCTTTATATGTCCCGGTTGGTGGCAATGGAAACATGTTTTCTGGCCAGCCTGGTAGGTAGTCCTGAAGTTTCTCCCGCCTTGGAAAAATTGACCTTGGCCTTGGCCTTGATAGCCACGGCCCTGTCCTTGTTGTCCTTGTGGAGTAGAAGTCCTCTGCTTCTTCCCCGAACTAGAAGAAGAGGATTGGCCCTCCTTCTTCTTATCCTTAGCACCCGCCTCGCGGATGCTTCGTGCATCGTCAACCTCCCTCTCAATGGCCATAGCTGTCTCGACCATAGAGTCCAAGTCTTGCAAGCGGAGGCCCACAATCTTTCCCCGGATGGATAGTTTCAATCCATCCTCAAACCTCCTTACCTTGGCCATATCCGTGGCCACGTAATCATCAGCAAATCGGGCTAATTCGGTGAACTTAGCCACATACTCCATCACCGTCATTGACCCTTGCTTCAAATCTAGAAACTCTCGAGCCTTTGCATGTCGAACGGCCGTTGGGAAATATTTACCCATGAAGAGCTCCTTGAACTCTCCCCATGTCATGGCCTCTAAGTTCTTCGAGGCCGTCACCCAATCCCACCACAACTGGGCTTCTCCCTCTAGCTGGAATGCAGCTAGTCTTATCTTAGTAGCGTCTGAGGTGACCTCCATCGCCCCTAAGATCTTGTTGACTTGCCGGAACCAATGGTCGGCCACCATCGGGTCCGCCCCTCCCATGAAGACTGGAGGTTTGTGTGCTTTAAACTGTTGGAGGTTACTCGCGTTTCCATGTCCGGCATTTGCACTAGCTTGTGCAACAGTAGCTGCCATCATGCCCATGGTTTCCGTAAATGCTTGTTGATCGAAGACCGGTGGTGGTTGGTTAATGTTCCGCCCACCGCCTCGACGTCCTCTTCTTCCACTTGCCATCTACACACACGTCAAATGGCAATGGTACACTAACTTAGTACCCCGAGGTAGGGATCAAAGTCTAAGAGTTTAAAATTTCTCATTGTCTCACTAGTAGAGCGTACGCCTCTAATAGTAGACATCTACACCATAAACTATCCCATTTATTCTTTGAACTTTCCCGTTTGTTTGTTTTCCCACTCCCAAGGTTAAGTTCTCTAACCCTAGTGTGTCCACTTCCATACACATTTTACCATGCATATAATACACATATCACATATCACATAACATGTAGCAATTTAAGCAAATAACATGTAATGTATAATGAATGCAATGGTCTAGACCCATGCCCCATCAAGCCCTAGGTAAATCGCATACCTAGGCTCTGATACCAAGCTGTGACGCCCCAAAGTCCGGGGGTCCTTTATTAACCGACGACAACCCGTCAATCCGCGGAAACACCCGTGAATGTCGCTTAACCCGACACCACGTCACAACATTCCCTTTACCGGGATTTATAATTATATATAAAAGAATTACAAGTCCAACTTCTTTTGGTTGGTTAATCCATCCGAGATCCAGTATACCACATTGGCATCCCATTTTTGTCCATTTATATCCTTTAAGGGAAGGAAACAATAGCCCCAGAGTTTGGCAAACAAAACAAAAAAAAATAAAATTTCGGAAAAATTTGGCGGGCGTACCGGTACGCTGTACCCACTGGACATCGGCGTACCGGTACGCGAACCGGTACGCTCCACCTTCTGTCTGTCTCCGTACCGGTACGCGTACCGGTACGGTTTTGCCAGTTTTTGCCTTTTTCCTTTGTTTTTCACTTCCAATCCACTCTAATACATTCCAAACTCACCCAACCCATGCATAATGAGGATTTCCATATAAAACATGTTTTATACAAGTTCCATTACAATTAATTCCATATATTTACATATCAAAATGGAATTTTGACAAAAGCTTTACAAAATAACCATAAAAAGCCACAAGTCGGCTTTCTTCAACTTTGGGGCTCGTAATGGGAGCCGTCCGCCGGTGTGTACCCCGCACCTGAAATGTTTTTCCCACAAAGGGTGAGCCACGCTCAATAGGGTATCTCCTAATGAGGCTACTCCCCAACCTATATGCATATGAAATGTTCACATGCCACAAAATAACAATTCATAACATTCCAAGCAATAAAATGTATTCAATGTTGGAATTTCACAATGTCATGCCATGTAATGAGGTGAGACTCACTCATGCATATCACCCGAGCCCTCCCCGGCTCCTCTACACATGCAAACGCCAATGTGTACCAATCCGTCATTTGTGTTGCACATCAAATGACATTTCATTCTAGGGTCTTTATAGGGGTGGATGTTTATGGACTTACACCAACGACACCCAACCGACACGGAATTTATGGACTTCCACCAACGGTTCCGCGTACACCGACACACTTTATGGGCTCTATACCAACGGAGTGCGTCTCCGATCACCGGGTCTCTCACCCGAGGGATAGTCTAGCCCTTCTTGCTACCCCAACCCTAACCACCATGCAAACCGTGAGACTCGACTAGGTCATCGACCCATAACACCCGAGCCCACTTGTCATCCACCAAACTTGGTGAAGACAACACCATGCACACACACCCACTACATGCGATGTTCCCGTGCATATGCAATGTGATGTCCCATTGCAACAAAATAAAATGTTCATCATGGTATGAGCAACATATGAACATTTACAAGACATTTCATACACTTCATGGCAAAATCATATCATAAGCATATAATTTTCCATAATCCTCTACAATGTCAACATATTATAACATGTATACATATATCAACATTTTATCTTGAATAACACCCAAGCATGTCATCACAAACTCAAGTAATAACACACTTTAATTCTCATGGCATAATATAAGCACATAGCATGCCCATAATTCATATAATCCAAGAATTTCATTGGATTAATTTCATATACCCAATTCTAGAAATTTCATTTAAAAATTTCTAATTTACCAATCCAATTAGAATTGATCTTTACCCATTTCAATACCCATTTTAACACATTACCAACAATAGGCAAGAGATACACAATCTATCATCCTACCCATTTCATAAAAACATCCTAGGCTTGGAATAAACCTTAGTAGGAGGGAACCCTACCTCTTGAAGCGTGAGGAACGACCAAGGGAAGTTCCAAGACCCGATTCAAGCAAAAACCCTCACTTCCCGAAAATCCCGTACCTTGATCTTCGGTAAAACTTGCGCTTTTTGGTATAGCTGCGTAGCCCTTGATGAGTAGAGCGACTTTAATTCTTGGCCCGAATGGATCCGAGCTTCGTAGCCTTCTAGATCGTAGAGAGAAGTGAAGATTTCAAGCTCTCTCCCTCTCCTCTTTTCTATCGGCTGAACGGCAAGAAGAATGGGGGAAAAATCTGATTTTCCCCCCTTTATATACCCTTGGGACACTTGGCCCACAACGCGCCACACGGCCTCTCTTTTCCGGGTCCGTTTTAACCCCGAAACGATTAAATTTCGTCCCAGTTTAAGTTCAAAATATTTTTATTTTAACTTGTCTATAATATTTCCCCAAACTTGGAATTTTTATAAAAATTTCGTGTACGGGGTCACCCGAGGCCCGTTCGTCTCGTAAAACGCGAAAAATCCGACTATCTCGGAATTCTATGAAATTTTACAGGGTAACTAGTTTTCGCGAGACGAATCCAACGGTGAGGTCCGTTTCGTCATTCGAGTTCTAGAAAAATTCAGGTTTACAACCTGTACCGTAGTGGCAATTTACCATTTTGCCCTTTTTCACAAAGGTGTACGCGTACCAGTATGGTTTGGCGGACTTCTTGATTTTATAAGATTAGCTCCAGTAGCCCTAGCGTACCGGTACGGTTTGGCTGAGTTCCTGATTTTCTGATTTCCTCCTCTCCTGAGCTATCCCCAAGCTACCTTTTTGTCCCCATTTGCCTCAATTGATTTGGGAAGGCCTTAAGATGCCTCTTTTAGCACCTGTTAACTGCAAACACCAAATATTATTGTTAAGAACGCAATTAACCTAACTCCCATCATTTAATCTCCAATACCAATTAATAAAACATGCTTTAGCACATAAAATATACAAAATTTTGTGCTAATCACACCCCCCAACTTAGGTTTTGCTAGTCCCTTAGCAAAAAGTTATTTCCAAAACTAGTAAATGAGTATAACACACTCGATCCATTCAAATTTCCATTCATCCAATCAATTTAAAAACACAAATCATAATGCAATTCCAAAATAACATAGACAAGATTGAATCCGAAATTGAGATTTCTTCATTAATGTGTTCTAAATTTGGAGTACATAGAGTAGGACATCAAAAGGGACAAAATAGCCTACGACTCCATTCTATCTATACCCATTCCAACCTCAAAAGAAAAGATAAAAACTACACAGCCTACTACACATCCTCCTAGTCATCCCCAGAGTTATCACCTTCCCCAGAGTCATCACCTTCCTCATACTCCTCGCCTTCCCAAGACTCCTCGTCGTCATCATCATCATCCTCCTCCTCCACCTCAACTGTTGTGGGGGCAGAAGGTGAGGGAGCAGTGGCTGGTGGAGTGGGGACTTCTGGGATGGGTCTCCCAGGGAAAGTATGCATAAATACCTCCTGCATCATTGCCTCCATACCCAGCACAACAACCTCAATCCCATGCACTTTGACCTCTAATGCATCGAGGCGTTGAGAGACTGAACGTTCAAGTGCAGCAGCGGATGGCCCAAAAGATGAAGATGCCCAGGGGGCCTCAGAACCAGCAGCCATGGTCTTTGCTCGCTTCCCTCGGCTCATTGCCTTCCTTTTCTTATTACTGGTTCTCCCAATGGCTCCAAACTCTGGGGGTGTAATCTTGTCGAACGCATAACCCTTCACTTTGAAATGCATGCACATCCGGGTTACCAAATTCCCGAATGGCAGTTTGATCAAAGGTTTCTGCGTCAGCAAAGTTTTTAATTTCTTGCGAGATGAGAAGAGCGAAGTTTATTGCTTTCCCAGACACGACGACATCCAAAAGGGTTAGCTTCTCCAAATTTGGTTTCTTTTCCGCACCCCTTGGCGAGAGATTGCAATGGAGGAGTTTATTCAACAGTCCATCAGTGGGCTTCAACTTCCCACTTTGCACTATTCCCTTGAATTCTCCAGGCTCTTGATACATCAATTCTGCCAACTCAGAAATCTTCTTGGTTCTGGGGACGTTATGAGGATAGATAGGTGTAGATCCAGGTGGTCTCTCGTACCCACCCAAGAGTAAGGCAATAACATCAGGGGTCACCACAAAATTTTTACCCCGAATAATGGTTTCCAAGATTTCCCCTCCTCTCGTCTCTTCCACCCGAAGCCTTTGGTAAAATTCCCTACACATTAATAGGTTAGACCCATCAACGAGCTCGAACCAAAATTTTATACCATGTGCTTCGATAATTCTCACGGCCTCATTCCTTGGGGTAAAAGACATGGAGTCCAGGTACCGTTCACAAGTGAACCCCTTTTCCTAGATCAGTCTATCCCTAGCCTCATTCTTGGCTTTCTTCCGTTGCTCACTCCTATCACCACTTGGACCCTCTCCACTTCTCTTGCGACCATTAGAGCCTTCGGGTGGAGGAGATTCAGGTCCCGTTGTTTTGGTGCGGGCCATGCACAGCAACAGTGCCCCCATTGTCAGAAACGCACAAATGGTCAAGAAAAGACCCTCAATCAGGTCCATGGTTCCTTGGAGAGTCCCTATAGCACGAGCCATTTGAGAGTTTTTTAGGAGAAAATGAGAAATGAAGACAGAAGAGGGGTTGGGGAATTTTCGGCACTTAGGGTTTCCAAAGCTTGATCTCCACTGAATCTCAGCCCAAGGAAGGGGATTTGAGTGATGGAAGGGAGTTTGGTGTGATTTGGAAGCCTAAGGGTTTATTCGGGTCAGAAGGGAGTGAAAGGGGAGGTGTATATTAGGAGGGAAATGAAAGATGTTCCGAAATTTTTTGATTAAAAGCCCTAATTTTAGCATCCCAGACAAATCGTACCGGTACGCGTACCGGTACAGCGAACTCCAGTAGCCTTAGCGTACCGGTATGCATACTGGTACGGTTTGGCTGAATTTCTGACAATTCCTGCTGAACAACCCTTCACTACTCCTTTTCATTTTAGGACCTCCCCTATACACTCTAGCACTCTCTTTATGACCTCTACTCTACCCTAAACATATACTCCAAACTCCATTTGTAAATCACCATTCGAACCATCATGCCCAAGTTATTACTGAAATTGCAGTGTGATTTAAAATTTTGATGTACTAATTACACAAAACATTGCCTCCTACTTTTAGATATCAAAATGCACACCAAAATGTAAAACACGAATTCAGTTCAAAGCAGCATTCCTAACCCTTTTCAAATATCCAAAATTTGAGAAATATTCCCTCATTCTTGCAAGCATGAAGCTATTTAACCGATTTCTCAATTGATTGAACTAAGTATACATGAGCAACACCATAGTTTTAGACACTAGTCTAAAGTATGCACCTACAAATTTATTTTCAACTCGAGTGTGTGTGAAGCTTAACAAGAAATTTGAGCACTTTTAACGGAATTCACATTCGAATAGCTAGACAAATTCAGTTTCAATGCAAAACTCACCAAGGGTCACTCTTAAGCAATGGAATACACTCAAGTTATCCTGGTATGCACTCCATGTGTACATGTGATATAGAATCTAGTGTTCAAAACAAAGTGTGCTCACATGTAATCCAAAAATGAAGTTCATGTATGAAAATGAAGCGTCCTTGGCATAGTCTCATGAACAGAATGCTAGGGCATTAGGTAGTAAGACTTAACTCATCATTTCCTTTGAAATTATGCACCTCCCTTGCTTCTCTAGATCACTTGGGACTTTAAGGGTTATAATGGGGCCTTGGGGTGATATCTAGGTAAATGAAATGAAGGATATAGGATAACAAAGAGGGTTGTTCCGAGTGTATGACCTTTATTTAAAAAGATCTCCCTTTTATGGGATTTTTAGGCTAACACCATCACCACACTCTTTGTTTCTTTTCTTTCTTTTCCTTAACATTTTCCTTTTCTTTTGCTCATTCTTTTCTTCTTTTCACTCCCTTTTTCTCCCTTTCTTGGATCTTCATTCTTTTCCGTTCAACTCTTTGAGTTTCAACTTCATTCATCCCTTTTGTTTGAGTTTCCACACCATACTTCCTTCTCTTTTATGATCACTCATACTCAGCACTAGAAACAACTAACGTAAGGTAGATATTTATCATTCTCATTGGCTTGGTCAATTGTATGGCATAGAAACAAATTTCAATTAAGGCTCAATCACGGCACTAGGGATAAATTTTTCACAAGACAAAGGGGCAAAGGCTCAAAATATTCAATGATGGCCCAAGATCACTTCCAGGTCCGCATGGGATGACATTATACGTTCAAGACAAATCAGTCTACTACCCAAATGCAACTAACCAAAACAAGCATAATGAGACTATTGAACAAATTTGACATTGAAAAATTGTTCTTTGAGTAATTGTAAGTTCCCCCTAAAAAGATTTGGCACTAAAGCTCTCATGGGTCCTTATTCATCTCCACTACTTATGTCAAGCTTAAAACATAAATCCAATCCGTAAATTGCTGAAATTACACAATCAAAAATCACATATGGTTGAATTCAAAAATCAATACATATGTGATACTTATGCATAGGATCAACTTCCATAGCATGCTCATGTGCACAAAGTTCACAACAAAGATCAACATGTCATCCAACTCACACACTCTTCATGAAGGAATACAGGTCAACAATCGGATATTTTTTTCATCAAAAATTTTCAAAAATTTCACATATTTTTCACTAATGCAAGCAAAACTCAAAAACTTATATGAAATGTGAAAGGTGAATTTTTCACCACAAAAATTTGTGTTTGGTGTTATCCACAAAAAGAATTCCACAACCATTGGTGTAGCATGCATCTCACCCCCCAACTAGATTCATGCATTGTCCCCAATGCAACAAAAAGATATGGTATGCACTGAAGGACAGTAAAAAGATAGGTAGGGTTAGAGTACACCTCGCAATTGAGCTTCAACAAAAGCACCAAAATCTGAAACTTAGAAGATCAATACTATACAACCAAAGAAAGTAAGTGACATAGAATAAAAATGACATAAGTAAATAAAAGCAACTGTACACTAACAACCATAAATACAAGCTACTCCTCCACCAAATCCGGATACTCGGGATCCGTCAACTCCTCTTCGATTTCTTGCCCTTCCGACCCCTCGAAGAATGGCTTAAGTCTTTGGCCATCGACCTTGAATGTCTGGCCATTCTCGGGGTTCGTCACCTCAACAGCTCCGTTGGGGTAGGCCACCTTGACAAGATAGGGGCCATCCCAGCGGGATCGGAGTTTTCCTTGAAAAATTGAGAGGCGAGAATTGTATAAGAGCATTTTTTGCCCGGGCTCAAATGATTTTCGTATGATGGAATTATCGTGAAAGATTTTAGCTCGTTCCTTTGAAATTTTTGAGCTCTCATACGCATCTCGTCGAATCTCTTCCAACTCATTCAGCTCTAACTTCCTATGTTCACCGGCCATTCTCAAATTAAAATTTAGAGTTTTGATGGCCCACTAGGCCTTGTGTTCCATTTCGACCGGCAGATGGCAAGCCTTTCCATAGACAAGCCGGTAGGGAGACATGCCCAAAACAGTCTTATAGGCAGTGCGGTATGCCCATAGGGCATCCGTCAATCTATCGGACCAATCCTTCCTACTCGGGTTAACAGTTTTTTCTAGGATGGTCTTGATCTCCCTATTGGCTAGCTCGGCTTGGCCATTTGTTTGTGGGTGATAAGCGGTGGATACTTTGTGAGTGACGCCATATTTGAACATTAGAGATGCAAATGGCCTATTACAGAAGTGGGATCCACCATCACTGATTATTGCTCGAGGCATCCCAAACCTCGAAAATATATTCTCTTTGAGGAACTTGACTACTACCCACTTGGACACATAGTCCACTGCCAGAAGGATGTACAGATAAACGAATGACATAGGGAATGAACCCATGAAGTCGATGCCCCAACAGTCGAATATTTCTATGACTAACATAGGGGAGAGGGGCATCATGTTTCTTCGGGTCACACTACCCAATCGTTGGCATCTGTCGCATGCCTTACAGAACAAAACATAATCTTTGATAAGAGAAGGCCAGTAGAAACCTGATTGAAGAATTTTAGCGGAAGTCTTCTTCGCTGAAAAATGTCCGCCGCAAGCTTGGGAATGGCAAAATGCAAGTACGTCCCGTTGTTCGTTCTCAGGTACACATCTTCTCATGACTTGGTCGGGACAATACTTGAACAAGTATGGATTGTCGAAGTAGAAGTACTTCACATCCGCCATAAATCGTCTTCTATCCTCTGGACTCCATTGCGGCGGTATCTGTCCTGTTGCAAGAAAGTTACATATATCAGCATACCAAGGACATACCGAATGAATTGAAAGTAAATGTTCGTCAGGGAAAAAGTCAGGGATCGGAATGTGCTCATCAGCCTCCTACACCACAAGCCGGGATAAATGATTCGCCACCACGTTCTCAACTCCTTTCTTGTCCTTGATCGTCAAGTTAAATTCTTGTAGGAGGAGTATCCACCTAATGAGTCTTGGTTTCGCATCCTGTTTAGACAACAAGTACTTCAAGGCAGAATGGTCAGTAAAGACAACAATAGGAGAACCAATGACGTATGAACGAAATTTATCTAAGGCAAACACTACTGCTAGCAACTCTTTCTCGGTGGTAGTGTAATTCATCTGAGCATCATTGAGTGTTTTGTTAGCATAGTGTATCACATACGGCCTGTTTTCCTCCCTTTGACCGAGCACTGCACCGACCGCGTAATCACTCGCGTCGCACATGAGCTCAAAAGGTAGATCCCACCTAGGTGACCACGTAATCACTCGCGTCACACATGAGCTCAAAAAGTAGATCCCACCTAGGTGGTCGCATGATAGGAGGCGTGACTAGCATGCTCTTAAGTTTTTTAAAAGATGTCTCACAGTCATCCGACCACTTAAAGGGGATCTCCTTAGACAGTAGGTTGGTCAAGGGTCGGGCCAATGCACTGAAATCTTTTATAAACCTGCGATAAAAACCTGCATAGCCTAAAAACGACCGGATTCCCTTAATGGCCTTCGGCGTGGGGAGGTTGGAGATGGCCTCCACCTTGGATTTGTCGACTTCAATACCCCTCGCCGAGACTATGTGGCCAAGCACAATTCCTTCCGTCACCATAAAGTGACATTTTTCCCAATTCAACACCAGATTCTTCTCCTCACATCTTGTTAGAACCTTTTCCAAATTTGCCAAACATCCGTCGAATGAATCCCCAAACACAGAAAAGTCGTCCATGAATACCTCCACTATCTTTTCCACCATATCACTGAAGATCCCCATCATACAGCGTTGAAAGGTCCCCGGGGCATTGCATAGTCCAAATGGCATGCGGCGGTAGGCAAAGGTACCATAGGGACACGTGAAGGTGGTCTTCTCTTGATCCTCCAAAACAATCTCGATCTGATTGTAGCCGGAGTATCCATCTAAAAAATAGTAGAATAGATGACCCACTACTCGTTCTAGAACTTGATCGAGGAATGGCAATGGGAAGTGGTCTTTTCTTGTGCAAGCATTTAACTTTCGGTAATCGATGCACACCCTCTATCCGGTGATCACTCTTGTCGGTATAAGTTCATTCTCATCATTCGCAACCACCGTAACTCCAGACTTCTTAGGTACTACTTGTGTGGGGCTCACCCATTTACTATCGGCGATTGGGAAGATGATCCCCACGTCAAGTAGTTTCAAGACCTCATCCCTTACTACCTCCTTCATGATAGGATTCAAATGTCTTTGTGGTTGTCGGGAAGGTTTTGAATCCTCCTCTAGATAAATGCGGTGTGTGCAAATGAGAGGGCTTATACCCTTGATATCCGCAATGGTCCACCCAATTGCTCCTTTGTGCTTTCTCAATACCTCCAAGAGTTCTCTTTCTTGTTCCATATTCAATGTCGAGCTGATGACCACCGGGAATGTGTCTCCATCACCAAGATAGACATACTTCAAATGGGAGGGTAATGGCTTCAACTCCAGGGTTGGCTTTTGTTCATTAGATGGAAAAATTTTCTTTTCTTGTTGAGGCAACTCTTCGAATGTAGGGATCCAACTTCCCATCCCTTTCAATTCTCCTACCTCCTCTTGCTCATCCAACTCCTCAAGGTCCACAACTCCTTCTTCTTTGAATTTCAACATCCTCTCCAACTCCAAGTGCTCCTCAACCAAGGTGTCGATTCTATTGACTTCACTCACTTCCTCGTCATCAGCCGGTTGCTTTGCCAGATTGAATACATTGAGCTCCATTGTCATGTTCCCAAACGCCAACTTTATTAGACCATTCCTGCAATTTATCACAACATTAGACGTAGCAACGAAGGGTCGTCCAAGTATAACGGGGATTTGGGAACTAAGGTTAGCAACAGGATGTGTATCTAGCACAATAAAATCGACGGGAAAGTAAAATTTATCAATTTGAACCAAAACATCTTCCACTACTCCCCTTGGTGTGCGGATGCTACGATCCGCTAATTGGAGCGTAATGGAGGTGGGCTTCAACTCCTCAAACTTGAGTTGTTGATACACTGAGTAGGGAAGGAGGTTAACACTCGTTCCCAAGTCACGCAATGCTTGTTCCACCTGGCAATTCCCAATGGTGATGACAATTGTTGGACAGCCGGGGTCTTCGAATTTTGGAGGAGTATTGGTCCTCAATATGGAGCTGACTTGTTCTGTGAGGAACGCCTTCTTGTGGACATTCAATCTCCTTTTCACCGTGCATAGATCCTTCAAGATTTTGGCACACGATGGTATTTGCTTGATGGCGTTGAGGAGTGGGATGTTAATCTTCACCTGCTTAAACATTTCCAAAATATCAGCATAATTTGCCACCTTGACAGGTGGCTTCAAACGATGTGGGAAAGGGGCAGGCATAGGAGGAATAAATACACAATCATCCGTCAATTTTTCTTTCTCATCAACCTCCTTTTCTTTCTCTTCACTCAACTCACCCGCTTCGGCCTCACTCTTTTTCTTTTCTTCTATTGGCAATGCAACTTTGGGTGAGACCCTTGTCACAACAGATTTATCGATTTGTTTGCCACTGCGAAGGGTGGCGATTGCCTTGAGTTGCTCACAACTCTTCTTGGTAGGCTCGGCCAATTCAATCAAGTGTTGGCCTTTAGGGTTCTCTTGGGGTTGAGCGGGGAATTTCCCCTTCTCTTGTTGTGATAACCCTATGGCATTGGTGATTTTCGTGAGTTGGGCCAAAATGTTGTTATTGAAGGTGGTTTGGCTTTGAATGAAGTTATAGAGCACATCCTCCAAGTTCCTCTTATGGGGAGGTTGGTAGGTGGGAGGATTTGATGGACCTTGTTGGGAGAAGTTTTGGGGAAGCGGACTTTGGGAGAAATTCTGTGAGGGTGGATTGGATGAATACCCTTGCGAATTGGACCGGGGGTATTGGGAACTAGATGTTTGCCCTTGACCTTGGTATTGGTTGTGGTGTTGGCCTTGCTTAGGCGGCACGAGAGATGTGTATGTGTTTGATCCATGAGGGACGGGGTTGTCATTTCTCCAACTGAAATTAGGGTGATTACTCCACCCCGGATTGTAAGTGTTAGCATTTGGAGAAAATGAGTGCCTCGGTTGATTGAAGGCATGAACTCGTTCATGGTACGCTTCCTTAAGCCCCGGAATGCTCGGGCACTCCAATATGGAATGCTCGACACTCTCACAAATTGAACAAACCCCCTCGGTCTTTGACATATGTGACACTTCATGCCTCCTATTGACCTCAAGACTATCAACTTTCCTTGATAATTTGGCAATTTGTGAAAGCAAGTCTTCCCGGTCTCTCAAATCATAGATCCCCCCCTCCTTTGTGGCTGACTACTACCCGGAGATGTCCTAGGTACATCGTTAGGATCCCTAACATCCCAAGATTGTGCATTTTGAGGCAATGTACTAAAGTAGTCTAGGGCTTCATCAGGGTCTTTGTTCAAGAACTCGCCATTGCACATCATGTCAATGAATTGTCTATGAGTTGGTGTGATTCCTTCGTAGAAAAAACTTACCAATTGCCATGACTCAAAGCCATGATGTGGTACCCTCATAGACCTTGCCGGAGGATCCATTGGAATGTTATTCCCCTCATTCATAGGAGGAGGAAATTGCACTCGTGGGTTGGGCATTGTAGGTGGTTGCAATCCCCCACCTCCTTGAACGTTTGGATTTGCACCGACGTTCTCAAAATTATCACCCGCATCCTCGGGTGGGTCTTGGTTGATGTTCATGTTGGGGCCTAAGGGTTGTCTAACTAATCGGTTTTGTTCCTCCCTTCCCCACATGCAACAACTATCTACAAATGAAAGTATGCAAAAACAAGAATATATACACAAGACAACGTACCTAAGCCCGTGATGAAGATCACGGGACTTACCTCCGTCGTCCGAAAATCACCTTCTTGGTTTGACACTTGCCTTCCCCAGCAACGGTGCCAAAATGCTTGGTGAAAAATGTTGTTGTTTCCTAACCTCTAAAATCTATCCCTCAAAATGTGCAATGTATGGATAAGGGGAGTGTCACTCTCCCTTGGGATAGTGTCAAAAGAAAGGGCAAGAGGAAAGGAAAATGGGATGGTGGAAATATGAAATGTGAATGCACAAAAATTGTGTGTGTGTGTACAAAAGTGCTCCCCAAGCGCAAGGAGATTTTCGCGGGTCATGTTTTACTTGGTGGTATTCCAAGGTCGTTTCCACGGGGAAGGAAGTAAACCAAGGGGAAGGTGATTTTTGAGTAAAAGAAAGTGTAAAATCTTTGGGGTTGAAAATTTGTTTGGTGAGTGTGTGTTGATGAAAATGAAGTGAGGAACAAATGTTGGAAAATCCAAGAGGTTACTCCACTAGGCATGCCATCTCAACTCGAATCCCTCCACAAGTAGAGCATGAATGAACGATTGATTCATGGGAAGCTAGGGATAAGAAGGGTGAGTATCTAAGCATAAACCGTGACTAGGCCTACAGAATATCAAAGACTTACCAATTTATCCACCCTCAACCCAGTCAAACCGAACCATTGATCTCTGAAAAAGGGAAGAGAATGAGTTAAGAATGGCATATCCAAGTGGAGGTTCCCTTTGTTTTGCCAACTGGAAGATTTAGCTACTCATGGTAAAAATGAAATCAACAAGGTAATGAAAATGCATTTTCAAGAGATGAAGTTCTTGAGTACATAAATGGAAAAAAACATAAGCTAGAAGAGAATGCATTTAAAACCCATTTTATAGCTAAGAAAATGAAGAACTTTGTTGCATTAATGGTAGAAGCTTAAAAGAACATTAAACTAGCAATGCACTTGAAGGAGAACAACATTAATGATATTAAATGAAGCTTCAAAAGTACTTACAGCAAATTACAAGACAATGTAATGAAGAAAATGGAAAAATCTCAAGTTTATCTCTCTAGAACACTATTCATCTTCTTCCCCCAAACTTTCTCTCTCTATATCAATTTATATCTGCTAATGGCTGAATGCCTCTGCTGGAGATCCTTCTCCCTCCAAAAACGTTCTTGGAGAGGTACCCTAGTCTTCAGAATTGACCTGCATCTGTAGGGGTGTAAGAGGGGTGGCTGGACAGAGGGGTTACAGAGCTTGTCTGCACACCCAGCTCCTCTTCTCTTCTCTCTCCTCATTAATCACCTAGACTCTAAAACTTGCAATCAAGGTGTGATAGGGATGAATAGTATTATGGACGTGTCAGAGGAGCATGGGGGATCTGTTGGTGGGACCCTCGAAGCATCAGACTTGAGTTGCAGAGCAGTTGGGCATATCAGGCAAATCGTACCGGTACGTGTACCGGTACGGCGAACTCCAGTGGCTTCTGCATACCGGAATGCGTACCGGTACGATTAGCTCCAGTAGCCTTAGCGTACCAGTATGGTTTGGCGGACTTCTTGATTTTATAAGATTAGCTCCAGTAGCCCTAGCGTACCAGTATGTGTACCGGTACGGTTTGGCTGAGTTCCTGATTTTCTGATTTTCCTCCTCTCCTGAGCTATCCCTAAGCTACCTTTTTGTCCCAATTTGCCTCAATTGATTTGGGAAGGCCTTAAGAAGCCTCTTTTAGCACCTGTTAATGTTAAACACCAAATATTATTGTTAAGAACGCAATTAACCTAACTCCCATCATTTAATCTCCAACAGCAATTAATATAACATGCTTTAGCACATAAAATATACAAAGTTTTGTGCTAATCACACCCCCCAACTTAGGTTTTGCTAGTCCCTTAGCAAAAAGTTATTTCCAAAACAAGTAAATGAGTATAACACACTTAATCTATTCAAATTTCCATTCATCCAATCAATTTAAAAACACAAATCATAATGCAATTCCAAAATAACATAGACAAGATTGAATTCGAAATTGTGATTTCTTCATTAATGTGTTCTGAATTTGGAGTACATAGAGTAGGACATCAAAAGGGACAAAATAGCCTACGACTATATTCTATCTATACCCATTCCAACCTCAAAAGAAAAGATAAAAACTACACAACCTACTACACATCCTCCTAGTCATCCCCAGACTCATCACCCTCCCCAGACTCATCACCTTCCTCATACTCCTCGCCTTCCCCAGACTCCTCGTCGTCGTCATCATCATCCTCCTCCTCCTCCACCTCAACTGCTGTGGGGGCAGAAGCTGGGGGAGCAGTGGCTGGTGGAGTGGGGACTTCTGGGATGGGTCTCCCAGGGAAAGTATGCATAAATACCTCCTGCATCATTGCCTCCATACCCAGCACAGCAGCCTCAATCCCATGCAATGTGACCTCTAATGCATCGAGGCGTTGAGGGACTGAACGTTCAGGTGCAGCAGCGGATGGCCCAGAAGATGAAGATGCCTCGGGGGCCTCAGAACCAGTAGCCATACATTCCTGTTGATGACAGGTCCGACCGCCAGATTTTGTTGTCATAAATAAATACTACAATTCCATTCCATGTCAAGAGGTGAAACCCACACCTACAACGCAAACCCGAGCCCTCCACCGGCTCCCATAAAACCTGTTGTGTCATGCGTATGCATCCGGGATTTCCAAGCCCCAGCCATTGATGTTTGACATCTAATATCCATTTTATAAAATCTTGTGTCTTTCTTGGGGTGGGTATTTATAGACTTCCACCAATGGGTACCCTATTGAAACAACATCTATGGACTTCCACCAACGGTTCTGCGTACAACGACATGCTTTATGGACTCAATTCCAGTGGGAGTGCATATCCAAAATTATTGGGTCTTGCATCCGAGGGAGAATCTAGCCCTTCTTGCTAACCCCGACAGTGCAACCCGTGCGACTTAGTCGAACCTAGGTCCAACCTTTCCTAGCCCACGTATCAATCCCCTACGGTGTTTGATCAAAACTATGCACACACACCCACACTCATGTTGAATGCCCACGAATGCGATGCTACCTATGCATATGCAAATGTAATGTACAATTGGAATTTACAATATCTTGTTCATCATATCATGAGCATATTGTGAACATATTCAATTTTCATAAAATTCTCAATTTCTCAAATGTCAATTATATCATAACGCATTTAATAACATTTCTCAACACCACTAACCATGTTATAACATTTTCTATTCAAATAACACACTTAATCATCCCTAAGTATTTTCATTAAACACCTATAACGCACAAATGTAAACACATAGCATGCCGAAACAATATATTGTTCATAAAATCCATATCAAGCAATTTCATCAACCAAATCATACAAGAATTGGTTTTAACATATTCTTATACCCATTTTCCATATTTCAACTACAATTGGTATGTGCTATACATGAGAATTCATCTCTAACAGCCTACCCATTTCATATTTCAACCTTAGGTTAGAAATAAACCAAGTTAGGAAAGGGACCCTACCTCTTGTAGCGTATATTCGCGAACTAGAAGCTCCAAATTCCCAAAATCAAGCCTCCCAAGCTTGATCCTAAAAATCCTATCTAACAAAACTCACGATCTTTGGTATGGACGCGTAGTTCTCGTCGTGTAGGGCGACTTTATCTCTTGGCTTGAAGCAATCCGATGGTTGGATCATCGTAGATTGAAGGAAGAATATGAGATGCTTTGTTTCTCTCTCTCTCTCTCTCTCTCTTCCAGAATGGCTGAAGGCAATGGTGAGAAAAATCTGATTTTTCTCCCCCCTTTTATACCCTTTAAATACTTGGCCTACAGCGCGCCACGTTTCCCTCTTTTGATTAGTTTAATTTTATCCCGAATCTATTAAATCTCATCACAGGTTAAGTATAGTATATTTTATTAAACTAACTTTAAATTATTTCCCCGATTTCATAAAAAAATTCTGATCGCGCGACTCCTATTCACCTCGTAAAACATGAATATCAGAATTCTACGAAAATTCACTAGGTAGCTAGATTTCGCGATACGAATCCAACGATGAGGTCCATTTCGACATCAGAGGTCTAGAAAAAATAGGGTTTTCAACGTGTACCATAACAACTAATTACCATTTTGCCCTTTTTAATAAAACTTTAATATTTCTGGGTTTTACCATTTCAATCCATTTCAACTAGTCCTTAGGTTCTGGATGATTAATTAGTCCCGCAAATGTTGGAGGATTCAATTTCATAAACCTCTTATGTATAATACCACGTGGCTCCACTTGTGGCTTGGGTGGCATTGCCTGTACTGCTGCTTGTATTTTTGTTTGTATTTCCACCAGCCGATTTTTTGTTGCAGCCATCTGTGCCACCATCTTAAATGCCCTCTATACCATATCCAACTGCTTCTATTCCCCCTCCCTACCTTCCTATTGTTAACTCCCACCTCCCTCAGCTATAGTAGGAACATGAGATCCTTCTTATTCTATTAGGTCTTGACCACTGGTAGATCCATTATCACTTAAATGTAACACTGCAATGTACATATCTAAGCATGAACATTAATATGCATAAAGGTAACACATAAAATTTTGACTCACTCCGACACCCTAGATTGTCCATTACTGGCGTAGGCTCATGTGTCTATAGAATCTTAAAAACCTAAGTTCTAATACCAAAATGTCACACCCCATCCTAGATATAGTACATATAAACTAATTCAAGAGGGTGAACCCCTTATAACAATCAACAACCTGTCATCCTACGCATGTTATGAAATACTCCATAACTTAATAAACAACCCAAACATAATCCCATACATATGTAATCCATATAGACAAAGTTTAGGTCTCACAATTACATGGAACTTCACATCATCTTTAACCAAACGCTTAAAGCTCGAAGTTCAACAGTTGTACATAGTTATATGTCTTAAACATAACAAACTATGACATCAAGACTCCACAAAAACTCCTTGACCCTCTAAGACAGTGGTGGACTCCAAGCTCTCTCCTTTTTCCCTGAACCCACAAACTATAGGGGGTCAGGGTGAGCACAACATGCTAAGTGAATGAACAATTTCATTAAATTCAAATAACAAAATATACTTCAGACATCATCATCTAAAATGTGCATTTCTAATAAGGAACTACCATCAAATGTTAACAGGTAAACATTTGCAATAATCATAAAAAAATCACTTCAAACACTTATATATATTTGCCTATAATGCTACTTGTCTTCTACTTGGGCCACATATATTCGCCACAAAGGCGCTATGATCTAACGTATTTTATGCCATACACCCAAGTATAAGTAGTCAAATTGTAGTATTTCTCGGTTTAAGTCCGAGGTCGATCCCATAGGGAGCTAACTATCTGGATTCAAAACAGAAACGGTGAAATTGTCATGGATGTAATGTGCAATGGAATAGTTTGTGGTGTGAGCTTAGAACAATTGAATAAAAACTTAATTAAAACTTTGGAAAATCAATAATAAAAAGGGTACTCTTCAATTCGGGGATTTAACATGCATTATATTGTTTAAGTTATTGGAAATGCCACCTTACAACAATTAACTACCATTTTACTGGAAAGTCAACCGATAGGTTTGATGTATATTGAACCATAATACAACAGCTGATTAGGTTAGCCGGAAGGTTTTTGTACCATGCATCAGTTTAATAACCCTAGTAAACTAGAAGGCAAGCCATTCAGGAAGAGTACTCGAGTTATTCACCCGGCAGGCTGATAATTCACTGTTGACGGAGTTTTGGTCTATGCATTGAATCAAAAATGTAACCGCTCGATTTTCATAACCATGAGCATATTATAAATGTAATCATCCATCAATTAAGGGAGGTATAAACATTATAGCATGAGTAAAACATCGGCATTTCCATAACTCAAACAATATTACACATATGTTCACCCTTCATCGAAGAGTATAAACAGACTACTCACGCCTCATTGCTATAGACGAGCAAAAGGAGTGAAATAATCTCATTACAACTGAAATAAAATACAAAAAAAATCCTTCCCCGAGGAATAGCTGAAACACTACCACTCTTATTACCAGTTAGGGCACAAAAGTGGGAGAGGTTCAACCCTCCAAGTAAAAAGGAATAACATAAATGTAGAAGTAGAGAGATTATGGTTGGAAAGTAGGTTTGGTAGGGCCTCGCTTCTCTTTTTCTTTCTTTCTCTCTTTCCTCGTTGTCTGGACTGAACTCTGGACCAATCTCATGAAACTGAAGCTGAGGTAGTGTATTTATAGGTACTGGAGGGACCCCTTGAGGTGGCAAACTCCTAACTGACCAATCAGGTGGATTTTGTTCCATCATTGGACCAATGGGGAGAGGAGAGAGAGTTAAGTTGGTTTAGCTACTGTCAGATGGTGGCAATTATCTGGACCTTGCTTGGCGTGCTGCTCCTTTGTTTGATGTATTCATGTAATAATTACACTTGCCTCCCTTTCCTCATTATGCTTGTACACTTTATCCCCCCTGTATTTTCGTATTTTTGCACAAAACCTACAAAATTTCAAACTTACACATTAACCCTCATTTTCCATAACTTAGTTATTTTAACCTAATTTACGCACACAATTAAACTTATAAACTAATTCATTAACGCATTATTTAGGGTTAATCAAGCTGCCACCAAGGCATAACATATACGTGCCACCAAGGCGTAACATAAATTCGCCACAAAGGAGCCGCCACAATGGCGAAACCATGCCAATATTTGCTACTTGCACTTGCCTCTAAGGTTAAATCTTCATACACATTTAATAACATCACATAAGTATAGCTTGACCATTATCAACCACAAGGGAAAAACCCACTCACCTCAAATCTTGAAACACAACAATTATTTCCCATTCGGTGAGTTTGATGTAGAGGTTGATGTCTTAGTTCCTATAGCATAATATTTCACACCCAAATGTCTAGCACTTTCATTTAACTCCATCATGCATGTATGCATGTTTACCCACACACATTTAACACATTTCCTCATCCTCCCCAATTGTGTATATGCAACCCATAAAACTCATAAAGAACCCATTTAAGGTCCATTGAATGGCATAAAAAGGTCTTTGATCAATTAAATAAGTGATTATAATATCACAACAAATTGCCAAAATTAACTTTGATGAACAGGTTGGTTGTGACCCTTAAACCGGTTGGAACCCTTCCAGTACTCTGATCAACCTGTTCAACACATACTTTAACCGTTAATGTGCAACTAGTACTCTAATCAACAGGTTCAACACGTGTTTCAATCGATTGGTATGCATCTAGTACTCAATTCAACTGTTTGAACCTCTCTTCAACTAGTTGAACCATGTTCCAAATTTTAGAAATTGGTTCAAACTTCATCTTTTAACACCCAACCCCAATTCTAACACCACATAACTTCTACCCAAGCCTCAAGAATGCATTTAGAAGCAGAAAAACATGGAAATTCATGAGAATCTCTTACCTCTATTGTGACTCAGTTCCTTCGAATTTCCTCTTAATCCTCACACAAGAGCTTTAAGTTCTCTTCAATACTTCAACACAACATCACTCCGCTCCTTTGCACAATCAAAGATCAAGAACTCATGCAAAAGAATAAACTCCTCACTCAAGAAAACATGCACTTCAGTGAGCTCCCTCTCCCCGAAACCAGTTGTTTTTCTTTCTTTTGATTTTTCTTGTTTTGGTTTTCTTCTTCTCTTCCTCTAACATCGCCTAAGACAATCCCCCCTTCATATTTTTTTCACAAGCACTTGGCTAGAGAAGATTGATGAGCACAAAATATTTTATATTTGATGGCCTCATTACATGCATATTAACTCAACTTTGTAATTAATTACTTAGAGTTAGCCAAATTTATGAATAATGTTGAATTTTCGATGTTGCAGGTAATTATAGCGTAAATCATGGATTTTGTAACCTTGCAACTAAGTGTGGAGGAGTAGTGAAGACATGGACACATTACATGAGGATTTGGAGGCTTAAAAGTGAAAGAAATCAAGGAGGTATTGGTGCTTGGTAACAAAGGCACCAGCACCCACACCATTTGGTTGCAGTACCTCGGGTTTTCTCCTTTTTGACCATGATCCACTTCGAATCTAAAAAGTGCAAAACATGAAAGTTGTAGATCTGGATGTCTTCTGTATTTTCTCAAAGTTTCAGCTCAATCAGACGGTTGAATCAAAAGTTATGACAATTCTACGAAAACTAGTCCGGAGCAGAAGCGTACTGGTATGCCGTACCGGTACGATTTACCTACTGGAGTTCGACGTACCGATACGCCGTACCGGTACGCTCTTCTGAAACAGCCTAAAATGCCCAGAACTCCTGCAAGTCTTCTCCAACTTCTTGGGAGGCCCACCTACACTTCTTCCACACCTACCCTGACATATTTTACACATAACCATGCCATCCTTACATAATTTCTCGACTTTGGAGACATTGGCATTAATTGGGATGGGAGAGAAGGGGGCTGCCATGGTGGGTTGCAGGCTAGCCTGTCCAAGACCATCAACTCACCTCCCATTGATGGGAGGCCTGCACACACCTAGGGGGACCCTCCATGGATGAAAATGCAAAGTTCTTCTCCATATATTCAGCATTCACACAAGATTTTTGGGGTTGGCTACCTAAGCTTAGGAGTAGTTCAATGAAGAAGATGATGAATAGTGTAATAAAAGCTTATGTTTTTGCATTTTATTCACTCATTCCATGGCAGTAAGTTGTAGTTCTCTTGCCATCTTTATTTCTTGCATTGTAATCTCCTTTATTTCAAGTATATTTCAAGTTTAGTTACATGTTCTTCAATCCACCATTGTTGCTTCCAAGTTTTCTTCATTTCTTGCTTTAAAATGGGTATTGTATTTCTTTCTTTATAGTTCAAGTTTTCTTGCTTTAAGTTAAGTTCCATGTTTTATTTCTTCATTATGTCTCTTTACATTTTGCATTTCTTTCTTGCTTTCATGAGTAGCTAGATTTTTAAGTTGGCTAATCCAACGAAGACCTCCTCTTGGGTGTGCCATTTCAACTCATTTTCTTTCCTCTTCTCAGAGTACGATGGTTCGGTTTGACTGGGTTGAGAGTGGATGCGGTTGTGAGTCTTTGATATCCCGTAGGCCTGGTCACGGGTTATGCTTGGATCCTCACCTCGATTTCATCCCTAGCTTCCCACGAATCAATCGTTCATCTAAGCTCTATTCAAGGAAGGCTTCGAGTTGATTTGGGATTCCCATTGGAATGAACCCTTCGGATTAGCCAACACTTGTTTTATTTCATTTTCATCAAGAACACAAAATCACAACAACTCAAAACCAAAAGATTTTACACTTTTTCATTTTGACAAAATCACCTTCACACAATTCTCTTCCTTCCCTGAGGAGACGACCTTGGAATACTCATTCCAAGTAAAACACGACAAGCAAAAGACTCCTTGCGCTTGGGGAGCACTTTTTGTTCACCACACACACATTTTGTACATTTCATTCCATTTTCATTACCACTACTCTGTTGCCCTATTTCCCACATCATTCCGAGGGAGAGTGACACTCTCTTCACACATACACCATATATACATTGAGGGATGATTTTAGGAGGTTAGGAACTACAACGGTTTTGATCAAGCAAAGCTACACATGTCGGGTGTCCTCCCATGCAAGAGTAATAAAAATTACACTAAATCCCCCCACTTGTTATGCTTATTCCTCTATTTAATCAATCAATAATTCTGATACTTTTGAAATCTCACTTTTCTCCCCATTACCATGTAATTCTTCTATTACATTCCTCAATTTGCACATGCTCAACTTTCATGAGTTTAATTATCACAATTTAAAATCCATGCAAATATTCATAAATTACACTTTAACTCACACTATTTATGAAATAAAATATTACGCCTGCCTGGGTTTTACATAAATCCTACCCATCTCGACATTTTGATCTGAAATAGCCAAAGATGAAATGATGTTATTTTTTGATGAAATTTCACAAACATACTCCATTTATCTAATTAAAAATAAATATAAAATTTATTTGGCCAAAATACCCAAAAACTATGTCAAATTGGCATCGGAGCGAAAAATAGATATTTTGCACCATATATTGATCTAGGTATCAGATTGACCTCTAATTTTACCGAAACCTCTATATGGACGCTACAAAACTTTGGCACCAACTAGTGGTCAGTTGGACCTTAGAGACGTCCTCACTCGCCATTAGGGTGGGCTATGGTCCCCCCCTCCTCCCTCTTCTCTTCTTTTTCTTGTTCCTTTGGCTACTGACTTTGATGCCCTAAACTCTGCAACTCAGTCCAAGCATATAACTTTAGCCCCTTTGTTCTCACTTCGTACTCCACCTTTTCCATAGGTTTCAAAGCCCATTAACTCCCTTTGTTTCCTAATTTTAAACCATAAAAACCAAACCCTTGAAGTTCCCTCAAACTCCACAAATTTCTGGTTCAAGTAAGGTAAATATTTAATTTTTTAGAAATGACCAGACTTGGAAATAGAATTTTGACCCCCTTAATGACCTCTAAATTCAATTCCAAGGAAAAAAATGGATTCCTTGGGTCCAAATTAGCTAGGAACAAGATCCATTCTGAAGTTTAAAAAGATTTCTAAGAGATCAAATTTCAAGTTAAACTCAAACCCTAGTTTCTTATTCCACTGCCATGGACCATGGTTGGCCTTCTCACCACAACCAAACACTTCCAAATCCATCCAAGAATACAACCCAGATGATTAATTAAAAAGAAAAGTAAGCTAGATCCATAGCCCGTTTGAAAAATCAAAACCCATCTACAACTTCAAACTTAAATTCAAGCATATACCATAAATCAACTCGAACTCTAAGCTTACTAGTGAATTCCTCTTGTCAACAGGAAGTATTTGACATTGATCTCAACCCTCGAATCAAGCCCTATCTCAAACCCAAAAATTTCTCTTTAATTATCTGTCTTATCTCTTTCCCTATGTTCTCTCTCGCTCCTCAAATTTGATCCTCTCACTGTTTTATACCCTTATCCACAAAATATTATCAAAACCTGCAAGTTGGAGATTTGCATGCGTCCCTTGCACCACTGACTGCCACCTCCAACTTCCTCCTTGTGAGGTGCTTGGAGAGGTAGTTTAGTAATTCCACCAAATTGTCCAATTTTCCAAATTATAATTATGTTTTTTATAATTGCAAACATATTAAAACAAACCTCACTCCCGCACCCTTAACTCTCCTGTACGCGCTAAATTTGCTGATTGTGCTTCCTGACCCATTTTGGGATACCCCAAAATTCAGGGTCCTTTCTTAACCCGTTGATCACCCATCAACCCGCGGAGGTACTCGTGAATGTTGTATCACCTGACACTACATCATAACATCCTTTTCCCCGGGAGCGTAACCAACACAACATTTGGGTAAAGTCCCCCTTGTACCGGAACACTACCTAACACGTAACTTGTACACATATCAACCACCTGATGATGAGTATAGAATATTGCATATCATGTATCTCTTTTGCACCCATATTATTTGTTTTGTGGTGAAAATTGAGGAAAATGCTTTCAATTCACAATTAGTGGAGACTCGTGTGATTGTAGGTAAAGAGTAGGTAACATCGTGTATAAAGCCTCCCATCAAGTGCTCAAAGGCAATGGGGAAGAAGAGAATGCTTAACGGATGGCTCGAGACCTCAAGGAATCAAGGAAATCCAAAAGTAGGACAAAACCTACCAGTAAAAGTCAATTAAAACCTACCGGTAGAAGTCAGTCAAAACCTACCAGTAGAAGTCAGTCAAAACCTACTAGTAGAAGATTCCAAACCTACCCGTAGAAAATGCTACTGGAATTCTTCTATCTCAGCCATGCAAAAACCTATTGGTAGAAAATCTTACTAAAAAAAAAAACCTATCGGTTGGTTTTCTTACGTTCTACTGGTAGGTTTTGCCCAGATTTGCCAAACACATGTTTACACGACTCCACCTACTCCGGGGACCCATCTCTTGTCCTCTAAGTCATACCTAGTCATGTTTGACACCCCATGATGCTCTCCTAAACCCTAAAGTCAGATTTGAAGTAAGAGAGAGAGGAGAAGCAAGAAAGCGAAGAGGGGTGGTTGGTGAAGCATGGGAAGACCATGCTTGGACTAAACTTGCTTGTGGAAGTGTCCAACCTCTCCCCAATCATTCCAATTCAGTTCACACATTCTAAGTGAGAGGGTATGGACGAAAATGAAGAGTCTTACACCGTTATTCAGTTTTTACATGCTTTTAGAGAGAGAAACTCCAAGGTAGAAGATGAAATTTTAGAGAGAGAAAGTTGGGTTTACACATTTCCTTCTCTATTTTCATTGTAGTAAGTTTTATTCTACTTGTAATCTTTCCCTCTTTCACTTTAAACTCTTTTATTCAAGTTATAATCAAGTTTAGCTAAGTGTTCTAACATATCCATTTCTACATTTGGGTATTTTGTCTTCCATCTTTGTTTGTATTTTGGGTATGAATGAATTTGCTCTTGTAGTCTAAACCTTTTCTTGCATCAATACAAGTTTCATGCTTCATTTCACTACCATGTCTCTTTACCTTATGTTGGTTCTTGCTTTTACTATGAGTAGCTAGACTTTTAGTTGGCAATCCAAGGGGAATTTCCTCTTGGGTATGTGAAATCGACTCTCTTTCATTCTTCCTCATAGTGTAAAGTGTTTGGTTTGACTAGGTTGAGTGCAGACGTGGTTGTGGGCTCTTGATACATCGTAGACTTGTGACGGGGTGTACTTTTATCTAACACATCCACATTAGTCCCTTACTTCCTACGAATCAATCAAACACCGAGACACCATTGGTTGAATGAATTGAGTCGATTTGACATTCCCATTGGAATGACCTCTATGGATTAGCCAACCTTGTTTTCTTATATTTCTATCAAAACACAACTCACCAAAACACAATTCACAAGATTTTCTAATTTTCATTTCTTTACAAATCACCCTTCCAAAACATTTGACATTTCCTTCCCTGAGGAGGCGACCTTGGAATACCCATTCCAAGTAAAACACGACATTATAAGTCTCTTTATGCTTGGGGAGCACTTTTGCACACACATGTTTTTGTTCACACACACCATTTTCCCAATTTCTTGCATTTGAACCCGAGAGAGAGTGACACTCACCAACTATATAAGCTATATACACACAATCCAGGATCATGTTTGGAGATCAAGGAAAAACATTCAAGCATTTTTGGCGCCGTTGCCGGGGAAAGTTAAGCATCGAATTTGAAGGTTATTTGGGGACAATAGAGGTAAGTCCCATGATTCTCATCACCGGCCAAGGTACGTTGCTCCTTTGTACATATTTATGTATACTTTTTTTTTCAATTGTAAGTAGTGTTTTAACATGAGGAGATGTGGCAATCAAAATAGAATAGTGAGACGTGCCCTAAGACCAACTATGAATGTAGACCAAAACCCACCCGAGGTTGCCGGAGACAATTTCGGGGATGATGGTGCCAATAATCTGAGGGGCGGGGGAATGCAATTCCCCCTACGAGAAATGAAGGAAATAATCTCCCAATTGATTCTCCGGCGAAGTCAATGAGCGATTATCTCCAACCTACTCGAAGCACCACCCCCTCATGCATATTTCTACCCGTGCAAGCGCATGGCTTCCTTGTCAAATCGGGCATGTTGCAATTACTTCCTAAATTCTACGGAGTGGAACAAAAAATTCCTTACCTACACATTAAGGAATTTGAGGAAATAGTTGGAACATTCGTTACAAATCATGCCATGAAAGACATGGCACGCATGAAATTATTTTCCTTCTCCCTCAAAGACAGAGCTAAAACTTGGTTGAACTTGTTGAAACCCCACTCGATAAGCTCTTGGACACAAATGCTTTCCGATTTTTTAAACAAATTTTTTCTGGTGCCCAAGACCACTACTCTTAAGAAACAAATTCAAAATTTTTTGGAAAAACCAAATGAGCAGTTCTATCAATGTTGGGATAGATACAAGGACTTGTTACACTCCATTCCACATCATGGATTCGAACCATGGCAATTGGTGAGTTTCTTATATAAAGGAATTACACCGGGCCATCGACAATTCATCGACATGATGTGCAACAGAGAGTTTCTAAGTAAGGATCCCGATGAGGCCCTTGATTACTTTAACACATTGGCAGAAAATGCCTAATCTTGGGACATCACGAATCTCATCGATGTGCCAAGGTCCTCTCCGGGTAGTCAACCAAGTAGAGGGGGATGTATAACTTATGTGACCAAGAAGACTTGCTTGCTAGAATAAGGAAATTTTCCCGCAAGGTGGAGAGTCTAGAGGGGAATATGAGGCATGATGTGTCTAACATCACAAAGGCAGATGAGTTTTTTAGATGGATATTCTGGTTATAATCAAATTGAAATTGCATTAGATGATCAAGAAAAAACTACATTTACATGTCCTTTTGGTACTTTTGCTTATAAAAGGATGCCTTTTGGATTATGTAATGCCCCAGCTACTTTTCAGCGTTGTATGCTGAGTATATTTAGTGATATGGTAGAACAATATCTGGAAGTTTTTATGGACAATTTTTCAATATATGGTGATTCATTTCATTTATGTTTAGAAAATCTTGAAAAAGAACTTATTCGATGCGAAGAAACAAATCTTGTTTTAAATTGGAAAACATATCATTTTAATGATTACACAAGGTATTGTTTTAGGTCACATAGTTTCTGAAAAAGGAATTGAAGTTGATAAATCCAAAATTGACTTGATAGCTAATCTTCCTTCATCGAAAACTGTAAAAGATGTTCGATCTTTTCTAGGTCATGCAGGATTTTATAGAAGATTTATTAAAAATTTTAGTTCAATATCTAGACCTATATGTAATCTTTTGTGTCAGGATATATTATTTGAATAGAATGATGCAAGTCAATTAGCATTTGATAAATTAAAAAAACATGTTTATTTCTACACCTATTATGCAACCTCCTGGCTGGTCTTTACCTTTTGAATTATTGTGTGATACGAGTGATTACGCAGTAGGAGCTGTATTAGGTCAAAGAAAAGATAAAAAACCTTATGTTATTTACTATGCAAGCAAAACTTTAAATGATGCACAAATGAATTATTCAACTACAGAAAAAGAATTACTTGCTGTTGTGTTTGTATTAGATATATTTCGTTCATATCTGGTTGGTCGTCAATTATTGTATTTATAGATCATGCAGCTTTAAAATATTTACTTACTAAGAAAGATACTAAGCCACGTCTCCTACGTTGGATCTTGTTACTTCAAAAAATTGATCTTATCATTAAAGATAAAAATAAGTTGAAAATGTGGTAGCAGATCACTTGTCAAGGTTAAATTATGATATAAAGGAAGAACCAATTCCGATTAGAGAAACCTTTCCAGATGAACAACTTTTTGCAATAACAGAAGTACCATTGTATGCAGATATAGCCAATTATTTAGCTACTGGTACTATCCCTTCTAATTACATCTGGACTGATATAAACAAGTTTCTAAGTGAGGTACATAATTTTTTTGGAGAAGATCCTTATTTGTTTAAAAATTGTAAAGATCAGATAATAAGATGTTGTGTACCTAATCATGAAATTGGTCAGGTAATTCAGTTTTGTCACTCTGAAGCTTGCGGAGGCCATTTTGCTTCAAAGAAAGCCGCTGCTAAAATTTTGCAGTGTGGATTTTATTGGCCAACTCTTTTTAAAGATGTCCATATCTTTTGTTTAAATTGTGAAAGATGTCAAAAAATGGATAATATTTCAAAAAGAAATATTATGCTTTTAAACCCTATTTTAATTGTTGAAATTTTCGATTATTAAGGCATTGATTTTATGGGACCATTTCCCTCATCCTTTGGATATCAGTACATTTTGGTTGTATTCGACTATGTATCTAAATGGGTAGAAGTGATTCCATGTAGAAATAATGATCACAGAACAGTGGTCAAGTTTTTAAAAGAAAATATTTTGTCCAGATTTAGAATTCCTCGAACTATTATCAGTGATGGTGAATTACATTTTTGTAATAAAGTTTTTAAAAATCTTATGAAAACATTCTCGATTTCGCATAAAATATCCACTCCGTATCATCCACAGACAAGTGGACAAGCTGAATTAGCTAATAGGGAGATAAAATACATTTTAGAAAAAATAGTAAATCCAGATCGTAAGGATTGGTCTTTAAGATTGACTGATGCGCTTTGGGCTTACCGTACTGCATATAAAACTATTTTAGGAATGTCTCCTTATCGATTAGTTTTTGGTAAACCATGTCACTTGCCTATAGAATTAGAACATCGAGCATACTGGGCAATCAAAGTAATGAATTTTGATATGGATAAAGCTGGAATATCTCGTAAACTCCAAATTAATGAATTATAAGAATTAAGAAATGAAGCTTATGTGTGACGCCCCTAAAAACTGGGGGTCATTTATAAGTCCGTTGATCAACCATCAACCCTCGGAAATACCCGTGGATGCCGGTTGACCCGACACCGCGACACCACATCCCCTTTATGATGAGCACATAATATTGCATATTTGAAGGGCTCATTACATGCATTTTAACTCAACTTTTGCATATAAGTGCTTAGAAGTTAACCGTTTTGAACTATAATG
Organism: Ilex aquifolium; assembly: GCA_951799425.1. NCBI lineage: Eukaryota > Viridiplantae > Streptophyta > Magnoliopsida > Aquifoliales > Aquifoliaceae > Ilex > Ilex aquifolium. Next base: position 16,971,124 of record OX637399.1, read on the forward strand.
TTGATATTTTGATGTTGCAACCTTTTATAGCTTAAATGTTTGATTTTAGGAAATTGCAACCTTGATGGATGTGTGGTGAAGGCATGGACACAATACATGAAGAATTGGAGGCTTAAAAGTGAAGAAATCAAGAAGGCATTGGTGCTTGGGAACAAGGGCACCAGCTGCAGCAATAATTGGAAGCACTGCCTCGGAATTCCTCCATTTGGACCATAATCTACTCAGAATTTGAAAAAGTGCAAAACATGAAAGTTGTATATATGGGTGTCTTTTATTTTGTGTCAAAATTTCAGCCCAATCCAACGGTTGGATCAAAAGTTATGCCAATTCTACCAAAACTGGTCCAGCGAAGCCAGATACCGCATTACTACCGGTAGCCGATGGCTACTGGAGTCATGACTACCGGTAGTAACACACGAGCTACCGGTAGCTGATTGCTCAGAAGTGCCCAGAACAACTTCTTTCTTGCTCCACTTGCTTGGGGGTCCCACCTACACTTCTCCCACGCCTAGCCTGACATTTTATCCCTACAACCATGCCTCCCTTACACAAATGGAAGACTTTGGAGGCTTGGCATTGAATGAAGAGGAGAGAGAAGTGGGTTGCCATAGGGGGTTGCAGGCTAGCCTGTCAAGACCCATCAACTCAGCCCCCTCTTGAGAGAGGCTTTGCACACACCTTGGGGGGAGCCTCATGCACGAAATTGGAAGTCTCCCACACACCATTATATTGAGCATTACACATTGTATGGAGGGGGTTGGCTACCTAAGCTTAGAGTAGTTTTAGTGAGGAAGAAGATGAATAGTAAAGTTGTGATTTTTACATGTTCTTCCATCCATTTCTCTTGTAACCTCTTGTAAGGATATTGTAAGCTTCCTTTACTGTCTTTAATGCCATTTATTAGAAGTACATTTCAAGTTTAGCCTTGCACTTTACATTTCACCATTGTTATGCTTTCAAGTTCTTCATTTTCATGCTTTAAATTGGGGATTGTATTTCTTTCTTCTTACTTTAAGATTTCTTGCATCTAGTTAAGTTTTAATCTTCTTTTCCTTTACTTGTCTATTTACATTATGCTTGGCTTTCGTTTATGAATGAGTAGTTAGATTTAAGTTGGGTAATCCAAGGGAGACCTTCTCTTGGGGATTCCATTTCAACTCTTCTCCTTCCTCCTCTCGGTGTACGGTGGTTCGGTTTGACGGGGTTGAGAGTGGACGAGTTAGTGAGCCTTTGATATTCCATAGGCCTAGTCATGGTTTATGCTTAGATACTCACCAATCTTGTCCCTAGCTTCCCCCGAATCAATCGTTCACCTATGCACCATTGGAAGAAGATTTCGAGTTGAGTTGGAATTCCCATTAGAATGACCTCTTTGGATTAGCCAACACTTGCTTTATTTGCATTTTCATTTACAAACCAAACACAAAACTCAAACAAAAGATTTTACATTTTCTTTTCACTTTTGCAAAATCACTTTCACAAAACTCCCTTTCCTTCCCTGAGGAGACGACCTTGGAATACTCTTCCAAGTAAAACACCGACAACGAAAGACTCCTTGCGATTGGGGAGCACTTTTGTTCACATGCATTCCATTCTCCATTTCACATATATTTTGTTCATCCATTTCCCACCATTTGTTCGTTGTTGCCTAATCTTTTGCATTACCCCAAGGGAGAGTGACACTCCCCCATCCATATAAGCCACATACAATACACACATTGCGGGTGAGGGTGATGTTTAGGGGTTAGGAAACAACACCGTTTTTGTGACAATCATTTTGGCGCCGTTGCCGGGGAAGGTAAAGCGTCGAGTTCGAGAGGTGATTTTGGGACGGCATAAGGTAAGTCTTGTGATTTTCATCACGGGCCAAGGTATGTCGTCTAACTTGTAAATATTTTGTTTTATATAATGTCTTATAATTATTATGAAAATGTATCAAATGCCCCTTATTATGAAAATGTGTGTGAGATTTGTGATGACCTTGGGCTCATCTCTTGTATGTGCCAAATAAATTATCCGGTTCAAGACTTTGCATGCGAAAACTTTTACCCCAATCATTATGTTTCACCGAGTTATCCGAGTTATGGTTGGGAGAATGAACCGTATAATTTTCCATCCAATCTCACACCACCAAATGAATTTTGCCATTATCCAACGTATGAGGACTTAACCGAACAAGCATTGGAAAATACTTTTTGCGAGTTTATGCAATGCCAATTGGAATTCAATGCCCAATTAGGCGAGTTTATGCAAAGCCAAATGGAATTCAATGCCCAAATAACTCAACAACTTGATACATTGACTAATGCTATAATTGTTATGCATGAAGAACAACACCTTGAGCATAGTCAATGTATTGAGAATGATCCCCCCATTGAAATGCATATTGATGTTGAATCTCCCACCACTCTAGATTGTGAAACATTTAATGAAGTTATTATCTCACATGAGGCTAATGAGCCCAAGGTCATTTTTCCATCTTTGAGTGGTGTTGAGATTCACATTTCTCAACTTGGGGAGGGCATTGAAATGGAGTCAAGTGTTCTTAATGAGAAATTGCATATTCCATTTGTTGCATTGCATAAACTCGCATACATCTTGGTTCGGTTGAGATTTTTGAATTATTATCCCTTGTATGGTTGGATAGATTGGATAGAAAGGGCATTTATACAACACAAAAATTTTAAAATCAAAAAAATTCATGGGCGCAAGGTCATATCCGAATTGAAGCCGGATTGATATGAGCCTTTTTTGCTTTGTTTCGATGTATATAGTAGTTAGATTTCTTTTAACTGTTATATTTTTCTTTTCTTGATGTTGTAGTGTAGAAGTTGTTTACCTCTCCCTAATTTGGACTCATTTCATTTTGAGCATCATCATAGACAAACTCATTCAATATCATGTTTTAGTCTAAGTTGGGGGGTGTAAACAAGCTTTTTGTGTTTTATTAATGTACATAGAAAAAAAAAAAAAAAAAAGGGTATCTCATTTCCCAATTTACTTTCGTTTTTCTCATTTGCATGATTCCTTGTGCATTGAAGACAATGCATAGTTTAAGTTGGGGGGTGAGGTGCACCATTTACATGTTCCACCACTTTTTATAGAATAATGGGAAATGTGAAAATTTTGAAATTTTTGAACAATTTTTGGTAAAATAGGGTTCAAATGGTGTCTATCATGATGCTTGAGTTGTTGGAAATGAGGTGGAGTGTTGATTTTGATTAAAAGATGGAGGAACCAAAAAAAAAAAAAAAAATTTTGCAAAACAAGGAAATAACTACTGGTAGCCTACCGGTAGTTATTGACTACTGGTCCTTCACCTACCGCATGACTACCGGTAGTCGCTGGCCACTGGACCAGTTGCTACCGCAGTTCTACCGGTAGTCGATGGCTACTGGAGTCATGACTACCGGTAGTAACACCCGACCTACCGGTAGTCAGTGTTGAAACTTGCCAATTTCTGCAACTCAAGCCCTACAATTTTGGGGATCCCACCATTGATCCTCTCATTTGTCCCTATCACCAAAAATATCCAATATTGAACTATATTCCCCTATCCTAATTGTTGTGGGATGTGTGATTGCTTGATCTTCATTTTTGAACTTGAATACATGAGTACATTATAGAAATTTATCCTATTGCCAAGAGTACCACATATTTGTTTGCTTTTGAACTCAACCATAAGTGCACCATGAACTTGTAATTTTGGCAATTTACGGATTGAGTTCACATTTGAGTGCTTGACATGAATAGTGGAGATGAGTAAGAACCCATGTGAGCTTTAATGTCAATCCTTATTTGGAGGGAACTTACATTTACTCAAGGAACAATTCTTAATTTTCAAATTTGTTCAATAGTCTCATTATGCTTGTTTCGGTTAGGTGCATTTGGGTAGTTGATTGACTTTGTCTTGAAATGTACAATGCTTCCCTATGCTTATCTAGAGATGATCTTAGGCCATTTTTGAATGCTTTGAGCCTTTGCCTTTTTCTTGTGAAAAGTTTATCCCTAGTGCCATGATTGAGCCTTATTGTAAATTCATTTCCATGCCACACATGTAACCAAGCCAATGAAAATGATAAATATCTACCTTACCTTGGTTGTTCCTAGTGCTAAGTATGAGTGATGATAAAAAAAAAAGGAAGCGTGGTGTGGAAATTCAAGCAAGGGATAATGGATGTTGAAACTCAAAGAGTTCAATGGAAAAGAATGAAAAATCCAAGAAAAGGAGTGAAAAAGGAGAAAAAGAATGAGAAAAAGAAAAGGGAAAAATGTAAAGGAAAAGAAAGAAAAGAAACAAAGGGTGTGGTGATGGGGTGAAAATCAAAATCCCATAAAAGGGAAGTGTTTTTCTAAGATTAAGGTCATTCACCCGGAACAACCCTCTTTGTTATCCTATATCCTTCATTTCCCTTACCTCAATATCACCCCAAGGCCCCATTATAACCCGTAAAGTCCTAGATGATCTAGAGAAGCATGGGAGATGCATACTTTTAAAGAACAAGATGGGTTGATTTTACTATCTAATGCCCTAGCATTCCTTTCATGAGATTATGTCAAGGTTGTGTTCATTTTTATGCATACTTCATTTTTGGATTATATGTGAGTATATGTTGTTTTGTGCATAATATTCTATGTCACATATACACATGGAGAGCATGCCCGGATAATCATTAAGTGATTCATTGTTGAGAGAACACCCTTGGTGAGTTTTTGCATCGAAGCTTAATTTGGATAGCCAAAGTGAATGTGAACTCCATTGTGTAAATGCTTAAATTACATGTTTATTGCACACACACACTAGTTTTGAAAATGAATGTGTATGTGGATTCTCTAGAATAGCATTCACGGCTATGATGTGTTTCATGTGTTTTTAGTTCGGGTGTTTGGACCAAGTTGTTTTTGACATCCCATTGCTGGTTAAGATATGGGAATATGCTTAATATTGGATACTATGAAAAGAAGTTTGTAGGTACCTTAACTGGAAACCTTCACGAGACAAAACTCGTCCACTAGGGATCACCTAGGGGTTTAAAGGCTTGTTGCATGTGCTAAATGCAATATCGGAATTAGTATAGTTTTATTTTTTGTTTTCTTGCTTTTTACATTTTGTTTGCTAGGGACTAGCAAAGCTTAAGTTGGGGGGTGTGATGAGCACATAATATTGCATATTTGAAGGGCTCATTACATGCATTTTAACTCAACTTTTGCATATAAGTGCTTAGAAGTTAACCGTTTTGAACTATAATGTTGATATTTTGATGTTGCAACCTTTTATAGCTTAAATGTTTGATTTTAGGACATTGCAACCTTGATGGATGTGTGGTGAAGGCATGGACACAATACATGAAGAATTGGAGGCTTAAAAGTGAAGAAATCAAGAAGGCATTGGTGCTTGGGAACAAGGGCACCAGCTGCAGCAATAATTGGAAGCACTGCCTCGGAATTCCTCCATTTGGACCTTGATCTACTCAGAATTTTAAAAAGTGCAAAACATGAAAGTTGTAGATATGGGTGTCTTTTATTTTGTGTCAAACTTTCAGCTCAATCCAACGGTTGGATCAAAAGTTATGCCGATTCTACCACAACTGGTCCAGCAAAGCCAGATACCGCATTACTACCGGTAGCCGATGGCTACTGGAGTCATGACTACCGGTAGTAACACACGAGCTACCGGTAGCTGATTGCCCAGAAGTGCCCAGAACGACTTCTTTCTTGCTCCACTTGCTTGGGGGTCCCACCTACACTTCTCCCACGCCTAGCCTGACATTTTATCCCTACAACCATGCCTCCCTTACACAAATGGAAGACTTTGGAGGCTTGGCATTGAATGAAGAGGAGAGAGAAGTGGGCTGCCATAGGGGGTTGCAGGCTAGCCTGTCAAGACCCATCAACTCAGCCCCCTCTTGAGAGAGGCTTTGCACACACCTTGGGGGGAGCCTCATGCACGAAATTGGAAGTCTCTCACACACCATTATATTGAGCATTACACATTGTATGGAGGGGGTTGGCTACCTAAGCTTAGAGTAGTTTTAGTGAGGAAGAAGATGAATAGTAAAGTTGTGATTTTTACATGTTCTTCCATTCATTTCTCTTGTAACCTGTTGTAAGGATATTGTAAGCTTCCTTTACTATCTTTAATGCCATTTATTAGAAGTACATTTCAAGTTTAGCCTTGCACTTTACATTTCACCATTGTTATGCTTTCAAGTTCTTCATTTTCATGCTTTAAATTGCGTATTGTATTTCCTTCTTCTTACTTTAAGATTTCTTGCATCTAGTTAAGTTTTAATCTTCTTTTCCTTTACTTGTCTATTTACATTATGCTTGGCTTTCTTTTATGAATGAGTAGTTAGATTTAAGTTGGGTAATCCAAGGGAGACCTTCTCTTGGGGATTCCATTTCAACTCTTCTCCTTCCTCCTCTCGGTGTACGGTGATTCGGTTTGACGGGGTTGAGAGTGGACGAGTTAGTGAGCCTTTGATATTCCATAGGCCTAGTCATGGTTTATGCTTAGATACTCACCAATCTTGTCCCTAGCTTCCCCCGAATCAATCGTTCACCTATGCACCATTGGAAGAAGATTTCGAGTTGAGTTGGAATTCCCATTAGAATGACCTCTTTGGATTAGCCAACACTTGCTTTATTTGCATTTTCATTTACAAACCAAACACAAAACTCAAACAAAAGATTTTACATTTTCTTTTCACTTTTGCAAAATCACTTTCACAAAACTCACTTTCCTTCCCTGAGGAGACGACCTTGGAATACTCTTCCAAGTAAAACACCGACAACGAAAGACTCCTTGCGATTGGGGAGCACTTTTGTTCACACGCATTCCATTCTCCATTTCACATATATTTTGTTCATCCATTTCCCACCATTTGTTCGTTGTTGCCTAATCTTTTGCATTACCCCGAGGGAGAGTGACACTCCCCCATCCATATAAGCCACATACAATACACACATTGCGGGTGAGGGTGATGTTTAGGAGTTAGGAAACAACACCGTTTTTGTGACAATCACTTTACCGGGATTAAAAAAAAATATAAATAAATAAAAGGTCTAAGTGTCTTTGATTGATTGACCCATCCGAGGTCCAATGTACCACCATTGGTACTCTATTATTGTCCTTTTATAACATTGGAAGGAAGGAATACATAGCCCAAAAGCTTGACAAAACAGTTTGAAAATTTCTGATTTTTGGAAAGCGTACCGATACGCTGTGCCTACTGAATCACGCCGTACCGATACACTGTACCAGCGTACTGGTACATTGTACCTACTGGACCACACCATACCAGTACGCTGTACCAGTACGTCGTGCCCAGTTTTGCCTGTTTTACCTGTTTTTCATTCCCAATCCATTCCAACACATATCATTTCCATCCAACACATGTATGATGAAGATTTTCACATAAAACATGATACATATAAGTTCTACTACAATCATTTGTACATATTTACATGTCATCAACTAAGTTTTTACAATAATTTTACAAAAACTCAAAATAAAGCCACATTCCGGCTTTCTTCATCCACGGGGCTCGAATTGGGAGACATCCACCGGCGTATATCCCGCACCTGAAATATTTTTTCCCGTATAGGGTGAGCCACGCTCAATAGAGTATCTCCTAAAGAGGCTATTCCCCAACCTAGATGCTTATGAAATGTTCACATGCCAAAAATCAACAATTCATAACATTCCGATTTAGAATATGCACTTCATGTTGGAATCTACCATGCTATGCCATGAAATGAGATGAGACTTACTCACGCACATCATCCCGAGCTCTTCCCAGCTCCTCAACACATGCAAGTGCCAATGTGTATGAATCTGTCATCTATGATCACATCAAATGACGTTTACCAATCTAAGGTCTTTGTAGGGGTGGATGTTCATGGACTCACACCAAAGGTCACCCAACCTACACGGAATTTACGGACTTCCACCGAAGATTCCGCGTACACCTACACATTTCATGGGCCGAGCCAAAGGAGTGCGTATCCCAATCACCGGGCCTTGCACCCGAGGGATCTAGTAGCCCTTCTTGCTAACCCCAACCCTATTAACCATGCAAACCGTGAGACTCGGCCAGGTCTTCGACCAAGCTTACACGAGCCCACCCGTCATCCACCAAGTGTGGTGTTGACAACAACCATGCACACACACCCACAAAATGCGATGTTCCCGTGCACATGCAATATGATGCCTCATTGCAACAATGACACAATGACACAATGTTCAATATGCTATGAATGACATATGAACCATTTCAATGCATTCCACATATCCCATGGCAATTTATATCATAAGCATATAATTCACATACTTCTTCACATGTCAATATATCAATATGTACATATTAACATTGTATCTAGAAACAACACCAAAGCATGTCATCACATAATCAAGCAATAACACACTTAATTCTCAAGGCATAATATAAACACATAACATGCCCATAATTCACGTCATTCAAGAATCACATTAGGTTGATCTCACATACCCAATTCTAGAAATCACAACTAGCAATTTCTAATTACCAATCCAAACTAGAATTGATTTTACCCCATTTTAATACCCATTTCATCAAGTAACCAAAAATAGGCAAGTGATATATATATAATTCTATCAACCTACCCATTTCACTAAAACATTCTAGGTTTGGAATAAACCTAAATAGGAGGGAACCCTACCTCTTGAAGCGTAAAAAGACGTTGAGAAGCTTCAAGAACCCGATTCAAGCTAGAATCTTCACTTCCCCCAAAATCCCGTCCTTGGAATCTCGCCCAAACCTGACCTCCTTGGTATGGTTTTATAGCCCTTGGCGAGGAGAACAAGTTTTGTTCTTGGCCCGAGTGGATTCAAGCACCCTATCTCCGTAGATCGTAGAGAGAAGGTGGAGAACTCAAGCTTTTTTCCTCTCTTCGTTCTCACGTTGGAACCGGCTGAAGAAATAGGGAGAAAATCTGATTTTCTCCCCTTTAAATACCCTTTAATTGCTTGGTCCATAATGCGCCACATGACCTGATTAACCTTAATAAGTATGTAAATTAAAAAATTAAAAAACTCGAATTAGCATAACTAACGCACTAAAAATTAGTACTTAGAGTAAATTAGGGTTTGTGCGGGAATGATACTAGTTTTAACATTTTATCTAAAAGTTGCAGGACAAATGCCGAATTAACGCAAGACCAAGGGAGCAATGTTAGGAGAATGCAAAGAAGGAAGGACAAAGTGTAATAAAAGCATGTAAAGAGTCAGCATGCATGCAAGTGGGATTTTCCAGCAAAGCACCACCGTCCGGACGGTGGTGATGGCGTCCGGACGGTCACCTTTGTCAGAGTTCAAGTTGCCCACTTGCCCACTTGCCTTCCCACGCCTATAAATACCCATGCTCCTCTTCAGCTTTCAGAAGGCCGGAACTGAGAGAGAAACCAAGAAAGAAACTGAGAAAGATACGAGAGAAGTTCTGAAGCTTTTCCGAAGAGAGAAAAAGAGAGAAAAGAAAAGAGAAAGCACGCTCCGGTCCGTGTTATACTTCAGTCCTACGTCCTGTACTTTTATATTTTCGTTATATCTTTCCATTCGGATAGTTGAACTACTGCCACTTTTTCATCTTAATCGATCATAAGAGTGGTTGTGCTTCAATCGTTCCCTGCGAAAGACATTTAAATTCTGCACTTTACTTTCTGTTGTAATGACAACTGCTAGCACTCCTTGCTTGTCTATAGCAATGGAGTGTGAGTAGTTCCGTATATCCTCCGGTTCGAGGGGAACACATGTATAATATTGATTTGTTTATGGAATTGCTGATGTTTTATTTATACGTTTATTATATATATGAGACGGGCCAGCTAGAATGACCCGGGCTACCGGTATGGTTAACCCTCCACCGGAATGCTGAGGAAGTTCCACTGACGCCTGGTATTACTATATATAATAATATTGCCTGCTAGAATAACCCCGGTGATCCCATCGGTATGGCTAGTCCTCCACCGGAACGCTGAGGAAATTCTACTGTCAATATATATATTACAAGATAACCTATTGAATAATTCAAGTATGCCGTTTGAGTGACTTCACTTAATGGGTGACATATCTAAATACAGTTAGCCTAAGAAGCGGCTGTATTATGATTAACTACCACCGGTTGACCTGACAAGTCACCGGAAGATAGTCTATACCACCTGCGGATTCTGCTTGAATTAATCAATTGGACATCTATAACCAGTGTAGCCTAAGGAGCAGCTGAGTTATAATATATTACTACCACAATGAGCCTAAGAAGCTATTGTGTTCTTATTTGTATACATCAGACCTGCCGATTGACTTACCAGTAAAATGGAAGTTAATTGAGGTGAGGTAGCAATTCCATAATACGACCAATATAACGCATGTGGGATCCTTGAACTGAAGGATATCTTTTATATTTCTGTCATTAATCTACCTTACTTGCGCATTTCATTATTGTTGCAATTTAATTCCGTCTTTTAATTAAGTTAAGTTATTCGAACAGACTAAGCTCACACCACAAGCTCTCAAACATCAAACTACTCCAAACAACCTCTTTATGGCTTTATTTTTATTTTATTGTTTTTATTTTATCTTTAACCTCTAATTACTAAAACTCTCTGTGGGATAGATACTTGGACTTAAAACCGAGAAAACTACAATTTGACCACTTATACTTGGGTGTAATATAATAATATAATTCAGACACACTAAAAAGTGCGAATCAAGTTTTTGGCGCCGTTGCCGGGGAGTTACGGTAATTAAAATAAAAATAAAAAAAAAATAAAAAAAAAATGAAAGTAGTTGTTTGTTTATAATTTGTTTCTGTTTGTTTGCTTTTAAATAGTTTATGTCTGTACGGTCATCAGTAGGTTCAGTAAACCAGTCAGCTCAACCCTCATCTTCATCTTCTGCATCCACACAAGAATCGTTTGAATTAAGTATGGCTCGAAACGTACCTAGGGAAGAACCTCCTAGAGAACAAGAAGTCATCCAAAACATCCGACCTTTAAGAGAATATCTACATCCTACGCGAACAAATGTCCCATCCTGTTTCGCTTTTCCAGCAGACGCTCCAAACATTAATATTAAATCAGGAACTATCCAGTTACTACCCCAATTCCATGGTCTAGAAACTGAAAATCCCTACATTCATATGAAAGAATTTGAAGAAGTTTGTGGAACGTTGCAAGATAACTCTGAAATGGTCAAACTAAAATTATTCCCATTTTCTTTAAAAGATAAAGCAAAACAATGGCTTAACACCTTAAGAGCCAACTCCATCACAAATTGGCAAACTTTACAGACTGAGTTCTTTAAAAAATTCTTTCCTATACATCGTACTAACACGTTAAGACGTCAAATCATGAACTTTTCTGTAAAAGAAAATGAAACTTTTTATCAATGCTGGGAAAGATTTAAAGATCTTCTCCAAGCCTGTCCACATCATGCATTCGAAGATTGGACCTTAGTCGGATTTTTTTATGATGCACTCCCATCTGCAATGCGACAGTTTGTTGAAATGATGGCACAGGGGGAGTTCATGAATAAAAGACCCGAAGAAGCATTCCAATTCTTCGATACTATTTCGGAAAGCTCCCAAATGTGGGACTCGACTTCGTCTAACATAGTAGAAAATAAGCCATCTACATCTGAAAGAGGAAAATATGTATTAAAAGAAGATGATGATTTAAGAGCTAAAATGGCTAGTTTATCTCGAAAACTAGAAGCCCTAGAAATGAAAAAACTAAAACAAGTATCTATTATAACAACTACTGAACAAATATGTGAACTTTGTGCGTTGTCAGGACATCCTGCAGCAGAATGTCCAACTATACCTGCATTCAAAGAAGTTCTGATAGAACAATCTAATGCAATTCCAACTTATAACAACAATAATAAGCCCTATATGAATTCCTATTCTGAAACTTACAATCCAGGATGGAGGAATCATCCAAATTTTAGTTGGAGAAACACGCAACCCACAAATCAAACACAAGGACCACCACAGGCACAAAATCAACAACAACAATACCAACCATATCAACCCCCACATAAAAGAACTCTGGAAGACACGATGAACCAATTTATTCAAAATCAGATGAGTTTTAATAACCAAACAACTCAAGTTTTTAACGAATTTAAAACTCAAACTTCCCAGAGTATTGAGGATATCAAGGGTCATTTAGCTAAACTGACTCAATCCCTCAGTATACCAGAAAAAGGAAAATTTCCCTCCCAACCAAAACCCCCACAAAATCAAAATCAAATTAATTATGTAACTTCTGATCCTTCCCCAAGCCAAGTACAATCTATTACAACGCTAAGAAGTGGGAAAATCATAAATAAAACTAGAAAACCTAAAATTGCAAAGAACATACGTAAATCGATTCCGGTAAACGAACCACTTGAACCAGAACCTTCAAAACAATTAGAACCAGAAAAGGAAAAAGATCAACCATATCCGATCCCTTTACCTTTCCCCCAAAGAATTCAGAAACTCACATCCGAAAAAGATCAAGCTGAGATCTTGGAAATATTTAAACAAGTCAAACTTAACATTCCATTACTAGATGCAATTAAACGAGTTCCAGCATATGCTAAATTTCTAAAAGATCTTTGTACAAGAAAGAGAAGAACTAATGTACCAAAAAAGGCATTTCTAACTGAACAAGTTAACACTATCGTACATCTTGAAACTCTTCTTAAATACAAAGACCCTGGTAATCCAACAGTTCCATGTATCATTGGAAATTTCCGAATCAATCGAGCCTTATTAGATCTCAGATCTAGTTGTAATCTAATGCCATATTCCGTCTATACCCAGCTAGGCTTAAGTGAACTAAAACCTTGCAAGGTCATATTACAACTAGCAGACTGATCAATAAAAATTCCAAGAGGAATTGTGGAAGATATTATTATTCAAGTGGATCAATTCTATTTTCCAGCAGATTTTATTGTCATAGACACAGAACCAACTTACGAAACATCTAGATCCATACCTCTAATTTTGGGCCGCCCGTTCCTAGCCACATCAAATGCCGTAATAAATTGTAGGAACGGAATAATGAAATTATCATTTGGAAACATGACCCTAGAATTAAATGTGTTTAACAGCTTAAAACGACCTAGAGAAGAAGAAAGTGATGAAGAAGAACCCTTTGAAACAAATTGTGTTAATACACTGACTCAAAGTTTCTTTGAAAACACTTTTCTAAAAAAAGAAGAAGATATATTTGAATTACAATCAATATCTGATATCAAATCTGAAGATAAATCTGTGGAAAATCCACCAAGTGAAAAATTATCAATATCTGAACCCGTAGCACCAAACATAAAAATTGCTAAGACAGACTTAAAACCACTCCCAACCAATCTAAAATACGTTTTTTTAGAAAAAAATAAAATTCATCCAGTAATCATATCAGCAAACTTATCTGAAAAACAAGAGAAAGAATTAACAGAAGTACTGAAAAATCATCAAAGTGTCCTTGGATGGACAATAGCAGATATCAAAGGTATAAGTCCACTCCTATGCACTCACTGTATATACCTGGAAGAAAATGCTAAATCATCTCGTCAAATGCAAAGAAGACTAAACCCACATCTAAAAGAAGTCGTTCGCAATGAAATACTCAAACTATTAAATGCAAAAATCATCTATCCTATATCTGACAGCAAATGGGTTAGTCCTACACAAGTCGTTCCAAAGAAATCCGGAATCACTGTAATACAAAATAAGGAAAATTAATTAGTCCCAATGCGTATAGTCACAGGCTGGCGAGTATGTATTGATTACAGAAAATTAAACTCTCTTACTAGGAAAGATCATTTTCCATTACCATTCTTAGATCAAGTCTTAGAAAGAATAGCTGGGCATGCATACTATTGCTTTTTGGATGGATATTCAGGCTACAACCAAATTGAAATTGCAATAGATGATCAAGAAAAAACCACTTTTACATGTCCCTTTGGTACCTTTGCATACAAACGAATGCCATTCGGACTTTGTAATGCACCAGCTACCTTCCAACGTTGCATGTTGAGTATATTCAGTGATATGGTAGAAAGATATTTAGAAGTCTTCATGGACGATTTTTCAGTATATGGAGATTCATTCCAACTTTGTCTAGAAAATCTAGAAAAAGTTCTCATTCGATGTGAGGAAACAAACCTTGTTCTAAACTGGGAAAAATGTCATTTTATGGTAACACAAGGTATTGTTTTAGGCCACATAGTCTCCAAAAAAGGAATCGAAGTAGATAAGTCAAAAATCGATCTGATAGCAAACCTGCCTCCACCAAAAACAGTAAAAGACATTCGCTCATTTTTAGGCCATGCAGGATTCTACAGAAGATTTATAAAAAATTTTAGTTCAATCTCTAAGCCTATATGCAATCTATTATGTCAAGATGCATCATTTGAATGGAGTGAGACATGTCAATCCGCATTTAACAAATTAAAAGACATGCTTATTTCTGCACCTATTATGCAATCTCCTGATTGGTCCTTACCCTTTGAAATAATGTGTGACGCAAGTGACTATGCAGTAGGAGCTGTATTAGGGCAAAGAAAAGACAAGAAACCATACGTGATCTATTATGCAAGCAAAACCTTAAATGATACCCAAATAAACTATTCAACCACAGAAAAAGAACTACTTGCAGTTGTATTTGCTTTAGATAAATTTCGTTCATACTTGGTTGGGTCGTCCATTGTGGTATTTACAGATCATGCATCCCTAAAGTATCTACTCACAAAGGAAGACACTAAACCACGTCTCCTGCGATGGATACTATTACTCCAAGAATTCGATCTTATAATCAAAGATAAAAAGGGAGTAGAAAACGTAGTAGCAGATCACTTGTCAAGATTAAATTATGAAATAAAGGAAGAACCAATTCCAATCAAAGAAACATTTCCAGACGAACAACTTTTCGCAATAGCAGAAGTACCATGGTATGCGGATATAGCTAACTATCTAGCCACTGGAGCTATACCTCCTAATTACACTAAATCTGATACAAACAAGTTCCTAAGGGAAGTACGTAATTTTTTCTGGGATGACCCTTATTTGTTTAAATATGGTAAAGATCAAATAATAAGGCGTTGTATACCTAACCATGAAATAAATCAAGTAATTCAGTTCTGCCACTCTGAAGCATGCGGAGGCCATTTCGCTTCAAGAAAAACCGCTGCAAAAATCATGCAGTGTGGATTTTATTGGCCAACACTTTTTAAAGATACATATACCGTTTGTTTGAACTGTGACAGATGTCAAAGAATGAGAGATATTTCAAAAAGAAATATGATGCCTCTAAACCCTATTTTAATTATTGAAATTTTTGACTGCTGGGACATCGATTTTATGGGTCCGTTCCCCCCATCATTTGGCTATCTATATATTCTGGTCGCAGTTGACTATGTCTCTAAATGGGTCGAGGCAGTTCCTTGTCGAAATAATGATCATAAAACAGTGATCAAATTTTTAAAAGAAAATATTCTGTCTAGATTTGGAATTCCTCGCACCATTATAAGCGACGGTGGATTACATTTTTGCAATAAAGTTTTTGAAAACCTGATGAAAAAATATTCCATTTCACACAAAATATCCACCCCATACCATCTGCAGACCAGTGGCCAAGCTGAATTAGCCAATAGGGAAATAAAATATATCCTAGAAAAGACAGTAAACCCAGATCGTAAAGATTGGTCTTTACGATTAACTGATGCGCTTTGGGCATACCGTACTGCATATAAAACTATTTTAGGAATGTCTCCTTATAGACTAGTGTACGGAAAACCATGTCATCTCCCTGTAGAATTGGAACATCGAGCATATTGGGCAATTAAAATAATGAATTTTGATTTAGACAAGGCTGGAATAGCTCGAAAATTGCAAATCAATGAATTAGAAGAATTAAGAAACGAAGCATATGAAAATACTAAAATCACAAAATCAAGAACAAAAATTTTCCACGATAAAAATATCATGCGGAAATCTTTCGAACCATCTCAAAAAGTTTTATTATACAATGCAAAACTTCGTTTATTTCCAGGTAAATTAAGATCAAGATGGACAGGTCCCTACATCGTCAAACAAGTATTTGACTACGGAGCAGTTGAAATCAAAAATCCAGTAACCAGAACTATCTTTAAAGTAAACGGTCAAAGGCTTAAACCGTATTATGAAACTTTTACTCAAAACATCACTGCTGTGCACCTTTCTGATCCTGTCTATTTACTTTAAAAATTAGCACTTAATCCTACTAATTCATTGTAATTTCTTTGACAGAGAAAACCGCCTGAGTAACAGCCAGAATCCTACTTGGTGAAGCAAGGTTCTACCATCAATGTTGATGATTACTGTGCTTTCGTCACAACTAGTAATTAGTTTAAATTGGGGAGGTATGAATGTGAATTTAATTTTTACTTTTAAAATAACTCTTCTACTTTAAACAGATAACTTAAATATATATATATATATATCTTGTCTTTGTAACTGGCAGACGTTAAAGAACCGGATAAAGAGTCTTTTATCTTATATTAAACTAAACCGAGAATATACAGTATGGATGTAAAACTATTTTGGTTAAGTTTAATTATACTGCGTCATCTTCCAAAAGACGTTCACGCACTGATCATGCAAAAAGCCAGAAAAGTCAGAAATCTGGAAATATTTGAAAGTCAACCAAGACCACTGTGTGGAAAAAGTCCGTATGCTAAACACAGACGAGCAAATCGTCTCGGTGGTTGTGTCAGATGCGGTCGAACAGAACATTTAAGACAATACAATCCATGTGCGGAACCGATTTCAGGTCGAGCGTCCGATCGATTACGGTGGATTAGGTATGGGCAGAGTAAGGACTACCCTGAGGCGCCATCCTACTCCACCCCGATGTTAACCAAGTACGTTCGAAATGAAGTTGGTCGAGTCACTGGTATTAATAATCCAGGCAGTTCTGACTCCGACTCAATATAATCAACAGAATTTTGGAAGAAGTATATATGTATACATATACATAACTATAATATATCTATAAACAATGTATATATTTGTATAAACGTACATGTTTTTTCTAAATATACATAAGTATAAGAGTAAGTAGTTAAAATTGTACATAAATGTAAATAACTATAATTTAAGTAGGCAATTCCGTAAATAAGCAATAACAAATAAAAAATTAAAAACCCATTTTTGGACAACGAAAAAGAGTGGTGAGCAAAAGTTTTTTTAGTAGAATGAATATATATGAAAATTTTGTGTATTGCAGGAAATTGAAGAAGTAACATTGCAGGAGAAATACAAGCAAAACACAAAGGAAAAAACATCAAACCCGAGAGTTGGGACCGTCCGGACGGCAGTCCCACCGTCTGGACGGTGGTCCCTACTATATATACACTCCTCCATGCAAAACCGATCAATTCTCCATTTCTGCACCTCCAAAACTTCGGCCAAACCCGAAAAACTCAAGAAAAGCCTACCAAATCCACTACATTTGATCAAAATCTACCACATTTGCTCCGATTATTCTCCTACCCATAACATTTAGAAGATATTTACCAATTGAAATCATTCAAAACCGAGAATCCGCGGAGAAATCAAGAAATTATGGATTTGAGGCAAAGACCAAGAAGATCATCAAGAAGGGCTCAAGCAAATCAACCTGAGCAACAACAAGCACCTCCACCACCACCAGGACCAGACGACATCTTCGATGAGGTGATTTTCGAGAATTCCCAACAACAAGACTGGTATGATAAACATTTTAGAACTAAAACAATAATTGTGGAGAGACCCATTATCTTTGAAGATTTTGAAGCTATAAGCATTAGAGAAATCTTGCATGCTAGAGGTTGGGTTGATTATGCTAGATTATCTGCACCTGTGTATGATTGCTTAATCCGTGAGTTTTACAGTAATGCTATAATCGTGGAAAAAAGAAATTTACGTACATTTGTGAAAGGTGCCATATTTCATGTTACACCAAACACCATAGCTGATTTCTTCCAATCCATGCGGAGAGAACCAGACCCACAATACCCATATGCTGAGAATGAATTACCTGATTTAAGTGCCATAGGAAGACAAGTCACGAATAACCCAGACTTTGGATGGGGTAGACCGAACAAATATATCAAGCAAGGAGATTTGACTGATACATATAGAATTCTGAATTTGTTCACAGTCAACAACTTACTACCCAGGGCACAGAAAAACCAAGTCTACACCAAACAAGCTTACCTGCTATATGCACTCGGAATAGGACACAGTGTCGATCTACCGAACCTAATCGTAGACCAAATGATCTTAACGGTAGCCAACAAAAAGCCCTCACTCCCGTATGGCATGTTAGTATCTCAATTGTGCAGGAATAATGGTGTACTCATTGACCCCGTATGGAAGGAAGTTGAGCACTATGGAGCATTAGACAAAACCTCATTGAAGAAAAGTCACGGAGGACAGCAAGAAGATGTACCTGAAGTACAACCAGCAGAGCCACAACAGCAGCAACAAGAAGAACCATTCCACCCACCTGAGGAGTTCATTCCACAAGAATAGCAACAGCCACAAGAGGATCAACCTTACATCCCTGTGGACGACCGAACCGACAGACAGATTTTGCTGGGATTGGAAGCCACCCTCACTCAAATGGATGCCAACATCAATCAACTTGGCCAGCGTATGATAGAATATGAACAGAGTCAGGCAGAAATATTAAGGTTATTTAGACAGCATTTTGGAGAAGGTCCTTCAACTTCTTGAAGACCAAGGGAGTCTACTTGAAACATTGCTTCCTTCCACTCACCCTTTTTATTTTATGCACTTTCAATTTCTGCACTTAAAACTTGAAGTTATGTTTTATGTTTTATGCTTGTGTGATTTGAACTTAGTTAAGTTTTGCTTATATATGTTTGAACTAGTATGTTTGAAATTTAAGTATGTTTAAATTGTCTTTGTCAAAATGAGAACATAAATTGCTAAAATAGGAAACATATTTCATACAATTCACAGTTAGATTAGGATTATATTCTAATGCCTTGCAAAAATACTCTGATCTCATGAGACTTTCATATTTTAGCTGTATGTTATCTCAATATTTTTATTCGAACTTAACCTTAGAAGCACAAATAGATGTCTTTATTTTTGAAAACCATGCAAAATATTACACTCTTTCTATATATAGTGGAGATGTAAAAACCAAATGCAGAATTAGAGCCATTCTTTCTTGGAGAGAAATGCTACATCTACTCAACTACGAATCTTCGATTCAGCGGTAACTTTTCTTTGAATAGTCTCATTATATTTGCTTTAATTAGCACGTATTGAAATATATTATGTACATTGCCCTTAAATGTTTATCTAGAAAGAATACAAATATAGGATTTC
Source organism: Ilex aquifolium (assembly GCA_951799425.1). NCBI lineage: Eukaryota > Viridiplantae > Streptophyta > Magnoliopsida > Aquifoliales > Aquifoliaceae > Ilex > Ilex aquifolium. The sequence goes on from OX637399.1 coordinate 16,990,533, forward strand.
TGGAAAATGATCTTAGGCCATGTTTCATTAATCTTGAGCCTAAACCATTTCTTTTACAAAATTATCCCTAGTCAGCCGTGATTGAGCATAATAATAATAAGTCTTTTCTTAAACCCTAAGAAACACCCGAGCCACATAAAAATATAATACACCTACCCTTGCTATCTAATTTTCTTGCACCCTCGATTTAAACAGCAGGATACAAAAAAGCAGAAAAAAGCAAAGAAAAGGGAGAAAAGAAAATCCCGACTCGAAAGAAAAGTCTAAAAAAGAGAACAAAAAGAAAGAAAATAGCCAAGAAAGTGAAAAATGGAAAAAAATAAAAATAACCTGCAAAGTCATAAGAAAACTAAACTGAGGTGTGCCACAATGTTAAACGATAGCATTTGAATCCCGCCGACGTCAGTTCTTACACCCCGACCCCTGACCACTTTACAACCCTAATAAAGTCCTTTTTGATTCCAGAAATCATATATTTGCATCCATTCTAGCAATCTAAAAAGGAAAATGTTAATAATATATTTAATACAGTGTTAATATTCTTTCATGAGATTATGTCAATTTCCAGTCCATTTAAAATAACCGCTCCTTTCTATTACATGTGAAATAATTTGTTTTGTTATCAATATTCTAATCACATGTAAAATTGTGAGAACAGTCACTATAACATACGTGCTATTCTTACTGAGTGTATTCCAGGGAAGGATTGACATCAAGACTACCATGAAAGAGGGTAATATTTTTCAAGTGATTTTTGAAAATAAAAACATCACTACACACACACACAAGTTTTTATAAAAATATATAGATAATACTACACCCAACATATGATACTCTCAAGGTGATCGGAAAAGGAAACATTCCAGCAAGACAGAAGAAATATCATTCTAATCATGCATGTGAAAAATATGAAATATGCATTCCTAATCACTGAAGTTTGTAGGTAGCTTCACTGGAAACCTTCACGAGACACAACTCGTCCACTAGGAATCACCTAGGGGTTTAACGGCTTATTGCATATGCTAAATGCAATCGTGAAAAAATCTACGAAAATGATTTTAGCCCTGCTTGTATTATATTTTCTTTTTATTTTACTAGGGACTAGTAAAATCTAAGTTGGGGGGTGTGATTAACCTTAATAAGTATGTAAATTAAAAAATTAAAAAACTCGAATTAGCATAACTAACGCACTAAAAATTAGTACTTAGAGTAAATTAGGGTTTGTGCGGGAATGATACTAGTTTTAACATTTTATCTAAAAGTTGCAGGACAAATGCTGAATTAACGCAAGACCAAGGGAGCAATGTCAGGAGAATGCAAAGAAGGAAGGACAAAGTGTAATAAAAGCATGTAAAGAGTCAGCATGCATGCAAGTGGGATTTTTCAGCAAAGCACCACCGTCCGGACGGTGGTGATGGCGTCCGGACGGTCACCTTTGTCAGAGTTCAAGTTGCCCACTTGCCCACTTGCCTTCCCACGCCTATGAATACCCATGCTCCTCTTCAGCTTTCAAAAGGCCGGAACTGAGAGAGAAACCAAGAGAGAAACTGAGAAAGATACGAGAGAAGTTCTGAAGCTTTTCCGAAGAGAGAAACAGAGAGAAAAGAAAAGAGAAAGCACGCTCCGGTCCGTGTTATACTTCAGTCCTACGTCCTGTACTTTTATATTTTCGTTATATCTTTCCATTCGGATAGTTGAACTGCTGCCACTTTTTCATCTTAATCGATCATAAGAGTGGTTGTGCTTCAATCGTTCCCTGCGAAAGACATTTAAATTCCGCACTTTACTTTCTGTTGTAATGACAACTGCTAGCACTCCTTGCTTGTCTATAGCAATGGAGTGTGAGTAGTTCTGTATATCCTCCGGTTCGAGGGGAACACATGTATAATATTGATCTGTTTATGGAATTGCTGATGTTTTATTTATACGTTTATTATATATATGAGACGGGCCAGCTAGAATGACCCCGGCGTTCCTACCGGTATGGTTAACCCTCCACCGGAATGCTGAGGAAGTTCCACTGACGCCTGGTATTACTATATATAATAATATTGCCTACTAGAATAACCCCGGTGATCCCATCGGTATGGCTAGTCCTCCACCGGAACGCTGAGGAAGTTCTACTGTCAATATATATATTACAAGATAACCTATTGAATAATTCAAGTATGCCGTTTGAGTGACTTCACTTAATGGGTGACATATCTAAATACAGTTAGCCTAAGAAGCGGCTGTATTATGATTAACTACCACCGGTTGACCTGACAAGTCACCGGAAGATAGTCTATACCACCTGCGGATTCTGCTTGAATTAATCAATTGGACATCTATAACCAGTGTAGCCTAAGGAGCAGCTGAGTTATAATATATTACTATCACAATGAGCCTAAGAAGCTATTGTGTTCTTATTTGTATACATCAGACCTGCCGATTGACTTACCAGTAAAATGGAAGTTAATTGAGGTGAGGTAGCAATTCCATAATACGAACGCATGTGGGATCCTTGAACTGAAGGATATCTTTTATATTTCTGTCATTAATCTACCTTACTTGCGCATTTCATTATTGTTGCAATTTAATTCCGTCTTTTAATTAATTTAAGTTATTCGAACAGACTAAGCTCACACCACAAGCTCTCAAACATCAAACTACTCCAAACAACCTCTTTATGGCTTTATTTTTATTTTATTGTTTTTATTTTATCTTTAACCTCTAATTACTAAAACTCTCTGTGAGATCGATACTTGGACTTAAAACCGAGAAAACTACAATTTGACCACTTATACTTGGGTGTAATATAATAATATAATTCAAACACACTAAAAAGTGCGAATCATGACCCTCCTTTCCCGGGTCCGTTTTTGTCTCGAAACGGTTAAATTTCGCTCCGGTTCAAGTTCAAAATAATTTTTTTTAACTTGCCTTCATTTATTTCCCAAACTTTAAAAATTTATAAAAAAATTCGTTTTTTGGGGTCACCGAGTGATTAACACAAAACTTTGTATATTTTTATGTGCTAATCATCTTATTTTAATTGTTTTTGGAGATTAAATGATGGGAGTTGGGTTAATTGAGTTCTTAACGATGATATTTGGTGTTTGCAGTTAAAAGGTGCTAAATGAGGCTTCTTAAGGCCTTCCCAAACCATTTAAGACAAATGAGGATGAAAAGGTAGCTTGGGGATAGCTCAGGAGAGGAGGAAATCAGAAAATCAGGAAGTCAACCAAACCGTACCGGTACACGTACTGGTATGCTAAGGCTACTAGAGTTTAGCGTACCGGTATGCGTACCCGTACGCTGAAACCACTGGAGTTCGACGTACCGGTACGCGTACCGGTACGCTTTGTCTGATCTGCCCAAATGCTCTGCAACTCATGTATGCTGCTTTGAGGGTCCCACCAACAGACCTCTCATGCTCCCCTGACACGCCCACAATACTATTCACCCCTTTCACACCCTTGATTGCAAGTTTGGAGCCTAGGTAATCAATGAGGAGAGAGAAAAAAAGAGGAGCTGGGTGTGCAGACAAGCTCTGCAACCCCTCTGTCCAGCCCATTCCTCCTACACCCCTACAGATGGAGGTCACTTCTGGAGTCTAGGGCACCTCTCCAAGCACGTTTTTGGGAAGCCAAGTCCAAAAAAAAAAGAAAAAAATTCAGCATTGAACAGAGAGGGATAGATAGAGAGAGAGAGAGAGAGAGAGAGAGAGAGTCTGGGAGAAGATGATGAATAGTGTTCTAGAGAAATAAAGTGAGATTTTTTCATTTCTTTCAATACATTGTCTTGTAATCCCTTGTATGAATCTGTAGAACTTCATTTAATATCATTAATGTTATTCTTCATCAAGTTCATTGCTAGTTTAATGCTCTTTTAAGCTTCTACCATTAATGCAACAAAGTTCTTCATTTTCTTAGCTGAAAAATGGGTTTTAAATGCATTCTCTTCTAGCTTATGTCTTCTTGCATTTATGTACTCAAGAACTTCATCTCTTTGCAATACATTCTTATTACGTAGTTAATTTCATTTTAAGCATGAGTAGCTAAATCTTTTAGTTGGAAAAGCCAAGGGGAACCTCCACTTGGGTATACCATTTCAACTCATTCTCCTCCTTTCTTTCAGAGTTCAATGGTTCGGTTTGACTGGGTTGAGGGTGGATGAGTTGGTGAGTCTTTGATATTCCGTAGGCCTAGTCACGATTTATGATTAGATACTCACCAATCTTATCCCTAGCTTCCCACGAATCAATCGTTCATTCATACTCTATTGAAGGAGGGATTCGAGTTGAGTTGGTATTCCTATTGGAGTGACCTCTTGGATTAGCCAACATTTGTTTTCTCACTCCATTTTCATCAACACACACTCACCAAACAACTTTCAACCACAGATTTTACACTTTCTTTTACTCAAAATCACATTTTCCTTGGTTTACTTCCTTCCCCGTGGAAACGACCTTGGAATACCACCAAGTAAAACACGACCCGCGAAAGTCTCCGTGCGCTTGGGGAGCACTTTTGTACACACACATTTTTTGTGCATTCACATTTCACATTTCCACCATCTCATTTTCCTTTCTCCTTGCCCTTTCTTTTGACACTATCCCAAGGGAGAGTGACACTCCCATTTATCCATGCACTACACATTCTAAGGGATGGTTTTTAGAGGTTAGGAAACAACAACGTTTTTCAACAAGCACCGAGGCCCAACCGTTTCGTAAAACGCAAAAAATCCGACTATCTCGAAATTCAACGAAATTTTACAGGTTAACTAGATTTCGCGAGACGAATCCAACAGTAAGGTCCGTTTCGTCATCCAAGCTCTAGAAAAATTCAGGTTTGTAACCCGTACCGTAGTGGTAAATTACCGTTTTACCCTTTTTCACAAAAGTTCAATTTTACCCGGGTTTTACATTCTTCCCCCCTTAAAAGACTTTTGTCCCCGAAATTCACACATACATGCACTTTCAACCATATGCATATGCAACAGTGATAATATATTTAAAATATAAACATGTACCTCCATCCTCGAACAAGAACGGATAATTGGCACGTATGGTGTCTTCATGCTCCCATGTTGCCTCCTCCACTCCTCGGTGCTGCCATAACACCTTCACTAGCCTCACGGTCTTGTCTTGCAAAACCTGCTCCCGGCTATCTATGATGCGCACCGGTCCTTCCTCGAAGGTCCCATCCGCATCAACCATCAACTCACCCCAATCCATGACGTGCGTCGGATCTGGAGTATACTTTCGGAGCATAGAGACATGGAATACCGCGTGAACACCCGATAAATTTCGCTGTAACGCCAACCTGTAAGCCACCGTACCAACCCTCTCAAGTATTTCGAAGGGCCCAATATACCTCGGCGACAGTTTTCCCCACTTGCCGAACCTGACCACTCCTCTCTTAGGCATCACCTTCAAGAAGACATGATCCTTGACCTCAAACTCCAGAGGTCTCCGCCGTCTATCAGCATAGCTCTTTTGCCGGCTTTGAGCCGTGAGAAGACGTTTCCGTATCAGGTCCACCTTCTCCGAGGTGTCTTTGACCAATTCCGGACCCGTAGAGGGTCTTTCTCCAACCTCCGTCCAACAAACCGGGGAACGGCAAAACCTTCCATAAAGTGCCTCATAGGGTGCCATCTGTATGCTCGCCTAATAACTGTTGTTATAGGCGAACTCCACTAAGGGCAAATGCTCTTCCCAACTACCCTTGAGATTTAGGACGCATGCCCGTAGCATGTCCTCTAATGTTTTGATGGTCCTTTCCGACTGACCGTCTGTTTGGGGATGAAAGGTTGTGCTCATCATCAATTGCGTCCCCAGGGCCCGTTGGAAACTCTCCCAAAAATGGGCCGTGAACCTGGGATCCCGATCCGATACTATAGATATGGGTACCCCATGCAACCAGACAATCTCCCGTATATACAACCTATAGAATTCCTCGAGTGTGAAGGTCATCCGCACCGCCAAAAAGTGTGCCGACTTTGTAAGCCGGTACACTATTACCCACACCGCGTCATGTCCCCGCGAGGTCCGTGGCAAGTGGGTCATAAAATCCATCGTGACGTGCTCCCACTTCCACTCAGCCACCTCCAAAGGCTGGAGCAACCCTGCTGGTCTCTGGTGCTCAGCCTTGACCTGCTGACACGTGAGATATCGACTCACAAAGTCGCCAATTTGCCTCTTCATCCCACTCCAATAATACTAGCAACGAAGATCATGATACATCTTCGTGCCGCCTGGATGCACAGCAAAACTGGAGCAATGAAACTCCCTAAGGATCTCCTCTCTCAGATTCGCCGACTGGGGAACCACAACCCTTCCCCTAAACCGAAGACTACCATCCGAGTGAATGGCCCAGCCCTCGTCACCGGTACCCGTCTGCACTCGGTCCCATATGGATGATAACTCTGGGTCCTGCCCCTGGGATTCAATCACCCTGCTCAGTAGGGAAGGTGTAGCCACCAAGCTTCCTAGAACACCCTGAGTGTGACCCCGATAATGCAGCCCAAATTGTCCCACGGTTTCAAGCATCCGCCACTCCTAGGAAGCCACACTAGCCAAGACTCCCCGTGACTTCCGGCTAAGTGCATCAGCCACCACATTTGCCTTACCAGGGTGGTAATGCAAAGTGAAATCATAGTCCTCCAAATACTCCATCCACCTACGCTGCCTCATGTTGAGGTCCCGCTGAGTGAAGATGTACTTCAGACTTTTGTGGTCCGAAAACACCTCAAATTGTTCACCATATAAATAATGGCGCCAAGCCTTCAAGGCAAAGACAATGGCCGCCAACTCCATGTCATGTGTGGGATAATTCTATTCGCGGTTCTTTAATTGTCGAGAACCATAAGCCACCACCCTCCCGGACTGCATCAAAACGCAACCAAGTCCGTCTCTGGAGGCGTCACAATACACTGTGTACATCTGTCCCCTCTCCGGGACTATCAAAATAGGTGCTGAAGTAAGCCTTCTCTTCAACTCCTAGAATGCCTTCTCACACGAATTATTCCACTCAAACTTGACCTCCTTCCGGGTCAATCTCGTCATAGGTGCGGCTAGTCGAGAGAAGTCCTCGATGAACCTCCAGTAATACCCGACCAATCCCAAGAAATTACGTATCTCGAAGACTGACTTCGGCCTCTCCCAACTCATAACTGCCTCAACCTTCTCCGGGTCGACCGATACACCCAAAGCTGATACCATGTGTCCCAAGAATTTCACCTCCGTAAGCCAAAATTCACACTTGCTGAACTTGGCGTACAACTGATGGTCTCTCAAGGTTTGAAGAACAATCCTCAAGTGACCCTCATGCTTCTCCTCAGACTTGGAGTAGATTAGGATGTCGTCAACAAACACCACGATGAACTGATCTAAATAGGGTTGGAACACCCTATGCATGAGATCCATGAATGCCGCCAGGGCATTCGTCAATCCAAATGGCATTACAGTGAACTCGAAATGCCCATACCGCTTTCTGAACGTTGTCTTAGGGATATCAGCCTCCTTGATCCTCAACTGATGGTAGCCCGTGCGGAGATCTATCTTGGAGTAGACCCGCGCTCCCCTCAGCTGATCAAACATATCATCAATCCTCGACAAAGGGTATCTATTCTTGATGGTGACCCTATTCAACTGCCGATAGTCTATACACAACCGAAAGGTCTTGTCCTTCTTCTTGGCAAATAATACCGGAGCGCCCCACGGTGAAGTGTTCGGTCTAATATAACCCTTGTCCAATAATTCCTGTAATTGGACCTTGAGTTCTCACAACTCAGCAGGTGTCATTCTGTGCGGAGTCATAGAAATAGGAGAAGTATCGAGATGCAACTCAATGCTGAAGTCCACATCCCTATGGGGAGGTAATCCCGATAGTTCATCCGAAAAAACATCCTCATATTCACAGACAACCCGAGGTAGACCCAACTCCTGTCTCACCTCGTCCTCCAGGGTAAGGCTTGCAAGCCAACCTATCAACTGCCCATGCCATCTAGAGTCGTACACGGCTTGGGATAAGGCATCGTGTTTTTCCCCTTGGAACTTAAAACAAACGCCGTCCGGTGTATAGACAGTGACCCTCTTCCGATCACAATCAATGACGACCCGATGTGCCGCCAACCAGTCCATCCTAAGGATGACATCGAACTCTGACATGTCCATGACCCTAAGGTCCATAGTGAGTAGAACCCCCGAGATCTCTAACTCACAACCCCGACATATCTGGTTAAAACACACCCTAGTTCCTAAGGGTGAATTCACATACAATGGCTCTTGCAAGGTATCAACCTCTAAGCCCAAATCCCTTACACATGATGCAGAAATGAATGAATACGATGCACCAGAGTCAAATAACACCCTAGCCCATAAGCGAGAGAGCATAAATGTACCCTGAATGACTGACTGATCCACTGGCTCAGCCTGAGGTGTGATGGCGTAGACACGCCCCTGGGTCCCCGACGTCCCCGCCTGTATGCCCTGTCCTCGGCCTCGACCCATGCTCTGGCCCATCTGGCCTGATTGCAGAGTCCCCGCTCGAAAAGTGGTAGGGGCCTAAGTAGTGCCCTGGAACTGATACTGGTTTCCCTGGCCCATGGTGGGGTAGGGAGGAACAAAGTGTGTAACGCCCCAAATACCACCCTGGACGGCATTACATTCTAAAACCATTCATAGCATGAGAGCAACTAACTATATATCCATCAAATAAGAAACATCCTAGATTTAACAAAATTTGGGCAGAGTCTCCTTTGTACGGGAAGCTCTACCCAAAAACACAACATATGCAATTATATTAACTTGACCACACAGGGTCCATTTAACCATCCAATAACAATAAAATTCCATTTACCATCTATACTATCCATAATGTTATCCCAAAAGAATAGGCCAAGTATGGCAATTACATTCCCAAAAGAATTACATGAATATACCGCAGCGGAATTCCAAAAGAATCTAGACTTTACATTGTTCAGAAATAAATCTCCTAGTTTAGAACAAAAATAAGCTACATCTCTAGATGTCCCACTCGGGATCTAGGTACCCCTCCAATGAGACGTCCCCAAAGCCCGGCTCATTAGCGCCAAGCTCCTCCTCTATAGCATAATCTGAAAAATGTTAGCGGTAGGGGGTGAGCACGAAGCTCTGTAGAAAATTTCTCCCAAACCCAAACAAGGTTTAGAAAACATATAAAACGGGTCGGTCTCATTTCACAAATAACATATATAGTATTTGAAGTAAAACGAGGACATTTAATTAGATCTCAAGTTTACGCATCAACAATAACTGAAATGGATAAATAAATACCATATACCATTGGTAATCCATTTCCAAAACATAATCCATCCCACCATACACCATTTCCACAAGTTCTTGTGGCATCCCATACTACCCCAAAACTCTTGTAGAAACCGTCTATGGTAAAGTGAACAATAACCAATATACAATAGATAATCCATTCTACCATAAACCGTTTCCAACAAGTTCTCGCGGAATCACATACTTCCGGAAACTCTTGTCGAAACCATTTCTGGTACAATGCACAATAACCCACACCGTATGTCCGACACAACCCACGTTACTAATCCGGTATCATTAGTGCTAGGAAATGTTCGTACCCACACGGCGTACAAAGATGTCTACCCACACCATGTGGTAGGAAAAGTTCATACCCGCGTGGCATACAAAGCCGTCTACTCACTACATGATACCCGGTCAATAGTAATTCATGTTCGTATCGTACAACCACGCAAGAAATAAAATACCCCCGCTTTTCAAAAATATTCAACAATTTCATCACAATTTTCTCCAATTTTACCTTTTCGGAATGAGCATCCTTACAAGGAACCTCTCACCCTCAAGGTTTCATTCCACAATTAACCAACAATTCCATAAATCCCCAATTTTTCCATCCCACTTCACATGTAACATTTCCATAGAACAATTTAGGAAAAACACATGAGATCATCGAAATATCATTTTATTACTCAACACAAAACACTAAATTTCTTTTTAAAACAAGACAAAAGAATATCCAAGGAGAATCCACACTTCATGAAGAAATAGAGTTTTGAAGTGAGGACATGTGAATGTTGGGTTAGGATATCAAGGGCCAATGGATATAAAGCTTGAAATCAAGAACAATTAAACACAAGGTCTTGAAATTAAGAATGAAGGAATAACAAGGTGGGTCATCAATGACAAAAGAACAATCACGCCTTGACATCCATAGCAACAAATATCAAGCTTGGGAATCCAAAAGTGAAGGAACAATCAAGTTTTGTCATTTATAACAACAAACATTAAGATTAGACCTCATGAACAAGGGGGAAATCAAGAGGACCCCAATTTCCTTGCAATTAGAGTTTCGAAGGCATACCAAGAGATTTAGCGATTACCCAAACACAACATAGTTTAGAACATGTAATATTTAAGGTTAGGAATCAAGAGAAAAGGAGAAATCAAAAGAAAACACAATCTCCTTGAAAATTTGGGGTTTCAAAGGCATACAAGGGATTTATGGCTATCAAGCCCTAATTTCGTTCATGATATGGTAAGGGATTCCAAGAGTAACAAGAAATAGAGATTCCATAACATACATATAAGATTTGGAAGCAAAACATACATAAATATAAACCCTAACCTCAATGTAAGAGAAAAGGAGAAAACCCCTACCTTTTAAGCCAAGCTATAAATACAAGACCCAACCTTCAAAACCTTTTTGTTCTCCTTCCTTTTCCTCTTAATTTCCTCCTCCTAGGGTTTCAAGAGATTTGGGTGAGATTGGGTGAAGAAGGGAAGAAAAGGAAATGGGTATAGAAGTGGAATCTTGAGGAATTGAGGGTTTTGATCTTCAAGAATGGTGTAAATCTCCCTCTATATTTGTGTTTTTCTCTCCCTTTCTCTCTTTCTAAGGCTACCTAGGGTTTGGAGTGGTGAAATGGGGCTTAAGGAGGTGACAAAATGTATTTATAGTGGTGGAAAAATCGGCTTGTTCGCGACTTAAAATTTCAGATTTTTACAGCGGCTACCGGTAGCTGATTTCGGCTACCGGTAGCTCGGGTACACTAGACACTCGGCTACCTGTTGACTACCGGTAGCTCGGACACACTGGACCATTGGCTACCGGTAGCTGATAGTGATTTTTCTACTTCCACTTCCAGTGCATTTTTGACCCATTTAGAGGTCGAATTGGAAAATTTTCATGAGATACGCTTTTGTAGCCCTAGATGTCTACTATCTACTGTCAAAATTTCAGATCATTTGGAATTAAGAATAAAAAGTTATGTCTAAAATACTAAGAAGTATTCAATACCCCTTTTTACCCAAATTCTCGCTAAAGTGTATTTTAACTCCGGGACACTTCCTAACTTCCAATACATCCATATTACCACTCCCAATGTTTTTCGACCTTCCGGATTCAATGGAAACCTTATTTTGACCTAAAAAAATTTAGAAACTTATCTAATCGCTCTTCTTAAACTTTAACATCTCCAAAAACTCAATTCACCCCGAAAGTCAATATGCTTGGAACTCAACTTCAAAAATCAATATTCTAACAATGATTCTAAGTTTCTATGATCACTTTATCTATCTTAGGAGAACTCTTAAGATAGTGTTAGTCTTTATTTAATTTTAATACGGGGTGTTACAAAGTGTGTATGTGGTACCCCACTGATGACTGGAACTGAGATGCCCCATAACTCTAGGATCCCTGCCTCCGAGGATAATTCCGTTTCACGTGACCCGGCTGATGGCAATAGAAACAAGTCTTCTAGCCTGCCTAGTAGGCCGTCCTGAAGTTTCTCCCACCTTGGGAGGATTGACCTTGGCCTTGGCCTTGATGGCCCGGGCCTGTCCTTCTGGTCCCTGTGGAGTAGAAGTCATCTGCTTCTTCCCCGAACTAGAAGAAGAGGATTGACCCTCTTTCTTTTTGTCCTTAGCACCCGCCTCCCGGATGCTTCGTGCGTCATCAACCTCTCTCTCAATGGCCATAGCTGTCTCGACCATCGAGTCCAAGTCTTGCAAGCGGAGGCCCACAATTTTTCCCCGGATTGATAGTTTCAAACCATCCTCAAACCTTCCTACCTTGGCCATGTCTATGGCCACGTAATCATCGACAAAACGGGCTAATTCGGTGAACTTAGCCACATACTCCATCACCATCATTGTCCCATGCTTCAAGTCTAGGAATTCACGTGCCTTTGCATGTCGAATGGCCGTTGGGAATTATTTGCTCATGAAGAGCTCCTGAAACTCTCCCCATGTCAGTCTCTAAGTTCTTTGAGGCCGTCACCCAATCCCACCACAATTGGGCTTCTCCCTCTAGCTGGAATGCAACTAGTCTTATTTTAGTGGCATCTGAGGTGATTTCCATTGCCCCTAAGATTTTATTGACTTGTCAGAATCAATGGTCAGCCACCATCGGATCCGCCCCTCCCTTAAAAACTGGAGGTTTGTGCATTTTAAACTGTTGAAGGTTACTCATGCCTCCTTGGTTTGCATTGGCGCTAGCTTGTTCAACAGTAGCCGTCATCATGCCCATAGTTTCAGTAAAAGTTGTTGGTCGAAGGCCGGGGGTGGTTGATTATTGTTCCGTCCACCGCCTCGGCGTCCTCTTCTTCTACTTGCCATCTACACACATGTCAAGTAGCAATGGCACACTAACTTAGTATCCCGAGATAGGATCAAAGTTGAAACTTTTTGAATTTTCTCATTGTCTCACTAGTAGAGCGTGCCACAACTAGTAGATATCTACACCTCGAACTATCCCGTTCATTCACTTTCCCACTCCCAAGGTTATCTTCTCTAACCCTAGTGTGTCCATTACCCTACACATTTTACCATGCATATAATTAACACAACATATATCACATAACATGTAGCCATTCAAGCACATAACATGTAATGCACAATGAATGCAATGGTCTAGACCCACGCCCAATCAAGCCCTAGGTAAATCGTATACCTAGGCTCTAATACCAAGTTGTGACGCCCATAAAAACCGGGGGTCATTTACAAGTCCGTTGATCAACCATCAACTCGCGAAAATACCCGTGGATGCCGGTTGACCAGACAGCGCGGCACCACATCCCCTTTACCGGGATTAAAAAAAAAATATAAATAAATATAAGGTCTATGTGTCTTTGATTGATTGACCCATCCGAGATCCAATGTACCACCATTGGTACTCTATTATTGTCCTTTTATAACATTGGAAGGAAGGAATACATAGCCCAAAAGATTGGCAAAACAGTTTGAAATTTTCTGATTTTTGGAAAGCGTACCAGTACGCTGTGCCAACTAGACCATGCCGTACCGGTACGCTGTACCGGTACGCCGTGCCCAGTTTTGCTTGTTTCACCTGTTTTTCATTCCCAATCCATTCCAACACATATCATTTCCATCCAACACATGTATGATGAAAATTTTCACATAAAACATGATACATATAAGTTCTACTACAATCATTTGTACATATTTACATGTCATCAACTAATTTTTTACAATAATTTTACAAAAACTCAAAATAAAGCCACATTCCAGCTTTCTTCATCCACGGGGCTCGAATTGGGAGCCATCTACCGGCGTATATCCCGCACCTAAAATTTTTTTTCCCGTATAGGGTGAGCCACGCTCAATAGAGTATCTCCTAAAGAGGCTACTCCCCAACCTAGATGCTTATGAAATGTTCACATGCCAAAAATCAACAATTCATAACATTCCAATTTAGAATATGCACTCCATGTTGGAATCTACCATGCCATGCCATGAAATGAGATGAGACTCACTCACGCACATCATCCCGAGCTCTTCCCAGCTCCTCAACACATGTAAGTGTCAATGTGTATGAATCCGTCATCTATGATCACATCAAATGACGTTTAGCAATCTAGGGTCTTTGTAGGGGTGGATGTTCTTGGACTCACACCAAAGGTCACCCAACCTACACGGAATTTGCGGACTTCCACCGAAGGTTCCGCGTACACCTACACACTTCATGGGCCGAGCCAAAGGAGTGCGTATCCCAATCACTGGGCCTTGCACCCGAGGGATCTAGTAGCCTTTCTTGCTAACCCCAACCCTATTAACCATGCAAACCGTGAGACTTAGCCAGGTCTTCGACCAAGCTTACACGAGCCCACCCGTCATCCACCAAGTGTGGTGTTGACAACAACCATGCACACACCCACAAAATGCGATGTTCCCGTGCACATGCAATATGATGTCTCATTGCAACAATGACACAATGTTCAATATGCTATGAATGACATATGAACCATTTCAATGCATTCCACATATCCCATGACAATTTATATCATAAGCATATAATTCTCATACTTCTTCACAATGTCAATATATCAATATGTACATATTAACATTGTATCTAGAAACAACACCAAAGCATGTCATCACATAATCTAGCAATCACACACTTAATTCTCAAGGCATAATATAAACACATAACATGCCCATAATTCACGTCATTCAAGAATCACATTAGGTTGATCTCACATACCCAATTCTAGAAATCACAACTAGCAATTTCTAATTACCAATCCAAACTAGAATTGATTTTACCCCATTTTAATACCCATTTCACAAAGTAACCAAAAATAGGCAAGTGATGTATATATAATTCTATCAACCTACCCATTTCACTAAAACATTCTAGGTTTGGAATAAACCTAAATAGGAGGGAACCCTATCTCTTGAAGTGTAAAAAGACGTTGGGAAGCTTCAGGAACCCGATTCAAGCTAGAATCTTCACTTCCCCCAAAATCCCGTCCTTGGAATCTCGCCCAAACCCGACCTCCTTGGTATGGTTTTGTAGTCCTTGGCGAGGAGAACAAGTTTTGTTCTTGGCCCGAGTGGATTCGAGCACCCGATCTCCATAGATCGTAGAGAGAAGGTGGAGAACTCAAGCTTTTTCCCTCTCTTCTTTCTCACGTTGGAACCGGCTGAAGAAATGGGGAGAAAATCTGATTTTCTCCCCTTTAAATACTCTTTAATTGCTTGGTCCACAATGCGCCACATGGCCCTCCTTTTCCGGGTCCGTTTTCGTCCCGAAACGATTAAATTTCGCTCCGGTTCAAGTTCAAAATATTTTTTTTTAACTTGCCTTCATTTATTTCCCAAACTTTAAAAATTTATAAAAAAATTCGTTTTTTGGGGTCACCGAGGCCCGACCGCCTCATAAAACTCGAAAAATCCGACTATCTCAGAATTCAACGAAATTTTACAAGGTAACTAGATTTCGCGAGACGAATCCAACGGTGAGGTCCGTTTCGTCATCCGAGCTCTAGAAAAATTCAGGTTTGCAACCCGTACTGTAGTGGCAAATTACCGTTTTGCCCTTTTTCACAAAAGTTCAATTTTACCCGGGTTTTACATTATGAATATGCAAAGATTGCTAAATTTAGAACAAAAATTTTTCATGATAAAAATATCATGCGAAAATCTTTTGAACCTTCTCAAAAATTTTTGTTATATAATGCAAAACTTCGTTTATTTCCTGGAAAATTAAGATCTAGATGGACATGTCCTTATATTGTTAAGCAAGTTTTTGATTATGGGGCAATTGAAATTGAGAATCCATTAACTAGAAATATTTTCAAAGTAAATGGTCAAAGGTTTAAACCCTATTATGATGGATTCACTCAAGATGTAACTTCTATACAGCTGTTAGAGCTAGTTTATGTGTTCTGAAAAATTTATATTGTTGTTTGGTTGTTTATAGTTTGTTGTTTGTTTTAAAGATTAGGTTTTAAATTATCAGTTATATTAAGTTAGGGGGGAAAGGAATTTATTTAAAATTCGTTTTGTGTTTTGTGTGTTTTGTGTTTTTATAAATTGTTCGTCAATTTTCAATAATTTTTGAGTCATTTTTTAAATTTTGCGAAAAATAATTGCACAATGGATGAGAAATTGTTTTGGTTAAGTTTAATTTTACTGCGTCATCTTCCAAAAGATATACATGCATTGATCATGCAAACACCTAGAAGAGTTAGAAATTTAGAAATTTTTGAAAGTCAAGCAAGACCGCTATGTGGAAAAAGTTCATTCCCTAAACGCCGACGAGCAAATCGTCTCGGTGGTTGTGTGAGGTGTGGTCGTTTAATGCATTTAAGACAATATAATCAGTGTGTGGAACTAATTTCAGGTCGAGCATTAGATCATCTCCAGTGGATTAGGTATGGGCAGAGTAAGGAATATCCTGAGATGCCATCCTATTCTACTCCTATGTTGTCAAGATACGTGAGAAGTAAAGTTAACCATGTCACTATTGTTGTTGATTTAGAAGACTCTGATTCTGAATAAAAGTGTGATCAAATGATGTATAATTTTGGAATAGTACATAAATGTAAATAGCTATAGATTAATTAGGAAAATGAGTAAATATTAAAGAACAAATAAATAATAAATAAAACCAATTTTTTGAAAGAAAAAAAAGTGGTTATCAAAGTTTGTAGAATGTGTAAAGTTGTATTTAATTTTGTAACTGCAGGATTATAAAATGAAGAAGGCAGAATTTCAGAAAGTCAGCAACAGCAGCCTGCAGATTGCAAAGCATAATCCAGTCAACTAGTACTGTCCGGACGGTGGTGCATATTTAAATATCATCAGCTTTCAGAAACCGATCATTTCCAAGTTCCCTCGCAAGCCAAATACGAAAACAGCCGGTTTTCTCCAAAGAAGTCTTCTCAAATCTGCTACACTCAACCGTTTTTCTTCAAATATTTTTCGATTATTCACTTAACCATCACATTTCTAAGGTTTATACTAATTGAAATCAGTTGAAACCAAGTATTTGAAGAGAAATCAGTGAAAATATGGATTCAAGGCGTCGAACGAGAGGATCTTCAAGTCGTGCTCAAAGAGATCAACCTCTACAACATCAAGCACCTCCACAGCAACCCCAGCCAGGAAATATCTACAATAAGGTGATTTTTGAGAATGTTAATCAGCGAGCCTGGTATGATGCTCATTTTATCCCCAAAACTATCATTCCTGAAAGGCCAATAATATTTGAAGATTTTGAAAATATAGGAGTTAGACAAATTCTTGCTGCACGTGGGTGGCTTGATTATGTTAGGTTTATTGCTCCTGCATATGAATGTTTGATCCGTGAGTTTTATAGTACTGTAGAAATAACTAGGGAAAAACAACTTCGTGTGTTTATGCGGGGTAGAATTTTTCACTTTACACCGGCTACTATAGCCGATTTTTTTCAACCCATGCAAAGACCATCTAACCCGCAATATCCTTACACTCAATTGCCTGATTTAACTATCGTAGGGATAGAGTTGACGGGTGATCCAGAATTTGTTTGGGGAAGGTCAAATAAATACATAAAACAAGGGAATTTGATAGACAAATATCGAATTGTGAATTTGATTACAGTAAACAGTTTTTTACCCCGAGCCCAGAAAAATCAGATTTATACTGAGCAGACCTACTTCTTGTATGCGTTTGGGATGGGACACACGCTTGATCTGCCAAACCTTATCATGGATCAAATGTTGCTTAATGTGGATAGAAATAAACCCTCATTCCCATATGCTATGTTAGTTTCTCAATTATGCAGGGACAAGGGAGTGATTGTAGATCCCACATGGTAAACGGTGGAGCATTTTGCACCGTTAGATAAGACTTCGTTGAAGAAAAGCCATGGAGTATAACTTGAGGAACAACCCGAAGCACCACCTCCACCACAAGAGGAGCCATTCCAAGTGCCCGAAGAATTCTTGCCACAAGAACAGCGTCCACCACAAGAAGATCAGCCATATGTACCAGTGGATGGCAGGACCAATAGAAAGATCTTACTAGGGTTGGAGACTACTGTGACCGAGCTTGGAACCAACATTACTCAGATTAATCAACGAATGGATGATTATGAACATAATCAAGCTAAGATACTGAGGCTATTGAGAGAGCGTTTCAGTGGAGGACCGTCTACATCTTGATCTGAGACACTGGAGATTCTACAAAGACTTTGTTATCTTTCAATCAGCTTTTAATTATGCACTTTAATTTACTTTATGTTTTGAACCTTTTTTTTTGTTGAACTTGTTTGTGTTTAAGTTTGTTTTCGTTAATTAATATGGAACTTATGTTTTTGAGTTAGGAGGATTATTTCATATAATTTACAGTTGAATTAGATTATTATTTCTATGTTTTGCGAGAATAGCCTTAACCTGATCGCGCGGGATTTTCATATTTTAGTTTTATATTATCTTAATATTTTTGTTTAAACTTATTCTTATGAGCACAAATAGATTTCTTTATTTTAGAAACCTTGTGAAATATTACACTCTTTGCATATATAGTGGAGATGTAAAACCTATTGCAGAATTTGAGCCAATCTTTCTTGGAGAGATATTCTACATCTACTCAAATAAGAATCTTTGAATAATCTCATTAATTTTATTTTGATTAGCACTTGTTAGATTGTATTATTAGCATTATCCTTAAAATCTTTTACTTGGGAATTATGCAGGTGTATGATTTCTGGGAATTGATCTTGGGCCATTTTTGATTAATTTTGAGCCTTAACCATTTCTTTTACAAAATTATATCCTTAGTTAGCCATGATTGAACCTGAAAGAGTATAAATTATTTTCATGAAACTCGAAAAATACCCGAGCCACATGAAAATATATTAAACCTACCTTTTGCTATCTAATTTTCTTGCACCCTCTTCTAAATCAGTATGATACAGAAAACAAAAGAGGAAGAAAAGGTAGAAAAGAGGAAAGAAAATGGTATTTACTATTTAAAGAAAAGAAAAACCTGTGAAAGAAATTTAAAGAGAAAAACAGAAAGAAAAGAGCCAAGAAAGTGACAAATGGAAAGGATGAACATGCAAAGTCTTAGAAAGCTAGGAAGAGGTGTGCTACAATATAAAGGGTAGTGTTTGAATCCCATTGATGTCGTTTCTTAAACCCTAAAATGATGGCCACATTACAACCCAAAGAAAGTCCTTTTTGATTCCAAAGATCATGCATCTGTATTAATCCTATCAATCCAAAAAGGGAAAATGTTGATGATATGTCTAATGTAGTGTTAATATCCTTCTATGAGATTATGTCAAATTCCAATTTTATTCGAATGACAGTTCTTCTGATATATTACATGTGATATTATTTGTTTTGTTAACAGTATTCCAATCACATGTAACTATTGATGGAATAGTCACTATAACGTATGTGTATTATTTGTTGAGTGTATTCCAGGAAAGGATTGACATCAAGACTACCATGAAAGATGGTAATATTTCTTGAGTGATTTTTGAAATAAAAGAAATCATTACACACACACAAAAGTTTTTATAAAAATATATGGATAATGTTACAACTAACGTGTGTTACTCTTATAGTGATCTGAAAAATGAAATATTCTAGCAACGTACAGGAATATTGATTTAATTTTATTTGTGAAAAGTATGAATTATGAACTCCTAACTACTGAAGTTTGTAGGTAGTTTCACTAAAAAACTTTCACGAGATAAAACTCGTCCACTAGGGATCATCTAGGGGTTTAAAGGTTTGTTGCATATACTAAATGCAATCGTAAAAAAATCTACGAAAATGATTTTACTCTGTTTGTATTTTATTTTCATTTTGTTAATAGTTTTTATTATTTACTAGGGACTAGTAAAGTTTAAGTTGGGGAGTGTGATTAACCCTAATTAGAATGTGAATTAAAATAGTTAAATAAGTTAATTTTGTAAGATAAAACAGTTAAAAACTGTAAATTAGGGTTTGTGCGTAAGCTATGATTTTATGTGTGTTACTGTTTGAAATTTCAGGGTTTTGTGCGGAATTACCAAAAATCAGGAGGAACAATCTGTCAAATATTGAAACAACAAGGAAGGCAAGTGTAATTCCAAAATAAGAACATGCAGAACAACATGGAACATCCACCAGCAAACATGCATCGTCCAGACGGTGGTGGTGGCGTCCGGACGGTGGCTCTAGGCGGTTTGAGTTGATCCTCCACCTCCTGCTTTCCTTTGCCTATATATATGTTGCCTCCCTTTCATTTTCAACCGGCTGGTGTGGAGAGTGGAGAGCATGGGAGAAAGAAGAAGAATTCCAGAGGAAGAAAAGAAAGAAAAAGAGAGAAAGCCATAGAAAAATTCAAAGATCCGGTCTACCCTACTCTCCAACCAACACTATGTATTTCTACATTTCTGTTATGTCTTTCTACTTGGAGAGTTGAACTTTCATCACCTTTGTGTCTTAATCGATATTAAGGGTGATCGTATTTCAACTATTCCTTGCGAAAGAAGTGTCTGTGTCTGTAATTTATTTACTACTGTAATGAGAATTACTCGCACTTGTTGCTTGTTTATAGCAATGGAGTGTGAGTAGTTTACTTATACCCTTCTGTGAGGGGTAAACATATGTATATTATTGGTTAAGTAATGGAAATGTCGATATTTAATTATGCTATACTTATATATATACCTCCCTTAATTGATGGATGGTTATAGTTATAATATGCTCTTGGTTATGAACACCGAGCTATACTTAATACTCTATATCATATTATTTATTATTATGAACTTCATGCATGATACAGTGATGTACGTAATTTGGTGTTACTACGTAGCCTAGAATTATGTCATCAGTGAATCATCAATCTGCCAGTTGAACATCTACGGTGCTCCAACTGAATGGTTTGACCTTCTCGTGCACTGAGGATGTTTTACTATTGCATGGTACATAAAGTTGTCAGATGAATAACCTAAGTGATCCACCTGAATGGCTTGACCTTCTGGTTCACTAGGGTTGTTTAACTGATACATAAAGTTGTCAGATGAAAAACCTAAGTGATCCTCCTAAATGGCTTGACCTTCTGGTTCATTAGGTTGTTTAACTGATACATAATATAAACCTAACAACTGAATAATTCCAATATTCCTTTTGAATGGCTTGTCCTTCTGGTTTACTTGAATTAGTCAATTGTTACATATATCACCAGTTAACCTAAGAAGTTGTTGTGTTATGGTTTAATATACATCAAACCTATCGGTTGACTTTCCAAGTGGCAGGGAAGTTAATTGTTGTAAGGTGGCATTTCCAGTACTCAACCAATATAAAGCATATGGGATCCTTAAACTGCAGGGTACCTTTCATATTATTGTCTTTTATCAGTTTACAAATGCACTTTATTTACTTAGACTAGTTATCAATCTAAGCTCACACTACAAGCTATCTTAAGCATATCACAATGCCATGCCATGTTATGAGACAAAACTCACACATGCAATAAAACCTGAGCCCTCCACCGACTCCCATAACACATGCAATGTCATGTGTATGTATCTGGGCATTCCAAGCCTCCACTATTGATGTTAAACATCCAATGATCATTTATAAATTTCTAGTCTTTCTTGGGGTGGGTATTTATGGATTTCCACCAACGGGCACCCAACCGACACGACCTCTATGGACTTCCACCAACGGCTCCACGTATGCCGACACACTTTGTGGACTTAATAACAACGGAGTGAGTATCCAAATCACCGTGTCTTGCACCCGAGGGATAATCTAGCCCTTCTTGCTAACCCCGGCCCTATTTTCAATGCAACTCGTGCGACTCAGTCGAGCCTTGGCCCAACTTTCTCGAGCCCACGCATCAACCCACCAAGGATGGTGATTGATCAAAACCATGTCCACATGCCCACACTCTTGTCAAATGCCCACGAATGTGATATTTCCCATGTATATGCAAATGTAATGGACCATTGCATTTCATATGATTATGCAACTAAGTTTTCAATTGTAATTACAACATCATGTTCAACATGTCATGAGCACAACATGAACATTTCTCAATCCTCAATGTAAATTATATCATAAAGCATATAATTACATTCCAACATCATCACAAAACATGTTATATCAATTTCATTCAAATAACATTCTAAATCATCATAGGAATTTTATCAGACACCCAAAAGGCACAAATTCAAAGAAACACATAATCATGCCCAATTCATAACATTGTCATGAAATCACCAAACAAGCAATTTCAACAATACCCAATTCATGCAAAATTGGTTTTATACATTCTTATATCATTTTCATACTCTAGTTACACTATGAATATATTTAAACAAGAGATTTCATCTCAAATCATGCTACTCATTTCATATGAAACCTTAGGTTGAAAATAAACCTAGCTAGGAGAAGAACCCTACTTTTTGAAGCGTAATACGAGTTGTAGAAACAAGGGGTAGTTTAGAATGTCCGACCTTTAAGAGAATATTTGCATCCAACATGCACTAGTGTCCCGTCATGTTTTGCTTTTCCCACTAATGCTCCAAATTTCAACATTAAGGCAAGGACAATACATTTTTTTACCACAGTTTCATGGTCTGGAGTCTAAAAACCCGTATTTGTATATGAAAGAATTTGAAGAAGTATGTGGTGCTTTATAAGATAATTCTGAAATGGGCCGGTTGAAATTTTTTCCTTTCTCTTTGAAGGATAAGGCTAAATAGTGGCTAAATTCTTTAAAAGCCCAATCTATCCCAAGTTGGCAAGTTTTGCAAACTGAATTTTTTAAAAAAATTTTTTCCTGTGCATGACACTAATGCATTGAGACGTCAACTCATGAATTTTTCTATTAACGAAGGGAAAACATGTTATCAATGTTGGGAGAGGTTTAATGATCTTCTCCAAGCTTGCCTTCATCATGCATTTGAAAAGTTGGACTCCAGTAGGTTTCTTCTATGATGCCTTCCCATCTGCATTGCGTCAGTTTGTTGAAATGATGGCCCAAGGGGAATTCATGAGTAAGAGTGTTGAGGAGACATTTGAGTTTTTTGACACCATTTCTGAGAGATCCCAAATGTGGGACTCAACCTCTGCAAACATTGTTGAAACCAAGTCATCTTCATCCCAAAGAGGGAAATATGTATTAAAAGAAGATGATGACCTAAGGGCCAGAATAGATGCCTTGTCCCAAAAGCTTGAAGCCCTAGAAATGAAAAAAACCAAGGAAGTGTCTGTAGTGTCTTCTGATTGATTGATAACCGTGTTGTATTCCCTAACCCCTAAACATCATCCCTAATTGTGTGTATGGCTTATAGGAATGGGTGAGTGTCACTCTCACTCGGAATGATGCAAAAGATTAGGCAACAATGGAATGGTGATGGAAATGAATGGAATGAACAAAATGTTATGAAATGGAATGCGTGTGTGGTGAACAAAAGTGCTCCCCAATCGCAAGGAGTCTTTCGTTGTCGGTGTTTTACTTGGAAGAGTATTCCAAGGTCGTCTCCTCAGGGAAGGAAAGGGAGTTTTGTGAAAGTGATTTTGCAAAAGTGAAAAGAAAGTGTAAAATCTTGTATTTGAGTTTTGTGTTTGGTTTGTGAATGAAAATGCAAATAAAGCAAGTGTTGATTAACCACAAAGGTTCACTCCAAAGGGAATGTCAAGCCAACTCAAAGCCTTCCTCCGATTGAGCATGAATGAACGATTGATTCGGGGGAAGCTAGGGACGAGATTGGTGAGTAATCTAAGCATAAACCGTGACTAGGCCTACGAAATATCAAAGGCTCACCAACTCATCCACTCTCAACCCCGTCAAACCGAACCATTTGACTCTAAAGGGAGAAATGAAGAAGAGTTGAAAATGGTATTCCCAAGAGGAATTTTCCCTTGGATTAACCAACTTAAATCCTAGCTAATCATACATAAAAATGAAAGACAAGCATAATGTAAAGACATATAATGAAGACATGAAGCATGAAAATTAACTTACAACAAGAAATCTAAAGTTATGAAGAGAAATATTCAAAACCCATTTTAAGCTAAAAATGAAGAACTTGAAAGCATAACAATGGTGAAAAGTAAAGTGCAAGGCTAAACTTGAAATGAACATGAAATAGATGAGATTAAAGTGCAAGGATTAAGAATTACAAGAGTATGAAAGCTTACTACAACAAAAACGGAGAAGAAAATGCAAAAACGAAAATACTATTCATCATCTTCCTCCTTGGAGCTTTCTATCTCTACTCCTAAGCTTAGGTAGCCAACCCCCTTTCCAATGTGTGTTGAATGCTAAATAAATGGAGTGTGAAAGACTTCCAATTTCGTGCATGGTGGTCCCCCTAGCATGTGCAAGCTCTCCCATCAAGAGAGGTTGAATGGATGGCTCTTCAAAGGCTATGGAGACAACCCACATGGTAGCCACATCTCTCCCATCCTCCATTAATTGCAAAGCCTCCAAAGTCTTCCAATAGGGTGTAGGAGGGATGTGGTTGTGTAAGAAAATGTTGGGGAGCAAGTGGGAGAACAGTAGGTGGGACCCCCAAGCCTCAAAGTTGAGTTACAGGCTGTTTTCGGCATTCTGGGCAAAACCTTCCGGAAGGTCGACTCCAGTAGGCAAAACCTTCCGGAAGGTCTTTCGGAAGGTGACAGCTCCGGACCACTTTTGGTAGAAATTTCATAACTCTTGATATAACCGTTGGATTGAGCTGAAATTTGGACACCAAACAGAAGACACCCATATCTACAACTTTCATGTTTTAAAATGTTCCAAATTCTGAGTAGATCATGGTCAAAATGGAGGAATTCAGAGGCAGTGCTTCCAATTGTTGCTGCAGCTGGTGCCCTTGTTCCCAAGCACCAATGCCTTCTTGATTTCTTCACTTTTAAGCCTCCAATTCTTCATGTATTGTGTCCATGCCTTCACCACACATCCAACATAGTTGCAATGTCCTAAAATACATGATTTAAGCAATAAAAACTTGCAACATCAAAATATCAACATTATTCATAAATCGGCTAACCCTAAGTACTTAAATGCAAAAGTTGAGTTAAAATGCATGTAATGAGGCCTTGATATATGCAATATTATGTGCTCATCACACCCCCCAACTTGCTTTGCTAGTCCCTAGCAAACAAAATGTAAAAAGCATGCAAACAAAATGAAACATATACTAATTCCGCAATTGCATTTAGCACATGCAACAAGCCTTTAAACCCCTAGGTGATCCCTAGTGGACGAGTTTTGTCTCGTGAAGGTTTCCAGTGAAGGTACCTACAAACTTCTTGCTAATATCCAATATTTAAAGTATATTCCCCTATCTTAACTAGCGATGGGATTTCAATAAAAAAACTATGTTCAAAACATCCTAACTAAAAACACATGCAACACATTATAGCTTTAAATGCTATTCTAGAGTATTCACCTATACATTTCCTTTCAAAACTCGTGTGTGTGTGAACTGAACATGTAATTTAAGCATTTACACAATGGAATTCACATTCACGTGGCTATCCAAATTAAGCTTTGATGCAAAAACTCACCAAGGGTTTCTCTCAAAAATGAATAACTCAATGATTATCCTAGCATGCACTCCATGTGTATATGTGAGATAGAATCTTATTCACAAACCAAAATGCTCACATATAATCCAAAAATGAAGCACATGTATACAAATGAAACAACCTTGGCATAATCTCATGAAAGGAATGCTAGGGCATTAGATAGTAAAATTAAATTCTCTTTTTCTTTAAAAGTATGCATCCCCCATGCTTCTCTAGATCTTTTAGGACTTTCATGGGTTATAATGGGGCCTTGGGGTGATGTTGTGGTAAGGGAAACGAAGGATATAGGATAACAAAGAGGGTTGTTCCGAGTGAGAGACATTAATCTTAGAAAAACACTTCCCTTTTATGGGATTTTGATTTTCACACCATCACCACATCCTTTGTTTCTTTTCTTTCTTTTCCTTTACATTTTTCCCTTTTCTTTTTCTCTTTCTTTTCTTCTTCTCACCCCTTTTCTTCCTTTTCTTGGATTATCATTTTTTTTTCTTTCATTGAACTCTATGCGTTCCAACATCATTCACCCCTTTTTGCTTGAGTTTCCACACCATACTTCCTTCTTTTGCAATCACTCATTTTTGTTTTAGGAACAACCAAGGTAAGGTAGGTATTTCTTATTTTCTTTGGCTTGGTTCAATGTGTGGCATAGAAATGAATTCAATTAAGGCTCAATCATGGCACTAGGGATAAATTTCACAAGAAAAAGGCTAAGGCTCAAAGCATCAAAGATGGCCTAAGATCATTTCTAGATAGGCATGGGAGAGCATTGTACAATCAAGACAAAGTCAATCAACTACCCAAATGCACCTAACCAAAACAAGCATAATGAGATTATTGAACAAATGTGAAATTTGAAAAATTGTTCCTTGAGTACATGTAAGTTCCCTCCAACAAGAATTGGCACTAAAGCTCACATGGGTTCTTACTCATCTCCACTATTCATGTCAAGCACTAAAATGTGAACTCAATCCGTAAATTACCAAAATTACAAGTTCATGGTGCACTATGGTTAAGTTTGAAAGAAAACACATATGTGATACTCAAGCATAGGATAAACTTCTATAATGTGCTCATGTATTCAAAGTTCAAAATGAAGATCAAGCAATTCACAAATCCCATAACAATTAAGATAGAGGAATATAGTTCAATATTGACTATTTTTCACAAAAATTGTCCAAAATTTTTCAAAATTTTCACATTTCCAACTTATTCTATACACAAAGTGGTGGAACATGTGAATGGTGCACCTCACCCCCCAACTTAAACTATGCATTGTCCTCAATGCACAAGGAATCATGCAAATGAGAAAAACGAAAGTAAATTGGGAAATGAGATACCCCTTTTTTTTTTTTTTTCTATGTACATTAATAAAACACAAAAAGCTTGTTTACACCCCCCAACTTAGACTAAAACATGATATTGAATGAGTTTGTCTATGATGATGCTCAAAATGAAATGAGTCCAAATTAGGGAGAGGTAAACAACTTCTACACTACAACATCAAGAAAAGAAAAATATAACAGTTAAAAGAAATCTAACTACTATATACATCGAAACAAAGCAAAAAGGGCTCATATCAATCCGGCTTCAATTCGGATATGACCTTGCGCCCACGAATTTTTTTGATTTTAAAATTTTTGTGTTGTATAAATGCCCTTTCTATCCAATCTATCCAACCATACAAGGGATAATAATTCAAAAATCTCAACCGAACCAAGATGTATGCGAGTTTATGCAATGCAACAAATGGAATATGCAATTTCTCATTAAGAACACTTGACTCCATTTCAATGCCCTCCCCAAGTTGAGAAATGTGAATCTCAACACCACTCAAAGATGGCAAAATGACCTTGGGCTCATTAGCCTCATGTGAGATAATAACTTCATTAAATGTTTCACAATCTAGAGTGGTGGGAGATTCAACATCAATATGCATTTCAATGGGGGGATCATTCTCAATACATTGACTATGCTCAAGGTGTTGTTCTTCATGCATAACAATTATAGCATTAGTCAATGTATCAAGTTGTTGAGTTATTTGGGCATTGAATTCCATTTGGCTTTGCATAAACTCGCCTAATTGGGCATTGAATTCCAATTGGCATTGCATAAACTCGCAAAAAGTATTTTCCAATGCTTGTTCGGTTAAGTCCTCATACGTTGGATAATGGCAAAATTCATTTGGTGGTGTGAGATTGGATGGAAAATTATACGGTTCATTCTCCCAACCATAAC
Source organism: Ilex aquifolium (assembly GCA_951799425.1). Taxonomy (NCBI): domain Eukaryota; kingdom Viridiplantae; phylum Streptophyta; class Magnoliopsida; order Aquifoliales; family Aquifoliaceae; genus Ilex; species Ilex aquifolium. The sequence goes on from OX637399.1 coordinate 17,018,109, forward strand.
TCGGATAACTCGGTGAAACATAATGGTTGGGGTAAAAGTGTTCGCATGCAAAGTCTTGAACCGGATAATTTATTTGGCACATACAAGAGATGAGCCCAAGGTCATCACAAATCTCACACACATTTTCATAATAAGGGGCATTTGATACATTTTCATAATAATTATAAGACATTATATAAAAAAAAATATTTACAAGTTAGACGACATACCTTGGCCCGTGATGAAAATCACAAGACTTACCTTATGCCGTCCCAAAATCACCCTCGAACTCGACGCTTAACCTTCCCCGGCAATGGCGCCAAAATGATTGATGAAAAACGGTGTTGTTTCCTAACCCATAAACATCACCCTCACCCTCAATGTGTGTATTGTATGTGGCTTATATGGATGGGGGAGTGTCACTCTCCCTCGGGGTAATGCAAAAGATTAGGCAACAACGGAATGGTGGGAAATGGATGAACAAAATATATGTGAAATGGAGAATGGAATGCGTGTGAACAAAAGTGCTCCCCAATCGCAAGGAGTCTTTCGTTGTCGGTGTTTTACTTGGAAGAGTATTCCAAGGTCGTCTCCTCAGGGAAGGAAAGGGAGTTTTGTGAAAGTGATTTTGCAAAAGTGAAAAGAAAGTGTAAAATCTTGTATTTGAGTTTTGTGTTTGGTTTGTGAATGAAAATGCAAATAAAGCAAGTGTTGATTAACCACAAAGGTTCACTCCAAAGGGAATGTCAAGCCAACTCAAAGCCTTCCTCCGATTGAGCATGAATGAACGATTGATTCGGGGGAAGCTAGGGACGAGATTGGTGAGTAATCTAAGCATAAACCGTGACTAGGCCTACGGAATATCAAAGGCTCACCAACTCATCCACTCTCAACCCCGTCAAACCGAACCATTTGACTCTAAAGGGAGAAATGAAGAAGAGTTGAAAATGGTATTCCCAAGAGGAATTTTCCCTTGGATTAACCAACTTAAATCCTAGCTAATCATACATAAAAATGAAAGACAAGCATAATGTAAAGACATATAATGAAGACATGAAGCATGAAAATTAACTTACAACAAGAAATCTAAAGCTATGAAGAGAAATATTCAAAACCCATTTTAAGCTAAAAATGAAGAACTTGAAAGCATAACAATGGTGAAAAGTAAAGTGCAAGGCTAAACTTGAAATGAACATGAAATAGATGAGATTAAAGTGCAAGGATTAAGAATTACAAGAGTATGAAAGCTTACTACAACAAAAACGGAGAAGAAAATGCAAAAACGAAAATACTATTCATCATCTTCCTCCTTGGAGCTTTCTATCTCTACTCCTAAGCTTAGGTAGCCAACCCCCTTTCCATTGTGTGTTGAATGCTAAATAAATGGAGTGTGAAAGACTTCCAATTTCGTGCATGGTGGTCCCCCTAGCATGTGCAAGCTCTCCCATCAAGAGAGGTTGAATGGATGGCTCTTCAAAGGCTATGGAGACAACCCACATGGTAGCCACATCTCTCCCATCCTCCATTAATTGCAAAGCCTCCAAAGTCTTCCAATAGGGTGTAGGAGGGATGTGGTTGTGTAAGAAAATGTTGGGGAGCAAGTGGGAGAACAGTAGGTGGGACCCCCAAGCCTCAAAGTTGAGTTACAGGCTGTTTTCGGCATTCTGGGCAAAACCTTCTGGAAGGTTTTTGTAAACCTTCCGGAAGGTCGACTCCAGTAGGCAAAACATTCCGGAAGGTCTTTCGGAAGGTGACAGCTCCGGACCACTTTTGGTAGAAATTTCATAACTCTTGATATAACCGTTGGATTGAGCTGAAATTTGGACACCAAACAGAAGACACCCATATCTACAACTTTCATGTTTTGAAATTTTCCAAATTCTGAGTAGATCATGGTAAAAATGGAGGAATTCAGAGGCAATGCTTCCAATTGTTGCTGCAGCTGGTGCCCTTGTTCCCAAGCACCAATGCCTTCTTGATTTCTTCACTTTTAAGCCTCCAATTCTTCATGTATTGTGTCCATGCCTTCACCACACATCCAACATAGTTGCAATGTCCTAAAATACATGATTTAAGCAATAAAAACTTGCAACATCAAAATATCAACATTATTCATAAATCCGCTAACCCTAAGTACTTAAATGCAAAAGTTGAGTTAAAATGCATGTAATGAGGCCTTGATATATGCAATATTATGTGCTGATCACTTCCACTAAGCAGTTATGTGGAATTTGTGCATTGTCAGGACATCCCACGGGGAATGTCCCACCATTTCAGCATTCAAAGAGGTTTTAATGGAACAATCCAATGCCATTTTAAATTTTAACATGCCTTATTCCAACCCTTATTCTGAAACCTATAACCCAGGGTGGCGGAATCACTTGAATTCCAGTTGAAAAAACACACAACCTATGAGTCAGCCACCAGGTCCACCTTCGCCATAGCCATAGACTCAGCAGCCTTATCAACCCCCACATAAGAGGAGTTTAGTGGACACCATGAACAAGTTCATTCAGAGTCAAATGAGTTTCAATACTCAAATCACCCATGCATTTAATGACTTCAAAGCTCAAACTTCACAGAATGTTGAGGATATTAAGAGTCATTTTGCCAAATTGACCCAGTCTTTGAGCATATCAGAGAAGGGAAAATTATGATCTCAACCTAAACCCCCACAGGGGCAAAACCAAGCTAATGTTGTGTCTTCCAAACCTTCCCCAATTCAAGTGCAAGCAATTACCACACTGAGAAGTTGTAAGGTGATTGATAAGACCATTAAGCCTAAAACTCTTGAACCAATAGCTGATTCAATCCTAGTAAACGAACCAATTGAGCCTGAACCTGTGATTGAAAAGGAACTAGAAACGCTAAATGGAAAAGAATATTCAAGTCTTGTTCCGTTACCTTTTCCTCAAAGAGTCAAGAAGCCTCAATCTTTGAACAATCATGCTAAAATCTTTGAAGTTGTTTAAGCAAATAAATATTAACATCCCCCTGTTGGATTCAATCAAGCAAGTCCCATCATATGCCAAGTTTTTAAAAGACCTTTGCACAGTGGAAAATAGGATCAATGTACAGAAAATAGCATTTTTAACTGAACAGGCTAGTGTCATCATTCAGCACAAGGCCCCTCTCAAGTACAAAGATCCTAAGAGTCCTACAATTTCATGAATAATCAAATATTTTCGGATTGAGCAAGCCCTACTTGATTTTGAAGCCAGTGTCAATTTACTTCTATATTCGGTCTACGAGCAGTTAGGCTTGGGTGAGTTAAAACCCACCAATGTCACATTGCAATTGGCAGATCGTTCTGTAAAAATACCATGAGGAGTTGTGGAGGATCTACTTGTTCAATATACCTATATTTACACACCACAATATAACTTGCAACTTCTATGAATATCCGGCACTTCCACTACAATTTTATTCCAAGACAACAGTGTACTTTAAAACATATCCAAATTAAACTCACCTTCCTTTTTGTCTATTTTATTTATTTATTATTTTTTTTCTACTCGCATTCCTAGCACAAGAATCATACTCACTTTCTTCTAACACTAACACATGCATGTATACTCTAATGCACATTACCTATTAGATACCCTAACAATCACCACATACCACACATTTACACAAGGTTGGCAAGTACCTCTTATACTATATGTTCTCTTTTATTACACTACTCACGCATAGATAGGAAGATCTTGTGGTCCCTTTTTATTATAGCCATCACACACTTCACGACACCTTTCCAAGTGCACCATTCTTGCTAAACCCCTTTTTTTTTTAATTTTTTTTGTAACGTTTGCAACTACACTTACAAATACTACTTATTGTCCCTTCTACTATGAGAATAAACCGCAGTATTATCAATTACTTATAATCATAGTGAGTCTAATTAGGGTTGAGATATCTTGCCCACTAAATCCACAAGGGATACTAGAGTGTTTGTCAACCCAGAAGCAAAACCAGTAACCCATTATGCTCATAACCTACTCGAAAAACTAACTTTGAAGCATCATTAATCCACCCACAACTAATGTTATCCAATTCCCAAATTCATTGTTAAATATAGTCTAGCCCCAGCAATTGATTAAATGCATCATCCTTCCTAGATAAATGGTGTTTATCCTCAGTAATTACTTTGTCAAATTACCAATAATAGGTGTATACACACACATAATTCCATCCCCCCTTCTCACCAACTGAATTGAGGTTTCTTCTTAAAGATACTCTAGACTTGGATATGACCCCAAGTACCTAGCTCCTATTACTGTTGTAAAACCCAGAAAATTTAAAAATTTTATTAAAAATGGCAAAATGGTAATTAGTTACACAGTACAGGTTGAAAATTTAAATTTCTCTAGAACTCGAATGATTAAATGGACCTCACCATTGTATTCATCTTGAGAAATCTAGTTACCCAGTCAATTTTCGTTGAATTCCAACACAGTCGGATTTTTTACATTTTACGATGCGATCAGATGTCACGTGACTAAAATAAATGCGATTAGGATTTAATTGCGAAACATGAAAAATAACTTAAGGTTAGTTTAAATAAAATATATTGAACATAACATGGAACAAGATTTAATTGATTCGGAACAAAATCAGATCAGAAAAAATTGGACGTGTGGCTTACTAAGAGCCAAGCAAATGAGAAGTACAAAAAGGGGGAAAAATTAGATTTTTCCCCCATAATCTCCAGCTGATTTTTGGAATAGTGATAGAGAGAAAAAAGAGAGAAACTCTCCCCCATCTCCACTTTTCTTCTCTGATCTAGGGTGATCCGTTCGTCGGATTGCTTTGGGCCAAGAACAAAAAGTGTTCTACGTGACAACAACTACGAGTACGTACCAAAGATCATGGGTTTCGCCAAAATCTCAAAGACGGGATTGTTGGGATCAAGTCTTTGAAGTTTGATTTGGGTATTTTGGAGCTTCTACTATGCGGTATTACGCTTCAAGAGGTAGGATTCCTTTCCTAACTAGGTTTATTTTCACCTAGAGTTGTATATGAAATGGGTGGCATGATTAGAGATGAAATCTCTTGTTTAACATACTCCTAGTGTAACTAGAGTATGAAAATGGGTATAGAAACATGTAGAACCAATTTTGCATTATTGCATTTTGTTGAAATGGTTTGTTTGTAATTTATTGAGATATGTGATGAATGAGGCATGCTATGTGTTTACATTTATGCTTTGAAGGTTTTTGATAAAATTCCTATGTTGATTGAGTGTGTTAATTGCATTGAAGATGTTATAGCATGCTTGGGATTGATATTATGAAATGTTAGTATATGTTTTATGGTATATTGACATTTGAGAGGTTGAGATTTGTTGTGTAAATGGAATATGTTCAAAATATGCTCATGATAGGTTGAAAATGATATTGAAATTACAATTGTACATTACATTGCACTGGCACGGGCAGTATCGCATTCATGGGCATTGACATGAGTGCAGGTGTGTGTTCATATTTTTGATCAAACACCATTCTTGGTGGATGATACGTGAGCTCGGGAAGGTTGGACCTAGGTTCGACTAAGTCGCATGGGTTGCATTGATAACGTGTGTTGGGTGTAGCAAGAAGGGATAGATCCTCCCTCGGGTGCAAGACCCGGTTACTTGGTTCACTCACTTGTCCTGTGGAGAAATTCTAGAAAAGTGTGTAGGCATACTCGAAGCCTGGGGTGCGATGTCCTCGGATGCTATGTGGTCTGGTAGACCCTTGGTGTGATGTCCATAAATTACCCACCGAAAAAGACACAAGTATTTTATAAAATGGTTATTGGATGTGTTACATCAATGGCGGGGTGATTGATTGGAAAACGTTGTTGTTTCCTAACCCCTAAACAGCACCCTCACCCTCAATGTGTGTATGTGGCTTATAATGATTGGGGAGTGTCACTCTCCCTCCGGATAATGCAAGAGATATAGGAGCAACAACAAATGTGATGTGAATGGAAATGTGATGAACAAAATAGATGGAATGAGATGCGGTGTGCACAAAAATGCTCCCCAATCGAAAGGAGTCTTTCGTTGTCGGTGTTTTACTTGGAAAGAATTCCAAGGTCGTCTCCTCAGGGAAGGAAAGGGAGTTGTGTGAAAGTGATTTTGGTGAACAAAAGAGAAAAATGTAAAATCTTTGTTTGAGTTTTGTGGTTGTGATTGAAAATGAAAATGCAATAAAACAAGTGTTGGCTAATCCAAAGAGGTCATTCTAATGGGAATTCCAACTCAACTCGAAATCTTCTTCCAATGGTGCATAGGTGAACGATTGATTCGGGGGAAGCTAGGGACAAGATTGGTGAGTATCTAAGCATAAACTGTGACTAGGCCTATGGAATATCAAAGGCTCACTAACTCGTCCACTCTCAACCCCGTCAAACCGAACCACCGTACACCGAGAGGAGGAAAGAGAAGAGTTGAAATGGAATCCCCAAGAGAAGGTCTCCCTTGGATTACCCAACTTAAATCTAACTACTCATTCATAAAAGAAAGCCAAGCATAATGTAAATAGACAAGTAAAGGAAAAGAAGATTAAAACTTAACTAGATGCAAGAAATCTTAAAGTAAGAAGAAGGAAATACAATACCCAATTTAAAGCATGAAAATGAAGAACTTGAAAGCATAACAATGGTGAAATGTAAAGTGCAAGGCTAAACTTGAAATGTACTTCTAATAAATGGCATTAAAGACATTAAAGGAAGCTTACAATATCCTTACAAGAGGTTACAAGAGAAATGGATGGAAGAACATGTGAAAATCACAACTTTACTATTCATCTTCTTCCTCACTAAAACTACTCTAAGCTTAGGTAGCCAACTTCTATACAAGCTTGTAATGTTCCATATATGCTGTGTGGAGACTTGCCAAAACGTCCAAGAGGCTCCCCCCTAGCTGTGTGTACGAGCTCCCATCAAGAGAGGGCTGAATGGATGGCTTGACAGGCTAGGAGATCATAGCCCTGGCAGCCCACTTCTCTCCCATCCTCCATCAATGCATTGGCCTTCAAAGTCTTCCACTTGAGTGTAGGAGGCCTGCAAATGTGTAAGGAAATGTTGGGATAGGCGTGGGAGAAGTGTAGGTGGGACCCCCAAGCCTCAAAGTTGAGTTACAGGCTGTTTTCGCGACCAGAAGGTCCGGAGTATCGGTACAGAGTACCGGTACTGTTTTTCTGCACTGGACCACCTTCGGTAGAATCGGTATAACTCTTGATCTAACCGTTGGATTGGGCTGAAATTTTGACACCAAACAGAAGACACCCATATATACAACTTTCATGTTTTGAACTTTTCCAAATTATGAGTAGATCATGGTCCAAATGGAGGAATTCAGAGGCAGTGCTTCCAATTGTTGCTGCAGTTGGTGCCCTTGTTCCCAAGCACCAATGCCTTCTTGATTTCTTCACTTTTAAGCCTCCAATTCTTCAAGTATTGTGTCCATGCCTTCACCACACATCCAACATAGTTGCAATGTCCTAAAATACATGATTTAAGCAATAAAAACTTGCAACATCAAAATATCAACATTATTCATAATTTCGGCTAACTCTAAGTACTTAAATGCAAAAGTTGAGTTAAAATGCATGTAATGAGCCCTTCAAATATGCAATATTATGTGCTCATTACGGGGGCATGGAATTCCCAGATTGCATAAGCATGGCGCAGCATGTGGTATGGGAACCAGTGGAGGGCTCTATGTTTGAGTAGCATCTCATGACATGGCATGACATTGTGAAATCCATTATGAATTGCATATTTTTTAATGGATGTTTGATTAATTTTTGAATTGCATATGAACATTTCATATGCATCTAGGTTAGGGAGTAGCCTCTTTAGGAAATACCCTATTAAGCGTGGCCCACCCTTTATGGGAACAATATATCAGGTGCAGGACAAGCGCTAGCGGATGACCCTCACTTGGGCCCTTGTTGATGAAGAAGCCAAAATTTCGCTTTTGAATTACATTCTTGTAGATCAGTAGTGTAATTTGTGTTGAACTTGTAAAATTGTGTAAAAAGTGTTGTAATGAACTCTTATGGACTATAAATTGTGTTAATGAATGTATAAATGTGTATGGAAAGAGGTTGGATGATTAAAGGTTAGAGATTGGAAAGATTTGGGGAAAAATCTGGGCCTAGGTATCGATACCAAAGGGATTAAGTACCGGTACCACGCTGTTGGATGGCACAGGTACCAGTACCTCGATACACGGGTACCAGTACCTCGACACATGGGTACCAGTACCCAAATTCCAGTGGGCTTAGGTACCAGTACCAAGGCTTCAGGTATTGGTACATTGATGGACAGTGAGCTTAGGTACTAGTACCACGACATATAGGTACCGATACCTAGTAAACAGTGGGTTCAGGTACCGGTACCTAAGTGATTAAGTACCGATACCTAGCAAATGGAAGGGAGTTGGCAGACAGAAGGCTCAAGTACCGATACCACATGTAAGACGTATCGGTACCTCTTCCAAAATTTTAAAAATTTAAATATAACTCTGTCAAGCCTTCGGATCTTGAGCCCTCTTACTTATATGATGTAATTGGCCAAACATTAAGTTCTAATTGATGGGGATGGGCCTTGGAATGGTCAAGTGGTATATATGTGCGCACGTTATGCATTTGGGAGTGCTCCGGTACATGGGAAACTCTGTCCAAACTCTGTTTCGATTATGATCTCGATGAAGGAGATGTGATGATGTGGTGTCAAGTTATACGGTATTCACGAGTAATTCCGCGGGTTGATGGGTGATGAACGGGTTGAAAAAAGACCCCCGGATTTGGGGCATCACAACTTGGTATCAGAGCCTAGGTTCTTGATTTACCTAGGGCTTGCGGGGCATGGGTCTAGGCTATTGCATCCATTATGCATTACATGTTGTGTGCATTAAATGCTACATGTTATGTGCTATGTGAATTATATGCATGATTAAATGTGTATGAAAATAAAACACTAGGGTTAGAAAACATAACCTTGGGGGTTGAAAAAGAAAGAATGGGATGGTTCATAGTATGGGTATCTATTAGTGGGTAGCCCACATACTACTAGTGAGACAAGAGAGAAAATTGCAATGATTGGACTTTGATCCCTAACTTTGAGATACTAAGTTAGTGCTCTATTGCTATCTTATGTGTTTTTAGATGACAAGTAAAGGAAGAGGACACTATAATGGTCGAAGGGGTGGATGGAACAACAATCCACCACTACTGGCCTTTGATCAACAAGCCTTCATGGAGGCTATAGGCACAATGGCGGCTACCTTTGCACATGTTAGCGCCAATGTGGGCCAAGGCGGCTCAAACAACCTTCAGCGGTTCAAGGCACACAAGCCACAACCATTATGGGAGGGACAGGTCAGATGGTAGCCGACAATTGGTTCCAACAGATAGAAAAGATCTTGGAGGCTATGGAGATCACATCCGATGCCACTAAGATAAGATTAGCGACCTTTCAGCTTGAGGGAATTGGGCCAAGGCCTCGAAGAATCTTGAGATACTGATATGGGAAGAGTTCCATGAGCTCTTCATGAACAAGTATTTCTCGTCGGCTATTCGGCAAGTGAAAGCTTAGGAATTCTTAGACTTAAAACAAGGAAACATGACAGTGATGGAATACGTGGCCAAGTTCACCGAACTAGCCAGTTTTGCCGACAACTATGTGGCCACAAACTTGGCCAAAGTGAAGATGTTTGAGGATGGCCTAAAATTGTCCATCTGGGGAAAGATTGTAGGCCATCGCCTACAAGGCTTAGACTCAATGGTCGAGATGGCCATTGAGATGGAAATGGAAGACACAAAAAGCATCCGGGAGGCGGGTGCTAAAGACAAGAAGAAGGAGGGCCAGTAATCTTCTTCTAGTTCGGGGACGAAGCAACAGACTTCTACTCTATACGGATCTAAGGGACAGGGCCGAAGCTATCAAGGCCGAGGTCAGAATCAATTTTCCCAAGGGGGGAAGGACTTCAAAGGGATGTTCCAAGTAGGTCAGAAGACATGTTATCTGTGTCATCAGTTGGGCCACTTGAGACGGGATTATCCTCAGCGGCGGCAGGGATCCCAGAGTTATAGGGCGTCTCAGTCCCAGTCATCAGTGGAGCATCTATAAACCTATTTCATTTCTTCCTACCTGCTTGATCAAAACCGTTGTAGTTCCTAACCTCCTAATATCATCTTTTAATGTGTATATGATGTAGGTTCGAAGGGAGTGTCACTCTCTCTTGGGATGATGTCAAAAGAAAGGGCAACGGAATGGTGGATGGAATGAAATGTATAAAATGGAATGTGCGAAATGGACAAAAGTGCTCCCCAAGCGCAAGGAGTCTTTTGCTTGTCGTGTTTTACTTGGAAAAGTATTCCAATGTCGTCTCCTTAGGGAAGGAAGGGAATTGTGTGAAGGTGATTTTGTAAAAATAAAAAGTGTAAAATCTTGTAGTTGGTTTTGGTGAGTTTTGTTCTTAATGAAAATGCATGAAAACAAGTGTTGGCTAATCCGAAGGATTCACTCCAATGGGAATCCCAAATCAACTCGAAGCCTTCATCGAATAGAGCTTAGATGAACGATTGATTCGTGGGAAGCTAGGGATGAAATGGAGGTGAGGATCCAAGCATAACCCGTGACCAGGCCTACAGGATATCAAAGACTCACAACTGCATCCACTCTCAACCCAGTCAAACCGAACCATCGTACTCTGAGAGGAGGAATGAAAATGAGTTGAAATGGCACACCCAAGAGGAGTTTTCCCTTGGATTAACCAACTTAAAATCTAGCTACTCATAAATAAAAGGAAGACATGCGAAAGAGACATAATGAAGAAAGAAAACATGGAACTTAACTTAAAGCAAGGAAACTTAAACTAAGAAAAAAAATATGCAATACCCATTTTAAGCTTAAAAATGAAGATAACTTGCTGCAACAATGGTGAAATCTAAAATGTAGCATTAAACTTGAAATGTACTTGAAGTAAATGACATTAAAGATAATAAATGAAGTTTACACAAGTCTTACAATAAACTACAAGTGAAAGGATGGAAGAAAATGCAAAAATCTAAGCTTTTTAACTACTATTCATCTTCTTCCTCCTTGAAGCTTTCTAAGCTTAGGTAGCCACTCCCTGAATCTTGTGTGAATGTTGAATATATGGAGTGTGAGAGCTCTACATTTTCGTCCATGAGGGTCCCCCTAGGTGTGTGATAAGCCTCCCATCCATAGGAGGCTGAGTTGATGCATTGCACAGGCTAAGACAAGCGTAGCCTGCAACTCTCCTGGATGCCCCCTGACTTGATCCGAAATGTGTACATCCAAGTACAGGCGGTCAAGCTATAGTAATAATCCAGTTTGAGTCCGGAGTCGAATCCACAGGGAACTTTTGTTGGTATTTTTGAGATAAGCAGTGGTGGAGACCTATTGATTGTAACCCTTGAGATTTGTTGTGAGGTGTGAGATTTCCTGGACAGAATATAGGATTCTTTCCAAGAGAATTTTCTTAACAAAATATGAGATAAGCTCGAATGAAAAAAAGTCACTCTTTAGTTCAACGATCTGGACATGTGGTTAATTATCCGGTTTATTATACTTGTGCTTGATAACTCAATTAACTCCCGTGTCAACAACAAGTTAATCGGAGGATAAAGATGGACTGTGAGAATTAAGAACATGATTCCGATGTCTTTCTAGAAGTTTACAAGAATTGTCTGTGCCGAGACTTAACCCGTCTACAAACAAGCAAGTGTTTCTACAAGACATCCAACCATGACATTAATATTTCATTCTTTAAGTGAAGCACAATAATGGGGAGGATTGAAGGGTAGTCATGAAGATCTAGCCGGGGTACTTGCCTTGAACCGATGAGTCTTTCTATGCAAGAGTCATCCGTGTCATAGAAAGATCCCACGATTATACAAAGTACCTTAGCTTTGCTAGATGCAATCAATCATCCAATAAGCAAGGAGAAATAAACGTTAAGCATAAGAACAGAGCACAAATATAATTCCCGGATAACTCATACATGCCCTTCTCCTCTTACTAAAGAGTGAATGAGAAACTACTCACTCTTCATGGCTTTGGTAAAGCTAGAAAAGTGGGTGATGCTCATCCCTCCAAGTAGAGGACTTACAAAATGAAATAACAATAAACAAGGAGCCAATCTTTAACAAAGAATGAGTGAATCACGTTCCACCCTTCACGGTTTTGGTAAAGCTCTAGAAAAGTGGAAGAGTTTCACTCCTCTAAGAAAGAAAGAAGCTCAAGCAATGGAAGTGAAGTACATAAACAATAAAAGTAGAAGAAAGCTAGTCACATTTAGAGGGTGGCTTCCTCAACCAAGGAATGGAGGGTTGCTTCCTCAACCAAAAGATGAACTAACTCCCTTCTATGCATGTAAGTGAAAACATAAGCATAAAACTACTTTTATAACAAGCAAAGAGATGTTGGACTAAAGCCAAACTAATCTCCAAAATAAAGACTTCATACAAGGAAATGCAAACTAAATCTACAATATGAGTGGGAGTCTAAGCCTCCATCAACCTCTCTACTTCTCTCCTTTGTTCTCCAACAATGAGAGTATTTATAGGAAAGAGGAGGAGACAAGAGGAGGTGAAGGAATAGTGTATGCCGCCCAAGTCCAAGTGAAAAACCAACTACTCTGCTGCCATTCTGTGGAGAACGTTCGGACGTGAGTTGGAGTTCGAACGTTGTTTCTGCTTTTGCTTTATAGTCGTTCGAACGTTTCTTCTGCCTTTGCACTATGGGTGTTCGAACGCCAGATGTGGTCTGACCCTCTCACTCAAGTGGTCTGTGGTCTTCTGTGAAGTTATTTTCCACACTCTATGCAGTAGTTTGGTCTTCAATCAACTCGAGTGCACGTTCGAAAGTGACACTCAAGTGCCTCAGAGCTTCAAAGTCTTCTTTCCTAGCTGCAACACGCCTTCTCTCAGCAATTCGGTCTGCTACAATTCAATGTGGACGTTGGAACGTGAGTTGGTGTTCGAACGTTCTGGCTGTGCTCCAAGCTTCTCCAATTTTGTGCTCTAATGTGCTGGTGTTACATCCAAGTCCGATACTTGTTGTTCTTGAGTCCTTGTTCAGTTTAGGACCTGAAATGACATCACTTAAACTCCATCAAAGTACAATTAGTCTTAAAATGGCATAGTAAAATGCTAATTTTAAGTGCTAATCACCCCCTTCTCTCCCATCCCCATTAATGCCATTGCCTTCAAAGTCTTCCACAAGGGTGTAGGAATCATGTAAATGTGTAATGGATGTCAGGGGACAAGTGGGGGAATCAATGGTGGGACCCCCAAGCAAGTGGAGCATGGTTTGCAGGTGTTTTGGGCTGTTCAGCAGACAGTACCAGTACTGTGTACCAGTACCTTGAACTCCAGAGGCAGAACCGTACCGGTACTGCGTACTGGTACTGTTTCTGCTGCGGACCAGTTTTCGTACAATCATCATAACTTTTGATACAACCGTCCGATTGAGCTGAAATTTTGACACAATATAGAATACATCCAGATCTACAAATTTCATGTTTTTCACTTTTTCAGATTCGAAGTGGATCATGGTCAAAAAGGAGGATAACTGAGGTACTACTACAAAATGGTGTGGGTGCTGATGCCTATGTTACCAAACACCAATACCTCCTTGATTTCTTTCACTTTTAAGCCTCCAAATCCTCATGTAATGTGTCCATCTCTTCACCACACATCCACACATAGTTGCAAGGTTCTAAAATCCATCATTTATGCTATAATTACCTGCAACATCGAAAATTCAACATTATTGACAACTTTGGCTAATTGTAAGTACTTAAATGCAAAAGTTGAGTTAAAATGCATGTAATGAGGCCTTCAAATATGCAATATTATGAGCTCATAACTACCCCACCATGGGCAAGGGAAATCAGTTCCAGTTCCATGGTGCTACACAAGCCCCTACTACTTCATGAGTGGGGACTCTACAATCCAGCCAGATGGGCCAGGGTTTAGGCCGAGGCCGAGGATAGGGGTTAAAGGCCAAGACTTTAGGGACCCAAGGGCGAGTCTACACCATCACACCTCAAACTGAGTCATTGGATCAGTCGGTGATTTAGGGCACATTCTTCCTCTCTCGCTTATGGGCAAGGGTGTTGTTCAATTCGAGTGCATCTCAATCATTTGTTTCTGCATCATGTGTGAAAGATTTGGGCTTAGAGGTTGAAACCTTAGAAGAGAAATTGCATGTGAGTTCTCCCCTAGGAGTTAGGGTTTACATTGATCAGATATGTCGAGGGTGTGAGCTGGAGATCTCAGGGATTTTACTCATTGTGGACCTTAGGGTCATGGACATGTTAGAGTTTGATGTCACCCTCGAGATGGATTGGTTAGCGGCACACCGAGTCATCATCGGTTGTGATTGAAAAAGTGTCACTACCTATACATTAGAGGTGTTTGTTTCAAGTTTCAGGGGGGGGGGGGGGGAAGTACGATGCTTTATCCCCCCTTAATTTATGTATTTTTGCACGAATTCCTGCAAAATATCCAACTTACGCATTAACTCTAATACGTTATAACTTAATTATTTTAACCTAATTTACGCACACAATTGAATTTAAAACCTAATTCATTGCTTGGATCGTTTAGAAAAAAGACATGTACATCTTTAAAAAAGGTAGGCCAATAAAATCCACACTACAAAATTTTAGCAGCAGTTTTCTTTGAAGAAAAATGCCCTCCGCAAGCTTCAAAATGGAAAAATGAAATGACCTGATTGATTTCATGATTGGGTACACAATGCTTTATTATTTGATCTTTACAGTACATAAACGCATAGGGATCTTCCCAACAGAAATTGTGTACCTCTCTCAAAAATTTCTTTCTGTCGGTCCATGTATAATGAAAAGGAATAGTACATGTGGCTAAATAATTGGCTATATTTGTATACCATGGTACTTCTGTCACTGTAAATAACTACTCATCTGGAAAGGTTTCTCTGATTGGTATTGGTTCTTCCTTTATATCATAATTTAGCCTTGATAGATGATCGGCTACCATATTTTCAACTCCTTTCTTGTCTCTGATGATAAGATCAAATTCTTGAAGCAACAGTATCCATTATAGGAGACGTGGCTTAGCATCCTTATTAGTTAGTAAGTATTTCAAGGTTGCATGATCAGTAAACACAACAATTGAGGATCCAACCAAATATGAACGAAATTTATCTAAACAAATACAACAACAATCAATTCTTTTTCTGTGGTAGAGTAATTTATTTGTGCATCATTCAAAGTCTTGCTTGATAGTAAATCACATACGATTTTTTATCTTTTCTTTGACCCAAAACAACACCTACTACATAATCACTAGCATCACACATTAATTCGAAAGGTAAAGATCAGTCAGGTGGTTACATAATCGGTGCAGAAATAAACATGCTTTTCAGTCTATCAAAAGCTAATTGACATGCATCATTCTAATCAAATGATATATCCTGACATAAAAGATTACACATAGGCTTGGATATCAAACTGAAATCTTTAATGAATTTTCTATAGAATCCTGCATGACCTAAAAAGGATGGTACATCTTTTATAGTCTTGGGTGGAGGGAGATTGGCTATTAAATCAATTTTGGACTTATCAACTTCAATTCCCTCCGCAGAAACTACATTTCCTAGGACAATACTCTGTGTGACCATGAAATGACACTTCTCCCAATTCAAAACAAGATTTTTTTCCTCACATCGAGTAAGGACTTTTTCAAGATTCTCTAAACATAATTCAAATGAATCACCATATACCAAAAAATCATCCATAAAGACTTCTAAAAAGTGCTCCACCATATCACTGAAAAAGCTTAACATACGAAGCTGAAAGGTGGCTGGAGCATTACACAATCCAAAAGACATTCTTTTATAAGTAAAAGTGCCAAAGGGGCATGTGAGAGTGGTTTTTTCCTGATCATCAATTGATATTTCAGTCTAGTTATAGCCGGAATATCCATCCCAAAAATAATAATATGCATGACCGGCTATTCTTTCTAAGACTTGATCTAGAAAAGGTAGGGGAAAATGATATTTTCTGGTGTGGGAATTCAACTTTCGATAGTCAGTACACATACGCCAATCTGTGACTGTACGAATAGGGACTAATTCATTTTTTTGGTTTTTTACTACTGTGACACCAGACTTTTTAGGCACTACCTGTGTTGGGCTAACCCATTTACTATCAGATATAGGATATATGATATCAGCATCTAATAGTTTAAATACATCAGCCTGAACTATTTCTTTTAAATGTGGATTCAATCTTTTTTGCGGCTGTCGAGATGGTTTGGAATCTTCTTCTAAGTATATACAATGAGTACAAAGAAGAGGACTTATACCCTTTATATCTGTTATCGTCCAATCGATAGCACTTCGATGATTTTTTATGACCTCTATCAATTTCTTTTCTTGGACTTCTAACAGCTTTGAAGATATTATCACTGGGTGAGTTTCATTCTCCCCCAAGAAGATATATTTTAAGTCAGTCGGGAGAGGTTTCAACTCTGGCTTGATAAATCCATCACTGGGCTTTACAGACTTACGTTCAAAATGCAATAATTCTTCAAATCTAGGACTCCATGTTTCAATGATTGACACATCTACAGACTAATAATTTCGTACAGACTCTAATGCATGTGACTCTTTCTTTGTACAAGCATTTTCAAACATATTTTGAGTTAACAACTCAACACAATTTACTTCTTGAAATTCTTCTTCCTCTCTAGGTTGTTTTTCAATGTCAAACACATTCAATTCCAGAGTCATGTTCCCAAATGAAAGTTTCATGATTTCATTCCTACAATTAATTAATGCATTTGATGTAGCTAGGAATGGTCGACCTAAAATGACAGAGATTTGTGTAGAGACATGCAAAAATTGGTTGTGTATCTAAAACAATGAAAGCCACTAGGAAATAGAACTTATCAACATGAACAAGTACATCCTCCATAACTCTACATGGAATTTTTACCAAACGGTTTGCCAATTATAATGTGACATTGGTGGGTTTTAACTCACCCAACCCTAACTACTCATAGACCTTATATGGAAACAAATTACCATTGTTTGCAAGATCAAGCAGGACTTGCTCAATCCAAAATTTTTTGATGGTGCATGAAACTGTCGGACTCGTAGGGTCTTTGTACTTGAGAGGGGCCTTGTGCTGAATGATGGCACTGGTCTGTTCAGTTAAAAATGCTCTTTTCTGTACATTGATCCTTCTTTTCATTGTGCAAAGGTCTTTTAGAAAATTGGCATAAGATGGGACTTGCTTGATTGCATCCAACAGGGGGATGTTAATCTTTACTTGCTTAAACAACTCAAATATTTCAGCATGATTGTTCAAAGATTGACGCTTCTTGACTCTTTGAGGAAAAGATAGCGGAACAGGACTTGAATGTTCTTTTTCATTTGACGTTCGAGTTCATTTTCAATCACAAGTTCAGGCTCAATTGATTCATTTACAGGGATTGATTCAGCTATTGGCTTAAAATATTTTGGCTTTAATGGTCTTGTCAATCACCTTTCCACTTCTCAGTGTGGTAATTGCTTGTACTTGACTCGAAGAAATTTTGGAAGACCCAATATTAGCCTGGTTTTGAACCTATGGAGGTTATGTTAAGATGAGAATTTTTCCTTCTCTGTTGTGCTCAAAGACTGGGTTAATTTGGCTAGATGACTCTTGATATCCTCAATATTTTGTGAAGTTTGTGCCTTGAAATCATTAAATGCATGGGTGGTCTGAGTAGTGAAACTCATTTGACTTTGAATGAACTGATTCATTGTGTCCTCTAAACTCCTCTTATGTGGAGGTTGATAAGGCTACTGAGTCTATGGTTGTGGTGAAGGTGAACCTGGTAGCTGACTCACATGTGTGTGTTTTTCAAACTGAAATTCGAGTGATTTCGCCACCCTGGGTTATAGGTTTCAGAAAAGGGATTGAAATAAGGCTTGTTAAAATTTAAAATGGCTTTGGTTTGTTCCATCAAGACCTCCTTGAATACTGAAATTGTGGGACATTCCCCTGTGGGATGTCCTGACAATGCACAGATTCCACATGACTGCTCAGTGGAAGACACAACAGATTCTTCCTTATTTTTTTCATTTCTAGGGCTTCAAGCTTTAGGGACAAGGTAGCCATTCTGGCCCTTAGGTCATCATATTCCTTTAACACGTATTTCCCTCCTTGGGATGAAGATGACTTGGTTCCGACAATATTTGGTGAGGTCGAGTCCCACATTTAGGAACTCTCAAAAATGGTGTCAAAAACTCGAATGGCTCCTCGGGACTCTTACTCATAAATTTCCCATGGGTCATCATTTCAACAAACTGACATAGTGCGGATGAGAGAGCATCATAAAAGAAACCAACTAGAGTCCAACTTTCAAATGCATGATGTGGGCAAGCTTGGAGAAGATCCTTAAATCTCTCCCAACATTGATAAAAATTTTCTCCTTCTTTTATAGAAAAATTCATGATCTGACGTCTCAATACATTAGTGCAAAGCACAGGAAATTTTTTTTTGAAAAAATTGATTTGCAAAACTTACCAACTTAGAATAGACTAAGATTTTAAAGAATTTGGCCACTGTTTAGCCTTATCCTTCAAAGAGAAAGGAAAAAAGTTTCAACCAGGCCATTTCAGAATTATCTTGTAAAGCACCGCATATTTCCTCAAATTCTTTCATATGCAAATATAGGTTTTCAGACTCCAGACCATGAAATGCGATAAAAGTTGTATTGTCCCTGTCTTAATGTTGAAATTTGGAGCATTTGTGGGAAAAAACAAAACATGACAGCACACTAGTGCGTGTGGAACACAAGTATTCTCTTAAAGGTTGGACATTCTAAACTACCTCTTGTTCCCTTTGATTATTATGAGCCATGTTTAACTCAAAGATGCTTGTGACGATGAGAACGATGAAGATGAAGGATTAGACTAATTTACAAACCCTACTGATGCCTTAACTAACATAAACAATAAAAATACAACAAACAGTGCGTATACATATAATACAAACTAGACAACTTCCCTATTCATTTTGAAATCACCGTAACTCCTCGGCAACAGTGCCAAAAAGCATGACCTGGCCTGATTTATGTCATACACTCAAGTATAAGTGGTGAAATTACAGTATTTGTCAGTTTAAGTCTGAGGTCGAATCCACAGGGAGCTAACTGTCAGGATTCAAAACAGTAACGATAAAATTGTCATGAATGTAGTGTGCAATGGAATTGCTTATGGTGTGAGCTTAGAATGATCAAATAAATATTTAATTAAAACCTTGAAAGACAATGATAAAAAGGTTAATCTTCAATTCGGGGATCCAATATGCATTATATTGTTTAGTTATTGGAAATACCACCTTACAACAATTAACTTCTATTTTACTGGAAAGTTAACCGGTAGGTGATTGATTGGAAAACGTTGTTGTATCCTAACCTCTAAACATCATCCCTAAATGTATGTATGGCTTATAGGAATGGGTGAGTGTCACTCTCACTCGGAATGATGCAACAGATTAGGCAACAATGGAATGGTGATGGAAATGAATGGAATGAACAAAATGTTATGAAATGGAATGCGTGTGTGGTGAACAAAAGTGCTCCCCAATCGCAAGGAGTCTTTCGTTGTCGGTGTTTTACTTGGAAGAGTATTCCAAGGTCGTCTCCTCAGGGAAGGAAAGGGAGTTTTGTGAAAGTGATTTTGCAAAAGTGAAAAGAAAATGTAAAATCTTTTATTTGTGTTTTGGTGAGTTTTGTTCAAAATGAAAATGCAAGAAAGCAAGTGTTGGCTAATCCAAAGGGTTCATTCCAATGGGAATACCAAATTAACTCAAAGCCTTCCACCGATTGAGCATGAATGAACAATTGATTCGGGGGAAGCTAGGGACGAGATTGGTGAGTATCTAAGCATAAACCGTGACTAGGCCTACGGAATATCAAAGGCTCACCAACTCATCCACTCTCAACCCCGTCAAACCGAACCATTTGACTCTAAAGGGAGGAATGAAGAAGAGTTGAAAATGGTATTCCCAAGAGGAATTTACCCTTGGATTAACCAACTTAAATCCTAGCTACTCATATTAAAAATGCATGTCAAGCATAATGTAGATGGACATGGAAGAGAAATGGAGATTTAAAACATGAAACTTAACTTGAAGCAAGAAATCTAAAGCTATGAAGGAAAATATGCAATACCCATTTTAAGCTAAGAAATGAAGAAAACATGGAAGCAACAATGATGAAAGCTAAAATGAAAGATTAAACTTGAAATGAACTTGCAGTGAATAGCATTAAATACATTAAATGAAGCTTACCAAGTTCTTACAAAGGATTACAAGTGAAATGGATGGAAGAAATGCAAAAACGAAATTACATTACACTATTCATCTTCTTCCTCAATGGAGCAAAAACTAAGCTTAGGTAGCCAACCCTTTACATTGTGTGTTGAATGTTGAATATATTGAGTGTGGAGACTTGCCAAAACGTCCAAGAGGCTCCCCCCTAGCTGTGTGAACGAGCTCCCATCAAGAGAGGGCTGAATGGATGGCTTTGACAGGCTAGGAGATCATAGCCTGGGCAGCCCACTTCCCCCCATTCCTCCTTTAATGCATTGGCCTTTAAAGTCTTCCCCAAGGTGTAAGAGAGACATGGTTGTGTAAGGAAATGTTGGGGGAAACGTGGGAGAATCGATGGTGGGACCCCCAAGCAAGTGGGGCTGAGTTGCAGGAGCATCGGGGCTGCTTCAGGGGAGTGTACCGGTACGCGTACCGGTACCCCGAACACCAGAAACTTCGGCGTACCGGTACGCGTACCGGTACCCTCTTTTCTGCTCTGGACCACTTTTGGTAGAATCGACATAACTTTTGATCCAACCGTTGGATTGGGATGAAATTTTGACACAAAATATAAGCCACCCAGATCTACAACTTTCATGTTTTTCACTTTTTAAAATTCTGAGTAGATCATGGTCAAAATGGAGGAACTCCGAGGCAGTACTTCCAAACGATGTGGCTGCTGATGCCCTTGTTCCCAAGCACCAATGCCTTCTTGATTTCTTCACTTTTAAGCCTCCAATTCTTCATGTATTGTGTCCATGCCTTCACCACACATCCATCAAGGTTGCAATGTCCTAAAATCAATCATTTAAGCTATAAAAGGTTGCAACATCAAAATATCAACATTATAGTTCAAAACGGCTAACTTCTAAGCACTTATATGCAAAGGTTGAGTTGAAATGCTTGCAATGAGGCCATGAAATATGCAAAATTACGCACTCATCAGTAGGTTTGATATATATTGAACCATAACACAATATCTGATTAGGTTAGGGGAAGGTCTCTATATCATGCATCAATCAAATAACCCTAGTAAACCAAAAGGTGAACCATTCAGAAGGTTTACTATAGTTATTCAATCGGCAGTTCGATGATTCAATGGTGACAGAGTTCTGGTTTATGCATTAAATCCAAAGCATTTGCAATGACAATATTTAACCCGTCTATAACCAATCTCCAGACTGTTACACAAAGCCCAACTACATAAATCACTATACCATGCATGAAGGACATAATAAGTATAGATAGTATGGTATATAGCATTAAGCACTACTCGGTGTTCGTAACCGTGCGTGTATTATAAATATAATCATCCATCAATTAAAGGAGGTATAAACATTAAAGCATATGTAAAACATCGGCATTTTCATAACATAAACAATATTACACATGTATTCACCCTTCACCGAAGAGTATAAACGTATTACTCACGCCTCATTGTTATAGACGGGCAAAAGGAGTGATATAATCTCATTACAATCAAAACACAATACAAAACAAATCATTCCCTGAGGAATAGCTGAAACACTGCCACTCTAATTACTGGTTAGGGCACAAAAGTGGGAGAGGTTCAATCTTCCAAGTAGAAAGGATAACAGAAATGTAGAAGTAAAGACAGTTCTGGCTTTGGAAGTGATTCTGGCAGGGTTTCACTCCTCCTTTCCTCCTCTCTTTCTTTCCCTCCTGTCTGGATTAAACTTTGGGCAAATCCCCTAAAAAAATGGTTGAGGCAGCCTATTTTTAGGCACTGGAAGAAGGCTTGAGGCGACAGACTCCTGGCAGGCCAATGGGGTGGATTGTTGCATAATTGGACCAATGGGGTGAGGAGAGAGAACTAAGGCGATTTAAGGACCGTCCAGACGATGGGATTTCTCTAGTTTTTGCATGCCTGGAAGCCTCCTTGCTTGATGTATTATTGTGATAATTACACTTGCCTCCCCTTCCTTATTTGGCTTGTACTTTTTATCCCCCCTGAATTTCTATATTTCCGCACGAAACCCTGCAAAATATCCAACTTACACATTAACCCTAATATGTTATAACTTAATTATTTTAACCTAATTTACGCACACAATTAACTTTAAAACCTAATTCATTGCTTGACTCATTTTCCCTAATCTCCAAACATGTTCCCGGTCCGTGTGTATATGGCTTATACGAGTAGGTGAGTGTCACTCTCCCTTGGGTTCAATGCTAGAAATGGAGAAAATCGTGTGTGTGAACAAAAATGTGTATGCGTGCAAAAGTGTTCCCCAAGCGAAGAGAGACTTACAATGTCGTGTTTTACTTGGAATTGAGTATTCCAAGGTCGTCTCCTCAAGTAAGGTAGGTCAAATTGTTGTGAAGGGTGATTTGTAAAGAAATAAAAATGAGAAAATCTTTTGAATTGTGTTTTGGTGAGTTGTGTTTTGGTAAAAAATTCAAGAAAGCAAGGTTGGCTAATCCATAGAGGTCATTCCAATCAGAATGCCAAATCAACTCAATTCATTCAACCAATGGTGTGTCGGTGTTTGATTGATTCTTAGGAAGTGAGGGACTAATGTGGATGTGTTAGATAAAAGTACACTCCGTCACAAGTCTACGATGTATCAAGAGCTCACACAACCACGTCCGCACTCAACCTAATCAAAGCAAACACTTTACACTACGAGGAAGAATGGGAGGGAGTTGATTTCACATACCCAAGAGGAAATTCCCCTTGGGATTAGCCAACTAAAAGTTTAGCTACTCATGATCAAAGAAAGAAAAATCACAATGTAAAGAGACATGGTAGAGAAATGAAGCATTAAACTTGTATTGATGCAAGAAGAGGTTAAACTACAAAAGCAAATTCATTTCATACCCAAAATACAAAGCTTGGAAAGAAAACCCAAATATAGAAATGGAAATACATGAACATTAAGCTAGACTTGGTTACAACTTTAAATCAATGAGATTAAAGTGTAAGATGTGAAGAATACTAGTAGAATAAATCTTATTACAATGAAAATGGTGAAGGAAATGCAAAAACCTAACTTTCTCTCTCTAAAACTTCATCTTCTTCCTTGGACTTTCTTTCTCTAAAAGCTTGTGTCAAAAAACTCTATTCCTCTGAATAGCTTGGTCCAAATTCATCCATACCCCTTCCATGGTCTGTAAGAACTGACTTTCAATAAGTGGGAAGAGATTGGACACTTCAACAAGCAAGGACAAACCAAACATGCACCTACCATGCCTCACCAACCACCCATCTTCTCTCTCATACCTCTCCCCTGCTTTTTTCTTCCAAAATCAGACTTTAGGGTGTAAGAGACCATTATGGTGTGTCAAAGATGTCAGGGTATGGTTAGGATGACAAAAGATGGACCCTCGAAGTAGGTGGAGTAGTGTTTGCAGCCTTCTGGTATTTCTGGTCAAAACCTTACTGGTAGGTTTGTGGCAGGGGCTGCGGTAGAAGAATTCCAGTGCACTTTTCCTACCGGTGGGTTTTGGAACTTCTACCGATAGGTTTCTACTGACTTCTACCGGTAGGTTTTCTCCTGTTTTGAAATTTTCTTGGTCTCTTGATGTCCCGACCCATCCGTTAAGCTTTCCCTTCTTATCCATTGCCTTTAAGCATTTGATGGGAGGCTTAATACACGCCCTCACCTGCTCTTTACCTACAATCAAATGAATCTCCATTAAATGTGAGTTTAAAAGTATTTCCCCCAATTTTCACCACAAAAGGAAGCATAAATGGGTGCAAATGAGATACATGATATGCAATATTCTTTGCTCATCATTCATTAACGCATTATTTAGGGTTAATCACCAGTAAGGCAACTGTGGTGGCTGATGCACTCAGCCGAAAGTCACGAGGAGTCTTGGCTAGTATATCTTCCCGTGACTGGCAGATGCTTGAGACTATGGGACAGTTCGGGCTACATTACAGGGGTCAGGCTTAAAGCATTTTGGTGAGTCTAGTGGCTACATTTTCCCTACTGAGCAGAATGATTGCGTCCTAGGGGCAGGACACAGAGAAATTGTCCATCAGGGATCAGGTACAGTTGGGCACAATTGACAAGGCCTGGACCATTCATGCAGATGGTAATCTTCAATTTAGGGGAAGGGTTGTGGTTCCCCATTTTGCGAATTTGAGAGAGGAGATCCTTAGGAAGTTTCATTGCTCCTTTTTTGTTGTACATCTAGGTGGCACGAAGATAGTCCATGATCTTTGCCACCAGTATTACTGGAGCGGGATTAAGTGACACGCTGGAGACTTCGTTAGCAAGTGTCTCACGTGTCAGCAGGTCAAGGCTGAGCACCAGAGACCAGCAGAGTTGGTCTAGCCTTTGGAGGTGGTAGAGTAGAAGTGGGAACACGTCACTATAGATTTTGTGACCGACTTGCCATAGACTTCGCGTGGGCACGACGCAATATGGGTGATAGTGGAACGACTCACGAAGTCGGCACATTTTTTGGCAGTGCGAATGACCTTCACACTAGAGGAATTCTACCGATTGTATATATGGTAGATAGTCCGGTTACATAGGGTACCACTATCTATGGCATCGAATGGAATCCCAGGTTCATGGCCCATTTTTGGGAAATTTTCCAGTGGGCTATGGGGACACAGTTGATGATGAGTACAACTTTTTATCCTCAGAAAAATGGTCTGTCGGAGAGGACTATCTAGATTTTGGAGGACATGTTTTTGGCATGCGTCCTTGACCTAAAGGGTAGTTGGGAAGAACACTTGTCCTTGGTGGAGTTCGCCTACAACAACAGTTATCAGGCAAGCATACAGATGGCACCCTATGAGGCACTTTATGGAAGTTCATGTTGTTCCCCGGTCTGTTGGATGGAGGTTGAAGAGGGACCTTCTACAAGTCCATACTTGATTAGAGACATCTCTGAGAAGGTAGACTTGATAAGGAAGTGTCTTCTTACGACTCAGAGCCGATAGAAGAGCTACGCTGACAGGCGGTAGAGGCCTCTAGAGTTTGAGGTTGGAGATCATATCTTCTTAAAGGTGATGTCTAAGAGGGGAGTGGTTAGGTTCGAGAAGCGAGGAAAGTTGTCGCCGAAGTATATCGAGTCCTTCGAGCTACTCGAGGGGGTTAGTACAATAGCTTACCAGTTGGCGTTACCACCAAATTTATCGGATTTTCACGCAGTGTTCCATGTCTCCATACTCCGAAAGTACACTGCAGATCCTATGCATATGGTGGATTAGGGTGAGCTGGTTGTTATTGCGGATGGAACCTTCGAGAAAGGACTAACACGTATCATGGATAGCCGATAGCAGGTTTGGTGAGGCAAGACTGTGAGGTTAGTGAAGGTGTTGTGCCAACACCATGGGGTGGAGTAGGTGACATGGGAGAGTGAGGACACAATACGTGTCAATTATCTGTTCTTGTTTAAGGATGGAGGTACATTCTTATAGTCATAGAGTATTATATGACTTATTGCATATACATGTTGTGGTGTGTGTATGTGTGCAAATTTCGGGGACAAAATTTCTTTTAGGGGAGAAGAATGTAAAACCCGGAAAAATTTAAAATTTTATTAAAAAGGACAAAATAGTAATTAGTCACTACGACACAAGTTGAAACCAAAAAATTTTCTAGAACTTGAATGATGAAATGAACCTCACCATTGTATTCATCTCGCGAAATGTAGTTACCCAGTCAATTTTCGTTGAATTTCGAGACTGTCGGATTTTTTGCATTTTTCGGTGCGATCAAACGTTGCTTGACTAAAATAAACACGATCGGAATTTAATTGTGAAATATCGAAATTAATTTAAGGTTAGTTCAAAAAAACTATATTGAACATAATACGGAATGAGATTTAATTGATTCGGAACAAAATCGGAACAGAAAAGACGGGACGTGTGGCTTACTAAGAGCCAAGCAAATGAGGAGTATAAAAAGGGGGAAAATCATATTTTTCCTCATAATCTCTAGCAGATTTTCAGAATAGAGAGAGAGAGAGAGAGAGAGAGAGAGAGAGAGAGAGAGAAACTCTCCCCCATCTCCACTTTTCTTCTCCGATCTAGGGTGATCCGTTCGTCGGATTGCTTTGAGCCAAGAACAAAAAGTGTTCTACTCGATGAGAACTACGAGCACGTACCAAAGATCATGGGTTTCGCCAAAATCTCAAAGATAGGATTTTTTGGGATCAAGTCTTTCAAGATTGATTTGGGTGTTTTGGAGCTTCTACTACACATTATTACGCTTCAAGAGGTATGGTTCATTTCCGAACGATGTTTATTTTCAACCTAGGGTTGTATATGAAATAGGTAGCATGATTAGAGATGAAATTACTTGTTTAATATACTCCTAGTGTAACTAGAGTATGGAAAATGGGTATAAAAACATGTAGAACCAATTTTGCATGATTAGGTTTTATTGAAATTGCTTGTTTGTAATTTCTTGAGATGTGTGATGAATGAGGCATGCTATGTGTTTAAATTTATGCTTTAAAGGTGTTTAATAAAATGCCTATGTTGATTGAGTGTGTTAATTGCATTGAAGATGTTATAGCATACTTGGGATTGATGTTATGAAATGTTTGTATATGCTTTTTGGTATATTGACATTTGAGAGGTTGAGAATTGTAGTGGAAATGGAATATGTTCAGAATATGCTCATCAAAGGATGCACATGATATTGAAATTGAAATTATACATTACACATGCATTGGCATGGGTAGCATCGCATTCATGGCCATTGACATGAGTGCAGGTGTGTTCATGTTTTTGATCAAACACCATTCTTGGTGGATGATACGTGGGCTCGGGAAGGTTGGACCTAGGTTTGATTGAGTCACACGGGTTGCATTGAAAATGTGTGTCGAGTATAGCAAGAAGGGATAGATCCTCCCTCGGGTTCAAGACCCGGTTACTTGGTTCACTCACTTACCCTGTGGTGAAATTCTAGAAAAGTGTGTAGGTGTACTTGGAGCCTAGGGTGCGATGTCCTAGAATGCCGTGTGGGCTGGTAGACCCTTGGTGTGATGTCCATAAATTACCCACCCAAAAAGACACAAGAATTTTATAAAATGGTCATTCGATGTGTAACATCAATGGCGGGGGCTTGGAATGCCCAGATAGCATACACATGGCATTACATGTAGTATGGGAGCCGATGGAGGGCTCGAGTTGCATTACATGTGTGAGTAGCATCTCATGACATGGCATGTCATTGTGAAATCTATTAGGAATTGAAAATTCTTTAATGGATGGTTGATTGATTGTTAAATGGCATGTGAACATTTAATAGACATCTGGGTTGGGGAGTAGCCTTTTTAGGAAATACCTTATTAAGCGTCGCCCATCCTTTACGGGAAAAATATTTCAGGTGCGGAACAAACGTCAGCGGATGGCCCTCATTTGGGCCCTCATTGATAAAGAAGCCGAAATGTGGCTTTTGAATCACATTCTTGTAAATCAATAGTGTAATTTATGTTGAACTTGTAAAATTGTGTAAAGAGTGTTGTGATGAACTCTTATAGACTATAAATTGTTAACGAATGTATGAATGTGTATGGGAAGAGGTTGGATGATTAAAGGTTGGAGATTGAAAAGATTTAGAGAAAAATCTGGGCCTATGTACTGGTACCTAAGGAATTAAATACCGGTTGCATACTGTTGGTGGTCCAGGTACTGGTACCTCGACACACAGGTATCAGTACCTGGATATCAATGGGCTCAGGTACCGGTAGCTTGATTAACAGTGGGCTCAGGTACTGGTACCATGACATATAGGTACCGGTACCTAGCAAACAGTGGGCTCAGGTACCGGTACCTGGTAAATGGAAGAGACCTAACAGACAGAAGGCACAGGTACCGGTACCACATGTAAGAGGTACTGGTACCTCTTCCAAAATTTAAATATAACTCTGTCAAGCCTTCAGATCTTGAGCCCTCTTACTTATATGATGTAATTGGCCAAACATTAAGTTCTAATTTATGGGGATAGACCATGGAATGGTCAAGTGATATATATGTGCATAGGTTATGCATTTGGGAGTGCTCCGGTACAAGGGAGACTCTGCCCAAACCCTGTTTATGTTACGATCCAAGTGAAGAGGATGTGATGACGTGGTGTCAGGTTATGCGGCATTCACGGGTACTTTTGCGGGTTGATGGGTGATCAACGGGTTGAGAAAGAACCCCCGGATTTGGGATTTCACAACTGTGTTTCCCCTTGTTTTGATTCAACGAATGGTTTATAATATTAAGGAATGAATTTAAACACAATCTCTATTTGGTACACAATAACAACTTAATTCCCCTATCAAATGGCAACCTCCGTTATTCATAGCAGTGCATCGTTGGCAACTCACATAACCTTCCCTTGTCCTTATTGATATCCTTCACCTACACCAACTAACCCTGATAACCCTCCTTGAGTAATTCCCCGAGTTTTGATTACAATAGTCAAATGATTAGGGGTCACTGTTTAACCACTCTAAAACCTGATTTCAAACTAATATAATATTCTGACGTCAACTTCTTTCTTAAAGAAATCCACAAAGGCATATTAAGAAAATAACTCCATCCATTCACATTATCAAATAAAAACCTCAGGTGTGACAAGAAATTTAAATCTACCAATAGTTTCCCAAATCCCCACACATTTAGTATAGATTCTACAAGCAATATCTACGATCACCACCTCACCCTTTGGCGAAAAAACAAATAAGCACGCAATTTGAAGATATAAAGAGTTAACCCCAACGCATGATGAATGCATGTACACACGTGCAAACAAAACCATGTTCAATGAAAATATGTGTTTCACTATCAAAAGTGGAGATCATATATGTTGATACATTAATTAAGCACATGCATTCTTTTTGCATCGCGACAAAAGTTATTCCTTGAAATTTTACTATACTAACAAATCCACCATGTACCCCTACTGAAGAGCACATAATATTGCATATTTGAAGGGCTCATTACATACATTTTAACTCAACTTTTGCATTTAAGTACTTAGAGTTAGCCGAAATTATGAATAATGTTGATATTTTGATGTTGCAAGTTTTTATTGCTTAAATCATGTATTTTATAACCTTGCAACTATGATGGATGTGTGGTGAAGGCATAGACACAATACATGAAGAATTGGAGGCTTAAAAGTGAAGAAATCAATAAGGCATTGGTGCTTGGGAACAAGGGCATCAGCAGCCACATCATTTGGAAGCACTGCCTTGGTATTCCTCCATTTTGGCCATGATATACTCAGAATAAGGAAAAGTTCATAACATAAAAGTTTTAGATCTGGATGTCTTCTATATTGTGTCCAAATTTCAGCCCAATCCAACGGTTGGATCAAAAGTTATGCCGATTCTACCAAAACTGGTCCAGCGAAGCCAGATACCGCATTACTACCGGTAGCCGATTGCTTCTGGAGTTGCTGCTACCGCCGAGCTACCGGTACCTGATTGCCCAGAATTGCCCAGAACGACTTCTTTCTTGCTCCACTTGCTTGGGGGTCCCACCTACACTTCTCCCACGCCTAGCCTGACATTTTATCCCTACAACCATGCCTACCTTACACAAATGGAAGACTTTGGAGGCTTGGCATTGAAGGAAGAGGAGAAAGAAATGGGCTGCCATATGGGGTTGCAGGCTAGCCTGTCAAGACCCATCAACTCAGCCCCCTCTTGATGAGAGGTCTGCACACAGCTAAGGGGGAGCCTCATGCACGAAATTGGAAGTCTCCCACACACCATTATATTCAGCATTACACATTGTATGGGAGTTGGCTACCTAAGCTTAGAGTAGTTTTAGTGAGAAAGAAGATGAATAGTAAAGTTGTGATTTTTACATGTTCTGTAACACCCCAAAACACACTCTGGACGGCATTACATTCTAAAACATTCACATCATGAGAGCACTAAAATAATCCATCCATAAATAAGACTTCATAAAGTCATCCATAAAATTTACAGCATTAACCCAAAAGAATAGGCCCATTTTGGCCTTTACATTCCAAAATCAACTAATGTAGCACAGCGGAAATAACAAAAGAAAACTAGGCTTTACAATGTTCAAAAGGAATATCCTAGTCTAGAACAAAAGAAAGTGTCGCTCTAGGCGTCCACCTCGGGATCCACACTCCCGTCCAGTGGAGTCTCCCAAGTAGCGGGCTCCTCGACCCCTACGTCCTCCTCTTGTAGAAAATCTGAAAAATGTTAGCGGTAGGGGGGTGAGCACAAAGCTCTGTAGAACAATTCTCTCAAACCCATACAAGGTTTAGAAAACATATAAAACGGGTCGGTCTCATTTCACAAATATCATACATAAAGATTTTGAATGAAAATAGTGACATTTTAAAAGAGATCTCAAGTTTAAACAGTAGCAATAATCCATTAAAAGAATAGAGTGAGTTTAGCATCGATAAACACAATTCCAATTTAAGCTATTTAAGAAGGACTTCTCCCCATGCATTGTCCCATACCAATGCATCGGCAAGAACGACCCAACTCCTGATTTCATGTATTTTTGGTTCATCCCCGTACCATGTATGTTGATTGCTTCCCGTGAATCTACTCAACGATCATACCTAGTCCACCAATTCCAACCAACAATCACAAATCTCTTTAGGAAGGGCGTATACCATCTCCTACGGCATTGACGAAATCCTCCCAAGGTGTCTAGTATACTAACCTTTTTCCTCGATATATATATGTGAACGATAGCGATCGCGGTCACAACAACGATCCACTACGAGCATTAGGCAACCATCTCACCCCCACTGGGATAGACTAACCTCTAACACTCTACGGCATCTCTCGAAGGTAATCCAAGTCCATCACAACAACCATACAATGAGGAAACCAAGAATATTCACAATTCACAACAATTTCCCAAATATAGTAAAAATCCCCAATTTTTTTTTTACATTTGTCATATAATCGAACAATCCCAGAAAATATGCAAGAGATCGTAATCTATATCATTTTGTTATACAATATTCAACACTAAAGTTTTGAAATCAAAGACAAAGAATAAATTAGGAGAAAATCTCATTTTCTTCAAAACTCGGGTTAGGTTGTGAAAAAGAATGTTTCCATGGTTACCCAACCACCAAAATGTTTGAAACATGCCCTTTATTGCAAGAATATCAAGAATCATGTACTACATATCATATATATGAGAAGACAAGTGAGAGACATACATAAATATACAACCCTAGCCTCAATGTGTGAGAAATGAGAGAAATACCCCTACCTCTTAGTTGTAGCTTTAAATACAAGACCCAACCTTCAAAACCTTTTTATTCTCCTTCCTTTTCCTCTTAATTTCCTCCTCCTAGGGTTTCAAGAGATTTGGGTGAGATTGGGTGAAGAAGGGAAGAAAAGGAAATAGGTATAGAAGTGGAATCTTGAGGAATTGAGGGTTTTGATCTTCACAAATGATGTAAATCTCTCTCTTGGATGTGTTTTTCTCTTCCTCTCTTCTCCTCTCAAGCTATCTAGGGTTTGGAGTGGTGTAATGAAGGCTAAGGAGGTGACAAAATGTATTTATAGTGGAGGAAAAATCGAGAGTTCGCGAACAGAAAATTCGGATTTTTACAGTGGCTACCGGTAGCTGATTTTGGCTACCGGTAGCTCGGACACACGGGACCCTCGACTACCGGTTGGCTACCGGTAGCTGATTTTTACTGGACCATCGGCTACCGGTTGGCTACCGGTAGCTGATTTGTACTGGACCATTGGCTACCGGTAGCTGATTTTGGCTACCGGTAGTCACTACCCAGATTTTTCTACTTCCACTTCCAATGCATTTTGGACCCATTTAGAGGTCAAATTGGAAAATTTCCATTAGATACACTTTTGTAGCTCTAGATGTCTACTATCTACTGTCAAAATTTCAGGTCCTGTGGAATTAAGACTAAAAAGTTATGTCCAAAGTACTAAGAAGTATTCAATACCCATTTTTCCCCAAATTCTCGCTAAAGTGTATTTTAACTCCAGGACACTTCCTAACTTCCAATACATCCATATGATTTATTCTTACATCATTATCTATATATATGAATCACTAAACAAATACTTTACTATATAATTATAAACATGCGGGGGTTTACAATCCATCCCCCTTAAAGAAAGTTTCGTCCTCGAAACTTACCTCAAGTAGCGAATAAATACGGATACTTCTCTCGTATCTCCAGCTCCGGTTCCCAAGTAGCTTCTTCCACTCCATGATGTTGCCATAACACTTTCACCAATTTGATGACTTTATTGCGAAGCACCTTTTCCTTGGCATCGATAATCTTCATCGGTTGTTCTTCATATGTCGCTCCGTCTTGAATTTCTATATCTTCCGAGTCCACGACCGGCGTTGTCTCCGATTGACACTTCCTCAGCATCGACACGTGGAACACGTCGTGTACCCCGGACAACTGAGCCGGTAACTGAAGTTGATACGCCGCTTTGCCCACAACTTTGATCACTTCAAACGGCCCGGTATATCTTGGCGCTAACTTTCCCTTCTTGCCGAATCTAAATACTCCTTTCTTGGGCGACACTTTGAGGAACACGTAGTCTCCCACTTTGAATTCCAAAGGCCTTCTTCTCCTATCCGCATAGCTCTTTTGTCGACTCTGTGCTGTGCGTAATCTCTCCCGAATGAGCTGAATCTTCTCTGTTGTCTCCCGCACAATCTCGTGCCCAAACATACTACTCTCTCCGGCTTCCAACCAACACGTCGGGGATCTACATGGTCTTCCATACAAAGCTTCATACGGTGCCCTCCCGATACTCGCTTGGTAGCTGTTGTTGTACGCAAATTCCACCAATGGTAAGTGATCGCTCCAACTCCCTTTGAAGTCCAACGCGCAAGCCCGTAACATGTCTTCCAAAATCTGTATTACTCTCTCGGATTGGCCATCTGTTTGAGGATGAAAGGCGGTGCTGAAGTGTAACTCTGTCCCCATAGCCCTTTGAAGACTTTGTCAAAATTGCGCTACGAAACGAGAATCACGATCCGACACAATGGATAGCGGAACTCCATGCAATCTCACTATCTCGCGAATATAGAGCTTGCTCAGGGTCTCTAACGTGTCGGTGGTCTTCATACTCAAGAAGTGAGCTGACTTGGTGAGTCGATCTACGATAACCCATACGGCGTTATGCCCTCTTGAAGTCCGTGGAAAACCCGACACGAAGTCCATGGTAATATGATCCCACTTCCACTCCGGGATAGGCAGAGACTGTAATAATCCTCCGGGTCGTTGGTGCTCAATCTTCACTTGCTGACATACGGCACACCTTGAAATGAACTTTGCTACATCCTTCTTCATTCCGCTCCACCAATATTGCCGTTTCATGTCTCTATACATTTTTGTACTCCCTGGATGTATGGAGAACTTGGATCGGTGACACTCACCCAACACTTCTTCTCTCACTTGGTCATCATTTGGCACGCATAGTCTTCCCCGAAACCGTAACTCATCACCATGAATCGACCAACCCTCAACAACTTCATTCCCCTCCAATATCTCCCGAATAGTTTTCAACTCGGGATCTAACCGTTGCAACTCCCCAATCCTTTGTCGGAGAATTGGTTGAGCTACAAGATTAAACAAGCATGGTCGATCATCTTGTCTATCGACCCACAAATCAAACTCCTCCAATGCCTCAATCATCTTTGACTTGATCCGAAATGTGTACACCCAAGTGCAGGCGGTCAAGTTGTAGTAATAATCTGGTTTGAGTCC
Source organism: Ilex aquifolium (assembly GCA_951799425.1). Taxonomy (NCBI): domain Eukaryota; kingdom Viridiplantae; phylum Streptophyta; class Magnoliopsida; order Aquifoliales; family Aquifoliaceae; genus Ilex; species Ilex aquifolium. Next base: position 17,052,156 of record OX637399.1, read on the forward strand.
AGAGTCGAATCCTCAGGGAACTATGGTTGGTGTTCTTTGAAGTAAATAGTGAGAAAGACTTGTAACTGGAAATATTATGATTTTGAAGTTGTGGGAAGTTTTGGATAGAATGTAAAATTCTTTCCAATGGGTATTTTTCTAGACAAAATATAAGATGATTAAATGTAACAAACACTCTTTGGTTCGGGAATCAGAATATGTAGTTGATTATCCGGTGCATTATGTTTATGCTTTATAACTCAATTAACTCCCGTGTCAACGGCAAATTAATCGGAAGATAGGAATGAAGTGCAATAATGGTGGACATTGAAATTTTGTCATGAAGAGTTAGTTAGGGTACTTGCCTTGAATCAATGGATCTTTCCATGTAGGAGTCATCCATTTATCATAGAAAGATCCTTTGATTATACAAAGTACCTTTACTTTGCTAGGTGCATTCAATCACCCAAAAATCAAGTGGAGTATAGAACATTTAAGCATAAAGGTGATACACAAACATAATGTCCGGATTAATCTTTTACATATCTATCATCCCTTCCCAAAGAGTGAATGAGGACTACTCACCCTTCATAACTATGGTAAAGCTAGAATGATGAATAGTACTCATCCCCAAAAGGTGTTACAAAGTAAAATACTCTAAAGTAAAATATCTAAACAAGGAGTCGTTCTTCGACAAAGAACAAGTGAATCACGTTCCACCCTTCACGGCTTTGGTAAAGCTCTAGAAAAGTGGAAGAGTTTCACTCCTCTAAGGGGAAGAAGGAAGCTCCAACAATGGAAGTAAAAGAAAACAATACTTAAATTAAAAGAAAGCAATAAATACTTGGTGTTTAATTCACAACCAAGAGATAAAAATACATAAAAGAAAACAATAACTACTTGGTGTTTAATTCACAACCAAGATATAAAAATACATAAAAGAAAACAATAACTACTTGGTGTTTAATTCACAACCAAGATATAAAAATACATAAAAGAAAATAATAAAAGCTATAAAGAAATGACAATTAGAAGAGGAGGCTCAGCCTTCCATTATATTTATACAAGCAAGTAAATATAAAAACTATAAAGAAATGACAATTAGAAGAAAGAACTCTTACCATAAGAACATAAGCATAAAATCTTCAATACATGAATTGAAATGGAAGCTACAAAAGATGAAAGAAAATTTGCTCTCTAAAAACTCTTCTAAAATCTCTCCTAACTCTTAGTTCCTCTCTTGGTTTTTCCACCAATTCCACCCTCAGATCCCTCCTTGAAATGCAGAAGGAGCAGCCTATTTATAGGCGTAGGAAGGCTGGGCAAGTGGGCAAGTGGGCAAGTGGAGAATGAACGGTGGTGTTGCTGAATGCTGATTTTTCAAATGCTTTTATTACACTTTGTCCTGCTTTTATTACACTTTGTCCTGCTTTTATTACACTTTGTCCTGCTTTTATTACACTTTGTCCTTCATTCTTTGCATTCTCCTGACATTGCTCCCTTGGTCTTGCGTTAATTCGGCATTTGTCCCTCAGATGTACTTCTTTGATGCCTTTGGACTTTCCTTCACTTTAGAACCTAAAATATCATCATTTAAACTCCATCAAAGTATAATTAGTCCAAAAAGAGTGTAACAATATGCTACTTTTGAGTGCTAATCACACCCCCCAACCTAAACATTGCTGGTCTCTAGCAATAAATAACAGCATAACAAAATCACTTTCGTAGATAACACGATTGCATTTAGCATATGCAATAAGCCGTTAAACCCCTAGGTGATTCCTAGTGGACGAGTTTTGTCTCGTGAAGGTTTTCAGTGAAGCTACCTACAAACTCCATTGTGAAAAAAAAATGTGTATATGCATTAGCACCATGATAGTTGAAACTTTTTTTTTTTTTTTTTTTTAGAACATAGAACACTTCTCTGTCATTGGTACGTAATATACGCAAAAATAAACACTTGTTATATTGGTATTTGAAATTCCCTATGTAGTAAGAATGATCATTCTAGCAACAAGAATTGTTATATAACAAACACTCCACTTTACTACCTTCCATGGATAGCTTCGATTTCACAAACCTCTCGTAGAATGCTCTCAGCAAAAATTCACTCCGATTATAGTGACTTGTCTCTCACGGGGCATGTGATCAGAAGGTGGCCAATCGAAAAATCACATGCACAATTAGGAAGGAAGTGAAGTTTACGGAAACAAACTAATCATGTTTGGCATAATCTCATGAAAGAATATTGATGCAATTTAAAGAAATACTATTTACCATACCCCAATTTTGATTAACAACACACACATGTAACAGACTTGAGATCAATTAGGGCTTTTCATAGGTTGTAGCGTGGCCAGAGGTCAGTGGCTAATGAAATGACGTCAGAGGTTTTCAAAAGCTATCTTTTCATTCTGTAATGTAGCACACTTCTTTCTAGCTTTTCGACATTTTGCCCAGAAATGATTTCTTTTTTTTTTTTCTTTTTTTTTCTTTTTTTTTCATTGATTCTCCTTATCATCGAAAAGTAATCTCCACAGTTTTCCCATTTCTTTGCATTTCTGTGTCATATTAATTAATAAGAGTGTGCAAGAAAATTAGATAGCAATGGTGTGTCCAGTATGTTTTCTTGTGGCTTGGTAAATATTTGGGTTTATCAAAGAAGAAATCATACATTGAGGGCTCAAACATGGCTGACTAGGGAAATAATTTTGCAGAAAAAATGGCTAAGGCTCAATATCAAATAAAAGATGGCCTAAAATCCTTTCTCAAGTATGTGAACATGTATGTGTCGTATGAACAGATTTCTTGGGGATATGTCAACAGATTACCTTAGTTGCGTCAATCAAAGCAAATTTAATGAGATTATTCAAAAATAGAGAATGAAAGACCTTACTTGAATAAATGTTAATTATCTCTCAAAAGTATGATAAGGCTCAAAACTTACCATGGTATTCTTTATCATCTCCACTGGTAATGTCAGGTTTTTCATGGAATGTCGGTTATATACCGATTCTATTTTTGAGTCTGGTCATTCTTTACCTTAAGAATAACAAATAGCAATATACATTTGACATTTAAGCATAGAGAAAATACCATTTTTCAAGGAAGTGGTTTTTTTTTTTTTTTTTTTTTTTTTTTTTTTTTTTTTTTTTTAGAAAACAAGAAAAATAAAATTCAAAATTATAAACATACTCATTTATCTATGAAAATTGAAAGAAGACTAGATGCACCAATTAAACTTGAAAAACTATGGCGTCTCAGGATAAGTCCCTACCCACACTACAGGTTGGCATTTTAGGACATTCCTTACTCCGCCCACATACTCATTTATCTATGAGAATTGAAAGAAGATAAAATGCACAAATTGAACTTGGAAATTTATGGCGTCTCAGGATCAAATCCCTACCTACACTGTTAGTTGGTAGTTCGGGACGTTCCTTACTCGGCCCATATTTTTATTTCAACAACCAGACTTTGTACAAAAATATTTTACAAAAGAGTTCAGACCCTTAACCTTCATTCCAAAACACATTTTTCCACAGCTTTGTTTTTATAGTCAAAATCTAATCCGAGTCATCGCTTGGATCTATGTCATTATCAGTGACCCTTCCAACTTCTTGTCGCACATAACTTGTAAGTCCTGGACTGGCATAAGATGGCGTGTTAGGATAATCCTTACTCAGCCCATACACTATCCAGTTTAATCGATCGGTTGCACGACCCGAAATTGGTTCAGAACACTGATTATGTTTTTTCATATGAAATATCCTGCCACAATAGTAACAAGCACCCAGTCGTTTGGAACGACGATGTTTAGCAAAATTGCTTCTGCCACACAATGGTTGTTGTTGTTTCTCTCGGATCTCAATTTTTCTCACATCCCTTGCTTTTCTCATTATCACAGCATGCACATCAGATGGGAAAATGCGTAGAACTCCTAGACTAAACCAAAAAAGTTTAGGATCCATGCTTGCTAAGACTAAAGACATTCTATCTGGTTCTTTAACGTCTGCCAGTCACAAAGACAGTTGAAGCTGCATCCGATGTGATCATGAAATACAGGTACAAATACTAAAAAAAAAACGCGATCCAAAAAAAATAATTTTTTTTTTTTTTTTTTTTTTTTTTCAGATCTAAAACTAAAATTACAAATACGAAACTAGAGAAAATATACCAAAATACAAGCGGAAGGAAGAAGATTTAGGATTAAACAAACAAATTAACGAAGAAGGAATAAACCCAGAATACATAGGATTGAGGAGGATTATTTGGCAAATTATCAGATCTTACTGTAACAGCAATTACAACATAGTCATTGGAGGGCATAGCAAATTCACAAGGAATCTTATAAAGACAAATAGCCATGAGAATCACAAGCTGTAGATATCAAATTTCAAATATATATATAAATGAAATTACAAACAAGCAATACTTACAACACTAGCACTAGTGGGCTAGTGGAGATAAGGTTGTAAGGTACAGATCTGTTCATCTGCCGAAACCTACAAACAAAATACAACAATTACTCAACTCAAGGAATATCTGGGTTTCTCTGGAAACTCCTCATCCTAAGTGTGAGAACACAAAGAGCACCCAGGTACACATACAAACATATAAGACAAATTATTAAACAAAAGACTGGATCGTCGGCGTATATGGTCATGGATTTACAGGGGGTGAGTTGTTTTTACAGAGAACAGAAAGAACGACGACGAAGAAGAAGAGAAGAAAAAGAAAGAGAAGAAGATAAGGGAAAGAAAAAAGGGGGAACACCAACACCGGTAATGGTGGAAGAAAAAGAAAAAGGTGGAAGGCCTAATAAAGGCATTCCTCAGATTTTTTTTTTTTTTTTTTTTTTTTTTAACTTTACTTTCGGCAGTGTCGGCAGGCGCAATAATGGCAGCAGGCGCAATAATGGTGCATAGTAATAAAAATGAGTAGGGTAAGAGAACACCTCGCACTTGAGCTTTGACCCATGCACCGATATCTGAAACTAGGAACAACAAAATTATACAACAAAATAAAGTGACATGCATTAAAAATAACATTTAATAAATAAAAGCAACTGTACTTCACTCACGGTTCCAACAAAGAACCAGACACACACTAAATTTTATACCATTAATTGCACACACCCACATTTTCTAAAATGTAATGAATGAACGGCTGCCTACTTTTGACTTTTTTTTTTTTTTTTTTTTGCCAGTCTTCACGTGGCTGAAGACTCAATTATCATAAAAGTTAAAATAGTTATACTTTGCTCCCCTATATTTCACTTATTATATATATCAACCACAAAACTTAACTATTCCTTATACTTTCCCATCAAAACTCATAATATATATACTTAAACTATTGTCAAAAATTTCAAAAATTTGGGATCTCACAATCTACCCTCCTCAAAAGAATTTCGTCTCCGAAATTCCTTAATTCACCAAAAATCCCAAAATTTGTAGGGGTACAAAGTGTAACACAAGAAAGAAAAAAAATATAAAGTGTTTATTATTCAAAAGAAAGGGGTGTTATTAAATTTTTTTCAATAAAGTTGTAATTATTCTCAATTCACTAAACCGAATGAATATAAAATTTCAGATTTTACACTACTAACCCCTTTATTTTACTTATTATATATTTCAACCTCTCTATTTTACTTATTATATATTCCAACCCCTTTTTTTTTTTTTTTTTTTTTTTATGCATCCTAAAAGGAATCAAAATAAACATTCTTAAGCCAAAAGAGTTTGTACAGAACATAAAAAAAAATAAAATAAAATAAAATAAAATAAAATTTACAGACTCGGACCTTCAGCTTTCATTCCCAACCTCAGTACACTTTTCCACAGAGGTCAATCCGATTCCCCCTCCGTATCTGTGTAAAATGGACAACTAGTAACTCTCCCAACTTCCTCTCTCACAAATCGGTTAAGCACAGTACCGGAATAGCATGGCGTATCAGGGTAATCCTTACTCAGCCCATGTTTTATCCAGTTTAATCGATCGGTTGCGCGACCGGAAATTGGTTCAGAACATTTGTTGTATCTTTTCTCATGAAAGTATCTGCCACACTGTTTACAGGCACCAAGTCGTGTAGCACGACGACGTTTAGAATAACTGCTTCGGCCACAGAGGGGTTTCGCTTGTTTTTCTTTGATTTCAGCCTTCCTTACTAATCTTGCTTTTCTCATGATCATGGTATGTACATCAGATGGAAAAGTACGTAGGACTCCTAGACTAAACCAAAAAAGATTTACATCCATGATTGCTACTCTATGACCCATTATCTGGTTCTTTTACGTCTTCCAGTCACAAAGACGATCAAAACTGACCCACAGATATTATCATTAATACAAGGTACATAATATGAACAGATACAACAATAAAAACAAAAAAAATTTACAGAAAATTTTACGGGTTCAACCTGCGCAGATCAACTACTGTAAACTGCAGATCAACTATTGTAAACTGTAGATCTCACCCCCCAACCTAGACTGAACATTGTCCCCAATGTTTCGAGTTTTTCGGTTTGTAGAGCTTGAATACGCAGTTAACTGTGGAGATCTGTTCAATCGCCGATGACCTATACCAAAAAAAAAACAGAGATTAAGCATCTTTGGGGTGGTCTGGGTTTTCATTGGGACAAAAACCCTTGATCATCAGTGCGGCCCGAAGAAGAACAGCCATAAGTAAATAATACAAACAAATGTAGATCATGAGAAGGAGGATAGGGTCATCGAAAAATGCAGACATGGTACTGTTATGGGTTGGATCGTGGTACAGAAGACCAGATGCAGTGGAGAAGAAGAAGAAAAGAGAAGAAGCAGAAGAAGAAAAAGAAAAGAAAAGAGTAAAGGTGTGGTGAGGAAAAGAAAAAAAAAAAGAAAAAAAAAAAAAGCGATGGGAGCCTTATAAAGGCAGTCCATCGTGTCGGGTGTCTGACTGACCCGACCCTTTTTTGTGTCGGCAAGCGTAATCTCCGGAGTGATATCCGGAGATACTTTCTGGATCCATTAAAAAAATGGTCTCCACATTTTGGACAAAATTCTCCACAAAGGGTTTTAATCTCTGACCATTTACGGTAAAAATGTTACCGTTTGATGGGTTCTCCACTTCCACTGCCCCATGTTCAAATACCTTTTTAACAATGTATGGTCCAGTCCATCTTGATTTCAACTTACCAGGAAATAGGCGAAGTCTCGAATTGAAAAGTAGAACCTTTTGATCAGGTTCAAAAGATTTTCGCACTATGTTCTTGTCATGAAAAGTTTTCATCCTGGTTTTTGCAATCTTAGCATTTTCATATGCTTCATTTCTCAATTCCTCCAATTCATTAATCTGAAGCTTCCGTGACAGTCCAGCCTTGTCTAAGTCAAAATTCATTGCTTTAATAGCCCAGTATGCCCTATGTTCCAATTCCACAGGCAAGTGACATGGCTTTCCATAGACTAATCGATAGGGAGACATGCCCAAAATTGTTTTAAAAGCAGTTCGGTATGCCCAGAGCGCATCAGTTAGTCTTAATGACCAATCTTTGCGATCTGGGTTCACCGTTTTTTCCAAAATTAATTTGATCTCCCGATTAGCTAACTCAGCTTGTCCACTGGTCTGTGGATGATAAGGGGTTGCAATTTTGTGAAAAATCAAGTATTTTTTCATTAAATTCCAGAAGGGACGATTGCAAAAATGAGAACCCCCATCACTTATAATGGATTTTGGAATTCCAAACCGAGATAAAATATTTTCTTTTAAAAACTTGATCACCGTTTGATGATCATTATTTCGGCATGGAATTGCTTCAACCCATTTAGATACATAGTCTACGGCTACTAAAATGTATAGATAGCCAAAGGAGGGGGGAAATGGTCCCATAAAATCGGTACCCCAACAGTCAAAAATTTCGATCACCAAAATTGGGTTTAAGGGCATCATGTTTCTTTTTGAAATGTTTCCCAACCTTTGACATCTATCGCAAGTTACGCAAAAAGCATGGACATCTTGGAAAAGTGTGGGCCAGTAAAATCCACACTGCAAGATTTTTGCAGCGGTTTTTCGAGATGAAAAATGACCACCACATGCTTCTGAATGACAAAATGTTATTACCTGTCTACTTTCCTGAGCGGGGATGCAACGTCTTATGATCTGATCCTTACAGTACTTGAATACGTAGGGATCTTCCCAAAAGAAATTGCGGACCTCCCTCAGAAACTTCTTTTTGTCCATGGGAGTGAAAAATGGAGGAAGTGTTCCGGTAGCAAGGAAATTAGCAATATCAGCGTACCATGGGGTTTCATCAATCCTGAATAGTTGTTCATCGGGGAATTTTTCATTGATTGGCAGTTCATCCTCATGAAATTCATAAGTTAATCTTGACAGATGATCTGCCACCACATTTTCCACACCCTTTTTGTCCTTAATGACTAAATCAAATTCTTGGAGCAAGAGGATCCATCTCAAGAGCCTTGGTTTGGCATCTTTTTTTGTAAGCAAAAATTTCAGTGCTGCATGGTCAGTAAATACAGTAACAGAAGAACCAACAAGATAAGATCGAAATTTTTCCAATGCAAATACTACAGCAAGTAATTCCTTTTCAGTTGTTGAGTAATTCATTTGGGCATCATTTAAAGTTTTACTTGCATAGTAAATCACATGTGGCTTCTTATCTTTTCTTTGTCCCAAAACAGCACCTACATCATAGTCACTAGCATCACACATCAATTCAAAGGGTAGAGTCCAGTCAGGAGGTTGCATTATTGGGGCAGAAATTAACATGCCTTTGAGTTTGTCAAAGGATTTTTGGCACGCTTCATTCCAGTCGAAAATGACGTCCTGACTCAAAAGATGACACATAGGTTTTGCTATGGTGCTGAAGTCTTTTATGAACCTTCTGTAGAATCCTGCATGACCTAAGAATGATCGAACATCCTTCACAACCCTAGGAGCAGGAAGATTCCTTATCAAATCAATTTTTGCTTTATCAACTTTCATGCCTTCAGACGACACAATGTGACCCAAGACAATGCCTTGATTCACCATGAAATGACATTTCTCCCAGTTAAGCACCAGATTTGCCTCTTTGCATCTTATCAAAACTTTTTCTAGGTTAGCTAGACACAAATCAAATGAGTCACCATATACCGAGAAATCATCCATGAAGATTTCCAAAAAATTTTCGACCATGTCACTGAACAAGCTCAGCATACATCTTTGAAATGTTGCAGGAGCGTTACAAAGTCCGAATGGCATCCTTTTGAATGCAAAGGTTCCAAATGGACATGTGAATGTGGTCTTTTCTTGGTCATTCAGAGCTATCTCAATTTGATTGTATCCGGAATACCCATCCAGGAAACAGTAAAATTCATGGCCTGCTATTCTCTCGAGGACTTGGTCAAGGAAGGGAAGAGGAAAATGGTCTTTTCTAGTCACCAGATTGAGTTTTCGATAGTCAATGCACATTCGCCATCCTGTGACGACTCGTGTTGGCACAAGTTCATTTGCATCATTTTTGACTACTGTGACTCCAGATTTCTTTGGTACAACTTGGGTTGGACTAACCCATTTGCTATCGGAGATCGGAAAAATTATCCCTGCATCCAGGAGTTTGAGCACTTCCAGTCTCACAACCTCTTTCATGTGAGGATTCAATCGTCGCTGCATTTGACGAGAGGGTTTTGAGTCCTCTTCAAGGTATATGGCATGATTACAAATTAACGGGCTTATACCTTTCAAATCAGCGATGGTCCACCCAATGGTGCTTTTATGACTTTTAAGAACTTCAATTAATTGAGCTTCTTGCAAGTCTGTGATTTTTGAAGAAATTACCACTGGGTAAGATTTATCCTCACCTAAAAATGCATACTTGAGATCAGATGGGAGCGGTTTCAGTTCAGGCTTTGGTGGCCTGTCACTTGAAGAAAGTGGTTTTGTACCACTTGATGAAATTTCTTCAAATTTAGGAGCCCATGTCCCCACATTGAAGGTAGGACACTCAATGGAGTTTTGTTCCAGAGAGTCAGATGAGTCAGATTTTGACAAAGTTGATTCACTAAGATCCTCACAGAATGAGTCATTCAGATGTGCTTGTATTAATGACTCAATGGAATTTATTTCTCCTACCTCCTCGTACTCTCTTGGGTGTTTTGCAATGTCAAAGACGTTCATTTCGAGAGTCATATCCCCAAAAGTCAATTTCATAATACCATTCCTGCAATTGATTAGTGCATTGGAGGTTGCTAGAAAAGGTCGACCAAGAATGACAGGAATTGGAGTTTCTGAATGAACTTCTGGATGAGTATCTAGAACAATGAAGTCTACAGGGAAGACAAAATTATCCACTTGGACAAGTACATCTTCAACAATACCCCTAGGAATTTTTACAGATCTATCTGCCAATTGAAGTGTGGTGCAAGTGGGTTTCAGTTCACCTAAACCCAATTGCTGGTAGACAGAGAAAGGAAGCAAGTTGACACTAGCTCCAAGGTCTAACAATGCTTGCTCAATTTTGAAATTTCCAATGACACATGACACAGTGGGGCACCCTGGATCTTCGCACTTTGAAGGAATTTTTTGTTGAAGTAGGGCACTGGCTTGTTCTGTGAAGAAGGCTCTTTTTTGAACATTTTGGCTTCTTTTGACTGTGCACAAGTCTTTTAGAAACTTGGCATAAGCTGGAACCTGTTGGATTGCATCCAGAAGTGGGATGTTGATTTTTACTTGCTTGAAAAGCTCGTAAATTTCAGACTGATTGTTTGCTTTCTGTATGCTCTTGAGTCTATGAGGGAAAGGAGCAGGAATAGAACACGATGGTTCTTCTTCCCTTGATGGCTCTGGTTCTTGTTCAATCATGGGATCACAGTCATTTTTTTTTTCAAGTTCTGGCTCACTTAATGGGTTGGCTGGAATTGAGTCTGGTTTTGGGTCTGGAATTAGCATGTTTCTGATGGACTTGTCAATCTTTTTGCCACTTCTCAATGTGGTGACAGTTTTGGCTTGGTCTTGTGGAGTTTCCATAGTTGATGGATTTCCCACCTGAAATTGGCCTTGTGGAGGCTTTGGTTGGGCAGGAAATTTTCCCTTCTCATGTGTGCTCATGGACTGGGTCAGCTTTTGAATGTGGCCTTTGAGATCCTCAAAAGATTGTGTGGTCTGGGCCTTGAAATCAATAAAAGCCTGAGTAGAACTATTGTTATAGCTCATTTGGGTTTGCATGAATTGATTCAATGTATCTTCAAGGTTCCTTTTGTGTGGTGGTTGATATGGAGGATATTGTGGAGGTCCTTGAGGTGGTTGTGGTGGCCCTTGTTGATGAGGATATTGTGGAGGTCCTTGAGGTGGTTGTTGTGGACTTTGTTGCTGATTCATGGGGGTTGGTTGTGTGTTTCTCCAACTGAAATTTGGGTGGTTCCGCCACCCTGGATTGTATGTTTCAGAGTATGGGTTGGAGTAAGGCTTGTTGAAATTGGAAATGGCATTTGTTTGTTCCAACAAAACTTCTTTGAATGCCGGAATGGTCGGGCATTCCCCAGTAGGATGCCCTGTTAGCGCACAAATCCCACATACTTGTTCTGTGGGAGGGACAACATCAACTTGATGGACCTTTTTCATCTCTAAAGCTTCAAGCTTTCGAGACAAAGTGGACATTTTTGCTCTAAGATCATCATCTTCTCTCAAGACATACTTACCCCCTTGGAGAGTAGGTGGTTTGGCTGGTACAGTGGTAGGAGAGGCTGAGTCCCACATTTGAGAACTGTCAGATATGGTATCAAAAAAATTGAATGCCTCCTCCGGACTTTTTCCCATGAACTCTCCTTGAGCCATCATTTCGACAAACTGTCGTAATCTAGAGGGTAAGGAGTCATAGAAAAATCCTACCAATGTCCAATTTTCAAAAGCATGATGTGGACAAGATTGGAGAAGATCTTTGAATCTCTCCCAGCTTTGATAAAAAGTTTCCCCTTCTTTGATCGAAAAATTCATGATTTGTCTTTTGAGTGCATTAGTGCGGTGCAGAGGAAAGAATTTTCTGAAAAATTCATTCTGTAGAGCCTGCCAATTAGGGATTGAAAGAGATTTTAAAGAATGTAACCATTGTTTGGCTTTATCCCTCAAAGAGAAAGAAAATAATTTCATTTTTGTCAATTCAGAATTGTCTTGAAATGTTCCACACACTTCTTCGAAGTCTTTGATATGCAGATACGGATTTTCTGTATCCAATCCCTGAAACACGGGCAATAAATGCACTGTCCCCGGCTTCACAGTGAAGTGGGGTGCATTCTCCGGAAAAACAAAACAAGAGGGGACACTATTCCTTGTGGGATGTAAGTAATCCCGCAATGTTCGAATGTTGGGTACTTCCCCCTCTCTCACATGATCTTCACCCTGCCTATCAATATTTGCCATATTGAAGTTACAAGAATCGGCTTCTGATTTGGGTGAAGGTGGTTCAAGTTGATTTACAGACCCAGAAGATTCAGCAGGCAAATTTTGAAAGAGGCGATTGGTGTCAGTCATAAAACAAAATTATTCACAATAAGGCAAAAATATAAACAAAAAGAGAGGTTTTTTTTTTCACCTTTTTTCTAAAAAGAGCACCTTTTATGATTCCCCGGCAACGGCGCCAAAAACTTGACTTGATCCGAAATGTGTACACCCAAGTGCAGGCGATCAAGTTGTAGTAATAATCTGGTTTGAGTCCAGAGTCGAATCCTCAGGGAACTATGGTTGGTGTTCTTTGAAGTAAATAGTGAGAAAGACTTGTAACTGGAAATATTATGATTTTGAAGTTGTGGGAAGTTTTGGATAGAATGTAAAATTCTTTCCAATGGGTATTTTTCTAGACAAAATATAAGATGATTAAATGTAACAAACACTCTTTGGTTCGGGAATCAGAATATGTAGTTGATTATCCGGTGCATTATGTTTATGCTTTATAACTCAATTAACTCCCGTGTCAACGGCAAATTAATCGGAAGATAGGAATGAAGTGCAATAATGGTGGACATTGAAATTTTGTCATGAAGAGTTAGTTAGGGTACTTGCCTTGAATCAATGGATCTTTCCATGTAGGAGTCATCCATTTATCATAGAAAGATCCGTTGATTATACAAAGTACCTTTACTTTGCTAGGTGCATTCAATCACCCAAAAATCAAGTGGAGTATAGAACATTTAAGCATAAAGGTGATACACAAACATAATGTCCGGATTAATCTTTTACATATCTATCATCCCTTCCCAAAGAGTGAATGAGGACTACTCACCCTTCATAACTATGGTAAAGCTAGAATGATGAATAGTACTCATCCCCAAAAGGTGTTACAAAGTAAAATACTCTAAAGTAAAATATCTAAACAAGGAGTCGTTCTTCGACAAAGAACAAGTGAATCACGTTCCACCCTTCACGGCTTTGGTAAAGCTCTAGAAAAGTGGAAGAGTTTCACTCCTCTAAGGGGAAGAAGGAAGCTCCAACAATGGAAGTAAAAGAAAACAATACTTAAATTAAAAGAAAGCAATAAATACTTGGTGTTTAATTCACAACCAAGAGATAAAAATACATAAAAGAAAACAATAACTACTTGGTGTTTAATTCACAACCAAGATATAAAAATACATAAAAGAAAACAATAACTACTTGGTGTTTAATTCACAACCAAGATATAAAAATACATAAAAGAAAATAATAAAAGCTATAAAGAAATGACAATTAGAAGAGGAGGCTCAGCCTTCCATTATATTTATACAAGCAAGTAAATATAAAAGCTATAAAGAAATGACAATTAGAAGAAAGAACTCTTACCATAAGAACATAAGCATAAAATCTTCAATACATGAATTGAAATGGAAGCTACAAAAGATGAAAGAAAATTTGCTCTCTAAAAACTCTTCTAAAATCTCTCCTAACTCTTAGTTCCTCTCTTGGTTTTTCCACCAATTCCACCCTCAGATCCCTCCTTGAAATGCAGAAGGAGCAGCCTATTTATAGGCGTAGGAAGGCTGGGCAAGTGGGCAAGTGGGCAAGTGGAGAATGAACGGTGGTGTTGCTGAATGCTGATTTTTCAAATGCTTTTATTACACTTTGTCCTGCTTTTATTACACTTTGTCCTGCTTTTATTACACTTTGTCCTTCATTCTTTGCATTCTCCTGACATTGCTCCCTTGGTCTTGCGTTAATTCGGCATTTGTCCCTCAGATGTACTTCTTTGATGCCTTTGGACTTTCCTTCACTTTAGAACCTAAAATATCATCATTTAAACTCCATCAAAGTATAATTAGTCCAAAAAGAGTGTAACAATATGCTACTTTTGAGTGCTAATCAATCTTCCACCGATGAGCCGTAAGAACATTGATTTCACCCCGAGACTTCCTACTCAGTGCATCCGCTACCACATTAGCCTTCCCCGGATGATAGTTGAGTGTGAAATCATAATCTTCTAAGTACTCAATCCACCTCCTTTGCCGAAGATTCAAGTCTTTCTGGGTGAATATGTATTTGAGGCTCTTATGATCCGAATACACTTGGAACTTCTCTCCATACAAGTAACACCTCCACAACTTAAGAGCAAAGACCACAGCGGCCAGCTCCAAGTCGTGAATGGGATAGTTATGCTCATGAGTCTTGAGTTGCCTCGAGCCATAAGCAACTACCTTACCCCCTTGCATTAGAACACATCCCAGGCCTCGTAGCGAAGCATCAGTGTAGACATCGTATCCTTCCCCACTACTCAGTATAATAAGGATAGGCGCCGTTGTCAACTTCTCCTTCAAGGTGCGAAAGACTAGCTCACACGCTTGAGTCCACACAAATTTTTCTCCCTTTCTTGTGAGGCGTGTCATCGGCAGCGCAAGCTTTGAAAACCCCTCCACAAACCTACGATAATAGCCGGCTAACCCCAAGAAACTACGTATCTCGGTCACATTCTTCGGTGGTTCCCATTTCATTACGGCCTCAATCTTTGCGGGATCCACAGTTACCCCTTGCTCGGACACAACATGGCCAAGGAACTTCACTTCCTTCATCCAAAACTCACACTTGCTCATCTTCGCATATAACTTATGTTCTCTCAATGTTTGTAGCACCATGGAGAGATGACGAGCATGTTCCTCCTGAGTCTGTGAGTAAATCAATATGTCATCAATAAACACAATGACAAATTGATCGAGGTAAGGCCGGAAGACTCTGTGCATCAAATCCATAAAGGCTGCTGGGGCATTAGTCAATCCGAACGGCATCACCGTATACTCGAAATGACCATACCGGGTACGGAAAGCAGTCTTAGGAATATCCTCCTCCTTAATTCGCAACTGATGATACCCCGTGCGAAGATCAATCTTGGAGTAATACTTCGAACCCCTCAACTGATCAAATAAGTCGTCAATTCTCGGCAACGGATACTTATTCTTCACGGTAACCCGATTCAACCTTCGGTAATCCGTACACAACCGTAGTGTCTCATCTGTCTTCTTCACAAAGAGGACCGGGGCTCCCCAAGGTGAGGTGCTCAAACGTATAAACCCAATGGCCAATAGATGATCCAACTGCTTCCTTAGCTCCTTCAACTCCAAAGGTGCCATTCGATAAGGGGCAATGGATATGGGTTCAGTTCTTGGATAGAGATCAATCTTGAACTCAATCTCCCTTTGTGGAGGTAACCCAGGTAATTCGTCAGGGAAGACATCCGGAAAATCCGATACTATCAACACCACGTCCGCATGGGATTTATCCCGATCATCTCCCATTAAGCTGGCTAAGAAACTCAACTGGCTCCCCGCCTTCGCTTTCAAGAATCTACTACCCGTAGTAAGAAAGGGATGGGAAGAATTACGATCATTCATGAAAGTAAAGACTACCCCTCCCGGTAATTGGAATGAGATCCGCTTGCGAAAACAATCCATCACCGCACGGAAAGCGGACAACAAATTCATCCCAAATATAACGTCGTACCCTTTCATGTCTAACACAATCAAATCTACAATCAACTCTTGCTCCCCAATGCGAAGCACACATTCTCTACACACCCTAGTTGTATCCAATCGTTCTCCAGTAGGCAAGTCAACATTCAATGCATGTTCTAGCTTCTCAAAACTCAATCCCAAATTCGTAGCATATGCAGTACGTATAAAAGAATGAGTAGCACCGGGATCGAATAAGATTCGGGCCCAAGAATTATAGAGAAGAATGATACCTTCCACAACGGCATTGGAGGCATCCTCCTCCGGTTGGGTTAAGGCAAATAATCTCCCCGGATTGGCATCACCGGGGGCTTGAGCTCTCAATGGTCTCGGTGGTGGAGGGGGCCTATTTGCATTTGATGGCCCGGCTGATTGATTGGTCTTGGGTGGAAGCGACAGGCAGTTGTTTCGGAAGTGCCCTACACCCCCACATGCAAAGCATTGACGAGGGTTAGTGCTTGGTCTAGTCGGAGCATGCCCCTCTCCTCGGACTGTAGGAGATCTCTGCCCCACCGCCTGATCGGGGCGACGGTATGGTAACGCCCTCGGTCCTCCACTGCTACTGGCACCTGAACGAATCGGTCCCCTCTAGCATAACTCTGCCTCCTCTGAGAGTCATCAAGGTCCCTCTCCACCAATGCTGCTCTGTCAACCAAATCCCTGTACTCCCGGATTCTAAGGGCCACAAGTTTCTCTCTGATAGTTGGTCTCAAACCCTGCTCGAAACGCTTGGCCCTCCTCTCCTCGGTAGATATGAACTCTGAAGCATAACGGGACAGCTCATCGAACTTCCTCTCATACTCCGCAACGGTCGTACTGCCCTGTCGTAAAGCTAGAAAGTCTGCATGCATTTTATCTCTGACCGACTCGGGGAAATACTTGTCGTTGAAGTTTTGCTCAAATTCCTCCCAAGTGAGTGTATCGGTGTCCCTCCTCTTCTTCACAGACTCCCACCAGTAATCAGCCTCCCCTTCCAATAAATAGGTAGCCAAGCCAACCCGAAGGTCCTCGGCGATCCCCATACCATCACAGATTTTCCTCACTCGGCGGACCCATCGATCCGCATCTAAGGGATTTGAGCTCCCTTGGAAAGTGGGTGGATGTTGTCGTAGAAATTCCCGAAGGGCCACCATCTTCCGGTTCTCGTCCCCATTTCCCGGCACTTGCACTAAAGGACGAACCCCACCGTTGTGGTGGTTGTTCCCACCTTGTTGTTGCACTAAGGTGGTGAGTTCCCTTAGACATTGGTAAATCCCCTGCATGGCGTCGGGAGGTGGTGGAGGTGGTGGATTTGCTTGACCTCCACGACCACGACCACGACCACATCCTCTTCCTCCTTCCATCCTGCACATCAATTCACAATTTAGTTTAATTGATGTACAAGAGAACCTAACTATAGCTTTAGATTAAGGCATAAGACTAGTGAAAATTTAACTAATAAGTATTTTCACCCTAGTCCTAACTCCCTAGTGGAAATCCATACCTACAGCTCCCATGTAAGACCTAAAGCCTAGGCTCTGATACCAAATCTGTAACACCCCAAAACACACTCTGGACGGCATTACATTCTAAAACATTCACATCATGAGAGCACTAAAATAATCCATCCATAAATAAGACTTCATAAAGTCATCCATAAAATTTACAGCATTAACCCAAAAGAATAGGCCCATTTTGGCCTTTACATTCCAAAATCAACTAATGTAGCACAGCGGAAATAACAAAAGAAAACTAGGCTTTACAATGTTCAAAAGGAATATCCTAGTCTAGAACAAAAGAAAGTGTCGCTCTAGGCGTCCACCTCGGGATCCACACTCCCGTCCAATGGAGTCTCCCAAGTAGCGGGCTCCTCGACCCCTACGTCATCCTCTTGTAGAAAATCTGAAAAATGTTAGCGGTAGGGGGTGAGCACAAAGCTCTGTAGAACAATTCTCTCAAACCCATACAAGGTTTAGAAAACATATAAAACAGGTCGGTCTCATTTCACAAATATCATACATAAAGATTTTGAATGAAAATAGTGACATTTTAAAAGAGATCTCAAGTTTAAACAGTAGCAATAATCCATTAAAAGAATAGAGTGAGTTTAGCATCGATAAACACAATTCCAATTTAAGCTATTTAAGAAGGACTTCTCCCCATGCATTGTCCCATACCAATGCATCGGCAAGAACGACCCAACTCCTGATTTCATGTATTTTTGGTTCATCCCCGTACCATGTATGTTGATTGCTTCCCGTGAATCTACTCAACGATCATACCTAGTCCACCAATTCCAACCAACAATCACAAATCTCTTTAGGAAGGGCGTATACCGTCTCCTACGGCATTGACGAAATCCTCCCAAGGTGTCTAGTATACTAACCCTTTTCCTCGATATATATATGTGAACGATAGCGATCGCGGTCACAACAACGATCCACTACGAGCATTAGGCAACCATCTCACCCCCACTGGGATAGACTAACCTCTAACACTCTACGACATCTCTCGAAGGTAATCCAAGTCCATCACAACAACCATACAATGAGGAAACCAAGAATATTCACAATTCACAACAATTTCCCAAATATAGTAAAAATCCCCAATTTTTCACATTTGTCATATAATCGAACAATCCAAGAAAATATGCAAGAGATCGTAATCTATATCATTTTGTTATACAATATTCAACACTAAAGTTTTGAAATCAAAGACAAAGAATAAATTAGGAGAAAATCCCATTTTCTTCAAAACTCGGGTTGGATTGTGAAAAAGAATGGTTCCGTGGTTACCCAACCACCAAAATGTTTGAAACATGCCCTTTATTGCAAAAATATCAAGAATCAAGTACTACATATCATATATATGAGAAGACAAGTGAGAGACATACATAAATATACAACCCTAGCCTCAATGTGTGAGAAATGAGAGAAAAACCCCTACCTCTTAGTTGTAGCTTTAAATACAAGACCCAACCTTCAAAACTTTTTTATTCTCCTTCCTTTTCCTCTTAATTTCCTCCTCCTAGGGTTTCAAGAGATTTGGGTGAGATTGGGTGAAGAAGGGAAGAAAAGGAAATAGGTATAGAAGTGGAATCTTGAGGAATTGAGGGTTTTGATCTTCACAAATGATGTAAATCTCTCTCTTGGATGTGTTTTTCTCTTCCTCTCTTCTCCTCTCAAGCTATCTAGGGTTTGGAGTGGTGTAATGAAGACTAAGGAGGTGACAAAATGTATTTATAGTGGAGGAAAAATCAAGGGTTCGCAAACAGAAAATTCGGATTTTTACAGTGGCTACCGGTAGCTGATTTTGGCTACCGGTAGCTCGGACACACGGGACCCTCGACTTCCGGTTGGCTACCGGTAGCTGATTTTTACTGGACCATCGGCTACCGGTTGGCTACCGGTAGCTGATTTGTACTGGACCATTGGCTACAGGTAGCTGATTTTGGCTACCGGTAGTCACTACCCAGATTTTTCTACTTTCACTTCCAATGCATTTTTGACCCATTTAGAGGTCGACTTGGAAAATTTCCATTAGATACACTTTTGTAGCTCTAGATGTCTACTATCTACTGTCAAAATTTCAGGTCCTTTGGAATTAAGACTAAAAAGTTATGTCCAAAGTACTAAGAAGTATTCAATACCCATTTTTCCCCAAATTCTCGCTAAAGTGTATTTTAACTCCAGGACACTTCCTAACTTCCAATACATCCATATGATTTATTCTTACATCATTATCTATATATATGAATCACTAAACAAATACTTTACTATATAATTATAAACATGCGGGGGTTTACATGTTCTTCCATCCATTTCTCTTGTAACCTCTTGTAAGGATATTGTAAGCTTCCTTTACTGTCTTTAATGCCATTCCTTTCAAGTACATTGCAACTTTAGTTACATGTTCTAGCTTTCACCATTGTTGTATGAGTCTTTCCACTTCAAGTTTTTCTTAAAATGGGTATTGAATGTTTTTCTTCATAGTTTTAGATTTATTGCTTCAAGTTAAGTTTCATGCTTTAATCTCCATTTCCTTTATATGTCTATTTACATTATGCTTGTCTTTCATTTATGCATAAGTAGCTAGCTTTCAAGTTGGTTAGTCCAAGGGTGAATTCCATTTGGGGATTCCATTCCAACTCTCTTTCATTCCTTCTCTCGGTGTATGTTGGCTCGGTTTGATTGGGTTGAGGGTGGATAAATTGGTGAGTCTTTGATATTCTGTAGGCCTAGTCACGGTTTATGCTTGGATACTCACCATTTTATCCCTAGCTTCCCATGAATCAATCTTGCTTCTAGGCACCATTGGAGGAAGGCTTTGAGTTGGCTTGATATTCCCATTGGAATGAACCTCTTGGATTAGCCAACACTTGCTTTCTTGCATTTTCATTTTGAACAAAACTCAACAAAACACAAATACAAGATTTTACACTTTCTTTTCTCTTTTTGCAAAATCACTTTCACAAAACTCCCTTTCCTTCCCTGAAGAGACGACCTTGGAATACTTTTCCAAGTAAAACACCGACAACCAAAGACTCCTTACGATTGGGGAGCACTTTTGTTCACACGCATTCCATTCCACATTTCATTCCATACATTTTGTTCATTCCACATTTCCATTCACATTTGTTGTTGCTCCTATATCTCTTGCATTATCCGGAGGGAGAGTGACACTCCCCCATCACTATAAGCCACATACACACATTGAGGGTGAGGGTGATGTTACGAGGTTAGGATACAACACCGCATTTCCAACCAATCATTTTGGCGCCGTTGCCGGGGAAGGTTAAGCGTTGAGTTCAAGAGGTGATTTTGGGACGGCATAAGGTAAGTCTTGTGATTTTCATCACGGGCCAAGGTATGTCGTCTAACTTGTAAATATTTTATTTTAGTTTGTGTTTTGTAATATTTTCTAATTATTATGGAAATGTATATAATGCCCAAAATTTGCAAAATGTGTGTAAGATTTGTGATGAGTATGGGCATTTTACTAGTGAGTGCCCAAGAATGGCCTCTTATTTTGAAAACGTTTGCAAGATTTGTGGTGAATATGGACACATCACTAGTGAGTGCCCTATAAATGCCCCTTATTTTGGAAACGTTTGCGAAATTTGTGGTGAAAATGGACACCTCACTAGTGAATGCCCAATAAATTATCCGGTTCAACACTTTGAATGCGAAGGTTCAAATTCAAATTTGGCCTCCGAAATTTTTTACCCTAACCATTATGTTACACCGAGTTATTCGAGTTATGGTTGGGAGAATGAACCTCATGATTGGTCATCCGATCTCACACCACCAAATGAATCTCCCCATTATCCAACATATGAGGACTCAACTGAACAAGCATTGGAAAATACTTTTTATGAGTTTATGCAATCCCAAATGGAATGCAATGCCCAAATGGAATGCATTGCCCAACAACTTAATGCATTGACTAATGCTACAATTGTTATGCATGAAGAACAACACCTTGAGCATAGTCAATGTATTGAGGATGACCCCCCCAATGAAATGCATATGGATGTTGAATCTCCCACCACTATAGATTGTGAAACATTTGATGAAGTTATTATCTTGCATGAGGCTAATGAGCCCAAGGACATTTTGCCATCTATGAGTGGTGTTGAGATTCACATTTCTCAACTTGGGGAGGGCATTGCAATGGAGTTAAGTGTTGAGACTCTTAAAGAAAAATTGAATACTCCACCTTTTGTATTGCATAAACTTGCCTATATCTTGGTGTGGTTGAGATTTTTGACTCCTTTTCCTTTATATTGTTGGATAGATGGTTTAAGAAGGGCATTTATACAACAAAAAAATTTTAAAATCAAAAAAATTAATGGGCGTAAGGTCATATCCGAATTGAAGCCGGATTGACAAGAGCCCTCTTTGTTTGTTTTAATGTACATAGTAAGTAGCCTTCTTTGTTTTTACTTTCATGTATACATGTGTGATCCAAGTTTTTGGTAGATTAGATGCAATAAAAAGGGTGTATTTTATTTTCCACTTACTCCCATTTTTCTCATTGCATGATTTCTTGTGCATTGAGGACAATGCATAGTTTAAGTTGGGGGGTGAGGTGCACCATTTACATGTTCCACCACTTTTTATAGAATAATGGGAAATGTGAAAATTTTGAAATTTTTGAACAATTTTTGGTAAAATAGGGTTCAAATGGTGTTTATCATGATGCTTGAGTTGTTGGAAATGAGGTGGAGTGTTGATTTTGATTAAAAGATGGAGGAACCAAAAATTTTGCAAAACAAGGAAATAACTACTGGTAGCCTACCGGTAGTTATTGGCTACTGGTCTGTCACCTACCGCATGACTACCGGTAGTCGCTGGCCACTGGACCAGTTGCTACCGCAGTTCTACCGGTAGTCGATGGCTACTGGAGTCATGACTACCGGTAGTAACACCCGACCTACCGGTAGTCAGTGCTGAAACTTGCCCATTTCTGCAACTCAAGCCCTACAATTTTGGGGATCCCACCATTGATCCTCCCATTTGTCCCTAACACCAAAAATATCCAATATTGAACTATATTCCCCTATCCTAATTGTTGTGGGATGTGTGATTGCTTGATCTTCATTTTTTAACTTTGAATACATGAGCACATTATAGAAGTTTATCCTATGTTTGAGTATCACATATGTGTTTTCTTTCAAACTCAACCATTGTGCACCTTGAATGTGTAATTTGGACAATTTACGGATTGAGTTCACATTTGAGTGCTTGACATGAATAGTGGAGATGAGTAAGAACCTATGTGAGCTTTAATGCCAATCCTTGTTTGGAGGGAACTTACATTTACTCAAGGAACAATTCTTAATTTTCAAATTTGTTCAATAGTCTCATTATGCTTGTTTCGGTTAGGTGCATTTGGGTAGTTGATTGACTTTGTCTTGATTGTACAATGCTCCCATATGCTTATCTAGAGATGATCTTAGGCCATTTTTGAATGCTTTGAGCCTAAGCCTTTTTCTTGTGAAATTTATCCCTAGTGCCATGATTGAGCCTTAATTGAATTCATTTCTATGCCACACATTGAACCAAGCCAAAGAAAATAAGAAATACCTACCTTACCTTGGTTGTTCCTAAAACAAAAATGAGTGATTGCAAAAGAAGGAAGTATAGTGTGGAAACTCAAGCAAAAAGGGGTGAATGATGTTGGAACGCATAGAGTTCAATGAAAGAAAAAAAAAATGATAATCCAAGAAAAGGAAGAAAAGGGGTGAGAAGAAGAAAAGAAAGAGAAAAAGAAAAGGGAAAAATGTAAAGGAAAAGAAAGAAAAGAAACAAAGGATGTGGTGATGGTGTGAAAATCAAAATCCCATAAAAGGGAAGTGTTTTTCTAAGATTAATGTCTCTCACTCGGAACAACCCTCTTTGTTATCCTATATCCTTCGTTTCCCTTACCACAACATCACCCCAAGGCCCCATTATAACCCATGAAAGTCCTAAAAGATCTAGAGAAGCATGGGGGATGCATACTTTTAAAGAAAAAGAGAAGTTAATTTTACTATCTAATGCCCTAGCATTCCTTTCATGAGATTATGCCAAGGTTGTTTCATTTGTATACATGTGCTTCATTTTTGGATTATATGTGAGCATTTTGGTTTGTGAATAAGATTCTATCTCACATATACACATGGAGTGCATGCTAGGATAATCATTGAGTTATTCATTTTTGAGAGAAACCCTTGGTGAGTTTTTGCATCAAAGCTTAATTTGGATAGCCACGTGAATGTGAATTCCGTTGTGTAAATGCTTAAATTACATGTTCAGTTCACACGCACACGAGTTTTGAAAGGAAATGTATAGGTGAATACTCTAGAATAGCATTTAAAGCTATAATGTGTTGCATGTGTTTTTAGTTAGGATGTTTTGAACATAGTTTTTTTATTGAAATCCCATCGCTAGTTAAGATAGGGGAATATACTTTAAATATTGGATGTTAGCAAGAAGTTTGTAGGTACCTTCACTGGAAACCTTCACGAGACAAAACTCGTCCACTAGGGATCACCTAGGGGTTTAAAGGCTTGTTGCATGTGCTAAATGCAATTGCGGAATTAGTATAGGTTTATTTTTGTTTGCTTGCTTTTACATTTTGTTTGCTAGGGACTAGCAAAGCTTAAGTTGGGGGGTGTGATGAGCACATAATATTGCATATTTGAAGGGCTCATTACATGCATTTTAACTCAACTTTTGCATTTAAGTACTTAGAGTTAGCCGAAATTATGAATAATGTTGATATTTTGATGTTGCAAGTTTTTATTGCTTAAATCATGTATTTTATAACCTTGCAACTATGATGGATGTGTGGTGAAGGCATAGACACAATACATGAAGAATTGGAGGCTTAAAAGTGAAGAAATCAATAAGGCATTGGTGCTTGGGAACAAGGGCATCAGCAGCCACATCATTTGGAAGCACTGCCTTGGTTTTCCTCCATTTTGGCCATGATCTACTCAGAATAAGGAAAATTTCATAACATGAAAGTTTTAGATCTGGATGTCTTCTATATTGTGTCCAAATTTCAGCCCAATCCAACGGTTGGATCAAAAGTTATGCCGATTCTACCAAAACTGGTCCAGCGAAGCCAGATACCGCATTACTACCGGTAGCCGATTGCTTTTGGAGTTGCTGCTACCGCCGAGCTACCGGTAGCTGATTGCCCAGAAGTGCCCAGAACGACTTCTTTCTTGCTCCACTTGCTTGGGGGTCCCACCTACACTTCTCCCACGCCTAGCCTGACATTTTATCCCTACAATCATGCCTCCCTTACACAAATGGAAGACTTTGGAGGCTTGGCATTGAAGGAAGAGGAGAAAGAAGTGGGCTGCCATATGGGGTTGCAGGCTAGCCTGTCAAGACCCATCAACTCAGCCCCCTCTTGATGAGAGGTCTGCACACAGCTAAGGGGGAGCCTCATGCACGAAATTGGAAGTCTCCCACACACCATTATATTCAGCATTACACATTGTATGGGAGTTGGCTACCTAAGCTTAGAGTAGTTTTAGTGAGGAAGAAGATGAATAGTAAAGTTGTGATTTTTACATGTTCTTCCATCCATTTCTCTTGTAAGGATATTGTAAGCTTCCTTTACTGTCTTTAATGCCATTCCTTTCAAGTACATTGCAACTTTAGTTACATGTTCTAGCTTTCACCATTGTTGTATGAGTCTTTCCACTTCAAGCTTTTCTTAAAATGGGTATTGAATGTTTTTTTTCATAGTTTTAGATTTATTGCTTCAAGTTAAGTTTCATGCTTTAATCTCCATTTCCTTTATATGTCTATTTACATTATGCTTGTCTTTCATTTATGCATAAGTAGCTAGCTTTCAAGTTGATTAGTCCAAGGGTGAATTCCATTTGGGGATTCCATTCCAACTCTCTTTCATTCCTTCTCTCGGTGTATGTTGGCTCGGTTTGATTGGGTTGATGGTGGATAAATTGGTAAGTCTTTGATATTCCGTAGGCCAAGTCACGGTTTATGCTTGGATACTCACCATTTTATCCCTAGCTTCCCATGAATCAATCGTGCTTCTAGGCACCATTGGAGGAAGGCTTTGAGTTGGCTTGATATTCCCATTGGAATGAACCTCTTGGATTAGCCAACACTTGCTTTCTTGCATTTTCATTTTGAACAAAACTCAACAAAACACAAATACAAGATTTTACACTTTCTTTTCTCTTTTTGCAAAATCACTTTCACAAAACTCCCTTTCCTTCCCTGAGGAGACGACCTTGGAATACTTTTCCAAGTAAAACACCGACAACCAGAGACTCCTTACGATTGGGGAGCACTTTTGTTCACACGCATTCCATTCCACATTTCATTCCATACATTTTGTTCATTCCACATTTCCATTCACATTTGTTGTTGCTCCTATATCTCTTGCATTATCCGGAGGGAGAGTGACACTCCCCCATCACTATAAGCCACATACACACATTGAGGGTGAGGGTGATGTTACGAGGTTAGGATACAACACCGCATTTCCAACCAATCACCTACCACCAAGGGTTTCACCACCTACTGGCAAGGATTTGGTAAACTCTTTCTAAAGCAACTTCGCGTTACATACCCCATCTATATGTACCCATAGCACTGACGAATGTCGTCTATCTGTATAAACCCATAATTTCTTAGTATACACCCCTCAAACTGAAATTTGATAAATGATATAATATCAAATTTCCCTTTTTTTCCATACCATTCATGTAAATCAACTAATTCTCGCACGTAACCAACAACAGTCAAACCCCATTTTCCAAAACAGTGTAATTTATTGATTCCAACACTGAAATCCAATTCCAAATAGAGTAGTCCAATTCTTACGAGGATTACCTTACATCTCACTTCTTTAGTCTGAACCGAAAGTAGTAGCACCATGACACAAAGTAGTAAATCACTTTCATACTTAGCCCCAAACATCTTCCTTTGTGCTATAGACTTAGAATCTTTTTTTTACTCATAATGGTATTGTTCAAAATATATTTATTCCTAAATTTTTACACAAACTGATCACCTGCTTCCTATATTGGCACAAGAACTACATTGTCTGAAATGGAATAGTCAATAGTTATTTGATGAGCACATAATATTGCATTTATCAAGGCCTCATTACATGCATTTTAACTCAACTTTTGCATTTAAGTACTTCGGGTTAGCCGATTTATGAATAATGTTGAATCATTGATGTTGCATGTTTTTATAGCTTAAAACATGGATTTTAGGACCTTGCAACTTGTATGAATGTGTGGTGAAGGCATAGACACAATACATGAAGAATTGGAGGCTTAAAAGTGAAGAAATCAATAAGGCATTGGTGCTTGGGAACAAGGGCATCAGCAGCCACATCATTTGGAAGCACGGCCTTGGTTTTCCTCCATTTTGGCCATGATCTACTCATAATCAGGAAAAGTTCAAAACATGAAAGTTGTAGATCTGGATGTCTTCTATATTGTGTCCAAATTTCAGCCCAATCCAACGGTTGGATCAAAAGTTATGCCGATTCTACCAAAACTGGTCCAGCGAAGCCAGATACCGCATTACTACCGGTAGCCGATTGCTTCTGGAGTTGCTGCTACCGCCGAGCTACCGGTAGCTGATTGCCCAGAAGTGCCCAGAACGACTTCTTTCTTGCTCCACTTGCTTGGGGGTCCCACCTACACTTCTCCCACGCCTAGCCTGACATTTTATCCCTACAACCATGCCTCCCTTACACAAATGGAAGACTTTGGAGGCTTGGCATTGAATGAAGAGGAGAGAGAAGTGGGCTGCCATAGGGGGTTGCAGGCTAGCCTGTCAAGACCCATCCATTCAGCCGTCTCTTGATGGGAGCTCGTCCACACAGCTAGGGGAGAGCCTCATGCACGAAATTGGAAGTCTCCCACACACCATTATATTCAGCATTACACATTGGATGGGGAGTTGGCTACCTAAGCTTAGGATTAGTTTTTTGGAGCTCCAAGGAGGAAGATGATGAATAGTGATGTTTTTGCATTTTCTTCTCCATTCAAGTTGTAGAAATCTTTTTTAATCTCTTGTAAGGATCTTCTAAGTTTAATTTATTGTCTTTAATCCCATTCCTTTCAAGTACATTGCAACTTTAGTTACATGTTCTAGCTTTCACCATTGTTGTATGAGTCTTTCCACTTCAAGCTTTTCTTAAAATGGGTATTGAATGTTTTTCTTCATAGTTTTAGATTTATTGCTTCAAGTTAAGTTTCATGCTTTAATCTCCATTTCCTTTATATGTCTATTTACATTATGCTTGTCTTTCATTTATGCATAAGTAGCTAGCTTTTAAGTTGGTTAGTCCAAGGGTGAATTCCATTTGGAGATTCCATTCCAACTCTCTTTCATTCCTTCTCTCGGTGTATGTTGGCTCGGTTTGATTGGGTTGAGGTTGGATAAATTGGTGAGTCTTTGATATTCCGTAGGCCTAGTCACGGGTTATGCTTGGATACTCACCATTTTATCCCTAGCTTCCCATGAATCAATCGTACTTCTAGGCACCATTGGAGGAAGGCTTTGAGTTGGCTTGATATTCCCATTGGAATGAACCTCTTGGATTAGCCAACACTTGCTTTGTGAAACCCGAGAAAATTTAAACCTTTGTGAAAAAGGGCAAAATGGTAAATTGCCACTACGGTACAGGTTGTAAACCTGAATTTTTCTAGAACTCGAATGACGAAACGGACCTCACCGTTGGATTCGTCTCGCGAAAACTAGTTACCCTGTAAAATTTCATAGAATTCCGAGATAGTCGGATTTTTTCGCGTTTTACGAGACGAACGGGCCTCGGGTGACCCCGTACACGAAATTTTTATAAAAATTCCAAGTTTGGGGAAATATTAGAGACAAGTTAAAATAAAAATATTTTGAACTTAAACTGGGACAAAATTTAATCGTTTCGGGGTTAAAACGGACCCGGAAAAGAGAGGCCGTGTGGCGCGTTGTGGGCCAAGTGTCCCAAGGGTATATAAAGGGGGGAAAATCAGATTTTTCCCCCATTCTTCTTGCCGTTCAGCCGATAGAAAAGAGGAGAGGGAGAGAGCTTGAAATCTTCACTTCTCTCTACGATCTAGAAGGCTACGAAGCTCGGATCCATTCGGGCCAAGAATTAAAGTCGCTCTACTCATCAAGGGCTACGCGGCTATACCAAAAAGCGCAAGTTTTACCGAAGATCAAGGTACGGGATTTTCGGGAAGTGAGGGTTTTTGCTTGAATCGGGTCTTGGAACTTCCCTTGGTCGTTCCTCACGCTTCAAGAGGTAGGGTTCCCTCCTACTAAGGTTTATTCCAAGCCTAGGATGTTTTTATGAAATGGGTAGGATGATAGATTGTGTATCTCTTGCCTATTGTTGGTAATGTGTTAAAATGGGTATTGAAATGGGTAAAGATCAATTCTAATTGGATTCGTAAATTAGAAATTTTTAAATGAAATTTCTAGAATTGGGTATATGAAATTAATCCAATGAAATTCTTGGATTATATGAATTATGGGCATGCTATGTGCTTATATTATGCCATGAGAATTAAAGTGTGTTATTACTTGAGTTTGTGATGACATGCTTGGGTGTTATTCAAGATAAAATGTTGATATATGTATACATGTTATAATATGTTGACATTGTAGAGGATTATGGAAAATTATATGCTTATGATATGATTTTGCCATGAAGTGTATGAAATGTCTTGTAAATGTTCATATGTTGCTCATACCATGATGAACATTTTATTTTGTTGCAATGGGACATCACATTGCATATGCACGGGAACATCGCATGTAGTGGGTGTGTGTGCATGGTGTTGTCTTCACCAAGTTTGGTGGATGACAAGTGGGCTCGGGTGTTATGGGTCGATGACCTAGTCGAGTCTCACGGTTTGCATGGTGGTTAGGGTTGGGGTAGCAAGAAGGGCTAGACTATCCCTCGGGTGAGAGACCCGGTGATCGGAGACGCACTCCGTTGGTATAGAGCCCATAAAGTGTGTCGGTGTACGCGGAACCGTTGGTGGAAGTCCATAAATTCCGTGTCGGTTGGGTGCCGTTGGTGTAAGTCCATAAATATCCACCCCTATAAAGACCCTAGAATGAAATGTCATTTGATGTGCAACATAAATGACGGATTGGTACACATTGGCGTTTGCATGTGTAGAGGAGCCGGGGAGGGCTCGGGTGATATGCATGAGTGAGTCTCACCTCATTACATGGCATGACATTGTGAAATTCCAACATTGAATACATTTTATTGCTTGGAATGTTATGAATTGTTATTTTGTGGCATGTGAACATTTCATATGCATATAGGTTGGGGAGTAGCCTCATTAGGAGATACCCTATTGAGCGTGGCTCACCCTTTGTGGGAAAAACATTTCAGGTGCGGGGTACACACCGGCGGACGGCTCCCATTACGAGCCCCAAAGTTGAAGAAAGCCGACTTGTGGCTTTTTATGGTTATTTTGTAAAGCTTTTGTCAAAATTCCATTTTGATATGTAAATATATGGAATTAATTGTAATGGAACTTGTATAAAACATGTTTTATATGGAAATCCTCATTATGCATGGGTTGGGTGAGTTTGGAATGTATTAGAGTGGATTGGAAGTGAAAAACAAAGGAAAAAGGCAAAAATTGGCAAAACCGTACCGGTACGCGTACCGGTACGGAGACAGACAGAAGGTGGAGCGTACCGGTACGCGTACCGGTACGCCGATGTCCAGTGGGTACAGCGTACCGGTACGCGTACCGGTACGCCCGCCAAATTTTTCCGAAATTTTATTTTTTTTTTGTTTTGTTTGCCAAACTCTGGGGCTATTGTTTCCTTCCCTTAAAGGATATAAATGGACAAAAATGGGATGCCAATGTGGTATACTGGATCTCGGATGGATTAACCAACCAAAAGAAGTTGGACTTGTAATTCTTTTATATATAATTATAAATCCCGGTAAAGGGAATGTTGTGACGTGGTGTCGGGTTAAGCGACATTCACGGGTGTTTCCGCGGATTGACGGGTTGTCGTCGGTTAATAAAGGACCCCCGGACTTTGGGGCGTCACATGCTTTCTTGCATTTTCATTTTGAACAAAACTCAACAAAACACAAATACAAGATTTTACACTTTCTTTTCTCTTTTTGCAAAATCACTTTCACAAAACTCCCTTTCCTTCCCTGAGGAGACGACCTTGGAATACTTTTCCAAGTAAAACACCGACAACAAGAGACTCCTTACGATTGGGGAGCACTTTTGTTCACACGCATTCCATTCCACATTTCATTCCATACATTTTGTTCATTCCACATTTCCATTCACATTTGTTGTTGCTCCTATATCTCTTGCATTATCCGGAGGGAGAGTGACACTCCCCCATCACTATAAGCCACATACACACATTGAGGGTGAGGGTGATGTTACGAGGTTAGGATACAACACCGCATTTCCAACCAATCATTATTATGTAACCCCTCACTAAATTTGATCTTCCTCTTCCAATACGAGGAATATGTAGACCACAATACATTAAACCCCTTACAAGCAGTACCACATAACTCAACATAATGCATTAGTTGCCTATACCTCCTTTTGCATAACAACGAGTCGTATTTGTTATGTCTTCATTCATGCCATATCTTCAAATATTCTCTAAGTAATATCTCATAGATTCAACTAACCATCACCCTCAATTGATGTTACTTGTCATATTCCTCAACCATTCCTTTTGAACATAAAATAACTCATTCTTATCCAATCCTTTCAGTTGTAAATGCCATAATTCAAAATGCTAAACAAAAATAAAAGTCAATACGGAAAGATACACATATTTATATAATGTGAACATCTTCATACTTAACGCACCCTGACTGACTCCCAACACCCTACCTTGTCCACTATTGAACTAGACTAACGTATCTTAAGGATCTAGTAAACTTAAGCTCTGATACCAAAATTGTAACACCCCCGCCCAAGGTAGGTACATTACGACCAATCCTAGTAGAGTGGACCGCTCACTTTAGCATATCTTGTATCTTGTTCTAGTATATACTTGATGATTCAATTAACGAACAGTAACCAAGTGCAACAAAATGTAATTAAGTTCCCCAACATATCAACATAGTACACATACAAATCATGCTTGATAAACCCCGTCTTTCAAAAACTTAAACCTTCAATTATTACAAGACTTAAGACTAACAAAAGATGCAACAAGACTTAGTAGCCCGTTTCTCTCTTCACAATCTGGACACACCAGTGGACGTCCCTTCCTCCTTATCTCTACCTAAAACAAAAACTACTAGGGGTGAGCTCATGCGCTCAGTGATTGTACACAACACAAGTAACAACGTTTAAACAATATTATACTAACTCAAAATAAAGGAAATGAAACCATCACAAATGTTGTCACCCTTGTTTGTAACAACATATAGGAAAATTATCGCTTGCCACTAAGGCTATAATGAGTCTTTCATTATGGTCATCTGACAAATAATGAGTTCGCCTTTAGGACCATCTCACGAATAACGAGTTCGTCGTGATGGCCATCTCACATATAACGAGTCCACCCTTATGGCCATATCACATATAATGAGTCTGTCCTTATGCCCATCTCACATTTAAGAAGTCTGCCCTTATGGCGATCTCACTTTTGCCACTAAGGCTATATTTTGCATTTAATGCTAACAATATTTCCACCATACATTCCAAAGTTATGAATGGGGTGATGAAGCTTTCTTTTGATAACATGAAAGTTGAAATGAATATTTTTAACATTGAAAAACAATTAGGTGATGGTGATGGGAGTGGAATCTATGAAGTTGACCTGATTGATTCTATTATGGAAGAACATTTTGATGCATCAAAATCAGGAAGTGGTGAGAATCTTAAGTCTGTATACTTTGATAGTGTTCTAAATTCTTTGTAGGGGCTAACAGTGGATGGATGGAGAATGGAGTATGAGAGAGTGCTATCACCAAGTAAGGACAAGTTATTGGTGAAAAGTGGAAGGGGACCAGTTTAGAATTGAAGCTGGATTGATTCACCACATGTATTTGTGTACATTAGTAATTAGGTTATTATTATATTTTTACTTTATTATTTTTTTTGTTTCTATTTATTTTTTTTGCTGATTCTTTTATTTTTAGGTTTTAGAGTTGTTGCAGCACCAGGTATTCCTGACCCTTTGATTTTATTGAGCATTAAGGTACCTATTTTTACATGGAGAATAGTGTTGAATTTAGGTTGGGGGTGTGGGTGTATTTAGAGTTGTTACAATTTCTATTTTTTAAAAAAATAAAAACAAATTTATGTATTGTGTTGTTGTTAAATATTTAAATTAGATTCTCAATTATGAATTTACATCTGAATTTAGAAGCAATTAGCTTAACTATAATTTGCATCCATTTAAGTAAGGCATGAAACTTTACTCTATATTTATGGTAGTTTGTGTTATGTCCTCACAAAAACTCACATTTTATTCACTTATTGACTTGTATAAATTCAAAATTTCTTATGTAACTTTTATCTTGAAAACTTGAAACAGATAGTTGAGATGCATAGTAACCCTGGTGAGTTTTAATCCAGTCTTTTTTTGGAGGGTAATCTATATTTACTCAATAAAAAATTATTTTATTCAGCTAATCTCCTTGAATAGTCTCATTATGGTGCCTTGGTCAATGCTGCTTTTGTAAATAATTACTTGGTTCTGAATTATTTGCATGGGGAATGTGTTGCCAAGAACTCTCAAGATGTGATTTTAGGCCATTCTTGAAAAAAAAATTGATTCTTAACCTTATTTTTTGTACAATTTGTTATCACTAGAAGCCATGATTAATCCTTTTTTGAATAAAAGTTCGATTCTCAACTACACATCTAATAACCAAACAAGAATATGATATAATATCCTTTATCATTGGTTATCCTGAGATTGATTTGTCATTGCTTATGTAAATGAGAGTGATTTGGTTGAGAAATATTAAGAGGAAGGTATATATATATATATATATTTAAATAACAAGTATGTATTTAAAGAAAAAAAAATATGATCAAGTATTGTGAATTGTGTTTCTAAAGGTCGAGAGTTAAAGGCTGTCAAAAATTTTTGGTTATTTAATGTATTGTTCTCTTGGATTAAGTTTTTGAACTCCAGAATATCATTCGTTTGTGCAAAACCAGAAAATTTATTTTTTTGTGAAAAATGGCAAAGTGGTAATTAGCCACTACGGAGGGGATTAAAAAACCCAAATTTTTCTAGAACTCAGATGATGAAACAAACCTCACATTTGGATTCATCTTGCGAATTCTAGCTACCTAGTCAATTTTTGTCGAATTCCTAGACAATCAAATTTTTTTTTGCGTCTTACGAGACAATCGGATGTCGCGCGACTAAAATAAACGTGATGAAATTTTATTCGCGGAACCTGGAAAATAATTTTAAATTAGTTCAAATAAAAATATACTGAACTTAACAAGAAACGAGATTTAATTGATTCGAAATAAAATTGGATCAGAAAAAGACGAAACGTGTGGCGCATTATGAGCCAAGCATTAGGGGGTATTTAAAGGGAAAAATCAGAATTTCTCCCCCATTTTAGCCTACAATTTCGGATGGAGAGAGAGAGAGATAAAGAAGAGAAAGAAAACTCCAATTCTTCTTCATTTCTTCTCTAATCTATGGCGATCCGATCATCGGATTCCTTCGAGTCAAGAACAAAAGTTTTTCTATGCGACGCGAGCTACGAGTACATACCAAAGATCACAGGTTTCGGCAAAATCTCAAAGACGGGATTGTTGGGATCAAGGTTTTGAAGCTTGATCTGGGTCTTTTGGAGCGTCTTCTACGAATATTTACCCTTCAAGAGGTGGGGTTCCTTTCCTAACTATATTTATTTTCAACCTAGGGTTGTGTATGAAACGGGTAGAATGATTAGAGATGAAATCTCTTATTTAACATACCCCTAGTGTAGGTAGCAGATGGAAAATGGATATAAAAACATGTTTGAACCAATTTTGCCTGATTGAGTTTTGAGGAAATTGCTTATCCGTAATTTCATGAGAAATGTGATGTTTTGGGCATGCCATGTGTTTACTTAATTTTGTGCCTGTTAGGTGTTTGATAAATGCCTAAAAATGATTAAGTATGTTATTTGAATGGAAATGCTATAACATGCTTGGTGGAATGCGATTATATGCTTTGAGATATAATTGGCATTTGAGGAATTGGATATGTTGTGGAAATGGTGTATGTTCATAAATGCTCATGATACGATGGACATGATATTGAAATTTCAATTGTACATTACATTTGTATATGCACGGGTGGCATCGCATTCGTAGGCATTTGGCATGAGTACGGGTGTGTGTGTGTGTGCATGATTTGAGCAAACACCATCCTTGGTGGATGATACGTGGGCTCGGGAAAGTTGGACCTAGGTTCGACTAAGTCGCACGGGTTGCATTGAAAAACAAGGGTCGGGGTTGGTAAGAAGAGCAAGATTCTCTCTCAAGTGCAAGGCCTAGTAACTTCAGATACACATTTTTGGTGGTATTGAGCCCATAATGTGTGTCGGTGTATGCATAGCCGTTGGTGTAAATCCATAGATGTCGTGTCGGTTGGGTACTCGTTGGTGGAAGTCCATAAATACCCACCCCAAGAAAGACCCAAGGATTTTACAAAATGGTCATTGCATGTGTTATGGGAGCCGGTAGAGGGTTCGGGTTGCATTACATGTGTGAGTTTCGTCTCATGACATGGCATGATATTGTGGTATTCATTTTTGAATTGTATATTCTTGAATGAATGTTTGGTTGTTAAATTGCATATGAACATTTCATATGCATTTAGGTTGGGGAATACATTTTAGGTGCGGGATAAGTGCCGATAGATGGCCCTCACTTGGGCCCTTGTTGACGAAGAAGCCAAATGTGGCTTTTGAATTACATTTTTGTAAATCAATTATGTAATTTGTTTTGAACTTACAAATTGTATTAAAGGGACATGTATTGGACTCTTATGGACTATATTTTAAGTGTAAATGAATGTTAAATGAGATTTAGTGGTTAAATGTTGAGACTTGGAAAGATTTGGGGAAAATCTGGGCTCACGTATCAGTACCTAAGTTGTTAAGTATCGATACTGTAAAACCCAAAAAATTTAAAATTTTATTAAAAAGGAAAAAATGGTAATTAGCCATTACGATGAGGGTTGAAACCTAAATTTTTCTAGAACTCGGATGATAAAACGGACCTCACCGTTGGATTCATCTCGCTAAATCTAGTTACCCAGTTAATTTTCGTCGAATTTCGAGACAATCTGATTTTTTTGCATTTTACAACGTGATTGGGTGTCGCGCGACTAAATTAAACGCGAACAAATTTTATTCATGAAACCCGAAAAATATTTTAAATTTAGTTCAATAAAAATGTACTGAATTTAAAATGGGATGATATTTAATTGATTCGGGATAAAATCGGATCGAAAAAGTCAGGACGTGTGGCTTAATGAGAGCCAAGCATTTGGGAAGTATAAATAGGGGAGAAAAACCAGATTTTCTCGCCATTAACTTTAGCAATTCTGGAAAAGAGAGAGAGGGAGAGAGAGAGAGAGAGAGGAAGAAGAGAGAAATCCAAGAGTGCTCCTTCACTTCTACTTCCGATCTACGTTAATCTGACCGTGAGATTCCTTCGGGCCAAGAACAAAAGTTGTTCTACGTGACACGAGCTGCGAGTACGTACCAATGATCGCGGGTTTTGCCAAAATCTTAAAGACGGGATTGTTGGGATCAAGGCTTTGAAACTTGATTTTGGTCTTTTGGAGCTTCTCCTACTCGGTATTATGCTTTTTCAACCTAGGGTTGTATATGAAATGGGTAGAATGATTAGAGATGAAATCTCTTATTTAACATACCCCTAGTGTAATTAGAGTATGGAAAATGGGTATAGAAACATGTTTGAACCAATTTTGCAACACCCCAATGCCACTACACTATTATTATAACAATAAAATTTAGGCAATCCCGCTATGAATAAAAACATTGTATTAAAAAAAACCCACCCTAAAAATATTTATCTTAGGATCACTTTTCAAAATAGAAGTCATACACACGCGACATACCGGCTCGCTACCATGTAGTATATGCATAACCCAAAAATGTTTATAAGTGTTGCTTACATGCCAAAAGG
Organism: Ilex aquifolium; assembly: GCA_951799425.1. Lineage (NCBI taxonomy): Eukaryota > Viridiplantae > Streptophyta > Magnoliopsida > Aquifoliales > Aquifoliaceae > Ilex > Ilex aquifolium. Next base: position 17,088,753 of record OX637399.1, read on the forward strand.
GGGAGAACAAAAATATTTACAAAAGGTTTTTTTTTTAAAACAAGAAACAAGAAACTGACACGAGCCCTTCACGGCAATTCCTGATTGGACTTCTAGTTGCGGCAGTGGACTACAGGCTTGTGTACAGTTTACTTGAAAAGATTTCAAGGAAATTTTTCAATGATTTCTCATTAAGGATTTCAGAAATAGAGCAAAGAAAATAATGTGGCAACCTTGCTCATTGGTAGAATTTTATTATTCGCGATTCCATAACTTATTCTCGATATCCAATTTTATTGCTCTATAGTTTCACACAGAGATAACCATCTCGCCACTTAGGCGACAAAACACAACACATTTTTATCATCATATTGGTACACAATCGTCAATCAGACAACTCAACAACATGTATCCCTTTACTTGTTTTTTGAACAAATTATAGCACATCAATAAATTCAACTCCCGTCACTTAGATGAAATCAACTTTAACTTATCTTAGTCACAAAGACAAACTTGAACACTTGGATTACTTTTAATCACATAGACAACCCATTCTAACAATTAGCTTTTCGTAACTTAGAGGTCTTGACTATGCAAATAAAATTCGTCCCATAGACATCCGACGCTTAAACGTCTGGACCATATTTCTGCTTGTCAGACTAACAACTAAAACCATAATATTGTATCTATCATAAATACATTTTGTTCCTATCGTAACACTATAACTCTTAAGCCATTCATTCACAATAGAACTCATAAGGTAGATGCACTAACAATCAAACATTCATACGTTGATAAAACAAAGATCAACGTATGGATGTACCTTGCAGAGAATTTATCCAAGTGCAGGCGGTCAAGCTGTAGTAATAATCCGGTTTGAGTCCGGAGTCGAATCCACAGGGAACTTTTGTTGGTATTTTTGAGATAAGCAGTGGTGGAGACCTATTGATTGTAACCCTTGAGATTTGTTGTGAGGTGTGAGATTTCCTGGACAGAATATAGGATTCTTTCCAAGAGAATTTTCTTAACAAAATATGAGATAAGCTCGAATGAAAAAAAGTCACTCTTTAGTTCAACGATCTGGACATGTGGTTAATTATCCGGTTTATTATACTTGTGCTTGATAACTCAATTAACTCCCGTGTCAACAACAAGTTAATCGGAGGATAAAGATGGACTGTGAGAATTAAGAACATGATTCCGATGTCTTTCTAGAAGTTTACAAGAATTGTCTGTGCCGAGACTTAACCCGTCTACAAACAAGCAAGTGTTTCTACAAGACATCCAACCATGACATTAATATTTCATTCTTTAAGTGAAGCACAATAATGGGGAGAATTGAAAGGTAGTCATGAAGATCTAGCTGGGGTACTTGCCTTGAACCGATGAGTCTTTCTATGCAAGAGTTATCCGTGTCATAGAAAGATCCCACGATTATACAAAGTATCTTAGCTTTGCTAGATGCAATCAATCATCCAATAAGCAAGGAGAAATAAACGTTAAGCATAAGAACAAAGCACAAATATAATTCCCGGATAACTCATACATGCCCTTCTCCTCTTACTAAAGAGTGAATGAGAAACTACTCACTCTTCATGGCTTTGGTAAAGTTAGAAAAGTGGGTGATGCTCATCCCTCCAAGTAGAGGACTTACAAAATGAAATAACAATAAACAAGGAGCCAATCTTTAACAAAGAATGAGTGAATCACGTTCCACCCTTCACGGCTTTGGTAAAGCTCTAGAAAAGTGAAAGAGTTTCACTCCTCTAAGAAAGAAAGAAGCTCAAGCAATGGAAGTGAAGTACATAAAGAATAAAAGTCGAAGCAAGTTAGTCACATTTGGAGGGTGGCTTCCTCAACCAAGGAATGAAGGGTTGCTTCCTCAACCAAAAGATGAACTAACTCCCATCTATGCATGTAAGTGAAAGCATAAGCATAAAACTTCTTTTATAACAAGCAAAGAGATGTTGGACTAAAGCCAAACTAATCTCTAAAATAAAGACTTCATAAAGGAAATGCAAGCTAAATCTACAATATGAGTGGGAGTCTAAGCCTCCATCAACCTCTCTACTTCTCTCTTTTGTTCTCCAACAATGGGAGTATTTATAGGCAAGAAGAGGAGACAAGAGGGGGTGAAGGAATAGTGTATGCCGCCCAAGTCCAAGTGAAAAACCAACTACTCTGCTGCCATTCTGTGGAGAACGTTCGAACGTGAGTTGGCGTTCGAACGTTGTTTCTGCTTTTACTTTATGGTCGTTCGAACATTGTCTGCCGTTCGAACGTTTCTTCTGTCTTTGCACTATGGGCGTTCGAACGCCAGATGTGGTCTGACCCTCTCACTCAAGTGGTCTGTGGTCTTCTGTGAAGTTCTTTTCCACACTCTATGCAGTAGTCTGGTCTTCAATCAACTCGAGTGCACATTCGAACGTGACACTCAAATGCCTCAGAGCTTCAGAGTCTTCTTTCCTAGCTGCAACACGCCTTCTCTCAGCAGTTAGGTCTGCTACAATTCAATGTGGACGTTCGAACGTGAGTTGGCGTTCGAACATTCTGGTTGTGCTCCAAGCTTCTCCAATTTTGTGCTCTAATGTGCTGGTGTTACATCCAAGTCTGATACTTGTTGTTCTTGAGTCCTTGTTCAATTTAGGGCCTGAAATGACATCACTTAAACTCCATCAAAGTACAATTAGTCTTAAAATGGCTTAGTAAAATGCTAATTTTAAGTGCTAATCACCCCCTTCTCTCCCATCCCCATTAATGCCATTGCCTTCAAAGTCTTCCACAATGGTGTAGGAATCATGTAAATGTGTAATAGATGTCAAGGGGCAAGTGGGGGAATCAATGGTGGGACCCCCAAGCAAGTGGAGCATGGTTTGCGGGTGTTTTGGGCTGTTCAGCAGACAGTACCGGTACTGTGTACCGGTACCCCGAACTCCAGAGGTAGAACCGTACCGGTACTGCGTACTGGTACTGTTACTGCTGCGGACCAGTTTTTGTAGAATCATCATAACTTTTTATCCAACCGTCCGATTGAGGTGAAATTTGGACACAATATAGAAGACATCCAGATCTACAACTTTAATGTTTTGTACTTTTTCAGATTAGAAGCAAATCATGGTCAAAAAGGAGGAAAACTGAGGTACTACTACAAAATGGTGTGGGTGTTGATGCCTATGTTACCAAACACCAATACCTCCTTCATTTCTTTCACTTTTAAGCCTCCAAATCCTCATGTAATGTGTCCATCTCTTCACCACACATCCGCACATAGTTTCAGGGTTCTAAAATCCATCATTTATGCTATAATTACCTGCAACATCGAAAATTCAACATTATTGACAACTTTGGCTAACTCTAAGTACTTAAATGCAAAAGTTGAGTTAAAATGCATGTAATGAGGACTTCAAATATGTAATATTTTGTGCTCATCACTACCCCACCATGGGCAAGGGAAATCAGTTCCAGTTCCAGCGTGCTACACAAGCCCCTACTACTTCATAAGTGGGGACTCTACAATCAGGCCAGATGGGCCAGGGTTTAGGCCGAGGCCGAGGACAGGGGTTAAAGGCCAAGACTTTAGGGACCCAAGGGCGAGTCTACGCCATCACACCTCAAACTGAGTCATTGGATCAGTCGGTGATTCAGGGCACATTCTTCCTCTCTCGCTTATGGGCAAGGGTGTTGTTCAATTCAGGTGCATCTCAATCATTTGTTTCTGCATCATGTGTGAAATATTTGGGCTTAGAGGTTGAAACCTTAGAAGAGACATTGCATGTGAGTTCTCCCCTAGGAGTTAGGGTTTACATTGATCAGATATGTCGAGGGTGTGAGCTGGAGATCTAAGGGATTTTACTCATTGTGGACCTTAGGGTCATGGACATGTTGGAGTTTGATGTCACCCTCAAGATGGATTGGTTAGCGGCACACCGAGTCTTCATTGGTTGTGATCGAAAAAGTGTCACTACCTACACATCAGAGGTGTTTGTTTCAAGTTTCAGGGGGGGAAGTACGATGCTTTATCCCCCCTTAATTTATGTATTTTCGCACGAATTCCTACAAAATATCCAACTTACGCATTAACCCTAATACGTTATAACTTAATTATTTTAACCTAATTTACGCACACAATTGAATTTAAAACCTAATTCATTGCTTGGATCGTTTAGAAAAAAGACATGTACATCTTTAAAAAAGGTAGGCCAATAAAATCCACTCTGCAAAATTTTAGCAGCAGTTTTCTTTGAAGAAAAATGCCCTCCGCAAACTTCAGAATGGAAAAATGAAATGACCTGATTGATTTCATGATTGGGTACACAATGCTTTATTATTTGATCTTTACAGTACATAAACACATAGAGATCTTCCCAACAGAAATTGTGTACCTCTCTCAAAAATTTCTTTTTGTTGGTCCATGTATAATGAAAAGGAATAGTACATGTGGCTAAATAATTGGCTATATCAGTATACCATGGTACTTCTATCACTGTAAATAACTACTCATCTGGAAAGGTTTCTCTTATTGGTATTGGTTCTTCCTTTATATCATAATTTAGCCTTAATAGATGATCGGCTACCATATTTTCAACTCCTTTCTTGTCTCTGATGATAAGATCAAATTCTTGAAGCAAGAGTATCCATCATAGGACTTGGCTTAGCATCCTTATTAGTTAGCAAGGATTTCAAGGTTGCATGATCAGTAAACACAACAATTAAGGATCCAACCAAATATGAACAAAATTTATCTAAACAAATACAACAGCAATCAATTCTTTTTCTATGGTAGAGTAATTCATTTGTTCATCATTCAAAGTCTTGCTTGATAGTAAATCACATACGATTTTTTATCTTTTCTTTGACCCAAAACAACACCTACTACATAATCACTAGCATCACACATTAATTCGAAAGGTAAAGACCAGTCAGGTGGTTACATAATCGGTGCAGAAATAAGCATGCTTTTCAGTCTATCAAAAGCTAATTGACATGCATCATTCTAATCAAATGATATATCATGACATAAAAGATTACACATAGGCTTGGATATCAAACTGAAATCTTTAATGAATTTTCTATAGAATCCTGCATGACCTAAAAAGGATGGTACATATTTTATAGTCTTGGGTGGAGGGAGATTGACTATTAAATCAATTTTGGACTTATCAACTTCAATTCCCTTCGCAGAAACTACATGTCCTAGGACAATACTTTGTGTGACCATGAAATGACACTTCTCCCAATTCAAAACAAGATTTTTTTCCTCACATCGAGTAAGGACTTTTTCAAGATTCTCTAAACATAATTCAAATGAATCACCATATACCAAAAAATCATCCATAAAGACTTCTAAGAAATGCTCCACCATATCACTGAAAATGCTTAACATATGAAGCTGAAAGGTGGTTAGAGCATTACACAATCCAAAAGGCATTCTTTTATAAGTAAAAGTGTCAAAGGGGCATGTGAGAGTGGTTTTTTCCTGATCATCAATTGATATTTCAGTCTAGTTATAGCCGGAATATCCATCCCAAAAATAATAATATGTATGACCGGCTATTCTTTCTAAGACTTGATCAAGAAAAGGTAGGGGAAAATGATCTTTTCTGGTGTGGGAATTCAACTAGGACATGTTTTTGGCATGCGTCCTTGACCTAAAGGGTAGTTGGGAAGAACACTTGCCCTTGGTGGAGTTCGCCTACAACAACAATTATCAGGCAAGCATACAGATGGCACCCTATGAGGCACTTTATGGAAGTTCATGTTGTTCCCCGGTCTATTGGATAGAGGTTGAAGAGGGACATTCTACAAGTCCATACTTGATTAGAGACATCTCTGAGAAGGTAGACTTGATAAGGAAGTGTCTTCTTACGACTCAGAGCCGATAGAAGAGCTACGCTAACAGGCGGTAGAGGCCTCTAGATTTTGAGGTTGGAGATCATATCTTTTTGAAGGTGATGTCTAAGAGGGGAGTGGTTAGGTTCGAGAAGCGAGGAAAGTTGTCGCCGAAGTATATCGAGTCCTTCGAGGTACTCGAGGGGGTTAGTACAGTAGCTTACCAGTTGGCGTTACCACCAAATTTATCGGATTTTCACGTAGTGTTCCATGTCTCCATACTCCAAAAGTACACTGCAGATCCTATGCATATGGTGGATTAGGGTGAGCTGGTTGTTAATGCGGATGGAACCTTCGAGGAGGGACTGACACGTATCATGGATAGCCGAGAGCAGGTTTGGTGAGGCAAGACTGTGAGGCTGGTGAAGGTGGGCAACACCGTGGGGTGGAGTAGATGACATGGGAGAATGAGGACACAATACGTGTCAGTTATCCGTTCTTGTTTAAGGATGGAGGTACATTCTTATAGTCATAGAGTATTATATGGCTTATTGCATATACATGTTGTGGTGTGTGCATGTGTGCAAATTTCGGGGACAAAATTTATTTTAAGGGGAGAAGAATGTAAAACCCGGAAAAATTTAAAATTTTATTAAAAAGGACAAAATAGTAATTAGTCACTACAACACGAGTTGAAACTAAAAAATTTTCTAGAACTTGAATGATGAAATGAACCTCACCATTGTATTCATCTTGCGAAATCTAGTTACTCAGTCAATTTTCGTTGAATTCCGAGACTGTTGGATTTTTTGCATTTTTCGGTGCGATCAGACGTTGCGTGACCAAAATAAACGCGATCGGAATTTAATTGTGAAATATGGAAATTAATTTAAGGTTAGTTCAAAAAAACTATATTGAACATAATACGAAATGAGATTTAATTGATTCGAAACAAAATCGGAACAGAAAAGACGGGACGTGTGGCTTACTAAGAGCCAAGCAAATGAGGAGTATAAAAAGGGGGAAAATCAAATTTTTCCTCATAATCTCTAGTAGATTTTCATAATAGAGAGAGAAAGAGAGAGAGAGAAACTCTCCCCCATCTCCACTTTTCTTCTCCGATCTAGGGTGATCCGTTCGTCGGATTGCTTTGAGCCAAGAACAAGAAGTGTTCTACTCGATGAGAACTACGAGCACGTACCAAAGATCATGGGTTTCGCCAAAATCTCAAAGATAGGATTTTATTGGGATCCAGTCTTTCAAGATTGATTTGGGTGTTTTGGAGCTTCTACTACACATTATTACGCTTTAAGAGGTATGGTTCATTTCCTAACGATGTTTATTTTCAACCTAGGGTTGTATATGAAATGGGTAGCATGATTAGAGATGAAATTACTTGTTTAATATACTCCTAGTGTAACTAGAGTATGGAAAATGGGTATAAAAACATGTAGAACCAATTTTGCATGATTAGGTTTTATTGAAATTGCTTGTTTGTAATTTCTTGAGATGTGTGATGAATGAGGCATGCTATGTGTTTAAATTTATGCTTTAAAGGTGTTTAATAAAATGCCTATGTTGATTGAGTGTGTTAATTGCATTGAAGATGTTATAGCATACTTGGGATTGATGTTATGAAATGTTTGTATATGTTTTTCGGTATATTGACATTTGAGAGGTTGAGAATTGTTGTGGAAATGGAATATGTTCAGAATATGCTCATCATAGGATGAACATGATATTGAAATTGAAATTATACATTGCACACGCATTGGCATGGGTAGCATCGCATTCATGGCCATTGACATGAGTGCATGTGTGTTCATATTTTTTATCATACACTATTCTTGGTGGATGATACGTGGGCTCGGGAAGGTTGGACCTAGGTTTGATTGAGTCACACGGGTTGCATTGAAAACGTGTGTCGGGTATAGCAAGAAGGGATAGATCCTCCCTCGGGTGCAAGACCCAGTTACTTGGTTCACTCACTTGCCCTGTGGTGAAATTCTAGAAAAGTGTGTAGGCGTACTTGGAGCCTAGGGTGCGATGTCCTAGAATGCCGTGTGGGCTGGTAGACCCTTGGTGTGATGTCCATAAATTACCCACCCAAAAAGACACAAGAATTTTATAAAATGGTCATTCGATGTGTAACATCAATGGCGGGGGCTTGGAATGCCCAGATAGCATACACATGGCATTGCATGTAGTATGGGAGCCGATGGAGGGCTCAAGTTGCATTACATGTGTGAGTAGCATCTCATGACATGGCATGTCATTGTGAAATCCATTAGGAATTGAAAATTCTTTAATGGATGGTTGATTGATTGTTAAATGGCATGTGAACATTTAATAGGCATTTGGGTTGGGGAGTAGCATTTTTAGGAAATACCTAATTAAGCGTCGCCCATCCTTTATGAGAAAAATATTTCAGGTGCGGAACAAACGTCGGCGGATGGCCCTCATTTGGGCCCTTATTGATAAAGAAGCCGAAATGTGGCTTTTGAATCACATTCTTGTAAATCAATAGTGTAATTTATGTTGAACTTGTAAAATTGTGTAAAGAGTGTTGTAATGAACTCTTATAGACTATAAATTGTTAACGAATGTATGAATGTGTATGGGAAGAGGTTGGATGATTAAAGGTTGGAGATTGAAAAGATTTAGAGAAAAATCTGGGCCTATGTACCGGTACCTAAGGAATTAAGTACCGGTTGCATATTGTTGGTGGTCTAGGTACTGGTACCTCGACACACAGGTATCAGTACCTAGATATCAATGGGCTCAGGTACCGGTAGCTTGTTGAATAATGGGCTCAGGTACTGGTACCAAGACATATAGGTACCGGTACCTAGCAAGCAGTGGGCTCAGGTACCGGTACCTGGTAAATTGAAGAGACCTAACAGACAGAAGGCACAGATACCGGTACCACGTGTAAGAGGTACTGGCACCTCTTCCAAAATTTAAATATAACTCTGTCAATCCTTCAGATCTTGAGCCCTCTTACTTATATGATGTAATTGGCCAAACATTAAGTTCTACTTGATGGGGATAGACCATGGAATGGTCAAGTGATATATATGTGCATAGGTTATGCATTTGGGAGTGCTCCGGTACAAGGGAGACTCTGCCCAAACTTTGTTTATGTTACGATCCCAGTGAAGAGGATGTGATGACGTGGTGTCGGGTTATGTGGCATTCACGGGTACTTCTGCGGGTTGATGGATGATCAACGGGTTGAGAAAGGACCCCCGGATTTGGGATTTCACAACTGTGTTTCCCCTTGTTTTGATTCAACGAATGGTTTATATTATTAAGCAATGAATTTAAACACAATCTCTATTTCGTACATAATAACAACTTAATTCCCCTATCAAATGGCAACCTCGGTTATTCATAGCAGTGCATCGTTGGCAACTCACATAACCTTCCCTTGTCCTTACTGATATCCTTCACCTACACCAACTAACCCTGATAACCCTCCTTGAGTAATTCCCTGAGTTTTGATTACAATAGTCAAATGATTAGGGGTCACTGTTTAACCACTCTAAAACCTGATTTCAAACTAATATAATATTCTGACGTCAACTTCTTTCTTAAAGAAATCCACAAAGGCATATTAAGAAAATAACTCCATCCATTCACATTATCAAATAAAAACATCAGGTGTGACAAGAAATTTAAATCTACCAATAGTTTCCCAAATCCCCACACATTTAGTATAGTTTCTACAAGCAATATCTACGATCACCACCTCACCCTTTGGCGAAAAAACAAATAAGCACGCAATTTGAAGATATAAAGAGTTAACCCCAACGCATGATGAATGCATGTACCACGTGTAAACAAAACCATGTTCAATGAAAATATGTGTTTCACTATCAAAAGTGGAGATCATATATGTTGCTACATTAATTAAGCACATGCATTCTTTTCGCAACAAAAGTTATTCCTTGAAATTTTACTATACTAACAAATCCACCATGTACCCCTACCACCAAGGGTTTAACCACCTACTAGCAATGATTTGGTAAACTCTTTCTAAAGCAACTTCGCGCTACATAGCCCATCTATCTGTACCCATAGCACTGACGAATGTCGTCTATCTGTATCAACCCATAATTTCTGAGTATACACCCCTCAAACTGAAATTTGATAACTGATATAATATCAAATTTCCCTTTTTTTCCATACCATTCATGTCAATCAACTAATTATTGCACGTAACCAACAATAGTCAAACCCCATTTTCCAAAACAGTGTAATTTATTGATTCCAACACTGAAATCCAATTCCAAATAGAGTAGTCCAATTCTTACGAGGATTACCTTACATCTCACTTCTTTAGTCTAAACCGAAAGTAGTAGCACCATGACACAAAGTAGTAAATCACTTTCATACTTAGCCCCAAACATCTTCCTTTGTGCTATAGACTTAGAATCTTTTTTTTTTACTCATAATGGTATTGTTCAAAATATATTTATTCCTAAATTTTTACACAAACTGATCACCTGCTTCCTATATTGGCACAAGAACTACATTGTCTGAAATGGAGTAGTCAATAGTTATTATGTAACCCCTCACTAAATTCGATCTTCCTCTTCCAATACGAGGAATATGTAGACCACAATACATTAAACCCCTTACAAGCAGTACCACATAACTCACCATAATGCATTAGTTGCCTATACCTCCTTTTGCATAACAACGAGTCGTATTTGTTATGTCTTCATTCATGCCATATCTTCAAATATTCTCTAAGTAATATCTCACAGATTCAACTAACCATCACCCTCAATTGATGTTACTTGTCATATTCCTCAACCATTCTTTTTGAACATAAAATAACTCATTCTTATCTAATCCTTTCAATTGTAAATGCCATAATTCAAAATGCTAAACAAAAATAAAAGTCAATACGGAAAGATACACATATTTATATAATGTGAACATCTTCATACTTAACGCACCCTGACTGACTCCCAACACCCTACCTTGTCCACTATTGAACTAGACTAACGTATCTTAAGGATCTAGTAAACTTAAGCTCTGATACCAAAATTGTAACACCCCCGCCCAAGGTAGGTACATTACGACCAATCCTAGTAGAGTGGACCGCTCACTTTAGCATATCTTTTATCTTGTTCTAGTATATACTTGATGATTCAATTAACGAACAGTAACCAAGTGCAACAAAATGTAATTAAGTTCCCCAACATATCAACATAGTACACATACAAATCATGCTTGCTAAACCCCGTCTTTCAAAAACTTAAACCTTCAATTATTACAAGACTTAAGACTAACAAAAGATGCAACAAGACTTAGTAGCCCGTTTCTCTCTTCACAATCTGGACACACCAGTGGACGTCCCTTCCTCCTTATCTCTACCTAAAACAAAAACTATTGGGGGTGAGCTCATGCGCTCAGTGATTGTACACAACACAAGTAACAACGTTTAAACAATATTATACTAACTCAAAATAAATGAAATGAAACCATCACAAATGTTGTCACCCATGTTTGTAACAACTTATAGGAAAATTATCGCTTGCCACTAAGGCTATAACGAGTCTGTCATATTGGTCATATGTCAAATAATGAGTTCGCCTTTAGGACCATCTCACGAATAACGAGTTCGTCGTGATGGCCATCTCACATATAACGAGTCCACCCTTATGGCCATATCACATACAATGAGTATGTCCTTATGGCCATCTCACATTTAACAAGTTTTCCCTTATGGCGATCTCACTTTTGCCACTAAGGCTATATTTTGCATTTAATGCTAACAATATTTCCACCATACATTCCAAAGTTATGAATGGGGTGATGAAGCTTTCTTTTGATAACATGAAAGTTGAATTGAATATTTTTAACATTGAAAAACAATTAGGTGATGATGATGGGAGTGGAATCCATGAAGTTGACCTGATTGATTCTATTATGGAAGAACATTTTGATGCATCAAAACCAGGAAGAACATACATGCTTGGTGGAATGCGATTATATGCTTTGAGATATAATTGACATTTGAGGAATTGGATATGTTGTGGAAATGGTGTATGTTCATAAATGCTCATGATACTGTAACACCCCGCATTTTTCTTTTATATATGTATATAGATATATAGTAAATAATTGTGGTAAAAATGTGGATATGTGTAGAAATATGTGTTGGAGAGGTTTGGGATGGTTTTGGTTGGCTTAGGAATGGATTGGAAAGTTTGAGTTTCGAAGGTGTGTAAACTTGAGAAGAGGGATTATGGAAGTTTCTAAATATTTTTAGGTCAAAATAAGTTCTCCATTGAATCCGGAAGGTCGAAAAACATTGGGAGAGGTAATATGGGGTGTATTGGAAGCTAGGAAGTATTCCGGAGTGAAAACACACTTAGAGAAAATTTGGGTAAAAAGGAGTTGGGACACCTTCTAGTATTTAAGTCATAACTTTTGATCCTGATGTCCAATTGATCTGAAATTTTTAAAGTAGGTAGTAGACATCTAGGGCTACAAAAATGTATCTCATTAAAATTTTCCAATTCGACCTCTAAATGGGTCAAAACTGCCCTGGAAGTCGAAGTAGCCGAAGTGTACCGGTACATAGTACCGGTACGGTACCGTACCGGTACACCCGAACCAGTAGCTAAACCGTACCGGTACAACGTACCGGTACGCCCGATAAAAGTCGGGATTTTAGTGTTTTAAAACACCCTTTTTAAGCCTCATTTGACCCATTCTTCCATCCCACTCTCACCCCAAACATCTTAGAACCCTAAGAGAAGAGAAAAGGAGAGAAAAACACAAAGATCTTGAGAGAGTTAACCCTTATAGAGATCAAAACCGAAATTCCTCAAGAACATCATTTTTCTACTCTCTTCTTCTACACTTTCACTACACCCTTACCCACACCTCTTGGAATCCTAGAGAGAGAGTCTTAGAAAAGAATAAAGAATTAGAAAACACAAGATCAAAAGGGAGAAACAAAGGATTTAAGGGTGATTCAAGATTCAAGCCCTAGGTTTCAAGAACACCAAGGTAGGGGATTTCTTCTCTTTCTCTTACATTGATGTTAGGGTTAATAAATATATATGTTTTGATTCTTAATGATATGTATTTGCTATGGCTTCATGGTTTCTTGGTTCGTTTGCAATTGTTAACATGTTTTACACAAAGTTAGGGTTGAATACCCATGAAATCTCTTTTTGGTTTGAAAAACCCTATTTTTCAAGAGTGATGGGTTTTCCTCTTGAACTCTTCATTTATTCTTGATTTCGAAACCATAGTGTTTTGTGTTGAGTAATAAAATGATATTGTTGTGATCTCTTGCATTTTCTTAGTTGGTTATTGAAAATGTCACATGCTTAATTTGGGGTTTTTAAGATATACTTGTAAATTGTGAAATTGGGTTTGGTATTGTATCTCTTATGAGTGTGGGATGACCATGAGTGGCCTTTGACGAGATATCGTAGAGTGGGTAGGCGTGTTGCTTGCTCCGTGTGGGTTGGCATTTTTCCTACCACTTGTAGTGGGGTTAGTGCTTTGGTAAGACTAAACTGTTATTGCTCACGGGTGTCGTGTCAGAGGGTTAGTATACTAATACCTGGGTTGGATACGTCACTGCCATTGGTATGGCATACGCCCTTCCTAAAGGATGGATATATTTGATAAGATTTGTGTGGGTGTGTGTGGGCTAAATATTACTCAATGTGTTGATTCATGGGGTTTGTCTTACATCATGTTTGAGATACATATACATATGGATGAATTATTGTATTATTGTGGAAAATAGTTACCTACAAGAACTTGTGGGAGTATGGGATTCCACAAGGTCTTGTGGGAAAATGGTTTATATTTTGGGAAATGGATATGTGTTGGATCTTGGTTTCTTTTACTGTTCATTTAAATTACTGTTGCTACTTAAACTTGAAATCCATTCTAAAATGTCCCTGTTTTACTTCAAAGATTATATATGCTATTTGTGAAATGAGACCGGCCATTTTATATGTTTTTATAAACCTTGTTCGAGTTTGGGAGGAATGTTGCTACATAGCTTAGTGCTCACCCCCTACAAACAACATATTTCAGGTCTTTGTCTAGAGGAGGAGCTCAGAACTAACGAGCCGGGACATTGGGAAGCTCCCATAGAAGGGAACGTAGATCCCGAGATGGACCTGTAGAGACATAGCTTCTTTTGTACTAGACTTAAGAATTTATTTTGAAATCATGTGAAGTTTAGTTTTCTTTTGTTATTCCGCTGCTAAGTTACGTTTGATCTTTTGAGATGTAAATGTCATAGGTTGGCTTATTTTTTTGGATGATATTGTAAATTATATGGATGATGAATGGAAAAATTTTCTTATTGATGGAATTATATTAGTGCTCTCATGATATAAATGTTTTAGAATGTAATGCCGTCCAGGGTGTGTTTTGGGGCGTTACAGATACGATGGACATGATATTGAAATTGCAATTGTACATTACATTTACATATGCACAGGTGGCATCGCATTCGTAGGCATTTGGCATGAGTACGGGTGTGTGTGTGTGCATGATTTGATCAAACACCATCCTTGGTGGATGATACGTGGGCTCAGGAAATTTGGACCTAGGTTCGACTAAGTCGCACAGGTTGCATTGAAAAACAAGGGTCGGGGTTGGTAAGAAGGGCAAGATTCTCTCTCAAGTGCAAGGCCTAGTAACTTCAGATACGCATTTTTGGTGGTATTGAGCCCATAAAGTGTGTTGGCGTATGCAGAGCCGTTAGTGTAAATCCATAGATGTCGTGTCGGTTAGGTACTCGTTGATGGAAGTCCATAAATACCCACCCCAAGAAAGACCCAAGGATTTTACAAAATTGTCATTGCATGTGTTATGGGAGCCGGTAGAGGGTTCAGGTTGCATTACATGTGTGAGTTTCGTCTCATGACATGGCATGATATTGTGGTATTCATTTTTGAATTGTATATTTTTGAATGAATGTTTGGTTGTTAAATTGCATATGAACATTTCATATGCATCTAGGTTGGGGAATACATTTTAGGTGCGGGATAAGTGCCGATGGATGGCCCTCACTTGGGCCCTTGTTGACGAAGAAGCCAAATGTGGCTTTTGAATTACATTTTTGTAAATCAATTATGTAATTTGTTTTGAACTTACAAATTGTATTAAAGGGACATGTATTGGACTCTTATGGACTATATTTTAAGTGTAAATGAATGTTAAATGAGATTCGGTGGTTAAATGTTGAGACTTGGAAAGATTTGGGAAAAATCTGGGCTCACGTATCAGTACCTCAGTTGTTAAGTATCGATACTGTAAAACCCAAAAAATTTAAAATTTTATTAAAAAGGACAAAATGGTAATTAACCATTATGATGCGGGTTGAAACCTGAATTTTTCTAGAACTCGAATGATGAAACGGACCTCATCGTTGGATTCATCTCGCTAAATCTAGTTACCCAGTTAATTTTCGTCGAATTTCGAGACAATCTAATTTTTTGCGTTTTACAATGTGATTGGGTGTCGCGCGACTAAAATAAACGCGAACAAATTTTATTCATGAAACACGAAATATATTTTAAATTTAGTTCAATAAAAATGTACTGAATTTAAAATGGGATGATATTTAATTGATTCGGGATAAAATCGGATCGAAAAAGTCAGGACGTGTGGCTTAATGAGAGCCAAGCATTTGGGAAGTATAAATAGGGGAGAAAAACCAGATTTTCTCGCCATTTACTTTAGCAATTCTCGAAAAGAGAGAGAGAGAGAGAGGAAGAAGAGAGAAATCCAAGAGTGCTCCTTCACTTCTACTTCCGATCTACGTTAATCTGACTGTGAGATTCCTTTGGGCCAAGAGCAAAAGTTGTTCTACGCGACACGAGCTGCGAGTACGTACCAATGATCGCGGGTTTTGCCAAAATCTCAAAGACGAGATTGTTGGGATCAAGGATTTGAAGTTTGATTTGGGTCTTTTGGAGCTTCTCCTACTCGGTATTATGTTTTTTCAACCTAGGGTTGTATATGAAATGGGTAGAATGATTAGAGATGAAATCTCTTATTTAACATACCCCTAGTGTAATTAGAGTATGGAAAATGGGTATAGAAACATGTTTGAACCAATTTTGCAACAACCCAATCCCACTACACTATTATTATAACAATAAAATTTAGACAATCCCGCTATGAATAAAAACATTGTATTAAAAAAAAACCCACCCTAAAAATATTTATCTTAGGATCACGTTTTAAAATAAAAGTCATACACACGCGACATACCGGCTCGCTACCATGTAGTATATGCATAACCCAAAAATGTTTATAAGTGTTGCTTACATGCCAAAAGGGTGAGAACAAAAATATTTACAAAAGGTTTTTTTTTTAAACAAGAAACAAGAAATTGACACGAGCCCTTCAAGGCGATTCCTGATTGGACTTCTAGTTGTGGCAGTGGACTACAAGCTTGTGTACAGTTTACTTGAAAAGATTTCAAGGAAATTTTTCAATGATTTCTCATTAAGGATTTCAGAAATAGAGCAAAGAAAATAATGTGGCAACCTTGCTCATTGGTAGAATTTTTTTATTCGCGATTCCGTAACTTATTCTCGATATCCAATTTTATTGCTCTATAGTTTCACACAGAGATAACCGTCTCGCCACTTAGGCGACAAAACACAACACAATTTTATCATCATATTGGTATACAATCGTCAATCAGACAACTCAACAACATGTATCCCTTTACTTGTTTTTCGAACAAATTATAGCACATCAATAAATTCAACTCCCGTCACTTAGATGAAATCAACTTTAACTTATCTTAGTCATAAAGACAAACTTGAACACTTGGATTACTTTTAGTCACATAGACAACCCATTCTAACAATTAGCTTTTCGTAACTTAGAGGTCTTGACTATGCAAATAAAATTCGTCCCATAGACATCCGACGCTTAAATGTCTAGACCATATTTCTGCTTGTCAGACTAACAACTAAAACCATAATATTGTATCTATCATAAATACATTTTGTTCCTATCGTAACACTATAACTCTTAAGCCATTCATTCACAATAGAACTCATAAGGTAGATGCACCAACAATCAAACATTCATACGTTGATAAAACAAAGATCAACGTATGTATGTACCTTGCAGAGAATTTATCTTGTGGATGACTACTCTACTGGAGCTTTTTGAGCAGCGTTCTTTATAGTGCTCATCGCCAGACTTGGCACCCATTATTTGCAATCTCATTCGAGTGTTAACAAACAATACCACTTACTCGAATTAGTTTACTCGAATCAAGTTTCATAATTTAATCATGTCACATTCAATAACTCATCCACACCTAATAATATTAATTACTCGAATCGACTAAACTAGTAGTTATAATCAATTCGAGTCACTTGAAAATAATCTATTCATAGCGAGTGAAGATACCTACTCGAATCCATTACATCCAAGGCAAACGTTTCTCATAAAATTATAGTAATCCAAAATATACTTGAATCTACGTAATTTCCCATAAAATCATAAGATTGCATGCTTTCTTATAATTACTCATACAATGAAATTCATGAAAATTCAAGAATAATTCACAAGATTCCAAATTACCCACCAAACTACAATCTTTCTTAACCAAAATTCAACCCACATATAACAATTCCACTCATCTATTTTTCATACAACAATTCTAACTTAATTTACATAGCCACATAAATATTCTTCATGTATTAAATCAAAACTCATACTAAACATCATACATACATATATATATATATACACCATCCAAACACATACCAAATACTATACTTTAAATACGTGCAATACTCAAAATGTATATATTTGAGTTGGATTTCTACACTTTAGAAGAAAGAAATGGATCACAATTCTTACCCTTGCACCCACCTTTTTTTTTTTCCTTCTTTTCTTCTCTTTTTCTTTTTCTTTTTCTTTTTCTTTTTCTTTTTCTTTTTCTTTCCTTCTTCTTACCTTGGTTTCTTCTTCTTTTCTTTTGGTTCATGCTCTTGCTGAAATTTCCTAAGTGTAAGACACTTCTCTTTTCTTTTCTTTTTTTTATTTCTCTTTTCTTTCCCCTAGCCTTGCATATGCCCTCCACTTCTTTTTTTTTCTTTTCTAGCCGCCACTAGAGTCCCCCCAAATCCCCACCCTTAATCTAATTTTTGCATGCAAGACATGTCTTGCATGTCTTCCTAAGTGGGATCTTCCCATCATTGCTTTGTATTATATATATTGTAAAACCCCAAAAAAGTTAAAATTTTATTGTGAAGGGTAAAATGGTAATTAGCCGTTATAATATGGGTTGAAAACTCAAATTTTTTTAGAACTCAGATGATGAAACGACCTCACTGCTAGATTCTTCTCGTGAAATCTAGTTACCCAGTCAATTTTCATTAAATTCTGAGATAGTTAGATTTTTCATGTTTTTACGATGCGATCGGACATCGCATGACTACAATAAATGCAATTTGGATTTAATCGCGAAACACAAAAATAATTTAAGGTTAGTTCAAATAAAATATATTGAACCTAACATGAAGTGAGACTAAATTGATTCAGGAAGGACCAGAAAAAAAAAAAGGACATGTGGCTTAATGAGGGCTAAGTATTAAGGGGTATAAATAGGGCAGAAAATCAGATTTTTCTCCCCATTTACACCAGCCATTTCTGATAGAGAGAAAGAGATAAATAAGAGAGATAAAATCAAGGAATGTCCAAGCTTTCGTCTCCGATCTAGGGTGATCTGTTCTTCAAAGTTGTTCTACGCGACGAGGGCTACGAGTACGTACCGACAATCGCAAGTTTCACCAAAATCTCAAGAACGGGATTGTTGGGATCTAGTCTTGAACATTGATTTGGGTATTTTGGAGCTTCTACTACACGGTATTACGCTTTAAGAAGTATGATTCTTTTCCTAACTAGGTTTATTTTTAACCTAGGGTTGTATATAGAATGGGTAGGATGATTAGAGATAAAATCTCTTATTTATTATACTCCTAGTATAAATAGAGTATGAGAAATGGCGTAAGAATGTATAGAACCAATTTTGCATGATTGAGTTTTGTTGAAATTTCTTGTTTAAAATTTCTCAAGATATGTGATGAATGAGGAATGCTATGTGTTTACATAATTTGTGTCTTCTAGGTGTTTGACAAAATGTCTTGAATGATTAAGTATGTTATTCGGATGAAAATTATATAACATTGGTGATATTGCGGATTGTGATTATATACTTATGCTATAATTGATAATTGATAATTGATGAAATTGGAAAATGTTGATAGACATTGAAATTGTTAATAATGTGCTCATGACATATTGAACATGATATGGTAATTGTAATTATACATTACATTGCATATGCATGGGAAGCATCACATTCGTGGGCATGTGACATGAGTGTGGGTCTGTGTGCATGATTTGATCAAACACCATCTTTGGTGGGTTGATACGTGATCTCGGAAAAGTTGGACTTAGGTTCAATTGAGTTGCACGGGTTGCATTGAAAACAAGAGTCAGGGTTAGCAAGAAGGGCTAGATTCTCCCTTGGGTGCAAGACCCGATAAATTTTTGATACACACTCTCGTTGGTATTGAGTCCATAAAGTGTGTCGGCGTACACGGAGCCGTTGGTGGAAGTCCATAGATGTCGTGTCGGTTGGGTACCTGTTGGTGGAAGTCCATAAATACCCACCCCAAGAAAGACCCTAGATTTTGTAAAATAATCATTGGATGTTCAACATCAATGGCGAGGCCTTAGAATGCCCGGATGCATATGCATGGGATAGCATGTGTTATGGGAGCCAGTGGAGAGCTCGAGTTACATTGCATGTGTGAGTATCATCTCATGGCATGGCATGTGATGAGCACAAAATATTGTATATTTGAAGGCCTCATTACATTCATTTTAACTCAACTTTTGCATATAAGTACTTAGTGTTAGCCAATTTTATGAATAATGTTGAATTTTCAATGTTGCAAGTTTTTATACCTTAAATGATTGATTTTAGGACCTTGCAACTATGATGGATGTGTGGTGAGGGCATGGACACATTACATGAAGATTTGGAGGCTTAAAAGTGAAGAAATCAAGGAGGTATTGGTGTTTGGGAACAAAAGCACCAGCAGCCACACCATCTGGAAATAGAGCCTCGGTATTCCTCCATTTTGACCATGATACGCTTCGAATCTGAAAAAGTTCAAAACATGAAAGTTGTAGATATGGATGTCTTATGTATTTTTTCAAAATTTCAGCTCCATTGGACAGTTAGATCAAAAGTTACGCCAATTCTACGAAGACTGGTCCGGAGCAGAGAAACCGTACCGGTATGCAGTACCGGTACGCCGAAGCTACTGGTGTTCGAAGTACCGGTACTGCCTCCTAACAGCCCAGAATCGCCTGCAATCATGCTCCACTTGCTTGGGGGTCCCACCTACACTTCTCCCACACCTAGCCCGACATTTTATCCCTACAACCATGCCTCCTACACCCTACTTGAAGACATTTTGGAGGCAATGGCATTAATGAAGAGGGGATTGAAGGGGGCTGCCAGGGGAGTTGCAGGCTAACCTTCTCCTAGCCTGTCCAAGCTTCAACTCAGCCTCCTATTGATGGGAGGCCTGCACACAGGCTAGGGGACCACCATACACGAAATTTGAAGGCAAACACACCATATATTCAGCATTCACAAGACATTGAAGGGGTGGCTACCTAAGCTAGGAGTAGTTTTAGTGAAGAAGATGATGAATAGTAGAAAGCTTATGTTCTTGCATTTTCCTTTCCATTTTCGTTCCTGTAAGCTTTAATCTTCTTGTAATCTTTATTTCTTGCATTGTAATCTCCTCTACTTCAAGTCTATTTCAAGTTTAGTTACATGTTTTAGATTTCACCATTGTTATTTAAGTTTTCTTCATTTCAAGCTTTTAAATTGGGTATTTCATATTTGTCTTCTTAGTTTAAGTGTTCTTGTATTAGTTCAAGTTTCATGCTCCATTTCATTATGTCCATTTACATTATGCTTGTCTTTCCTTTATGCATGACTAGCTAGATTTTTAGTTAGCTAACTTAAGGGAGACCTCCTCTTGGGTTTTCCAATTCAACTCATTTTCTTTCCTCTCTCGGTGTACTATGGTTCGGTTTGACTGGGTTGAGGGTGGATAAGTTGGTGAGTCTTTGATATTTCGTAGGCCTAGTCACGGTTTATGCTTAGATAGTGACCCATCTTATCCCTAGCTTCCTGTAACGCCCCAAAACACACCCTAGACGGCATTACATTCTAAAACCAGTGACACAATGAGAGCACTAAGATAATCCATCCATAAGAAAATTTTCCATTCATCATCCATAGAATTTACAATATCATCCCCAAAAGAATAAGTCAAGCCATGGCCACAATATCAAAAGAATAAGCCCAACAATGGCATTTACATTTCCCAAAGAAAACATTGACTATTATAGCGCAGTGGAAATTACAAAAGAGATCTAGACTATACAGCGTTTCCAAATGAATATTCTAGTCTAGAACAAAAGTCAAAGATATCTCTAGATATCCCACTCGGGATCCAAGTATCCCTCGAGTGAAGCCTCTCCATGGCCCGGCTCGTTAGCGCCTAGCTCATCCTCTAGCACAAACTCTGAAAAATGTTCAACTGTAGGGGGTGAGCACAAAACTCTGTAGAAAAATCCTCCCAAACCCAAACAAGGTTTAGAAAAGTATATAAAACGGTCGGTCTCATTTCACAACTAACATAAATAACATTTGAGGTAAAACGAGGACATTTAAACAGATCTCAAGTTTAGATAGCAACAGTAATTGAAAGGGATAAATAAACACAATATACCATTGGTAATTCATTCTACCATAAACTGTTTTCAACAAGTTCTCGCGGAATCCCATACTTCCCGAAACTCTTGTCAAAACAATTTCTGGTACAATACACGATGACCCACACTGTGTGCTCGATACAACCCACGTTACTAACCCGTGATCATTAGTGATAGGAAAAGTTTATACCCACACGGCGTACAAAGGCGTCTACCCACTCCATGTGGTAAGAAAAGTTCATACCCGCGTGGCATACAAAGACGTCTACCCACTACATGATACCCGGTCCATAGTAATCCATGTTCGTATCGTACAACCACGCAAGCGATAAAATTCCCACAAATGTCTCACATTCTAACAATACTTTAAACCCCCAAATTCTCACGCAAATTCCACAAAATCCACAAATCCATCATGAGACAATTTCAAATAACAATGAAGAAAAATACAAGAGATCATGTACAATAGCATTTCAATACTCAACACAAAGCACTATAGTTTTCCAAAACCAAATTTGAGTGAAGATAGAGAGAGAAATCCATGTTTCTCAAAAACTAAGTTTTCTTATGGTTCTCCACCCATAATTTTTCTCAAAACACAATCAAGTTTACAATAATACCAAGAGACAAGGAACCCATATCAAATAGATATGATTAGAAGTCCAAATCATACATATATAATAACCCTAGTCTCAATGTAAGTGAATGGAAGGAAACCCCTACCTTGATGTTCTTGAAATCTAGGGCTTTGATCTTTTTGAAAGTGTAACTCCCTTGTGATCTTGTGTTTCTTTCTCCTCCTTTATCTCCTCCTAGGGTTCTAATATGTTTAGGGTGAGAGTGGAATGTAAGAATGGGGCAAATGAGGCTAAAAAGGGTGTTTTAAAACACCAAAATCCCGATTTTTACTGTTCGGTGGGCGTTAGATAAATCGTACCGGTACGGTATGGTACCGGTACGCGGTACCGGTACGGTTAAGCTACTGGAGTAGTCGTACCGGTACGCGGTACCGGTACGGTATGGTACCGGTACGCTTTGACTGCTTCGACTTTCAGGGCAGTTTTGACCCATTTAGAGGTCGAATTGAAAAATTTTCAAGCGATACACTTTTGTAGCCCTAGATGTCTACTACCTACTGTCCAAATTTCAGATCAATTGGACATAAGGATAAAAAGTTATGACCAAAATACTAGAAGGTGTCCCAACTCCTTTTTACCCAAATTCTCTTTAAGTGTGTTTTCACTCCGGAATACTTCCTAGCTTCCAATACACCCCATATTACCTCTCCCAAGGTTGTTCGACCTTCCGGATTCAATGGAAACCTTATTTTGACCTAAAAATATTTAGAAATTCATCTAATCACCCTTTCCAAGTTTAGACGTTTTTGAAACTCAAACTTCCCAATCAATATGCATCTCTAGCATTTCTCCTACTATTACAATTTATATAGTTCATTCTTACACCATTACACATATCCACATTTTTACAATAATTATTTACTATATATCTATATACATACATAAAAGAAAATGCGGGGTGTTACAATCCACCCCCCTTAAAGAAAGTTTCGTCCTCGAAACTTACCT
Organism: Ilex aquifolium; assembly: GCA_951799425.1. Taxonomy (NCBI): domain Eukaryota; kingdom Viridiplantae; phylum Streptophyta; class Magnoliopsida; order Aquifoliales; family Aquifoliaceae; genus Ilex; species Ilex aquifolium. The sequence continues at coordinate 17,111,987 of OX637399.1, forward strand.
CAAGTAGCGAACAATTATGGATACTTCTCCCGCATTTCTTGCTCCGGTTCCCATGTAGCTTCTTCCACTCCATGGTGTTGCCACAAAACCTTCACTAGTCGGATGACTTTGTTACGGAGCACCTTCTCCTTGGCATCGAGAATCTTCAACGGTTGTTCTTCATAGGTTGCTCCATCTTGAATTTCAATATCTTCCAAGTCTACAACCGGCGTTGCATCCGATTGACACTTTCTCAACATCGACACGTGGAACACGTCATGTACCCCATACAACTGAGCTGGTAATCGCAACTGATACGCCGCTTTGCCCACAACTTTGATCACTTCAAATGGCCCGGTATATCTTGGCGCTAACTTTCCCTTCTTGCCGAATCTAAATACTCCTTTCTTGGGCGACACTTTGAGAAATACGTAGTCTCCCACGTTGAATTCTAAGGGTCTTCGTCTGTGGTCTGCATAGCTCTTCTGTCTACTTTGCGCCGTCCGTAGCCTCTCTCGGATGAGTTGAATCTTCTCCGTAGTTTCTCGAACAATGTCCGGTCCCAACAAACTACTCTCGCCGACTTCGAACCAACACGTTGGTGATCGGCATGGTCTTCCATACAATGCTTCATACGGTGCCATCCCAATACTTTCCTGATAGCTGTTGTTGTAAGCAAACTCCACCAACGGTAAGTGGTCGCTCCAACTTCCCTTGAAGTCCAACGTGCAAGCGCGTAACATATCCTCCACAATCTGTATCACCCTCTCGGATTGGCCATCCGTTTGGGGATGAAAAGCCGTACTGAAGTGTAACTCCTTCCCCATCGCTTGTTGTAGACTCTACCAGAATCTCGCCACAAACCTAGAGTCACGATCCGACACAATCGAGAGCGGAACGCCGTGTAACCTCACTACCTCCCGGATATACAGCTGGCTCAAAGTCTCGAATGTATCCGTGGTTTTCATACCCAAAAAGTGAGCAGACTTGGTGAGTCTATCCACAATGACCCATACTGCATTATGCCCGCGCGATGTCCGTGGTAAACCCGACACGAAGTCCATGGTGATGTGATCCCACTTCCACTCTGGAATAGGCAAAGACTGTAGGACTCCTCCTGGCCTTTGATGCTCAATCTTCACTTGCTGGCACACCGCACATTTTGCCACATACTTGGCCACATCTCGCTTCATTCCCCTCCACCAATATTGACGCTTCATGTCCCTATACATCTTTGTACAACCAGGGTGGATAGCAAACTTAGAGCGATGACACTCTCCAAGTATTTCCTCCTTTAGGGACGAATCGTCGGGAACGCATAGCTTCTCCCCATATCTCAATTCTCCATTTCTTAAAGACCAACCCTCCATAGTTTCTCCATTTTCCAATTTAGCTCGCATCGACGCTAATTCAGGATCCAAGCATTGCAATTCTACAACCCTACGTTGGAGAGTAGGTTGAGCCACAAGGTTGAACAAACATGGTCGGGATCCATCTTCTCCAACCCATAGATCAAAATCTCTAAGGGCATCCCTCAACTTCCATTTACTTGCAAGAACATTGAGTTCACCCCAAGACTTTCGGCTAAGTGCATCGGCGACTACATTGGCTTTCCCCGGATGGTAATTGAGCGTGAACTCGTAGTCTTCTAAATACTCAATCCACCTTCTTTGGCGGAGATTCAAATCCTTCTGCGTGAAGATATATTTGAGGCTTTTATGGTCTGAGAACACTTGAAATTTCTCCCCGTATAAATAACATCTCCACAACTTAAGAGCAAAAACCACAGCGGCTAACTCCAAGTCGTGAGTGGGATAGTTCTGTTCGTGAGTTTTGAGTTGCCTCGATCCATAAGTAACTACCTTCCCTCCTTGCATTAGAACACATCCCAAGCCTCGTAGCGAAGCATCAGTGTACACATCATATCCCTCCCCACTGCTCGGAATAATGAGGACAGGAGCCGTCGTCAACTTCTCCTTCAAGGTGCGAAAGGCTAGCTCACAAGCTTGAGTCCACACAAATTTTTCTCCCTTCTTTGTAAGGCGAGTCATCGGCATCGCAAGCTTTGAGAACCCTTCTACGAACCTCCGATAGTAACCTGCTAAACCCAAGAAGCTACGTATCTCGGTCACATTCTTCGGTGGTTCCCATTTCATCACAGCCTCAATCTTTGCGGGATCAACAGCTACTCCTTTCTCGGACACAACATGGCCAAGGAACTTCACTTCCTTCATCCAAAACTCACACTTGCTCATCTTCGCATATAACTTATGTTCTCTCAATGTTTGTAGCACAATAGAGAGATGACGAGCATCTTCCTCGTGAGTCTGTGAGTAAATCAATATGTCATCAATAAACACAATGACAAATTGATCGAGGTAAGGCCGGAAGACTCTATGCATCAAATCCATGAAGGCTGCGGGGGCATTAGTCAATCCGAACGGCATCACCGTATACTCGAAATGACCATACCGGGTACGAAAAACAGTCTTAGGAATATCCCCCTCCTTAATCCGCAGTTGATGGTACCCTGTGCGAAGATCAATCTTGGAGTAGTACCTCGAACCCCTCAACTGATCAAATAAATCGTCAATTCGGGGCAAAGGGTATTTATTCTTCACGGTAACCCGATTCAACCTTTTGTAATCCGTGCACAACCGTAGTGTCTCATCCGTCTTCTTCACAAAGAGGACCGGGGCTCCCCAAGGTGAGGTGCTCAAACGTATAAACCCAATGGCCAATAAATGATCCAATTGCTTCCTTAGCTCCTTCAACTCCAAAGGTGCCATTCGATAAGGGGCAATGGATATGGGTTCAGTTCCTGGATAGAGATCAATCTTGAACTCAATCTCCCTTTGTGGAGGTAACCCAGGTAATTCGTCAGGGAAGACATTCGGAAAATCCGATACTATCAACACTACGTCCGCATGGGATTTATCCCGATCATCTCCCATCAAGCTGGCTAAGAAACTCAACTGGCTTCCCGCCTTCGCTTTCAAGAATTTACTACCCGTAGTAGGAAATGGATGGGAAGAATTACGATCATTCATGAAAGTAAAGACTACCCCTCCCGGTAATTGGAATGAGATCCGCTTGTGAAAACAATCCATCACCGCACGGAAAGCGGACAACAAATTCATCCCAAATATAACGTCATACCCCTTCATGTCTAACACAACCAAATCTACAATCAACTCTTGCTCCCCAATGCGAAGCACACATTCTCTACATACCCTAGTTGTATCCAATCGTTCTCCCGTAGGCAAGTCAACATTCAATGCATGTTCTAGCTTCTCGAAACTCAATCCCAAATTAGTAGCATACGCAGTACGTATAAAAGAATGAGTCGCACCGGGATCAAATAGAATTCGGGCCCAAGAATTGTAGAGAAGAACAATACCTTCAACTACTGCCTGGGAGGCATCTTCCTCCGTTTGGGTCAAAGCAAAAACCCTTCCTTGATTTGCGCCGCCGGGGGCTTGAGCTTGTAACGGTCTCTGCTGTGTTGGCCTTTGTAGAGGTGGCTTGTTTGTGGGTAATTGTCCGGTTGCTTGATTGGTCCTTGGTGGAAACGATGGGCATTGACTTTTGTAGTGCCCAACCTCTCCACATGCAAAGCAGTGACGGGGGTCTGTGGCTGTCCTCCCCGGTACCCCTCCTGCTTCTCGAGCTACCGGCGGTCTATGTCCCCCTACCTGGTCTGGGCGACGGTATGGTGTCGGCCTCTGTGCTCCACTGCCGCTAGCACCCATCCTGATCGGACCTCCCCTCATAAGGCTCTGTCGCCGCTGAGTATCCTCCATATCTCTCTCCACAAGTGCGGCTCTATCAACCAGATCCCCATACTCCCTGATCTTGAGAGCCACCAACTTCTCCCTGATAGTCGGCCTCAAGCCCTGCTCAAATCGCTTGGCCCTGTCGGCCTCCGTAGCTATAAACTCCGTAGCGTAACGGGATAGCTCATCAAACCTCCTCTCATACTCGGCCACAGACATGCTGCCCTGTCGTAGAGCAAGAAAATCGGCCTTCATCCGGTCTCTGACTGATTCCGGAAAGTACTTGTCTTGGAAGATTTGGTCGAACTCCTCCCAAGCAAGTGCATTGGTGTTCCTCCTTCGTTTCACTGAGTCCCACCAATGGTCGGCCTCCCCCTCGAACAGGTAAATAGCTAAGCCCACCCGCAAGTCCTCGGCAACTCCTATGTCGTCACAAATCTTCTTCACTCGACGGATCCATCTATCTGCATCCAAAGGGTTAGAGCTCCCTTGGAAAGTAGGTGGGCGTTGTCTCAGAAACTCTCGGAGAACTACCATTCTCCTATTCTCCTCTCCATTGCCTGGTACTTGGGCTAATGGATGAGCTCCACCATTATGGTTGTTGTTGTTCCCATTCTGGTGTTGTACTAGAGTGGTGAGCTCCCTTAGACATTGGTATATGCCATTCATTGCATCGGGAGGTGGTGGCGGTGGTGGGTTTGCTTGGCCTCCACGACCACGACCACGTCCGCGTCCCCGTGTACCGTCCATCCTGCACATCAATCCATAATTTAGTTCCCTTGATGTGCAAGATATAAACTAAAGTGATATGTAGGATGTCTTGATTTAAGCACAAGGCATATACAAAATTTAACTTAACAATTTCCTTCACCCTAACCTACATCTCTAGTGGTAATCCATAACCTACAGCTCCCATGTAAGACCTAAAGCCTAGGCTCTGATACCAACTTTGTAACGCTCCAAAACACACCCTAGACGGCATTACATTCTAAAACCAGTGACACAATGAGAGCACTAAGATAATCCATCCATAAGAAAATTTTCCATTCATCATCCATAGAATTTACAATATCATCCCCAAAAGAATAAGTCAAGCCATGGCCACAATATCAAAAGAATAAGCCCAACAATGGCATTTACATTTCCCAAAGAAAACATTGACTATTATAGCGCAGCGGAAATTACAAAAGAGATCTAGACTATACAGTGTTTCCAAATGAATATTCTAGTCTAGAACAAAAGTCAAAGATATCTCTAGATATCCCACTCGGGATCCAAGTATCCCTCGAGTGAAGCCTCTCCATGGCCCGGCTCGTTAGCGCCTAGCTCATCCTCTGGCACAAACTCTGAAAAATGTTCAACTGTAGGGGGTGAGCACAAAACTCTGTAGAAAAATCCTCCCAAACCCAAACAAGGTTTAGAAAAGTATATAAAACGGTCGGTCTCATTTCACAACTAACATAAATAACATTTGAGGTAAAACGAGGACATTTAAACAGATCTCAAGTTTAGATAGCAACAGTAATTGAAAGGGATAAATAAACACAATATACCATTGGTAATTCATTCTACCATAAATTGTTTTCAACAAGTTCTCGCGGAATCTCATACTTCCCGAAACTCTTGTCAAAACAATTTCTGGTACAATACACGATGACCCACACTGTGTGCTCGATACAACCCACGTTACTAACCCGTGATCATTAGTGATAGGAAAAGTTTATACCCACACGGCGTACAAAGGCGTCTACCCACTCCATGTGGTAGGAAAAGTTCATACCCGCGTGGCATACAAAGACGTCTACCCACTACATGATACCCGGTCCATAGTAATCCATGTTCGTATCGTACAACCACGCAAGCGATAAAATTCCCACAAATGTCTCACATTCTAACAATACTTTAAACCCCCAAATTCTCACGCAAATTCCACAAAATCCACAAATCCATCATGAGACAATTTCAAATAACAATGAAGAAAAATACAAGAGATCATGTACAATAGCATTTCAATACTCAACACAAAGCACTATAGTTTTCCAAAACCAAATTTGAGTGAAGATAGAGAGAGAAATCCATGTTTCTCAAAAACTAAGATTTCTTATGGCTCTCCACCCATAATTTTTCTCAAAACACAATCAAGTTTACAATAATACCAAGAGACAAGGAACCCATAGCAAATAGATATGATTAGAAGTCCAAATCATACATATATAATAACCCTAGCCTCAATGTAAGTGAATGGAAGGAAACCCCTACCTTGATGTTCTTGAAATCTAGGGCTTTGATCTTTTTGAAAGTGTAACTCCCTTGTGATCTTGTGTTTTTTTCTCCTCCTTTATCTCCTCCTAGGGTTCTAATATGTTTAGGGTGAGAGTGGAATGTAAGAATGGGGCAAATGAGGCTAAAAAGGGTGTTTTAAAACACCAAAATCCCGATTTTTACTGTTCGGCGGGCGTCAGATAAATCGTACCGGTACACGGTACCGGTACGGTATGGTACCGGTACGCTTTGACTGCTTCGACTTTCAGGGCAGTTTTGACCCATTTAGAGGTCGAATTGGAAAATTTTCAAGAGATACACTTTTGTAGCACTAGATGTCTACTACCTACTGTCCAAATTTCAGATCAATTGGACATAAGGATAAAAAGTTATGACCAAAATACTAGAAGGTGTCCCAACTCCTTTTTACCCAAATTCTCTTTAAGTGTGTTTTCACTCCGGAATACTTCCTAGCTTCCAATACACCCCATATTACCTCTCCCAAGTTTGTTCGACCTTCCGGATTCAATGGAAACCTTATTTTGACCTAAAAATATTTAGAAATTCATCTAATCACCCTTTCCAAGTTTAGACGTCTTTGAAACTCAAACTTCCCAATCAATATGCATCTCTAGCATTTCTCCTACTATTACAATTTATATAGTTCATTCTTACACCATTACACATATCCACATTTTTACAATAATTATTTACTATATATCTATATACATACATAAAAGAAAATGCGGGGTGTTACACTTCCCACAAATCAATCGTTCATCTATAAACCCTCGGAGGAAGGTTTCGAGTTGATTGGGCATTCCCATTAGAGTGAACCTTTTGGATTAGCCAACACTTGTTTTTGTTGTATTTTCATCCACAAACTTCAAACACCAAAACTCAAACAAAAGATTTTTCACTTTCTTTATCTTTTGCAAAATCACCTTCACACAACTTGAACTTTCCTTCCCTGAGGAGACGACCTTGGAATACTTTTCCAAGTAAAACACCGACAGACAAAAAACTCTTTGCGATTGGGGAGCACTTTTGTTCACACACCCACATTTAATTTCACATTTTGTTCATTCCATTTTCCACCAATCCGTTGTTGCCTAATCTCTTGCATCACCCCGAGGGAGAGTGACACTCCCTTTCACACATAAACCATATACACATGTCAAATGGTGATGTTTAGGGGTTGGAAACAACAACATTTTTGCTCAATCAGCATGGCATTGTGGAATCCATTTATGAGTTGCATATTTTTTAATGGATGTTTGATTGACAATTAAATTGCATGTGACCATTTCGTATGCATCTGGGTTAGGAGGTAGCCTCCTTAGGAAATACCCTATCGAGCGTGGCTCACCCTTTATAGAAACAACATTTCAGGTGTGGGAAAAACGCTAGTTTACATTTAGTGGATGGGCTAGAAATTATTTATATAAATATATGAATAAGTATAGAATGGGTTTAGATGACCGATGATTGAAGATTGGAAAGATTTGGGAAAAAATCTGGGCCTAAGTATTGGTACCTAGGTGATTAAGTACTTGTACCACGCTGTTGGATGGCCCAGGTACCGGTACCTAGACTTATGGGTACCAGTACTTGGATTCCAGTGGGCTTAGGTATCGGTACCAAGGCTTTAGGTATTGGTACCAAGACTTTAGGTATCGATACCTCGATGGACAGTGGGCTTAGGTACTGGTACCACGACATATATGTAACACCCCGCATTTTCTTTTATATATGTATATAGATATATAGTAACGTAATTATGTTTTTGAAATGCGAATATATATGTAATGATGTATGCATGAGCTACGTAGATGATAAGAGTAGAAATAAAAGGTTAGTGGAGGTAATAGTGTATGTCGTAGGAAGTTGGAAGTATTTTGGAGTGAAATCGCATTTTAGAGATATTTTAGGTAGAAGAATTTTAGACACTGCCTTAGTGTTTGGATCATACCTTTTTATCCTGACTTCCAATTGATCTGAAATTTTGGCAGTAGATAGTAGACATCCAGGGCTACAAAAGTGTATTTCATGGAAATTTTCCAAATCAATCTCTAAATAGGCCAAAACTTCACTGGAAGTTTCAGCAGAAACTGGGATGACGTTCGAACGTGAATCGACGTTCGAACGTGAGGGAGTCCCAGTACTTTGGTGTCTGCAGAGCTCTGATGAAAATGCAAAAGTACTGGGAGCAACCAACATTCGAAAGCCAAAGTGATGTTCGAACGTGAATCAATAATTTGCACTAGTGACGTTCGAACGCCAATGACGTTCGAACGTGACTTGCGAATTCTGAACTTTAGAATCGCGCACAGGAGGCCAATTCTTCCCCTATAAATACTTAAGGACACTCTTATAAGCCCCATTTCAAAATTTATAACCCTAGAAAGGTTTAGAAAGGAAGAAAGAAAGGGAAAACACAAGATCAAGGGTAGATTTGCATATTGAAGAAGATCCAATCTTCATCTTCTTCACTCAAAAACTAAAGAAGCAAGGTAGGGGTTTTCTCTCACTCACTTACATTGAGACTAGGGTATATATATATGTATGTTTTGGCTATCAATGGTATATATATGCTATGTAATCATCCTCTCTTAGGCTTTTTGACAAAGATTACATGTTTTACACAAAGTTAGGGTTTAATACCCATGAAGTCTCTTCTCTAGTTTTAAAACCCTCATTTTTAGAGAGTGATGTATTTCCTTCTTAAATGCTTTCTTTATTATGGATTTTCAAAACCTTAGTGCTTTGTGTTGGGTAGAAAAATGATGTTACTGTGATCTCATGTATTTTTCTTTGTTGGTTGTGGAATTATCACATGATATATTTTGAGGGATTTTTGGATAGATGATTGTAAATTGAAATCAATATTGGAATTGTAAGCATTGTTTGAGTTGTTTGTGATGCACATGAGTGAGAGGTTCCTTGTAAGGATGCTCACCCCTTCCCAAGAGGTTCCTTGTAAGGATGCTTGGGAAGTAAAGATGATCTAACGGGGGTGGAGGTTGCCCTAAAGTATGCCACCTACCGAAAGAATGGGGGGTGGAGGTTGCCCTAAAGTATGCCACCTACCAAAAGAAGTGTGAGATGTTCCTTGTAAGGATGCTCACCCCTTCCCAAGAGGTTCCTTGTAAGGATGCTTGGGAAGCAAAGATGATCTAACGGGGGTGGAGGTTGCCCTAAAGTATGCCACCTACCAAAAGAATGGGGGGTGGAGGTTACCCTAAAGTATGCCACCTACCGAAAGAACGGGGGTGGAGGTTGCCCTAAAGTATGCCACTTACCAAAAGAAGTGTGAGAGGTTCCTTGTAAGGATGCTCACCCCTTCCCAAGAGGTTCCTTGTAAGGATGCTTGGGAAGCAAAGATGATCTAACGGGGGTGGAGGTTACCCTAAAGTATGCCACCTACCGAAAGAATGGGGGGGTGGAGGTTGCCCTAAAGTATGCCACCTACCGAAAGAATTGCTGGAAATGGTTTATGGTAATTAATAGTGATTATTTGTATGTGGTACTCGTTTATTCATTTAAGTAATGTTTTTACATAAACTTGAGATCCTTTTCAAATGTCACTGCTTTATTTCAAATTTTGTATCTATGTTATGTTAAAAATGAGACCGACCGTTTTAAATGCTTTTCTAAACCTTGTTTGGGTTTGAGAGAATGTTTCTACAGAGCTTTGTGCTCACCCCCTACCGCTAACATTTTTCAGATTACCCGCTTGAGGAGGACAAAAGGGTCGAGGAGCCCGCTACTTGGGAGACTCCACTTGACGGGAGTGTGGATCCCGAGGTGGACGCATAGAGCGACCTCCTTCCCTTTTGTACTAGACTAGAACATTCTTTTGGAACATTGTGTAGTCTAGTTTCTTTTGTTTATTCCGTTGTGCAACTTTAATTAATTTTTGAGATGTAAATGCCATAGCTTGACTTATTCTTTTGGGATGATCTTGTAAATTCTATGGATGATGAATGGAAAAATTTTCTTATTGATGGAATTATATTAGTTCTCTCATGATATGAATGTTTTAGAATGTAATGCCGTCCAGGGTGTGTTTTGGGGTGTTACAAAATGGTATCAGAGCTTAGGCTTTAGGTCTTACATGGGAGCTGTAGGTTATGGATTACCACTGGAAAGGTAGGACCAGGTTGAAGGAACTGTAGGCTTGCATTTGTTTGAAGTTATGTGTTTATCAGATAGGTTAGATTCATTGTATATTTAGGTTAAGGGTTAATTATTTGTTCGAATTCGGTGAGTTGTCTCGCTACGCAATCAAGTTTGTGGTCACTGAGGCAAGGAGGGCTAAACGCTTGGAACAAGATTTGAGGCCTTCCATCCGCGAGAAGCTGGTTACACTATGAATTCGAGAATACAAGATCTCGTGAACGTGGACGTGGATGTGGACGTGTACGTGGACGTGGACGCGGTTGAACAAAGACTTCAGACAGTTGGAGAAGATGGAGTTACTCAAACGAGAGAAGGCATGGACTCGTGCCAATGCTTTGCATGCGGAGAGTATGGGCACTTCAAACATAGATGCCCCTCGTTTCCCCCAAGGACCAAACAAGCAACCGAGCAAGTACCAGTAAACAAGCCACCTCTACAAAGGCCAGCACAGCAGATACCTCAGATAGCTCGAGGAGCGGGAGGCGTACCAGAGAGAGTAGGCACGGATGCACGCCGATGCTTCGCCTGTGGAAGTGTTGGGCACTTCAAAGATAATTGTCCATTGCTTTCCACCAAGACCAACCGAGCAACTGGGCGAGTGAATGCAAACAGGCCACCGCTACGACAGCCATTACCACCACAGAGATCGTTACAAGCTCATGCCCCCGGCGTCACCAATCAAGGAAGGGTTTTTGCTTTGACTCAACCGGACGAAGATGCCTCCAACGCCGTTGTGGAAGGTATTGTTCTTTTCTATCATTCTTGGGCCCAAATTTTATTGGATTCCTATGCGACTCATTCTTTTATACGTACTGCGGACGCTGTGGAATTGGGATTGGGTTCCGAGGAGCTAGAACATGCTTTATATGTTGACTTGCCTACGGGAAAATAAGGGGATACCAGTAGGGTTTAGTTATATGTAATCTTTGATTCTAATTTATATCTAATTGCTAGGGAATCATCATGTCTTTCCATTCTGGATAATACTACCTTGTTCTAAAATATATATTATGTTTGGGTAAACCCTAAATCTTTTCTTATGCCTTCAAACCCTAGTTTACAAAGGAGATGTGTTTTTCTCTTGATTTCTCCTTTGTTCTTGATTCCCGAACTTAAATATTATTTGTTCTAAGCTATGTTATGGGTGGGTGACCACCAAATCCTTTTGGTATGCCCTTGAAATCCTAGTTTTCAAGGGAGAGGTGTTTTCTCTTTATCTTGCCTTTGTCATTGATTTCAAACATTGATAGTTGTTTGTTATCGATTCCAATATATGATTGTTGTTTTATCTCTGATTCCAAGCTTGATATCCGTTGTTATTGATCTCGAGACTTGATTGTTTCCTTGTCCTTAATTTCCTAAGCTTAATGATCCATTTGTTCTTGGTATCAAAAAAAAAAAAAATTTGATATTCCTTTGTTATTGATTCTACCCTTGTGATTCAATTATTTTCAATATTCAATACTTGATATTCTTTATTCTTGGTTTCAAGACTTGAGTGTTCTTTTGGTCTTGATGTCTAAGCTTCATAATCATTTGTTCTTGATTTCACACCTTGATAGTCATTTGTTATTGATTTCCATACATGATTGTTCCGTTAAATCTTAATTTCTCCTTTGTTCATGACTTTCAAGCTTGATACACTTTTATTCTTGATGTCCAAGCTTAATATTCATTTGCTCTTGATAGCCAAATTTGATATTCATTTGATTGATTCTAACTATTGTAATTCATGTATTCTTGATATTCAATATTTGACATCCTTTGGTTCTTGATTTCAAGACTTGGTTGTTCCTTTGTTTTTAATTTCCCCAGGCTTGATGATCCATTGGTTCTTGATAGCCAAATTTAATATTCATTTGTTATTGATTCTAACCCTTGTGATTCATTTATTCTTGATATTCAATGCTTGATATTCATTGGTTCTTGATTTCAATACTTGACATTCAATTGCTCTTGATTTCAATACTTGATTTCTCCTTGTCCTTAAGTTCAAAACTTGATACTCTTTAGTTCTTGGTTACAAAGCTTGATATGCATCTGTTATTGACTCCAAGACTCGATTGTTACTTTGTTCTTGATTTCAAGCTTTGATTGTTTCTTATTTTGATTCCAAAGCTTGATATGGGTTGGTTATGGAATTCGAGACTTGATTGTTCCTTTATTTTGGATTCCAAAAACTTGAGATTCGTTTGTTATTAATTTCAAACCTTGCTTGTTCTTTTGTTCTTGATTTCCAAGCTTGATATAGCCATTTATTTTTGATTCCAAAGCTTGATTATTTATTTGTTCCTTAATTCAAAATTCTAACGATTGGTATTGACCAATAAAATGGTATTTTCGATGATATTATGTTAATTTTTCTTAAATTATTTCGTTGGAAAAATGTATATGGATTTGGAAGCTAAAATGGGAGGACAAGTCGGGTTAGGTTTCAACTGTAACCTTTGGTAGATTGTAATTTATATCAGAGTGCGCAGTGAACTAACAGAGTAAGGACTACAATGGGGAAACTACGGAGAAGATTCAACTCATCCGAGAGAGGCTACGCACGGCGCAAAGTAGAACAGAAGAGCTATGCGGGCCACAGACGAAGACCCATAGAATTCAAAGTGGGAGATTACATGTTTCCCAAGGGGTCACAAAAGAAGGGCGTGTTTCGATTCGGCAAGAATGAGAAGTTAGCGCCAACATATACCGGACCATTTAAAGTGATCAAAGCGGTAGGCAATGCGGCGTATCAACTTCGACTACCAGCCCAGCTATCCGGAGTACATGGCGTATTTCACGTGTCGATGTTGAGAAAGTGTCAATCGGATGCAACACCGGTCGTAGACTTGGAAGATATTGAAATTCAAGATAGAGCAACTTATGAAGAACAACCGGTAGAAATTCTCGACGCCAAGAAAAAAAGTGCTTCGCAACAAAGTTATCAGATTGGTAAAGGTTTGGTGGCAACACCATGGAGTGGAGGAAGCTACAAGGGAACCAGAGCAAGAAATGCGGGAGAAGTATCCATTTTTGTTCGCTACTTGAGGTAAGTTTCGAGGACGAAACTTTCTTTAAGGGGGGTGGATTATAACACCCCGCATTTTCTTTTATATATGTATATAGATATATAGTAACGTAATTATGTTTTTGAAATGCGAATATATATGTAATGATGTATGCATGAGCTACGTAGATGATAAGAGTAGAAATAAAAGGTTAGTGGAGGTAATAGTGTATGTCGTAGGAAGTTGGAAGTATTTTGGAGTGAAATCGCATTTTAGAGATATTTTAGGTAGAAGAATTTTAGACACTGCCTTAGTGTTTGGATCATAACTTTTTATCCTGACTTCCAATTGATCTGAAATTTTGGCAGTAGATAGTAGACATCCAGGGCTACAAAAGTGTATTTCATGGAAATTTTCCAAATCAATCTCTAAATAGGCCAAAACTTCACTGGAAGTTTCAGCAGAAACTGGGATGACGTTCGAACGTGAGGGAGTACCAGTACTTTGGTGTCTGCAGAGCTCTGATGAAAATGCAAAAGTACCGGGAGCAACCAACGTTCGAAAGCCAAAGTGACGTTCGAACGTGAATCAATAATTTGCACTAGTGACGTTCGAACGCCAATGACGTTCGAACGTGACTTGCGAATTCTGAACTTTAGAATCGCGCACAGGAGGCCAATTCTTCCCCTATAAATACTTAAGGACACTCTTATAAGCCCCATTTCAACATTTATAACCCTAGAAAGGTTTAGAGAGGAAGAAAGAAAGGGAAAACACAAGATCAAGGGTAGATTTGCATATTGAAGAAGATCCAATCTTCATCTTCTTCACTCAAAAACAAAAGAAGCAAGGTAGGGGTTTTCTCTCACTCACTTACATTGAGACTAGGGTATTTATATATGTATGTTTTGGCTATCAATGGTATATATATGCTATGTAATCATCCTCTCTTAGGCTTTTTGACAAAGATTACATGTTTTACACAAAGTTAGGGTTTAATACCCATGAAGTCTCTTCTCTAGTTTTAAAACCCTCATTTTTAGAGAGTGATGTATTCCCTTCTTAAATGCTTTCTTTATTATGGATTTTCAAAACCTTAGTGCTTTGTGTTGGGTAGAAAAATGATGTTATTGTGATCTCATGTATTTTTCTTTGTTGGTTGTGGAATTATCACATGATATATTTTGAGGGATTTTTGGATAGATGATTGTAAATTGAAATCAATATTGGAATTGTAAGCATTGGTTGAGTTGTTTGTGATGCACATGAGTGAGAGGTTCCTTGTAAGGATGCTCACCCCTTCCCAAGAGGTTCCTTGTAAGGATGCTTGGGAAGCAAAGATAATCTAACGGGGGTGGAGGTTGCCCTAAAGTATGCCACCTACCGAAAGAATGGGGGGTGGAGGTTGCCCTAAAGTATGCCACCTACCAAAAGAAGTGTGAGAGGTTCCTTGTAAGGATGCTCACCTTCCCAAGAGGTTCCTTATAAGGATGCTTGAGAAGCAAAGATGATCTAACGGGGATGGAGGTTGCCCTAAAGTATGCCACCTACCGAAAGAATGGGGGGTGGAGGTTACCCTAAAGTATGCCACCTACCGAAAGAACGGGGGTGGAGGTTGCCCTAAAGTATGCCACCTACCAAAAGAAGTGTGAGAGGTTCCTTGTAAGGATGCTCACCCATTCCCAAGAGGTTCCTTGTAAGGATGCTTGGGAAGCAAAGATGATCTAACGGGGGTGGAGGTTACCCTAAAGTATGCCACCTACCGAAAGAATGGGGGGGTGGAGATTGCCCTAAAGTATGCCACCTACCGAAAGAATTGCTGAAAATGGTTTATGGCAATTAATAGTGATTATTTGTATGTGGTACTCGTTTATTCATTTAAGTAATGTTTTTACATAAACTTGAGATCCTTTTCAAATGTCACTGCTTTATTTCAAATTTTGTATCTATGTTATGTTAAAAATGAGACCGACCGTTTTAAATGCTTTTCTAAACCTTGTTTGGGTTTGAGAGAATGTTTCTACAGAGCTTTGTGCTCACCCCCTACCGCTAACATTTTTCAGATTACTCGCTTGAGGAGGACGTAAGGGTCGAGGAGCCCGCTACTTGGGAGACTCCACTTGACGAGAGTGTGGATCCCGAGGTGGACGCATAGAGCGACCTCCTTCCCTTTTGTACTAGACTAGAACATTCTTTTGGAACATTGTGTAGTCTAGTTTCTTTTGTTTATTCCGCTGTGCAACTTTAATTAATTTTTGAGATGTAAATGCCATAGCTTGGCTTATTCTTTTGGGATGATCTTGTAAATTCTATGGATGATGAATGGAAAAATTTTCTTATTGATGGAATTATATTAGTGCTCTCATGATATGAATGTTTTAGAATGTAATGTCGTCCAGGGTGTGTTTTGGGGTGTTACAATATAGGTACTGGTACCTACCAAACAGTGGGCTCAGGTACCAGTACCTAAGTGATTAAGTACAGGTACCTGTCAAATGGAAAGGACCTGGCAGACAGAAGGCTCAGGTACCGGTATTACGTGTAAAAGGTACCTGTACCTCTTCCAAAATTTTCAAAATTTTAAATATAATTCTGCCTAGCCTTCAAATCTTGAACCCTTTTGTTGGGATGATGTAATTGGTCAAACATTAAGTTCTAATTGATGGAGATGGACCTTGGAATGGTCAAGTGATTGAGATGTGCACAGATTATGCGTTTGGGAGTGTTTCGGTACAAGGGAGACTCTGCCCAAACTCTGTTTTGGTTACGATCCCTGTGAAGGGGATGTGATGACGTGGTGTCAGGTTATGCGGCATTTACGGGTACTTCCACGGGTTGATGGGTGATTAACAGTAATCATGACCGGATTTGGGGCGTCACGCTTGGTATCAGAGCTTAGGTTCCCGATTACCTTGGACTTGAGGGTAGAATGGGTTAATACATTGCATCTATTATGTATTACATATTATGTGCATCGAATGCTACATGTTATGTGCTATGTGAACTATATGCATGATCAAATGTGTATGAAAATTACACACTAGGGTCAGAAAACATAACCTTGGGGGTTGAAAAATAAAGAACGGGAAGGTTCATAGTAGGGTTGTCTACTAGTGGGTTGGCCACATCCTACTAGTGAGACAAGAACAAAAAGTGCAATGTTTGGACTTTGATCCCTAAATTCGAGATATTAAGTTTGTAAAACCCGGGCAAATTTGAATTTTTTCTTAAAAAGGGTAAAATGGTCATTTGCCATCCTAATGCTTATTTGAAATACTCATACTCTAGACCTCGGATGAGGAAACGGAGTTCGCCATTGGATTTGTATCGCGGAATCTAGTCACCATGTCAAATTTCGTCGAATTCCGAGATAGTCGGATTTTTGCACGTCGTTCGAGGCGACTGCGTGGCGAATGACATTTTAAAGGTCCCCAATAATGTATTTTATAAAATTTCCTTCAAATTAAGTTAAAGTTCAAATAAAATTAATTTGAACTTAATCCGATGTATAATGAATCGTTTCGGGACGAAAAACGGACCCGAAAGTCGAAAATATGCGGTGCGATGTGGACCGCACATTTTTTGCCTATAAATATGCTCTTAAATCAGCTTTTTGACACAAAATATCAGCTGAACTCAGCCTTGTTCAGCCGCCCAAAGAGAGGAAGAGAAAAGAGATTTTCTTCAACCTTCCCGCTCCGATTCAGGGAGTTCCGTCGGTCGGAATCCGTCGATCCAAGAGGCAAAGTTCATCTCCTCGACGAGGGCTACGCGTACGTACCAAAAATAAGAGATTTTACCGAAGATTCAAAAGTGAAAATTTAGGAAGTCAAGAGTTTTTGAGTTGTTTTGGTGTTATAGGAGTTTTCTACACTCCTATTGAGGTAGGGTTTCTCCTACTTGGGTTGATTTCTAACCTAAATGTCCATAGGAATGGTTGGATGTATGTGTTATATATATATATATATCTATCAATTGCCTATTAATATGGAAATGGGAAAGTGAGCTTAGAAATGGCTTAGGCCAACTTCTAGCTTGACTTTGATGCATGGGGGTTACTTGTGCATTTTCTTGTAACTATGTGAAATTGTGGGCATGATATGTGTTTAACATGAAGGTGCCTTGAAGGTGTTGATTAAATGCCTTGAATGATGATATTTAATGTTGTGTGGCAATATTATGTGATTACATAATTGATGCATGTAAGGTGTTTGATAAAATGCCTTGAATGTGAAAAGTGTTAGCTTAAGGAAATTGAAATGACATGCTTGAGTTGAGTTAGGTGATAATTTGTGGAAATCATATGTTTATTGATATATTGAGCATGATGATGATATATGGAAGTTATGTGTATATGACATACATTTCCATGGGATATGATGATAAGTGTTATATGTTGCTCATGTGGCATTCATTACATGGGACATGACATGGATAAGCAATGGTTCATTACATTGCATTTGCACGGAACATCTCATCACATGGGTGTGTGCATGGTTGTCGTCAATACCACACTTGGTGATTGACGGAAGGCTTGGGAAAGTTGGGTCGAAGGCCTAGCTAAGCCGTTTGGTTTCATGATAAATTGGGTCGGGGTTAGCAAGAAGGGCTAGAATATCCCTCGGGTGAAAGACTCGTTGATAGGATTCGCACTCCGTTGGTGTAAAAGGTCATAAAGTGTGTCGGTATACGCGGAACCGTGGGTTGAAGTCCTGAAATTCCGTGTCGGTTGGGTGCCGTTGGTGTAAGTCCATGAATGCCCATCCCAAGAAAGACCCTAGTTTTGTAAAATGTCATTGATGTGTAACATAAATGATGGATTCACACATCGGCACTTGCGTGTGTTGGGGAGCCGGGAAGGGCTCGGATTGAGTGCATGAATGAGTCTCACCTCATTGCATGACATGTCATAAGAAATTCCATATCTGAGTTGCATAAACATGATTAGAATTGTTGTGGATAATTGAGTATTGCATATGAGCATTCCATGTGCATCTAGGTGGGGAGTAGCCTCTGTAGGAGTTTTTCTACTGGGCGTTGACTCACCCTATACGGGAAACATTTCAGGTGGGAGAGATACACGGGCGGATGGCTCCATGTTGGACCCACATGTTTGAAGAAAGCCGTATGAGGCTTTATTTTGTGTTATTGTAAAACACTTGTGAAAAATTATGTTTTTGGACATGTAGTCTTTTACAAATAACTGTATTAGAATGTATATGGATTGTTGTTAAAATAACCTTGCATGTTTTGATATAAGTATGGGTAATTGGACCCGGTGTGGCCAATATTTACTTATAAGTGGACCCGGTGCGGTCATTGTTTTATATTAGACCTCGGATGGGTCATTTGAATATATACTGCACTGGTTGTGTTTTGGGTAGAGCTCCCCGTACAAAGGAGACTGTGCCCGAATTTCGTTAAAAATTAAGGACCCCGGAAAATGGGGCATAACGGTGAGATATCGAATTACTCGGTATCTACGGGTATTCCGCAGGTTGATGGGTAATCAACGGACCCCCGAATTTTAGGGTGTCACAAAGTTAGTGATCAATTGCTATCTTATGTGTTTTTAGATGACAAGTAGAGGAATAAGACACCGGAATGGTTGAGGGGGTAGACGGAATAACAACCAACCGCCACCAGTCTTTGATCAACAAACCTTCATGGAGGCTATAAACATGATGGCTGCCACCTTTATCCAAGCCAATGCCAACATGAGCTAAGGAGGCTCGAACAACCTCCAAAAGTTCAAGGCGCACAAGCCACTAACTTTTATGGGAGGGGCTGGGAGGGGCAAATCCGATGGTGGCCGATCATTGGTTCCAACAAATAGACAAGATCTTGGAGGCTATGGAGATCATATCTGATGCCACTAAGAAAAGGTTAGCTGCGTTCCAACTTGAACATAGAGGCAATGAGTTGCGGAGAGTTCCGTGAGCTCTTCATGGGCAACTACTTCCCGTCGGTTGTTCGACAATCGAAAGCTCATAAATTCTTGGATTTGAAGCAAGGGATTATGACGGTGATGGAGTGTGTGGCTAAGTTCACTGAGTTAGCCCATTTTGCCGATGAGTACATGGCCACTGACTTGGCCAAATTGAGAAGGTTCAAGTATGGCTTGAAGTTGTCCATCCGAGGCAAGATTGTGGGCCCACCTGCAAGAATTAGACTCAAATGGTCAAGACAGTCATGACTATTGAGAGGGAAGTGGAAGACGCTAAGAGCATCTGAGAGACGGGTGCTAAAGACAAGAAGAAGGGGACCAATCATCTTCTTCTAGTGTAGGAAAAAAGAAACGGACTTCTACTCCACTGGGAACTCAAGGAAAGAGTCGAGACTATCAAGGCCAAAGCCAACGTCAATCTTCCCATAGAGGGAAAAATTTTAGGGCCACCTATCAGGCCGGCTAGAAAACGTGTTACATATGTGATGAGCACATAATATTGCATATTTGAAGGGCTCATTACATGCATTTTAACTCAACTTTTGCATATAAGTGCTTAGAAGTTAACCGTTTTGAACTATAATGTTGATATTTTGATGTTGCAACCTTTTATAGCTTAAATGTTTGATTTTAGGACATTGCAACCTTGATGGATGTGTGGTGAAGGCATGGACACAATACATGAAGAATTGGAGGCTTAAAAGTGAAGAAATCAAGAAGGCATTGGTGCTTGGGAACAAGGGCACCAGCTGCAGCAATAATTGGAAGCACTGCCTCGGAATTCCTCCATTTGGACCATGATGTACTCAGAATTTGAAAAAGTTCAAAACATGAAAGTTGTAGATATGGGTGTCTTTTATTTTATGTCAAAATTTCAGCCCAATCCAACGGTTGGATCAAAAGTTATGCCGATTCTACCAAACCTGGTCCAGCGAAGCCAGATACCGCATTACTACCGGTAGCCGATGGCTACTGGAGTCATGACTACCGGTAGTAACACACGAGCTACCGGTAGCTGATTGCCCAGAAGTGCCCAAAACGACTTCTTTCTTGCTCCACTTGCTTGGGGGTCCCACCTACACTTCTCCCACGCCTAGCCTGACATTTTATCCCTACAACCATGCCTCCCTTACACAAATGGAAGACTTTGGAGGCTTGGCATTGAATGAAGAGGAGAGAGAAGTGGGCTGCCATAGGGGGTTACAGGCTAGCCTGTCAAGACCCATCAACTCAGCCCCCTCTTGAGAGAGGCTTTGCACACACCTTGGGGGGAGCCTCATGCACGAAATTGGAAGTCTCCCACACACCATTATATTGAGCATTACACATTGTATGGAGGGGGTTGGCTACCTAAGCTTAGAGTAGTTTTAGTGAGGAAGAAGATGAATAGTAAAGTTGTGATTTTTACATGTTCTTCCATCCATTTCTCTTGTAACCTCTTATAAGGATATTGTAAGCTTCCTTTACTGTCTTTAATGCCATTTATTAGAAGTACATTTCAAGTTTAGCCTTGCACTTTACATTTCACCATTGTTATGCTTTCAAGTTCTTCATTTTCATGCTTTAAATTGGGTATTGTATTTCCTTCTTCTTACTTTAAGATTTCTTGCATCTAGTTAAGTTTTAATCTTCTTTTCCTTTACTTGTCTATTTACATTATGCTTGACTTTCTTTTATGAATGAGTAGTTAGATTTAAGTTGGGTAATCCAAGGGAGACCTTCTCTTGGGGATTCCATTTCAACTCTTCTCCTTCCTCCTCTCGGTGTACGGTGGTTCGGTTTGACGGGGTTGAGAGTGGACGAGTTAGTGAGTCTTTGATATTCCATAGGCCTAGTCATGGTTTATGCTTAGATACTCACCAATCTTGTCCCTAGCTTCCCCCGAATCAATCGTTCACCTATGCACCATTGGAAGAAGATTTCGAGTTGAGTTGGAATTCCCATTAGAATGACCTCTTTGGATTAGCCAACACTTGCTTTATTTGCATTTTCATTTACAAACCAAACACAAAACTCAAACAAAAGATTTTACATTTTCTTTTCACTTTTGCAAAATCACTTTCACAAAACTCCCTTTCCTTCCCTGAGGAGACAACCTTGGAATACTCTTCCAAGTAAAACACCGACAACGAAAGACTCCTTGCGATTGGGGAGCACTTTTGTTCACACGCATTCCATTCTCCATTTCACATATATTTTGTTCATCCATTTCCCACCATTTGTTCGTTGTTGCCTAATCTTTTGCATTACCCCGAGGGAGAGTGACACTCCCCCATCCATATAAGCCACATACAATACACACATTGCGGGTGAGGGTGATGTTTAGGGGTTAGGAAACAACACCGTTTTTGTGACAATCAATATGCCAATCAATAGCTGGGTCATTTGAAGTGGGATTGTCCTTAGAGGCAGGGATCCTAGGGCTATGGGACATCTCAGTCCCAATCATCGGTGGGGCATCCACAGACATTTTTCATTCCTCCCTACCCCACCATTGGTCAGGGAAGTCAGTTTCAGTTTCAGTTTCAAGGTGCTACACAAGCCCCAACCACTTCACAAGCGGGAACTCTACAATCAGGCCAGATGGGCCAGGGCATGGGTTGAGGCCGAGGACAAGGCTTACAAGCCAGGACTTCAAGGATTCAGGGGTGAGTCTACGCCATCATTACTTAGACTGAGCCAGTGGATCAGACGGTGATTTAGGGTACATTATTACTCTCTTGCAAGTGTTTTATTTGATTTTGGTGCATCGCACTCATTCATTTCTACATCATGTGTAACAGACCTGGGCTTAGAGATTGAAACCTTAGAAGAGCCATTGTGTGTGAGTTCACCCCTAAGAGCTAGGGTTTGCATTGATCAGATACGTCGGGGGTGTGAACTAGAGATCTTAAGGATTCTACTCAGTGTGGACCTTAGGGTCATGGACATGTCAGGGTTTGATGTCATCCTCGGGATTGATTGGTTGACAGCACACTGAGTCGTCATCGATTGTGATCGAAAGAGGGTCACTACTTATACACCAAAGGGTGTTTGTTTCAAATTTTAGGGGGAAAAGTCGTGTATGTGACTCACATTCGATCTGAATAGTGGTGTACACCCAAGTATAAGTGGTCAAAATTGTAATATAATACTCGGTTTAAGTCCGAGGTCGAACCCATAGGGAGTTAAACATTGGAAATCAAAATATAAATGGTGAAGTTGTTACAAATACAAAATGTAATAAAAGAGCTTGTGGTGCGAGCTTAGAACAACTGAAAATAACTTAACTAAAACTGTGGAAATGTGATAATTAAAAGATATGAAATGAGATAATTAAAAGATACCCTTCAGTTCGGGGATTCCATATGCATTATATTGGCTAAGTATTGAAAATTTCACCTTACAACAATTAACCCCCATTTTACTGGAAAGTCAACTGGTAGGTATGATGTATGTTAAATCCTATCCAACAATTGATTAGGTTAGCTGACAGGTATATTTCTATGCAACAATCAAATAACCCAAGTAAACTAGAAGGCAATACTACAGTTAAATAACCCCCATTCAGGAGGAATACTTGGATTACTCAATCGGCATATATGTATCATGCAACAATTAAAAAACTATAGTAGACCAGAAGACAAGTCATTCAAAAGGAATACTACAGTTATTCAACTGGCAGGTTGATGATTCACTAATGACGAGATTTCGGTTTACGCATTGAATCAAAAGCATTAGCTATGCTGAGACTTAACTCATCTATAACCAATCAATCGACTGTTACGTAAAGCCCAATCGCGTACATCACTGTATCATGCATGAAGTACATAACTAGTAGATAGTATGGTATATAGCATTAGGTACCGCTCGGTGTTCATAACCATGAGCATATTATAAATGTAACAATCCATCAATATGGGAGGTATATATAACAATAAAGCATAGTTATAACATCAGCATTTTCATAACTTAAACAATATCTTACATATGTTCACCCTTCACCGTATGGTAAAAGTGGACTACTCATGCCCCATTGCTATAGACAAGCAAGAGGTGCGAGACAGTTTTATTACAATACAAAATAAAACACAGACAATCCTTCCCCGAGGAATAGTTGAAACACGACTACTCTTAATACCAATTAGGGCACAAAAGTGAGAGAGGTTCAACCCTCCAGGTAGAAAGGAATAACAGAAATGTAGAAGAAAGAAAAAGCTTCGGCTGGAAAGCTGGCTGGAAGTGGTTTGGCAAGGCTTCACCGCATTGTTTCCGACTTTCTCTCACTCTCACTAACTGTATCTGCTTTTCTGGCGAACACTCTGACTCTCCAGACTTCCCTCCACTCTCTCTGGATTTTTCCTTTACCGAATATTGAATTTTTGGAAATGGAAAGCTGCAGGGGTATTTATAGAGGTCTAGGGAGGTGTTTTAAGGAAGCATAACTTGAGCTGGCCAATCAGGTGTAGCTTGTTGCAAGAATCAACCAATGAGGAGGAAGGAGGCTTAAGGCGGTTTGGCTGACAGTCCGGACGCCGCCACCATAGTCCGGACGGTGATGATGCACTATTTTTCTTCTTGCTTTGCTTGATGTTGAATTGTGAAATTTGCACTTGCCTCCTCTGTTGGTTTAGGCTTTGATAGTTTGATCCTCTTAGCTTTGCATCGTTTACGAACAAAAACCCTGAAAATAAGACAATTAACGCATTAACCCTAATTTACGCACTAATCCTAATTTCAAATACTTTGACTCTTTTAACTCGTTTAACTAACATAATTAACCTCTTAATCCAATTCAATTATGCACTAATTCGGGTTAATTAGTATGACTCTCGTTGGCACGGGTAGTTGATGGGTTAGCTTATGAGCCTTACACTTGAGGACGAGGCAGTTGGGCCTACCTCGGGTAGTTTGTGAGTATGCGGACGTTTTCCTGAAAAGTTACCGAGATTAACTCCACATCGGGATGTAGACTTCACCATTGAGTTACAACTCGGTGCATCCCTTATTTCTGTGACACCGCATAGGATGGTACCAACGAAGTTGCAAGAACTCAAGGCCAAACTGCAAGAGTTGTTAGACAAGGATTTCATTAGACTAAGTACCTCACATTTGAGCACTCCGGTGCTATTTACCAAAAAGAAAGACAAGACTCTTAGACTATGTATCGATTACCGGCAGTTGAATCATATCACTATCAAGAATAGGTACCCATTGCCGAGGATTGATGATCTTTTTCATCAATTAAGAGGGGCACGAGTCTATCTAAGAAAGATCTATGCACTAGATACCATCAGTTAAGGATTAGGGAGGCAGACATCCCTAAGACGGCTTTCAGGACTCGATATGGGCACTTTGAGTTTTTTGTTATGCCCTTCGATTTGACGAATGCTCCAGCGGCATTCATGGATCTCATGCACAAGGTGTTCCAACCCTACCTTGATCAGTTTGTCGTGGTCTTCGTTGATGACATCCTGATCTACTCCAAGTTTGAGGAGGAGCATGAAGGTCACTTAAAGATTGTTCTCCACACCGTGAGAGACCACTAGTTATACGCCAAGTTCAGCAAGTGTGAATTTTGGCTGACAGAAGTGAAGTTTTTAAGACATGTGGTGTCAGCTTCGGGTGTGTTAGTGGACCTAGAAAAGGTTTAGGCGATCATAAGTTGAGAGAGTCCTGAGTCAATCTTTGAGGTACGCAGTTTCTTGGGATTGGCAGGAATTACTAGAGGTTCATTGAGTACTTCTCCCAACTAGCTGCACCTATGACTAGGTTGACCAGGAAATAGGTCAAGTTTTGATGGGATGATTTGTTTGAGAGGGCATTCCAAGAGTTGAAGAGCAAGTTGACTTCAGCTCCTAATTTGATAGTTCCAAAGAGAGGGAAGAGGTACACAATCAATGATAATGCCTCCAACGATAGACTTGAATGTGTTTTGATGCAGTTAGAGAGGGTGATAGCTTATGGTTCTTGATAGTTGAAGAACCATGAGCATAGTTACCCCACGCACAACATGAAGGTGGCGACCGTTGTCTTTACCCTGAAGGCTTGGCGCCACTATCTATATGGATAATAGTTTAAGGTCATTTCAGACCACAAGAGTCTAAAGTACATCTTCACTCAACGGGACTTTAACATGTGGCAGCGTAGGTGGATAGAGTACTTGGAGGACTATGACTTCACTTTGCATTACCATCCCAGTAAGGCAAATGTGGTGGTTGATGCACTCAACAAGAGGTAGCGGGGTGTCTTAGCTAGTATAGCTTTCTGGGAATGGCGGATGCTCGAGACTATGGGACAGTTTGAGAAGTCTAGTGGCTACGCTATCCTTACTGAGCAGGGTGATTGAGTCCTAGGGGTAGGATACGAAGATATTGTACATCAGAGACCGGGAACAATTGGGTATAAGCAACGAGGGTTGGGCTATTCACAGGGATGGTAGTATTTGATTCAGGGGAAAGGATTGTGGTTTCTCAGTTTACGAATCTGAGAGAGGAGATCCTTAGGGAGTTCCATTGCTCTCGTTTTGTTGTGCATCTAGGTGGTATGAAGATGTACCGCGATCTTTGTCGCCAGTATTATTGGAGCGGGACGAAGAAACACGTTGGAAACTTTGTTAGTAGATGTCTCACGTGTCAACAGGTCAAGGCAGAGCACCAGAGGCCAGCAGGGTTGCTCCAGCCTTTGGAAGTGGCTGAGTGGAATTGGGAGCACGTCACCATAGATTTTGTGACCCAATTGCAATGGACATCGCATGGGCATGACGCAGTATGGGTGATTGTGGACTAGCTTACGAAGTTGACACACTTTTTTCTGTGCAGATAACTTTCACACTGGAGTAATTCTATAGATTGTATATACGGGAGATAGTCCGGTTGTACGGGGTACCTATATCTATCATATCAGATCGAGACCCTAAGTTCATAGCCCATTTTTGGGAAAGTTTCTAGCGGGCTATGGGGACACAATTGATGATGAGCAAAACTTTTCATCCCCAGACAGACAATCAGTTAGAGAGGACCATCCAGATTTTAGATGACATGTTTCGGGCATGCATCCTTGATCTCAAGGATAGCTGGGAAGAACACTTACCCTTAGTGGAGTTCGTCCAGTTATTAGGTGAACATACAGATGGCACCCTATGAGGCACTTTATGGGAGACCGTGTCATTTTTTGGTTTGTTGGACAGAGGTTGGAGATAAATCATCTACTGGTCCAGACTGGATTAGAGACACCTCGGAGAAGGTGGACTTGATACAGAAGCGTCTTCTTATAGCTCAGAGCTGGTAGAAGAGCTATGCTGATAGGCGGCGACGACCTCTAGAGTTCTAGGTTGGAGATCATGTCTTATTGAAGGTGATGCCTAAGAGGGGAGTGGTCACGTTCGAGAAGCGAGGGAAGCTATCATCGAGGTATATCGGGTACTTTGAGGTACTTGAGAGGGTTGGAACATTCGCTTACTAGTTGGCGTTATCGCCAAATCTATCGGATGTTCACGCGGTGTTCCATGTCTCCATGCTCTAACAGTACACTCCAGATCCTACGCATGTGGTGGATTGGGGTGAGCTAGTTGTTGATACAGATGGGACCTTTGAAGTGGGACTAGTGCACATTATGGATAGCTGAGAGTAGGTTTTGCAAGGCAAGACTGTGAGGCTGGTGAAGGTGTTGTGGAAGCACCGTGGTGTTGAGGAGACGACATGGGAGCGTGAGGACACTATCCATTCTTGTTCGAGGATGGAGGTATACTTCTTGTAGTCATATAGCATTATATGACTTGTTGCATATGCATGTGATTATATGTGCATATGCGTGTAAATTTTGGGGACGAAATTTCTTTTATGGGGGGAAGAATGTAAAACCCGAGAAAATTTAAAATTTTATTATGAAGGGTAAAATGATAATTAACCGCTATGGTACGAGTTGAGAACCCAAATGTTTCTGGAACCTGTATGACGAAATGGACCTCACCATTGGATTCATCTAGCGAAATCTAGTTATCTAGTCAATTTTCGTTAAATTCTAAGACAATCAAGATTTTTGCATTTTACGATGCAATCAGGCGTCATGCAACTAAAATAAACGCGATCAATATTTGATTGTGGAACATGAGAAATAATTTAAAGTTAGTTGAAATAAAATATATTGAACTTAAAATGGGACAAGATTTAACTGATTCGGGATCAAATTGGACCAAACAAAGGAGGCATGTGTGGCACATTGTGAGCCACTTAAATGGGGAGTATAAAAGGGGTAGAAAATCTAATTTTCTTCCCCATTTTTTTCAGCTGATTTCTGGATAGAGAGAGAGAGAGAGAGAGAGAAGAGTGAGAAAACTCAAGATCTCCTTCACTTCTCCTGGCGATCTAGAGTGATCCGCCCTTCGGATTGCTTCGGGCCAAGAACAAAAAGTGTTCTACGCGACGAGAGCTACGAGTACGTACCAAAGATCGTGGGTTTCGCCAAACTCTCAAAGATGGGATTGTTGGGACCAAGTCTTTGAAGCTTGATTTGGGTAATTTTGGACTTCTCTTATGCGACACTACGCTTCAAGAGGTAGGTTCCTTTCCTAACTAGGTTTATTTTCAACCTAGGGTTGCATATGAAATGGGTAGCATGATTAGAGATGATTCTTTTGTCTAAATATGCTATTAGTGTAACGAGAGTATGGGGAATGGCATAAGAATATATAAGATCAATTCTAGTATGAATTGGGTTTGTTGAAATCAGGCATGTTATGTGTTTACATAATTTTGTGCCTTGTAGGTGTTTGATAAAATATCTAGGAATGATAATGAGAATGAGATAACATGCTTGGTAATGTTGTGAATTGTGATTATATGATTATTATATAATTGACAATTGGGAAATGTTGATTAAGATGGAATGTGTTCATAATATGCACATGATATGTTGAACATGATTTGATAATTGCAATTGTACATTACATTGCATATGCAATGGAAACATCGTATTCACGGGCATGTGACATGAGTGTGGGTGTGAGTGCATTATTTGATCAAACACCATCCTTGGTGAGTTGATACGTGGGCTTCAGAAAGTTAGACCTAGGTTCGACTGAGTCATACGGGTTGCATTGAAAACAAGGGTCGGGGTTAACAAGAATGACGAGATTCTCTCTCTGGTGCAAGACCCACTAATTTTGGATACGCACTTCGTTGGTATTGAGTATATAAAGTGTGTCGGCGTATACGGAGCCGTTGGTGGAAGTCTATAGATGTCGTGTCGGTTGGATACCCATTGGTGGAAGTCCATAAATACCCACCCCAAGAAAGACTCGGTATTTTATAAAATGGTCATTGGATGTGTAATATCAATTGCGGGGGCTTGGAATATCCAGATACATATGTATCACATTGCATGTTGTATGGGTGCCGGTGGTGGGCTCGGGTTCCATTGCAAGTCTGAGTAGAATCTCATGACATGGCATGTCATTGTGAAATCCACTATGAATTAAATATTCTTAAATGGATGTTTGATTGATTGTTAATTGGCATGTGAACATTTCATATGCATCTAGGTTAGGAAATAGCCTCTTTAGGAAATACCCTATTGAGCGTGGCTCTCGGGAACAACATTTTAGGTGCGGGACAAGCACCGACGGACGGCCCTAACTTGGGCCCTTGTTGATGAAGAAGCCGAAACGTAGCTTTTGAATTACACTTTTGTAAATCAATAGTATAATTTGTGTTGAACTTGTAAAATTGTGTAAAGAGTGTTGTAATGAATTCTTATGGACTATAAATTGGGTTAATGAGTGTATGAATGTGTATGGGAAGTGGTTTGATGGTTAAAGGTTGGAGATTGAAAAGATTTGGAAAAAATCTAGGCCCAGGTACCGGTACCTAAGGGATTAAGTACCGATACCACACTGCTGGGTGGCCTAGGTACTAGTACCTCGACATACAGGTACCAGTACCTGGATTCCAGTGGGCTCAGGTACCGGTACCTGGGCGATTAAGTACCGGTGCCTGGTAAATGGAAGGGACCTGGTAGACAAAAGACTCAGGTACCGGTACCACGTGTAAGAGGTACCGGGGTCTCTTCCAAAATTTTCAAAAATTTAACTATAAGTCTGTCAAGCCTTCAGATCTTGAACCCTCTTACATATGTGATGTAATTGGCCAAACATTAAGTTCTAATTGATGGGGATGGACCTTGGAATGGTCAAGTGATATATATGTGTGTGTGCACAGGTTATGCATTTTTGAGTGCTCCAGTACAAGGGAGACTCTGCCCAAACTCTATTTTGGTTACGATCCTGGTAAAGGGGATATGATGATGTGGTCTTGGGTTATACAATATTCATGGTACTTCCGATGGTTGATGAGTGATCAACGGGTTAAGAAAGGACCCCCGAATTTGGAGCGTCACATCATTTATGTTCTAGTCTGACATAGAACTTTAGTTTACACTTTAATATTATGAATGTCATCCCTAATTGAAACTTTGAATATCGTGCATGTATGACCTTGCTTGAGTTAAAAGTTATGAAAAATATTGTTATCTTGAAACTTGCCACATATAGTGGAGAATGTATGATGTCACTTGTGAGTTTAGATTCATTTCAATTTTTTTTTTTTTTTTTGGAGAGACATCTTCAATTACTCAGTGATAAGAATTTCATTCAGTGATTCTTTGAATGGTTTCATTATATTTGTTTTGATCAAGGATGATATGTTGAATGATTATTTGATTCTAAATTGTTAGCATGAGAAGTGTGTTAATTGAGACTCTAGAGATATGATTTTAGGCCATATTTGATATATTTTCAGTCTTAGCCTTATTTCTTGAAATTTTGTGATCCTTAGAAGCCATGTTTGAGCCTATTGATTAAAAATTTTCATTGTTCACCCATACATAATAACCGAGCAAATTTGTAGAATATCTTATCTGTGACCCTTGGCTATTGAGAGAATAGGTAATTACATTGCATATGAAAGGGAGATATGTGGTTGAAATGTAAAGATTTGCTGAAAAGAAAATATATGAGCTTTGTGAAAAGATGTATATGAAAAGAAAAAAAAAAAAAAAGAAGAAGAAGAAGAAAAGGATGAAAAAAAATGAAAAGGATTTATAGTTGTGCTATAAAGTAAAATATGGGTTATGTCAAGGGATGTGGATATGTGAAACGTTTTCGGGGTAATTCTTTGAATTCCTATTCCTTTGTTTTTTTACCTTTTTACCCATGGCCCAATTACAACCAAAAAAAAGACCTATTTGATATCAAGAGTTGATATGAATACGTGATTTATGTGGGCAAGGAAAATGATAATGATTGTTTGATATGTTTTAAGTTGATTTTTTATCATGAAATAATTCTGCTCACATATGGAAAAAATGGAGGGAATTAATTCATATAGTTGGAGTGAACTTATTGTCTTGAGAGAACAATGCAAAATTGATTTGAAGCTAGCAGTGGATAGTAGAGAGGTAATGTATTTTTGATTGATTCTTTACTCTTGTCGGGTCATTTTCATACTATACACGAGTTTCAATAGGGATGAGATTTGTAAATATTGTTGTATAATCTATGGTTCCATGATTTGATTGTGCATACACTTACTCATATTTTTATTTATATTTGGCATTTGATTATCTCTTTAAGTTATATGATGAATTCAATAAAATAGAAAAATTAATAGAAGTTTGTAGGTATATTCACTGAAAACATTCACGAGACTATAACTTGTCCACTAGGGGAGACCTAGGGGTTTAAAGACTTATTGCATATGATAAATGCAATCATGAGTCCTACGAAAGTGGATTGATTTTTGTTAGTTTATTTTGATTGGTTTTTTGTTTATGAATTGATCCTACTAGGGACTAGTAAGATGTAGGTTGGGGGTGTGATTCGTCATGTAATTTACGAATTCTTTACTTGATAGTTATGACGAATTGCATTTATTTTGAACTAATTATTGTTTATCTGATTGATTTTATGCTTTGATTGTATTTTTGTGTTTGGTTGATTTATCAGAAAAAATAGGGGAATTGAGTTGATTTGGATGCTTGATAAATTGATTGGATGAATTGAAGATTGCATGAAAATCAAAGGGATCAAAGTGATATTTCACAAAGTCAAATTATTGACTAAAATGGACCCCGGTTGCATACATAGGTGCATTCGAACACAAGGAAGTTTCAAGGATGTAAAATTGGTTAAGTTAGAAAAACGATAAGGTGATTGATCGTTCAGATGCGACTACTCCGTCCAGATGCAAATGCTTCAAAATCAAATTCTAGAAATTTCAAGGTGTTCAGACGAGGTTGTGTGTGCGAACGCTCATTTGATGATATGGTGTACCTCATTAGGGCGCGTGTGATCGTTCGGACTCAGCTATGTTGACCAAATTCAAAGGCCAGGATTTAAGGTCTTGCGTCCGGACGCGTATGGTTATTAAGGCGTCATTCAAGAGTCTGACCTAGAGGAATATATTGGGGGTATTTAGGGGGACTATTCATTTTTAGAAGGGGGATTCTTTTCTTGAGCACTGATAATTATTTTTCTCTTCTCAAAGATTTTACTCATGGCTTGTGAGTAGTCTTCTTTTATTTCCTAGCTAGGGTGTTGTTTTATGACTGTGTATTGAATATTTTGTTAACGCGATTATTATGTGATTATTCTTCCAATATGATATCTTTTTCAACGTATAGATTGAATGAATGAATTTTAACAAAGGATTATACTCTGTATACTTATGAAATTATTCACTAAGTTGATTCCTTGTCATGAGTAATTTTATAATTCATTGCGAGTCTACAAACCTGGTTGTTTATTGATTACTTTCAAGTCCATCGACTTTTACTCTTCAAAGTAAAATCCTCTAGTTGATTATACTGGCATTGGACATCAACTGAGATAATGGATGATTGTATAAACATGATATTAATACATAGGATTATTCCCTAAATCCCGATGCTAGGAATTATTCTTTTTATTTATTAAATTCCATTTCAATTAGATACAATTCCCAACAACCAATACTTTTGATTCTGAGTTCTTTCTTTTTACCTTCCTAATTCTAAATTTCAAGTTCCCTATGGATCGAGCTCGATCTTGCCGAGTATTACTACTTCTTCACCGTCTGCACTTGGGTGTACCTTTTGGGATCAAGCATCCTCCACCATTTTCCAAACTAACCCTAGTTTTGGGAAGGAAAAACAAGTATGGGTGAACAAGGTGGACTTTGAGAAACTCACCGTCTCAACCAAGTTAGAGACCCCTAGTGCTTCTAGCAAGGTCATGGCTCCTACGAAATAGGAGGGGTGAGTGTATGGACATAGGTATTTTGCATGCATTTCATCAAACACCCTAGGGTTATACATTTGTGTATGTATTTTTGTTTATTTATTTTTTCATTTGTTTTTATATATGAAAATTCAAAAACATTTGAAATTTGAAAAACCAAAAACAATAGAAAAAGAGAAATCCAAAAAGAGTTTTGATGTCAAGTTTCACGTTCACTTTTAGGATTTATGTTAATTGTTTATTTTTGCACTTCTTTGTTTTGATTGCATCTTTATGCATATTTTTCTTGTATATGCTTATCTTGAAAAATTCAAAAAATTGAAAAAGGAAGAGGCAAAAATATTTTATTTTGTTTGTTTTTCATTTATTCATGATCATGGTAATTCACACTTTGATTTGCTTCGAAATTGTTACATTCATAAGTCAAAGTTGAAATGTGTATTGCTATGCGTCATAGTAAGATATAGAGAAATTAGTGGCATAAATCCGATTGCATGATTCATTAGCCAAAGTCTCTTTCATCGTTGCGTACCTAGATAGTGTTTGGGTCTGAAAAATTCAAAATCATGTACACACATGCCATTCACCTTCACACTTAGGAGTTTGATTAGTTTGAATTATTAATAATCTTGAATGACTAAGTGTTGGTGATAGGTACACGGATGGCAAAAGGTGAGTTAAACCCCAATACCTTAAAAGATGTCCAAGGCCAAATTGTGAGAAAAGAGCCTAATGTGACCAAATCTAAAAAGGTGAGGCAAAAATAAATGGCTAAAATTAATTATACTTGAATTGTGAGAGTACTTATGCTTAATTGTCAATTTCACATTTATAAAGCTCATAGGGCTAATTTTTATCATGTTTAGAAGCATACATTAAAGTATAGAATTCACAACCGTGTTAATTGAAGCCATAGAGAATAAGGGATAAAATAGAAGAAGAATTGTCAAAAAGAGAGTATTTAGGACACTCACTAACTAGTCATGTATTCACTTAGACAATGCATTTAGGATTTCATGATGAGCTTATTAATCCGTTAAAATAATCAGAATACTTTTTGTGTTGGAGGTTGGTTTCACACACGTTGCACTTGAATTAGTCAAAGTTGAATAAAATTTGAATACGTGTGATTGAAATTGAACCAAAGTGAAGAAATAGGATGCATGCATTTGAGTTCAAAATCTTTAAATATTCCTTAGAGTAGTGTGTTGAAGTGATGAATTTTGGATGGAGTTATTAAAATGCAAATTGATGTAATTTTCATGATTATTCGAATTTTGAGCATTTATTGTTTAAATGTGAAATATGCATTTAATTTTGATCCAAATTCATCCATGCATTGAATTGAATTGATTTATACTTAATTTACATCATGACTGCATGTTAGAATTAATTTCTGGAGATGGGTTAAATTAGGTTGAACATCAGAAAACTGAGTCGATCTGTTTCAGAAGCCGCTTGAGCGACCTCGTGTTATTCTACGACCAGGGTTCTAAATTCGTGTTTTGAATGACTTTTGGCATCCCAAACCCACTCAATCACGTCTTAAGTCCTCTATAACCGTCACCCAAGGTTTCTAAACATTCTCAAATTCCTTCTTTAGATATCTAAGGTTTATTCATCGTTCTACCAAGAATCCAAACGAGTGAGACCTAGATTCTTCGAGTGAATATTGAGATGGCCCCAAGGAGAGAGAATCAACCAAGGGTTGAAGATGTATACGAGGAGATTAAGGAGAAATTTGATGAAGCTACTCGCTTCTTGGCTCAGGAATTTGCAGAGAGATTCAGACAAGAATTCTCTCTTGGGCCAATGTTGATTGACAGGGGAGTAAACACCACGGAGGTCAATCGTTCGATTGAACCAACCGTGGATGGACTTATAAGTTTACAAACCCAATGATGTGTGATGATAGCATGGTGAGGGAGTTCTACGCACATATACGTGACCCAGATCCTCAAGCTAATCACTTTATTATATATATCCGAGGTATTGAGTTTACGTTTTCTTTCACTCTCATAGCTACCACACTTGGCCTACCTAGAGCAGAGAATGACTACCTAGGTGTAAGACCCATATAGGACTTACCTCCTTTGCATGTTTTGGCCACTGAGTTGTACCGTATTGACCATCCTGATAATTGGGTTACTTTAAATTTTCAACAAAAATATGTGACCCCATATTATAGGATGTTAAGTCTAGTGGCAAACTACAACATAGAACCAAAAACCCATATCTCTTACTTTTCTACCCAAAAGACACACTTGATTTATGTTTTAGGGAAGAGATTGGATCTTGATTTGACGATGATGGTATTTAGATTTATTTGGCGAGCCTTTTTAGAGGGGAGAGTATCAGACAATCTTTCGTTTGGATCTCTGATTACTCGTATCTGCCAAGGGCAATGAGCAGTTATCTTGAGGAGTGATCAGTTGTAGAATCCCATGAGGGCTAGGCTGAGTATGTTGTAGTGGTTGAGGAGCAAGCCCCACCAATTCGTCCTGAGACTAGTACATCTAGGACACCACCACCCGAGTCTGGCTTTGAGATCCTTACAGCCCAGATGGCATCACTTGCTGATATGATGGCCAGGGTTGAGGGCACGATAACAAAGCATCATCGCCTGACTTCTTAGAGGTTGGATGCGATTGATGGCAAGATACAGAGCCTAGAGGAGACCCAACAAACTGTGATGGAAGTAGTTGCACATAGAATTGGGTGACTCAGGAGGTTGCTGAAGGGGAAGCAAATTGCCAGAGATCCAGTGCCAGATGACACGAATTCAAACGTAGAGATACCTCGACGCAACAGAGGAGATGGTGGAGATGCAGCCATTTGGGCTACAGCTTTGGAGACTTAGTATTAGGTTATATGTTAGCATGAGAGAATTTTATTCATTCATGGCCTTTACTAAAGTATTCTATTTATTTTTATTTTTGACTTTTAGCTTTTGTTGACTTTTTCTTTTTTTGTTTAGCTCTATTTTTGTTTGTGACGCCCAAAAAAATCGGGAGTCCTTTCTCAACTCATTGATCACCCATCAACCCGTGGATACTGTATAACCTGCTACCATGTCGTTACACCCCTTCACCGAGATCATAACAAAATGAAATTCTGGCAGAGCCTCCTTTGCACAGGAGCATTACCCAACGCATACCCTATTCACATATTATTCATAGGACCGTTCCAAGGTCCAACCCCAAAGTTTAGAACTTAAAATTTAATCATTTACATCATCCCAATAAAAGAGTTCAAAATGTGAAGGCTCGGCAATGTTACATTTAAAATTTTAGTTTTTGGGAAGAAGTATCGGTACCTCGAATACGTGGTACCGATACCTGAGCCTTCTGTTTGCCAGGTACCGGCACATATAAGCATTTGTACCAGTACCTAGGCCCACTATCTGCAGGGTACCGGTACATGTGAGCATAGGTACCGGTACTTGAGCTCATTGTCCATTGGCATACCAGTACCTGTCAGCCTAGGTACCAGTACCTGAGCTCTCCAGATGCCAGGTATCTCTGAGGTACCGATACCTGGAGCCCAGATTTTCTCAAATTTATCAAAAACTCAACGTTTATCCACACAACTCATACAACACCCATTCCATTCATTTGTTTTACAAAAGAATAATGTCCTATTACATGCCTTTATCAAAATACAAGCTTTGTACATAATTTACACAAGGCTAAATCATATTTATACATGGGATTACAAAAGGTAATTTAAGAGTCACAATTTGGCTCCATCATCAACACAAACCCAAAAGAGAGTCGTCCCCTGAAGCTTGTCCGATACCTAAAATCTATACTCATAAAGGGTGAGTCACGCTCAATAGTATCTCCTAAGGAGGCTACTCCCCAACCTAGATGCATATGAAATGTCACATGCAATTCATCACTTAAAGCATCCATTCAAATATATACATATCATAAATGAATGCTATTATTTCATGCCATGTAATGAGATGAACTCGTGCAAGCAATGCAAACTCGAGCCCTCCACTAGCTCCCATAACACATGTCATGTCAGGCATATGCATCCGGATATTCCAAGCCCCCGCCATTGATGTTGGACATCCAATGACTATTTTATAAAATATTGTGTCTTTAATGGGGTGGGTATTTATGGAGTTCCACCAACAGGCACCCAACCAACACGGCATCTATGGACTTCCATCAACGGTTCTACATACACTGATACACTTTATAGACTCAACATCAATGGGAGTGTGTATCCGAAATTACTGGGTCTTGCACCCGATGGAGGATCTAGCTCTTCTTGCTAACCCCGACACATATTTTTAATGCAAACCCATTCGACTCAGTCAAACATAGGTCCAACTTTTCCGAGCCCACGTATCAACCCACCAAGGATGGTGTTTGATCAAAACATGGACACATACCCACACTCATGTTGAATGCCCACGAATGTGATACTACTTGTGCATATGCAAATGTAATATAAAATTACATTTCGTGTCATTATGCAATCAAATTGTACAATTGTAATTTGTACCCCATGCTCATCATATCATAAGGCATATAATGAACATATCCATTTCCACAATCATACCCAATTTCCTCAAATGACAATTATATCATAAAGCATACAATAACATTTCATAACATCACTAAACATGTTACAGCATTTTTCATTCTATTTGCTCACTTGAAAATCCATAGGCATTTCATCAAACATCTATAAAGCACAAATGTAAACACATAGCATGCCCAAACAACACATTCTTCATGAAACTCATATCAAGCAATTTCATCAAACTCAAACCATACAAGAATTGGTTTTAACCTATTCTTATACCCATTTTCCATATTCTAACAACCATAGGGATGTGTTATACATGAGAATTCATCTCTAACACCCTACCTACTTCATATTTCAACCCTAAGTTGGAATAAACCTAGTTAGAAAAGAAATCCTATCTCTTGTAGTGCATATCCGCGTAGAAGAAGTCCCAAAGACCCAAAATCAAGCTTCCAAAGCTTTATCCCAAAACTCTCGTCTTTGATATTGTGGTGAAACCCGCGATCTTTGGTATGGCTTTGTAGGTCTCATCTCATAGAACGACTTTAATTATTGGCCCGAAGTAATCCGATGGTTGAATCGTCGTAGATCGGAGGAAGAAGGTTGGGAGAACTTGAGTTTCTCTCTCTCTCTCTCTCTCTCTCTCTCTCTGAAAATTGGTTGAAGAAATGAGGAAGAAAATATGATTTTCTTCCCTTTTTATACTCCTCAAACACTTGGCCCTCATTGTGCCACACGTCTCATTTCGTTTGGTCCAATTTTATCCCAAATTAATTAAATCTCATCCCGTGTTAAGTTTAGTACTTTTTATTGAACTAACTTTAAATTATTTCTTGAGTTCTGCGAATAAAATCTAATTGCGCGACACCCGATCACCTTGTAATTTGATGAAAATTGACTGGGTAGTTAGATTTCGCGTGATGAATCCAACGGTGAGATCTGTTTCATCATCCGAATTCTAGAAAAAAATTGGATTTTTATCCCGGACTGTAGTGACTAATTACCGTTTTGCCTTTTTAATAAAATTTTAATTTTCCTGGGTTTTACATTGTTTGTTGTGGCATACTATTGATCCTATGCTTGATTAATTATCATATTTGATCGTTAAGTTATATGTCTTGTTTGTCCCTTACTTAGTCTATGTGTGTGATTTGACTAGTTCCTATGCATTCTTACCTTTTTGTTATACTATGATTCTATGTCATGATTGTTATGGGTCATTATTGAATTAACATCTGTGGAAAATAAGATAAGAATATGTTAGGTGACTTGATTATGTATTGTTCTTATTGCATGTTGTCATTGGGTTGCAATTTTTGAAAAAAAGTGGGAGAATATTTTAGGTGCATATGAGAGTAATTGGGGAGATTTGCTCTTGACTAGGTTAGATATGTTGCATGTGAATATAGAAAAGAGTAGTTTGTAGTTCAAATGCTCAGGTGGAGGGGGAGTAAATTTAAAAACTTGGCATGAAGTCACATTTTTCTTTCTTGTTTATTTTTCACTTATTATTTTACTTGTGAACACCAACTAAGGGGGAGAACTAGATATGTTTTGCATTGATAAATAAATTAGTTCTCAAGCATATGGGGCAATTTAGTTCAAACTAGTTACATATTTGCACTTGCATGATGTATACATACTTATGCCTTGTACTTCTCTTGGTGCTTTCCATACCTGTGATTATGTGATTTATTCCTTTAACACATGATGCATTTCACGAGGTTTTGCTTTGAGTAATTATGTGCAGGACTATGATCTTCAAGCTTTAATCAAGGATATAGATTCTTGTACTAAATAGAGATTTAGGACGTATGCATGAGTGTTGAGATTACAATTATAATTCTTTTGTTCAATGGCTTGGGGTTGTAATCTTTATTTCAAACTCGTGTGTTTTGTCCCGAAATTTCCAAAGGGAGAGATTTTTAGATCATATTTTGTAATCGGCTAATTTCGTAGAGTCCATTGTAAAATCTCAACCATTTCCATGATCATGATACTAATAAGTTCAAGATCTGAAAGCAACATTGAAGGAAGGAGATCAAGCGTCAAAACTATATCATTCAACCTCCGTATGCACCTTCATGTTTAGGACAAAGGTAATGACCTAGACACCTAAGATGAACCCTTAGTTATTTTAACATAGAATTATTAGGATGAAAA
Source organism: Ilex aquifolium (assembly GCA_951799425.1). Classification (NCBI taxonomy): domain Eukaryota; kingdom Viridiplantae; phylum Streptophyta; class Magnoliopsida; order Aquifoliales; family Aquifoliaceae; genus Ilex; species Ilex aquifolium. The sequence goes on from OX637399.1 coordinate 17,151,089, forward strand.
TGGAATTGGAAATGATCCGATTATGATTCCAAGGTGATTTTCAAAGAAAAAATTTTCTAAACCATTTTTGTCTTTTGAAAACATAGTTTGAGTCACAATTGGACCACTCTTTGTGTAACACCCTTTAATACTCAAGACGACAAGTTTTTGTGCATGGTTTTAGGCTTAAAAAAACTTGTAGGGACCGTCCTATGTTCGCTAGCCTTTTCTAGGGCAGTCTCTTGATGACTTAGGATAAAAAGGGAAAAGGACACGGGGGATCAGCACAGGGCTCGCTCTATGAGCTTACTCCAGCAGTCTCCATGGTTACTGGAGCAGTGCCCATGGTCGATCGAGCAGTCTTGGTCCTTGGCTGGTTTGAGCTATTATTTTCCATTCTAGTGCCAACTACCCTTCCACCGATTGATCAGTAGTTTGCGAATATGAATTTTCTTATTTACTAAGACTACCCTTATTCCATACCTATAAAGAGGGAGAGCCTTTCCGACATCTAGATCAAGCCTTAAGAGAGTATTTTGAAGAGAAATCTATCTTTCAATCTTGAGAGCTTCCACCACAACCAAGATCTCTAGGATCCAAAGGTTACCACTAGTGATTCTTTTCATCCTCACAACTTAGAGTAGAAGAGCTTGTTTGTAAACAAGCCCATTGGTGTGTACATACCAAGGATTGTTAGCGTGCCTATAATCACTCAAGGTCTAGACAAATCGTGCAGCGAAGAGGTCCAAGTGAAGCTACACCAAACATCAGGGAAGGAGTTTCGGAAGAGAGACATAGCAAGAAAAGGAGCATCTAGTCACGGTGATGATTGAGGTATAAGACTCGATTACTTGTATATTGACTTGGTGAGTAGTGGATTAGGCTTTGGTGGACCCCGAGTGGTTCCCCACAGTTTTTCTTGATGACGGTTTTCCGCGTCAACAAATTGCTAGTGTCTCTTATTTATTATTGTTCACATTTTCATTTGTTAGCACACACGCGCACTATGTGTTTGTTGTTTTAACTGATAGATATCATATCATCCATAGTTGCACAATTGGGTTTTTGGATTTTTTGGGATCATCGTGAGATTGACTTGAGTGAATTTATTACAAATTAATTAAAATCAATCGTCATGGTTCGAAGGTTTGGTGGTGTTTGAAAAGGGGTTCTCATCTTTAATTTCCATATTCGATTGAGAAGAGGTAATTGAGGTAGATATAGGTTTTAATTGATAATTGATTTGGGCTAAATTCAAAAAAAAAACTATTCACCCACCCTCCCATTTTAGGTTAAGCATTTTGGTCTCCACGTGTATAATCGTAAGAAAAGATCCAAATCAGATTCCCCCTCTCGGAACAAAAAAAAGAGTTAACCTTTCTTCTACTCACTAAGCATGGATCAGGGTGTGCTCTGTAATAAAGATAATATAAGAATTTTCAGCTTTCTATATATTGAAGGATAAATTTCTTTGACATGATTATCCAGAGACAAATACTTTGTTCAGCTTGGCCTTCCACCAACAAAAAGGTCAAGACCACAAGTAAAATACTCCCAACTAAATACAATTTCCTTCCATCTTTCCCTTTCTAGCATTCTTTGGATTCAGCCCAAGCATATGATACACCCAATTTAGCTCAGATTAAGCCCTACAAAAGCACATCGAACTTTTGAGCTCCTAACTTAGCTCAGATTGAGTCTAATTGACTCGACAGAATCACATCGAAGCTTTCCAGCTCCTAACTTAACTCGGATTGAGTCAAATTGACTCGACAGAAGCACAATGAAGCTTTCCAACTCCTAACTTAACTCGGATTGAGTCTAATTGACTCGATAGAAGCACATCATGAGCTTTCCAGCTCCTAACTTAGCTCATATCGAGTCTAATTGACTCGACATCAGCACATCAAAGCTTTTGAGCTCCTAACTTAGCTCGGATTGAATCTAATTAACTCAAAAAAAGCATATCAGAGCTTTCTAACTCCTAACTTAGCTCCGGTTAGGTGTAATTGACTTAATAGAAGCACACATAAGAGCTTTCCAACTCTTAGCTTAGCTTTAATTAAGTCTGAATGACTTAGCAAAAGAGCAAGCCACCATTCAATCCACCATGCCCTAAAAGTTATTTTGTGAATGACTTCTACAAGGCTTTTATCCTTGCAAAAGTCAAGGGGGTGAAGCAATTAGAAAAACCAACCACAGCTTCCCAGAAAATGAGTTTGGCCAACTAGATACATATATCTTCAACCTGCACTTATATGGAGTAGGTTAGCTCATCAATCTAGTGATTATCAACCACAAGCTCCCATGCTGGTCAAGCAAAGACTTGTCCCACATTATGCATTTGCTCCACCTCTGCTTTTCAGTTCTTTGGGAACTATTGCCAAATAAAACCTTTGATATTGATCAGAATCAAACTTAAATATCTCACTAACCTCTGTGGACTTATCTAGTCGGCTAGCTCAAAACTACTACTATGGAGACCTCAATCCTATAATTTATTCGAGTTAAAGCTATCATGATGCACACCAAGATTTGAAACAATGCAAGATCATATCAACGAGGGCCGATCTAGCTCGGTAAAATTTCTTTCTATATGATGAAAAAGGTGTTGGAACGGAAATCCTAAGAGCCGTTGACAACGCGTATGTATCAAACATCAAAAAATCTCCTTTAAAACCCTACAAGGAGGAATTAAGGTTTACCTTCGAGATCTCCCGGGACTGATCTCGTCTCAGCACGAACGTAGAACGGAACAACGACTATAGCTCGACAAACCTCGCAGCCTTCTGTCGTATATCCCCAACGTCAGAATTCGGATGCAGTGTGGGCTGACAAGACCTCCGAATCCTAGCTCTCTCTTTCAGCCTCCCTAAAAAACGTGAGTAAAGATAAGATGGTGAAATAGAGAACCTAGACGTCTATATATAGGTTACGACAGAGACTCTAAGGAGAAATAAGGACCAGGCTCCCAATGGGCTTAGGATTCATATGTTCAACCCAGAACAAACATCCTATAGCCCATTAATAATAAGTTAGTCCACTAAAGACTTATTGTTGATCTCTTGGACCTTATCTCAAAATTATATTCAAGCTCCTTATTATTATATGCTTAATAATCTCCCCACGTTTAAGATTACAGATGTCCATCAATTAAATAAATAACTGACAATTATATTTATTTGACTTATTTTATTCCTTGACACCTTACCACTCAACTTATTTGTCATGTCGGATAATTAAATCCACCTGCAGAGTTTGACATGGACAAAACGTATAAGCTTCCTCAAGAGGACATCATCAAATCATTTAAATACTAGGACGTGGTTTCCTTTAATATTTAATTTACATCATACAAATAACATCGTCTCCCAATTCATCGAGCTTATTGACTCAATATGAATCTCACTCTTTGATGAATTAAAGTGACAAACATTATATGCACGTGGCAATTAAATATTTAGGGATTAAGAGCATAAGCAATCATAATAATCATGAGGTATTTATTATCTTATTAAATCAGAAAAAGATAGTAACCTCAACATGGGTCTATTCAATACACAAAGTGTACTAGTGCAATAATCTGATACATCAAACAATCTCCTATAATCAAGACAGACTATGCCAGAATATTACACTATAATCATACCGATGACGTGTCCAATTCCATCTACGATTGTGACCATATACTCATATTATACAAGGATTCGATAATCTGGTCTTTTGTGCATAAGCCGAACTCTACACACCAGATTATCTAAAATATAAAATATAAGACACACATGCATATCATATATAAAATATAATACAAGCATTTTGCCCGTATAGATTCTCAATAAAATGGAAAGAACAAACTTTTATTAATTAATAAAACGAATTTCACTACAAAAAGCAAACTTTTAGTATACTACTCTATCAATTCTCCCACTTATACTCAAAGTCATGTTGTCATACATCTAACTCACAGTCCCTCCACATGACTATCAAAAGTCTTTGTTGGTAAGCTCTTTGTAAAGGGATCTTCCAGGTTGTTTGCTAATGCAATCTTGGTCACTGCTACATCACCTCTTTACACGATATCTCGTATAAGGTGATATTTGTGTTTAATGTGCTTCCCCTTCTTATGGGTTTGTGGTTCCTTCGAGTTAGCAACCGTTCCGTTATTGTCACAATAAAGTGTAATAGTCGATTTTATCGAGGGAACCACTTCTAAATCCATTAGGAAGTTTCTAAGCCAAACTGCCTCTTTGGTTGCTTCAGAAGCCGCCACATATTCGACCTCCATGGTGGAATCAGCAATACAAGATTGCTTGATACTCCTTCAACTTATGGGTCCACCTCCTAGAGTAAACACATATTGTAACACCCCGCATTTTTTCTTTTATATATGTATATAGATATATAGTAAATAATTGTTGTAAAAATGTGGATATGTGTAATGATGTAAGAATGAACTATATAGATTGTAATAGTAAGAGAAATGCTAGAGATGCATATTGATTGGGAAGTTTGAGTTTCCAAGACATTTAAACTTGGAAAGGGTGATTAGATGAATTTCTAAATATTTTTAGGTCAAAATAAGGTTTTCATTGAATCCGGAAGGTCGAACAACCTTGGGAGAGGTAATATGAGGTGTATTGGAAGTTAGGAAGTATTCCGGAGTGAAAACACACTTAGAGAAAATTTGGGTAAAAATGAGTTGGGACACCTTCTAGTATTTTGGTCATAACGTTTTATTCTTATGTCCAATTTATCTGAAATTTGGACAGTAGATATTAGACATCTAGGGCTACAAAAGTGTATCTCATGAAAATTTCCCAATTCGACCTCTAAATGGGTCAAAACTGCCCTGGAAGTCGAAGCAGCTAAAGTGTACCGGTACGCCCGAACCAGTAGCTTAACCGTACCGGTATGATTTATCTGACGCTCGCCGAACAGTAAAAGTCGGGATTTTAGTGTTTTAAAACACCCTTTTTAAGCCTCATTTGCCCCATTCTTCATTCCACTCCCACACAAAACACTTTAGAACCCTAGGAGAGAAAGAAAGGAAGAGAGGACTCAAGATCAAAGGGGAAAAACACAAGATTTAAGGGTGATTCAAGATCCAAGCCCTAGATTTCAAGAACACCAAGTAGGGGTTTTCTTCCATTCTTGTTCATTGATGTTAGGGTTATTATATATATATGTTTTGACTCCTAATTATATGTATTTGTTATGGGTTCATTGTTTCTTGGTTCTCTTGCAATTGTTAACATGTTTTACAAAAAGTTAGGGTTGAATACCCATGAAATCTCTTTTTAGTTTGAAAAACCCTAGTTTTCAAGAGTGATGAGTTTTTCTCTTGAACTCTTCCTTTATTCTTGATTTAAAAATCATAGTGTTTTGTGTTGAGTAATAAAATGATATTGTTGTGATCTCTTGCATTTTTCTTGGTTGGTTATTGAAAATGTCACATGCTTAATTTGGGGATTTTGAGATATGCTTGTAAAATGAGAAATTGTGGATTTTGTAGTTATTTGGAATTGTTGGTGAATTGAGAATATTTTGGTTTCCTCATTTGTATGGTTGTTGTGATGGACTTGGATTGCCTTCGAGAGATACCGTAGAGTGTTAGAGGTTAGTCTACCCCAGTGGGGGGAGATGGTTTCCTAACACTTGTAGTGGGTTGTCATGTGGTAATGCGACCACTATCGTTCACTGGAGTTCGAACAAGGGATGGTATACTTTTCCTGGGAAGGGACTCGTCACTGCCATTGGGATGGTAGACGCCCTTTTCCTAAAGTGTTTGTGATTGTGATTGTGATTGGTGGACTAGGTATAATCGTTGGGTAGATTCATGAGAAGCAATCAACATACATGGTATGGGGATGAACCAATATAAATGGGATGATGGGTTGGACCGCCTTGGCCGGTGCATTGGTATGGGACAATGCATCGGAAGGCGCCCTTCCGAAATGGCTAAAAGTTGGAAATGGTATATTGTTATGAAATTTACCTTAACCTTTCACTTGATTATTGTTACGGCTTAAACTTGAGATCTATTTAAAAATGTCCCGTTTTTCCTTCAAAGATTATATATGCTATTTGTGAAATGAGACCGACTTGTTTTACATGTTTATAAACCTTGTTCGGGTTTGGAAGAATTTTTCTACAGAGCTTCGTGCTCACCCCCTACAGTTGAACCTTTTTCAGATTTTGTGCCAGAGGATGAGCTCGGTGCTAATGAGTCGGGCCATGGAGAGGCTTCACTAGAGGGATACTTGGATCCCGAGTGGGACATCTAGAGATGTCGTTTACTTTTGTTCTAGACTAGAATATTCTTTTGAAACACTGTATAGTCTAGATTTCTTTTGTACTTTCCGCTGCGCTATAATAGTTAATGTTTCTTTGGGGAATGTAAATGCGATTGTTGGGCTTATTCTTTTGATATTGTGGCCATAGCTTGGCTTATTCTTTTGGGATGATATTGTAAATTATATGGATGATGAATGGAAAAATTTTCTTATTGATGGAATTATATTAGTGCTCTCATGATATGAATGTTTTAGAATGTAATGTCGTCCAGGGTGTGTTTTGGGGCGTTACACATATCCTGAAGTTGAATTTCTAGAATCCCTATCTGACTGAAAATCAGAGTCCGTGTACCCGATGGGTACTAGACTATCTGTCTTGTAAACTAACATATAATCTCTTGTCCTTTTTAGATACTTGAGAATATGCTTTACCGCAGTCCAATGTTCTTGCCCAGGGTTAGAATGATATCTACTAACCATGCCAATAGCAAAACAAATATCAGGTCTAGTGCAAAGTGATTAGCACTTAAAATTAGCATTACACTATGCCATTTTAAGACTAATTGTACTTTGATGAAATTTAAGTGATGTCATTTCAGGCCCTAAACTAAACAAGGACTCAAGAATAACAAGTATCACACTTGAATGTAACACCAGCACATTAGCGCACAAAATTGGAGAAGCTTGGAGCACAGCCAGAACGTTCGAACGCCAACTCACGTTCGAACGTCCACATTGAACTGTAGCAGACCTGACTGCTGAGAGCAGGCGTGGTGCAGCTAGTAAAGAAGAATCTGAGGCTCTGAGGCACTTGAGTATCACGTTCGAACGTGCACTCGAGTTGATTGAAGACCAGACTACTGCATAGAGTGAGGAAATGAACTTCACAGATGACCACATGCCACTTGAGTGAGAAGGTCAGACCACATCTGGCGTTCGAACGCCCATAGTGCAAAGACAGAAGAAACGTTCGAACGGCAGACAACGTTCGAAAGACCATAAAGCAAAAAGAGAAACAACGTTCGAACGCCAACTCACGTTCGAACGTTCTCCACAGGCTGGCAGCAGAGTAGTTGGTTTTTCACTCGGACTTGGGCAGCATACACTATTCCTTCACCCCCTCTTGTCTCCTCCTCTTGCCTATAAATACTCTCATTATTGGAGAGCTTAAGGGGGAAGTAGAGAGGTTGATGGAGGCTTAGACTCCCACTCATATTGTAGATTTAGCTTACATTTCCTTGTATGAAATAGTTATTTTAGAGATTAGTTTGGCTTTAGTCCAACATCTCTTAGCTTGTTATAAAAGTAGTTTTATGCTTATGCTTTCACTTACATGCATAGAAGGGAGTTAGTTCATCTTTTGGTTGAGGAAGCAACCCTCCATTCCTTGGTTGAGGAAGCCACCCTCCAAATGTGACTTGCTTTCTTCTACTTTTATTGTTCATTTACTTCACTTCCATTGCTTGAGCTTCTTTCTTTCTTAGAGGAGTGAAATTCTTCCACTTTTCTAGAGCTTTACCAAAGCCGTGAAGGGTGAAACGTGATTCACTCATTCTTTGTTAAAGATTGGCTCCTTGTTTATTGTTATTTCATTTTGTAAGTCCTCTACTTGGAGGGATGAGCATCACCCACTTTTCTAGCTTTACCAAAGCCATGAAGAGTAGTAGTTTCTTATTCACTCTTTAGTAAGAGGAGAAGGGCATGTATAAAATATCCGGGAATTATATTTGTGCATTGTTCTTATGTTTAACGTTTATTTCTCCTTGCTTATTGGATGATTGATTGCATCTAGCAAAGTTAAGGTACTTTGTAGAACCGTGGGCTCTTTCTATGACACGGATGACTCTTGCATAGAAATACTCATCGGTTTAAGGCAAGTACCCCGGCTAGATCTTCATGACTACCCTTCAATCCTCCCCATTATTGTGCTTCACTTAAAGAATGGAATATTAATATCATGGTTGGATGTCTTGTAGAAACACTTGCTTGTTTGTAGACGGGTTAAGTCTCGGTACAGACAATTCTTGTAAACTTCTAGAAAGACATCGGAATCATGTTTTTAATTTTCACAGTCCATCCTTATCTTCCAATTAACTTGTTGTTGACACGGGAGTTAATTGAGTTACCAAGCACAAGTATAACAAACCGGATAATTAACTACATGTCTAGATCCTTGAACTAAAGAGTGACTCTTTTTCATTAGAGCTTATCTCAAATTTTGTTAAGAAAATTCTCTTGGAAAGAATCTTATATTCTGTCCAGGAAATAGCACACCTCACAACAAATCTCAAGGGTTACAATCAATAGGTCTCCACCACTACTTATCTCAAAAATACCAACAAAAGTTCCCTAGGGATTCGACTCTGGACTCAAATCGGATTATTACTACAGCTTGACCGCCTGCACTTGGGTGTACACATTTCGGATCAAGCCAAGTTTTTGGCGCCGTTGCCGGGGAACTGTGAAAGGTGTTTTAAGGTAAAAGGTAAAAATACCTTCATCTTTGTATATATTCTTTGGTACTGTGAATAACTTTGTTTTATTTTCTTTATGACTGAGGGCACTCCTCACTATCAAAATTTGCCGGTAGAATCTTGTGAGTCTGTGAATCAGCCTGAACCAAATTCACCTAGATCAGTAGCAGACTCTTGTGAGAGTAATATGGCAAATAATGAGAGAAACAAGGAAGTCCCTATGAGAGAGGAGGAAGTGCCTAACACTCGAACTTTGCGGGATTACTTAAATCCCACAAGAAACAGTGTCCCCTCCTGTTTTATATTTCCTGAAAATGCTCCCCCCTTTACTGTAAAGTCAGGCACAGTGTAGTTATTACCCGTGTTTCATGGATTGGATGCAGAAAATCCATATCTGCATATAAAAGATTTTGAGGAAGTGTGTGGAACATTTCAAGACAATTCTAAACTAGCCAAGATGAAACTGTTTTCTTTCTCTTTAAGGGATAGAGCTAAACAATGGCTAAATTCTTTAAAAGCTTTTTCAATACCTAACTGGCAGGCATTGCAAAATGAATTTTTTAGAAAGTTTTTTCCTCTACACCGCAAAAATGCACTAAAAAGGCAAATCATGAATTTTGCGGTTAAAGAAGGAGAAAATTTTTACCAAAGTTGGGAGAGATTCAAAGATCTGCTCCAATCCTGCCCATATCACGCTTTTGAGAATTGGACTTTTGTAGGATTTTTCTATGACTTCTTACCCTCTAGACTACGTCAGATTGTCGAAATGATGGCCCAAGGAGAATTTATGGGAAAAAGTCCGGAGGAGGCATTCAATTTTTTTGACACCATATCTGACAGTTCTCAGATGTGGGACTCAGCCTCTCCTACCACTGTAGAAGCCAGACCATCTACTTCCCAAGGAGGTAAGTATGTCTTGAGAGAGGATGATGACTTGAGAGCAAAAATGTCTACGTTGTCTCGAAAGCTTGAAGCTTTAGAGATGAAGAAAGTCCATCAAGTTGATGTTAGCTCTTCCACAGAACAAGTGTGTGGAATCTGTGCGCTAACAAGACACCCTACTGGGGAGTGTCCTACCATCCCAGCATTCAAAGAGGTCTTGTTGGAACAGGACACATGCAGTTTCCAACTTCAACAAGCCTTACTCCAACCCATACTCTGAAACATACAATCCAGGGTGGCGGAACCACCCTAACTTCAGTTGGAAGAACACACAACCAATGCCCATGAACCAACAGCAAGGTTCATACCCACCACCTTAAGGACCTCCCGCATATCAACCATACCAACCACCACAAAAGAGGAGCCTTGAGGACACACTGAATCAGTTCATGCAAAGCCAAATGAACTATAACAATAATTTCACATAGGTTTTCACTGATTTCAAAACCCAGACCACTCAATCTTTTGAGGATCTTAAAAGCCACATCCAAAAATTGACCCAATCCATGGTCACACACGAAAAAGGCAAGTTTCCTACTCAACCAAAGCAACCACAAGGCCAATTCCATGTAGGGAACCCTTCAACAACAGGAAACACACAAGACCAAGCCCAAGTTGTCACTACACTAAGAAGTGGCAAGGTGATTGACAAGACCATCAGAGACATACTCATTCCAAAACCAAGACCTGAGTCAATCCCAGTCAACCCATCATCTGAGCCTGAACCAATTGAGACTAAACTTGAGGAAGAACATGAGCCTATGATTGAACAAGAGCCAGAACCTTCTGAGGAAAGAGAACCTTCGTGTTCCATTCCTGCTCCTTTTCTTCATAGACTCAAAACCAAACAGAAGTTGAAAAATCAACCTGAAATTTACGAGCTTTTTAAGCAAGTAAATATCAACATCCCACTTCTGGACGCAATCAAACAAGTTCCGTGTTATGCTAAGTTTCTAAAAGACTTGTGTACAGTCAAGAGAAGCCAGAATGTCAAAAAAAGAGCCTTCCTAACAGAACAAGCCAGTGCCCTTCTTCAACATAAAACCCTTCCAAAATATAAAGACCCAGGGTGTCCGACTGTGTCATGTATCATTGGAAATTTCAGAATTGAACAAGCACTGTTAGACCTTGGAGCCAGTGTTAATTTGCTACCCTACTCTGTCTACCAGCAATTGGGTCTGGGTGAACTCAAACCCACTTGTGTCACACTCCAGTTGGCCAACAGATCTGTCAAAACCCCCAGAGGGATTGTTGAAGATGTGCTTGTCCAAGTGGACAACTTTGTCTTCCCTGTTGACTTCATTGTTCTGGATACTCAGCCAGCAATACATTCGGAGAGCCAAATTCTCGTCATTCTTCGTCGACCTTTCCTAGCAACTTCCAATGCACTAATCAATTGCAGGAATGGAGTCATGAAATTAACTTTTGGGAATATGACTCTCAAATTGAACATTTTCAATATTGCTGAGCATCCAAAAGAAGAAAAGGAAGAAAGGGAAATAAACTCCATTGAATCTTTAATACAGGAACATCTGAATGACACATTCTGTGAGGACCCTACTGAATCTTCTCTGCTAGAGATCATCTCATCCGAAACAACAGATGATGACCCAAATCCACCAAGTTGCCCTACTCATGTTGTTGAGACATGGGCCCCCAAATTCGAAGAGATTTCACCAAGTGGCACAAAGCCAATCACATCAAGTGTTAGGCCACCAAAGCCTGAATTGAAACCTCTCCCATCTGACCTCAAATATGCATTCTTAGGAGAGGACGAGTCACACCCAGTGGTAATTTCATCTAAGCTCACAGACTTGCAAGAGTCTAAACTGATTGAAGTTCTTCAAAGCCATAAAAGCACCATTGGGTGGACCATCGCTGACTTGAAAGGTATAAGCCCGTTAATCTGCAATCATGCTATATACCTTGAAGAGAATTCAAAACCCTCTCGTCAATTGTAGCGACGATTAAACCCTCACATGAAGGAAGTTATGAGAACTGAGGTACTCAAGCTCTTAGATGCAGGGATAATCTTCCCCATCTCTGACAGCAAGTGGGTTAGTCCAACCCAAGTTGTGCCCAAAAAGTCTGGGGTCACAGTGGTAAAAAATGATGCAAATGAACTAGTACCAACTCGAGTCGTCACAGGATGGCGAATGTGCATTGATTATCGAAAACTCAATTTGGTCACTAGAAAAGATCATTTTCCTCTTCCATTTCTTGACCAAGTCCTAGAGAGAATTGCAAGCCATGCATTCTACTGTTTCCTAGATGGGTATTCTAGATACAATCGAATTGAGATAGCACTAGATGATCAGGAGAAAACAACCTTCACATGCCCCTTTGGCACCTTTGCATTTAAAAGGATGCCATTTGGACTGTGTAACGCTCCTGCAACATTCCAAAGATGTATGCTAAGCTTGTTCAGTGATATGGTTGAAAAAAATTTGGAAGTATTCATGGAAGATTTCTCTGTATATGGTGATTCCGTTGATTTGTGTCTGACCAATCTGGAGAAAGTGCTAATCAGATGTAAGGAAGCCAATCTAGTGCTCAATTGGGAAAAATGTCATTTCATGGTAACACAAGGCATTGTCCTTGGTCACATTGTGTCGTCTGAAGGCATGAAAGTTGACAAGACAAAAATAGATCTGATTGAAAATTTGTCTGCCCCTAAGACTGTAAAGGATGTTCGATCATTCCTACGACATGCAGGTTTCTACATGAGATTCATAAAAGATTTCAGTACCATAGCAAAACCCATGTGTCATCTTCTAAGTCAGGACGTAATCTCTGATTGGAATGAAGTATGCCAGAAATCCTTTGACAAGCTAAAAGGCATGTTAATTTCTGCTCCAATAATGCAACCCCCTGACTGGAATCTACCCTTTGAACTAATGTGTGATGCAAGTGATTATGCTGTAGGTGTTGTATTGGGACAGAGAAAAGATAAGAAACCCCATGTGATTTACTATGCAAGCAAAACTTTGAATGATGCTCAAATGAATTATTCAACAACTGAAAAAGAATTGTTTGCTGTAGTCTTTGTGCTAGAAAAATCCCGTTCTTATCTTGTTGGTTCTTCTGTTACTGTATTCACTGACCATGCAGCCCTAAAATTCTTGCTCACAAAGAAGGATGTCAAGCCAAGACTCTTGAGATGGATACTCTTACTCCAAGAGTTTGATCTTTTCATCAAGGACAAGAAAGGTGTCGAGAATGTGGTGGCAGATCATCTGTCCAGACTAACATATGAATTTCGTGAGGATGGACTGCCAATCAATAAGAAATTCCCCGATGAACAACTGTTCATGATTGATAAGACACCATGGTACGCGGATATTGCTAACTTTCTTACTACTGGTACACTCCCTCCATCCTTTACCATAATGGACAAAAAGAAATTTCTGAGGGAGGTTCGTAACTTTTTTTGGGAGGATCCCTACGTATTCAAGTACTATAAGGATCAAATCATAAGGCGTTGCATCCCCGCTCATGAAAGCAGCCAGGTAATAACATTTTGTCATTCTGAAGTATGCGGTGGCCATTTTTCATCAAGAAAAACCGCTGCAAAAATATTGCAGTGTGAATTTTACTGGCCCACACTTTTCAAAGATGTCCATGCCTTTTGTTTAACTTGCGATAGATGCCAAAGGTTGGGAAGCATTTCTAAAAGAAACATGATGCCTTTAAACCCCATTCTGGTAATTGAAATTTTTGACTGTTGGGGCATCGATTTTATGGGACCGTTTCCCCCTTCCTTTGGCTATCTATACATTTTAGTGGTTGTAGACTATGTATCCAAATGGGTTGAAGCAATTCCATGCCGAAATAATGATTACCAAACAGTGATCAAGTTTTTGAAAGAAAATATTTTGTCCCGGTTTGGAATTCCGAAATCAATCATAAGTGATGGGAGTGCTCATTGTTGCAATCGTCCCTTCTGGAATTTGATGAAAAAATACTTGATCTTTCACAAAATTGCAACCCCTTATCACCCCCAGACCAGTGGACAAGCTGAACTAGCTAATCGGGAGATCAAATTAATTTTGGAAAAAACGGTGAATCCAGACCGCAAAGATTGGTCGTTAAGACTAACTGATGCACTCTGGGCGTACTGTACTGCTTTTAAAACAATTTTAGGCATGTCTCCTTATCGATTAGTCTATGGAAAGCCGTGTCACCTACCTGTGGAATTGGAACATAGGGCATACTGGGTTATTAAAGCAATGAATTTTAACTTGGACAAGACTGGACTAGCAAGGAAACTTCAGATAAATGAATTGGAGGAATTGAGAAATGAAGCATATGAAAATGCTAAGATTGCTAAAACCAGGATGAAAATTTTTCATGACAAAAATATTGTGCGGAAATCTTTTGAGCCTTCTCAAAAAGTCTTGTTATTTAATTCAAGACTCCGCCTCTTTCCTGGTAAGTTGAAATCAAGATGGACTGGGCCTTACATTGTCAAAAAGGTGTTTGGACATGGAGCAGTTGAAGTGGAGAATCCATCGAACGGTAATATTTTTACTGTTAATGGTCAACGGTTAAAACTATTTTTGGAGGATTTTGTTAAAAATGTGGAAACCATTCTTTTAATGGAACCATAATACTCCTCCGAGATTCGTGCCTGTCGACACTCAAGTGGATTGGGTCAGGAAAAATCTAACCCAACCCGACCCACTGGGGCGCCTTTATAAGGCACCCACTCTTTTTCTTCTTTTTTTCTCCCAGCCGCCGCTGTTGCCCCCCCCCCCCCCCCCATTTCTTCTTCTTGGTCTTCTTCTTTTCTTCTTCTTCTTCTTTTCTTCTTCATTTTCTCTGTTATCTGATAAGCAACCCATGACCACACACTCTACAAACACAATTTTTGGCTTCATGTTTTGCATTTTAATCTTATATTTGCTCACGGGTGTCCTTCTCTTGTTCGCACTCACACACAAGGATTTTCAGCCTACCCGAAACCCAGATCTGCGCACAGATGAGTAATTCGTGTATTTTTATTTGTAGGTTTCAGCAGATTAACATATCTCTACCATTCAACCTCATCTCCAAAGATCCGTGAACTAGTAAATTCGAAACATTGAGGACAATGTTCAGTTCAGGTTGGGGGGTGAGAACTACAGTTCATATTTGCCCATAAATTTTTTAAATTTTTGTTGTTGTTGTTGTTGTTCTGATCATTTTATGTACCTTGTCTTGTATAAATTGATGATTATGTTTGTGAGTCAGCTTCAATCGTCTTTGTGACTGGCAGACGTTAAAGAACCAGATAGTGAGTCTTAAAGCTTAGAAAGCATGGATGTTAAACTTTTTTGGTTTAGTTTAGGAGTTCTACGCACTTTTCCATCTGATGTGCATACTGTAATCATGAGAAAAGCAAGACTGGTAAGGAATGCCGAAATCCAAGAAAAACAAGTGAAACCCCTCTGTGGCAGAAGCACATTTGCCAAACGCTGTCGTGCCAAAAGACTTGGTGCTTGTAAACAATGTGGCAGAGTTTTTCACGAGAAAAGATACAACCAGTGTTCTAAACCAATCTCCGGTCGCGCACTCGATTGATTAGACTGGATAGTGAATGGGCTGAGTAAGGATTACCCTGATATGCCATGCTATTCCGGTACTTTGCTTAACCGGTTTGTGAGAGAGGAAATTGGGAGAGTCACTGGTTGTCCGTACTACACAGACACAGAGGGAGACTCAGATTAGATAATTTTCTGTAGGAAATTGTACTTTTGTTGGAATGAAAGCCGAAGGTCCGAATTTTTTGTAAAAAGTGTAAAAATCTTTTTGTACAAACTCTTTTGACTGAAATGAAAATATGGGCCGAGTAAGGAATGTCCCAGAATACCAACCTGAAGCATGGGTAGGGGCTTATCCTAAGATGCCATAGGTTTTTGATTTAAAATTGTGTGTTTAGCCCTTTCAGATTTTGTATAGTGTAGTGCAGAAATTTTTGATTTTTGACTCAACATTCGAACGCCAGGTGACGTTCAAACGTTAGCTGCTCGCAGTACTTAACCTCTGATGAAGCCTCTGATGGAAGTAAAAAGTACTGGGATCTCAGCTCATTCGAACACCAATAGACCGTTCGAACAAAGAGAACTTACAGTACTTTGGCCTCTGACAGAAATCAAAAGTACTGGGAACTCACCACATTCGAACGACAACCACATTCGAACGATCTGTTTAAAATCCTTCTAGACACGTTCGAACGTTACCCACGTTCGAACGTCACGACTCAGGTTATAAAAGCCTGGTCGTCTTCTTCATTTCAAAACCACCCAAAAATCGAAAAACCCTTGGTGACCCTTCACTACCCAGACCCCAAAACACCTACCATTCTCCATTTTTAACAAAAATCAACCCTCCCAAGACTATTCCCATATCAAAAAGCTCCATTTTCACAAAGAAATCCAAGATTTCAAAGCCCTCAAACTCAAAAACCGAAACCACCATGCCAAGAGTCAAGCTCCCTGCCAGACGCAACCCAAACAACTAAGAACCCAACTTCGTCAAGGAGGTGGTCGAAGTAAGAGAGGGGAGGCCACCACTTACGCGAAGATACGACAAGACCCGGTTCCCCACAGCTTTAAAAGCTGACAGGTATGATAACTTCTATCAAAAACATGTTATGGTATGTGAGAGGGATGTTGTTTTAACTGATTTTGCTGAGTTGGGTTTGCTTGCGGAGATGGAGAGGAGGGGTTGGATTTTGTATTTGCAAAACGGCGTAGAGGCCGTAGTAGACTTGGTGAGGGAGTTTTACTCTAACGCCGAGATCGTCAATGGGGAGTTGAAAAGCTATGTAAGGGGAATCCACATTGATGTGGACGAGGACTACATTTGGGGGATAAGGCAAGAGGTGCCTCGGGTACCAATCCCCACCTATCCCCCAAGAAAGAATGTGGCGATGAATGTCATAGGGAGGGAGCTAATGGGAGTGCCTAACTTTTCTTGGACTGGAAAGAGATTTTTTAGACAAGGGGAACTCACTGAAAAATACAAAATGTTGAACCTAATTGCGGTTGCTAACTTTGCTCCAATAGGAAGAAAAAATGAAATCCTCCCTGACATGGCCCGCCTTCTCTACGCTCTTGGGAAAGGACATAGTATCGATCTCCCCTCCCTCATATTGACGAAAATGAAGAAAGGGTGCAATGTGAAGCGGAACTCGCTCCCGTTTGGCACCCTAGTGACTGAAATATGCAAAGACCATGGGGTTAGGGTGAAGCCAGAGATGGAGATTCAAAATCCAATGGGGCCACTTAACAAGGCATCCTTTAGGAGGAGCCAAGGTCATAGTGGCGGCCCAGCGGTGAGACAAGAGGAGCCCCATACCCATGGAGTGGACAAGGTGCAAGAAGAGCTTGACGCCGAGGAGGAGAGAGAGAGCAGCCACAGGAGGCAAGTCCCAGCACCAGCAGTCGGAGATCGCTGAGAGACATTATGATTGGCATCGAGGCCAACCAAGACAAGATTCTCCGACAGCAGGAGGAGATCTTTGGACTTCTGAGAGGTGGAGCTAGTGGACATGGAGGAGAGTGAGAGATAGGGATTCCTGTTCTTGATTATAGTTTTTGTGTGTTTATTGCTTCTTTTTATGAGTTTCTTCTTTAGCAGTGTGCACATTTTAAGAGTTTGTGTGTTTAGTTGCTTTTCTTTTGTGGATGAATTGAATCGTTGATCTTTGATGTGAACAAGTTATATTCTATGCAATGAATGGTTCAATTTATCACTTTTATCTGTTTTAAATGCATATGTAGATTTAGCTCAATATTGATATATGATGGAACGAATGTGGATGTTAAGAATGTTTGCTAAAGTAACTACGCACATGATCGGTTCAACACCTCAAACTCTCAACCGAGACTTAAAAACCACATTTCTTAGAAAAAATGGTATTTTCTCTATGCTTAAATTGTCAAATGTACATCGGTATTTGCTATTTTCAAGGTACAAGATGATCAGACTCGGAAATGGAATCGGTATATAACCGACATTCCCTGGAAAACCCGACATAACTAGTGGAGATAACAAAGGACACCATGGTATGTTTCGAGCCTTATGATGCTTTCGAGAGACAATCAATGTTTACTCAAGTAAAGTCTTTCACACTCAATTTTTGAATAATCTCATTAACCTTGCTTTGATTGATGCAATTAAAAGTGATCTATTTTCATATCCCACAGGGAACCTTCGCATACGACACACACATGTGCACATACTTGAGAAATGATCTTAGGTCATCTTTGATTTGATATTGAGCCTTAGCCATTTCTTTTAAAAAATTATTTCCCTAGTTAGCCATGCTTGAGCCCTCAATGTATGATTTCTTCTTCGATAAACCCGTATGAGTACCAAACCACAAGAGAACATACTTGACATACCTTTGCTATCTAATTTTCTTGCACCCTCTTATAAATCAATATGACACAAAATGCAAGGAAAAGGGAAAGGCTGTGGAGGCTACTTTTCAATGAAAAGAAGAATCAATGGGAACAATTGAAACAGAAAAGAAGCAAAAAGGCAAGAAATTACCAAGAAAGTGAAAAATGAGAAAAATGAAAGAAAGAAATATCATTTTTGGGCAAAATATCGAAAAGCTAGAAAGAAGTGTGCTACACTACATAAACAAATGATAGCTTTTGAATACTATTGACGTCATTTCGTTAGCCACTGACCTCTGGCCACATTACAACCTATGAAAAGCCCTAGTTGATCTCAAGTTTGTTGCATGCATGTGTTGTCAATCAAAATTGGGATATGGTAAATAGTATTTCTTTAAATTGCATCAATATTCTTTCATGAGATTATGCCAAACATGAGTAGTTGCTTCCTTAAAATTTCACTCCCTTCCTAATTGTGCATGTGATTTTTTCGATTGGCCACCTTCTGATCACATGACCCGTGAGAAACAAGTCACTATAATCGGAACAAACTTTTGCTGAGAGCATTCTACGAGAGGTTTGTGAAATCGAAGCTATCCATGGAAGGTGGTAAAATGGAGTGTTTGTTATACAATGATTCTTGCTGCTAGAATGATCATTCCTACTACACAGGGAATTCCAAATACCAACGTAACAGATGCTAATTTTTGCATAGAATATATACCTATGAAAGAGGGACATGCAGGATATAAGTCGAAATTGAGAGTTGGGTGTCCCAACGACCATGATGCTAATATACTTTAATTAGCAATCTCACATACACATCTGTTCGACTGAAATTTGTGGGTAGCTTCACTGAAAACCCTCACGAGACAACACTCGTCCGCTAGGGTAAACCTAGTGGTTCAACGGCTTGTTGCATAAGCTAAATGCAACCGGATGACCTATGAAAATGGCATTAGGAGTAGATTTTTTTTTTTTTTTTGTATTACTAGAGACTAGCAATATTTAGGTTGGGGAGTGTGATTAGCACTTAAAATTAGCATTCTACTATGTCTTTTTAAGACTAATTGTACTTTGATGGAATTTAAGTGATGTCCTTTCAGGCCCTAAACTGAACAAGGACTCAAGAACAACAAGTATCACACTTGAATGTAACACCAGCACATTAGGGCACAAAATTGGAGAAGCTTGGAGCACAGCTAGAACGTTCGAACGCCAACTCAGGTTCGAACGTCCACATTGAACTGTAGTAGACCTGACTGCTGAGAGAAGGCGTGTTGCAGCTAGGAAAGAAGACTCTGAGGCTCTGAGGCACTTGACTGTCACATTCGAACGTGCACTCAAGTTAATTGAAGACCAGAATACTGCATAGAGTGAGGAAATGAACTTCACAGATGACCAAAGGCCACTTGAGTGAGAAGGTCAGACCACATCTGGCGTTCGAACACCCATAGTGCAAAGATAGAAGAAACGTTCGAATGGCAGACAACGTTCGAACGACCATAAAGCAAAAACAGAAACAACGTTCAAATGCCAACTCACGTTCGAATGTTCTCCACAGACTGGCAGCAGAGTAGTTGGTTTTTCACTTGAACTTGGGTGGCATAAACTATTCCTTCACCCCCTCTTGTTTCCTCCTCTTGCCTATAAATACTCCCACTGTTGGAGAGCTTAAGGGGGAAGTAGAGAGGTTGATGGAGGCTTAGACTCCCACTCATATTGTAGATTTAGCTTACATTTCCTTGTATGAAATAGTTATTTTAGAGATTAGTTTGGCTTTAGTCCAACATCTCTTAGCTTGTTATAAAAGTAGTTTTATGCTTATGCTTACACTTACATGCATAGAAGGGAGTTAGTTCATCTTTTGGTTGAGGAAGTAACCCTCCATTCCTTGGTTGAGGAAGCCACCCTCCAAATGTGACTAGCTTTCTTCTACTTTTATTGTTCATTTACTTTACTTCCATTGCTTGAGCTTCTTTCTTTCTTAGAGGAGTGAAACTCTTCCACTTTTCTAGAGCTTTACCAAAGCCGTAAAGGGTGGAACGTGATTCACTCATTCTTTGTTAAAGATTGGCTCCTTGTTTATTGTTATTTCATTTTGTAAGTCCTCTACTTGGAGGGATGAGCATCACCCACTTTTCTAGCTTTACCAAAGCCATGAAGAGTGAGTAGTTTCTCATTCACTCTTTAGTAAGACGAGAAGGGCATGTATAAATTATCCGGGAATTATATTTGTGCATTGTTCTTATGCTTAACGTTTATTTCTCCTTGCTTATTGGATGATTGATTGCCTCTAGCAAAGCTAAGGTACTTTGTATAACCGTTGGCTCTTTCTATGACACGGATGACTCTTGCATAGAAAGACTCATCGGTTCAAGGCAAGTACCCCGGCTAAATCTTCGTGACTACCCTTCAATCCTCCCCATTATTGTGCTTCACTTAAAGAATGAAATATTAATATCATGGTTGGATATCTTGTAGAAACACTTGCTTGTTTGTTGACGGGTTAAGTCTCGGCACAGACAATTCTTGTAAACTTCTAGAAAGACATCAGAATCATGTTCTTAATTCTCACAGTCCATCCTTATCTTCCGATTAACTTGCTGTTGACACGGGAGTTAATTGAGTTACCAAGCACAAGTATAACAAACCGGATAATTAACTACATGTCTAGATCCTTGAACTAAAGAGTGACTCTTTTTCATTAGAGCTTATCTCAAATTTTGTTAAGAAAATTCTCTTTGAAAGAATCTTATATTCTGTCCAGGAAATCTCTCACCTCACAACAAATCTCAAGGGTTACAATCAATAGGTCTCCACCACTGCTTATCTCAAAAATACCAACAAAAGTTCCTTGTGGATTCGACTCCGGACTCAAACCAGATTATTACTATAGCTTGACCGCCTGCACTTGGGTGTACACATTTCGGATCAAGCCACAAAGCATAGCATACATGATACTTCCCACTGCTGACGCATAAGAAACTATCTTCTTGCTCTCTATCTTCTCAAGTCTCTTAAGACACTGCTCTTTTCACAGAGAAACTCCATGTCTGAAGGAAGAAATCCCTTCTTAGAATTTTGCATGCTAAAACGGGCTAGAATGGTATTGATATAGGTAGTTTGAGATAAGCCTATCATCTTATCTTTGCAATTTCACATAAGCTTGATCCCAAGGATGTGACCAGACTCTCCCAGATCCTTTATATCGAACTGATTTGATAACCATACCCTAACAGAAGATAACACCCCCACATTGTTTCTGATGAGCAAGATATCATCAACGTAAAGTACTAGGAACACCACCACATTTCTGTCATGCCTTTTATACACACAGGACTCATCAGGGCATTGATTAAAACCATAAGATTTAATAGTCTTATCAAAATGAATGTTCCAAGATCTAGATGTCTGTGTAATTCCATAAATGGATTTCTTAAGCTTGCACACTAGATGCTCTTAGCCTTTTGCTACAAATCCATCTGGTTGTACCATATAGATACACTCGTCAAGATTCCCGTTAAGGAACGTTGTCTTAAAGTCCATTTGCCAAATCTCGTAATCGAGATAAGCTGCAATGGATAAGAGAATCTAGATCGACTTCAGCATAGCTACTGGTGAAAAAGTCTCCTCATAATCGATTCCCTCTTTCTGAGTAAACCCTTTCGCAACAAGCCTTGCTTTATATTTTTTCACCTTACCGTCTGATCCTCTTTTTCTCTTATAGACCCACTTGCATCCAATGGGTTTATCCCATTGTGGTTCTACAAGTTCCTAGACTTGATTGGAGTACATGGAATCCATCTCAAATATCATAGCCTTTTGCCAAAGTTCTGCATCTTTATCTTGGAGTGCTTCGTTGTAGGTCTAGGGATTAGCATTTTGTTCCTCAGGAATCCTGTCAAAAGACTCTTCCAAGAATATATACCATTCGAGTTGACGAACAACCCTCCCACTACGACGAGGCTCTGCCTGTATCTGTGTATTATCAGTAACATCTTGTACAGGTTCTGCACGAGTATCGATATTCCTCCCACTACGATGAGGCAATGGTATTGAAGAAGTATTCTCTTTCATGTGATGCCTCCCCTTGTATAGTTGGTATTGAAGAAGTATTCTCTAATCTATCTCCTCTTAACTCTTTGAGAACAATTCTACTTTTAGGCTTGTGATCCATCACATAGTCTTCCTCTAAGAATCAGGCATTGGTGCTAACAATGACCTTCTGATCCTTAGGACTATAGAAAAGACCACCTTTTGTTCCTCTTGGATACCCTATAAACAAATAGACTTCTGTTCTTGACTCCAACTTTTATGTGTTCCCTTTCAGCACGTGTGCTGGACTCCCCCAAATTCGAATGTGCCGCAAACTAGGCTTACGCCCAGTCCACAATTCTGTGGGAGTGGTAGGTACTGACTTAGATGGTACCAAGTTCAGAATGTATGCCGCAGTTTATAAGGCATATCCCTAAAAGAAATCGGAAACTGAATAACTCATCATAGATCTAACCATATCCATAAGAGTCCTATTCCTTCTTTCTACCACACCAATTTTGTTATGGTGTGTGAGGTGCAGACAACTGGGATGTTATCCCTACCTCTGATAAGTAATCCCTAAACTCTCCTAAGAGGTACTCGCCACCATGATCAGATCGTAATGTCTTGATACACTTCCCTTGATGCTTCTCCGTTTCAGCCTTAAATACTTTAAATTTCTCAAAGCATTCAAACTTACGGCACATCAAATAATTGTAACCATACCTTGAATAATCATCAATAAAAGTAATGAAATATTCAAAGCCACCTCTTGCTTGGATAGTCATGGGTCCACACAAATCAGAATGAACCAATTCCAACGAATCCTTTGCTCTATAGCCCTTGGTTGTAAAAGGCCTCTTAGTCATTTTACCTTCCAAGCAAGATTCACAGACTGGAAGTGCCTCCACTTCCAATGAACTCAATGGTCCATTTGCAACCAGTATTTGAATCCTTCTTAAGTTAATATGACCTAGGCGTAAGTGTCAAAGATACGTTTGGTTCATTTTAGAAGGTTCCTTTCTCTTACATGACGAGGTACTAGTATTATTAAATTTAGTTAATTGCAGTGTAGGTGAGATAGGATTAACAATATAATGATCATCCACCAATGAACCAGAACATATAAAATGTTTATTATGATTAATAACCACAGAGTCATTAAAATAAACATTATATCCATCTCTAACTAATTTAGAAACCGAAACTAAGTTCCTTCTAATATCTGGTGCATAAAGACAATATCTCAAAATTAAAATCCTATCTCTACCAAAATATAAATGAAAATCTCCTACTGCAACTACTGTCACTCTCGTAGCATTGCCCATGTGAAGATAAATCTCCACATCACTAAGTCATCTGGTTTCCTGGAACCCTGCAAGTATTTGTACACATGATTAATGGCTCCTGTATCTACACACCAGGTACTGGTAGATGACACCGCTAAACATGATTCAACAACTAGTAAATGAGATTTACCTAGATTGTTCATCTTAGAGAGATACATCGGACATTGCTTCTTCCAGTGCCCTAAATGCTTGCAATGAAAACACTTGCCTTTATGCTTTTTCACTATAGCTTGAGGCGCCTTAAACTACTTCTGAGCCTTCTTTTTTTTCTTCTTGCCTTGCGCTTAGAATTAGAACATTTCTCAATCACATAAACACAATCCTGCTTCTGAAGCAGACCCTCAGCTACCTGGAGTTCCTTAAGAAGTTCCGCCAATGTATAAGAACACTTATTCATATTGTAATTCAGGCGAAAATGCTTAAAAGACTCTAGCAATGACTGGAGTATGGTATCAACCTGGGTTTCCCCGTCAATCTCAGCTCCTAGGACCTCCAGCTCATTAAGGAGACTCATCATCTTCAGACAATGATCCCTTACTAGTGTCCCTTCAGCCATATTTGTGTTCATCAGTTCCCTCATTGCCACTTGCCTACTTGCCTAGCCACACGACTTTGATCCCCAAACATATTTTTGAAGCTCACAATCATGTCATAGGCAATGGCCATAGACTCATGCTGATGTTGCAGCACATCTAACATAGATGCCAAAATGTAATACCGCGCCATCTCATCAACCTTTGTCCATCTCTGATAATCCAGGACATCCTCTTTGGTTGCCCCATCATCAGGTTCATCTAGACAGAGTTCACTGAGCACAAATTTGTATTCCTCAGCAGTCAACACAATATCCAAATTTCTTTTCCATTGTATATAGTTTGATCCATCTAGTTTGTGTTCTTTAAGTATAAAAGAAAGAGGATTGAAAGAACCACCCATTTTAAAAACTTGAAAATCACATACTTTTAAAAAAAATTATGATGGGCAAAATAAAATATTGAATTCAAATTTAAATTTTGGTTCCATCTACCAATATTTAAATGAATTCACCAGCAACCTGAAACACCGCGAATAGTATGACTTGATAGGGGAGGACGTATACTATCCATCATTTGTCTAGACAAACCATTGCCTATTAATTTTACTATCTAGCCACTATACCATGACAAGTAAAATTAAATAGCTGGTTTAGCTTTAGTCCTATAAATAACAATAGTGACTCAAATAGAGAGGATACTATTATTTATATTTAAGTGTATATCATTACTTAACTTTGTGTTAATAGTTTCGTAATGAACTCCCTTTCAGATGGAGAAGTGAGCTCATACTAGCAATTACCCAAAATTATCCCTGTAGGAAGTTTGTACCGGTGATTCTGTAATTAATTTCATCTGATAAAGAGGAAGGCATTAAGGTCAACACGCAAAATTAATTACATCACCTACAAACCAGTAATGGAGACCAAGGGATTTATACAAGATAAATTCTCTCTCCCACTTAGTTATTTAATATTTAGTGAGGGTTTTCAAAACCATATTTAATTTGTATTGGCTTAAAATAAGGATGTTTGTTATTATAAAGATATCTGGCTTACCCCATCTTTATGTGTAGTATGTATAGTAAATAAAATTTCAAATCCTCACAACTATTTTAAAAAAAAATAGAGGATTCAAATCTTATTTTCTAATTACACATACACACTTTGAACTTCCTTATTTTAAAAAAATATAATTAAATATTAATCCATGAAAAAAAAAAAACTAAGGTAGGTCAATTATTCATGTTGTCCATATATCAGGGTACTGTTATACAAGTTAACTACCCACGGAATAAGAACATGAATGATTAATATTAACCACGAATAAACCATCGTGGGATCCAATCACATAAAACGATTAATAAAAAATTATGTGACCATAATAGCGAGACAAGAACGCCGGAAAACAAGGATTAGTACAGTTCTACGTTCTACCCATCATTCATGGTATACATCTATTCGCTTTATTTGGACAACATGGCAGAATTCGATCTATATGCGGTATCAACGATGACTCTGATACCACTTGTTGGAACGAAAATACCAAGAGCCGTTGACAGTGCGTATGTATCGAACATCAAAAATTTTCCTTTAAAACCCTACAAGGCGGAATTAGGGTTTACCTTCGAGATCTCTCGGGATTGATCTCGTCTCAGCACGAACGCAGAACAGAACGACAACTACAGTTCGACAAACCTCGCAGCCTTCTGTCGTATATCCCCAACGTCAGAATTCGGATGCAGTGTGGGTTGCCAAGACCTCCGAATCCTTGCTCTCTCTTTCAGCTTCCCTAAAAAACGTGAGTAAAGATAAGATGCTGAAATAGAGAACCTAGATGTCTATATATAGGCTACGACAGAGACTCTAAGGATAAATAAGGATCGGGCTACCAATGGGCTTAGGATTCATATGTTCAACCCAGAACAAACATCGTACAACCCATTAATAATTAGTTAGTCCACTAATGACTTATTATTGATCTCCTGGGCCTTATCTCAAAATTATATTCGAGCTCCTTATTATTATATGCTTAATAATCACCTCACGTTTAAGATTACAGATGTACATCAATTAAATAAATCACTGACAATTATATTTAATTGACTTCTTTTATTCCTTGAGACCTTACCACTCAACTTATTTGTCATGTCGGATAATTAAATCCACCTGCAGGGTTTGACATGTGATTAGTACTTAAAGTTGACATATTATTATGACATTTTAAGACTAACTGTACTTTAATGGAGTTTAAGTGATGTCATTTCAAGCCCTAAACTGAACAAGGACCCAAGAACAACAAGTACCACACTTGGATGCAACACCACCACATTAGAGCCAAAATTGGAGCAGCTTGGAGCACAGCCAGGACGTTCGAATGCCAACTCACGTTCGAACGTCCACATTACACTGTAGCAGACTCAACTGCTGAGAGAAGGCGTGTTGCAGTTAGGAAAGAAGACCGGAGCTCTGAAGCACTTGAGTGTCACGTTCGAACGCCAACTCACGTTCGAACGTGCACTTGAGTTGATGGAAGACCAGACTACTGCAAAGAGTTGGAACTGAACTTCACAGAAGACCAACAGACCACTCGAGTGAAAGGGTCAGAGCAAATCTGGCGTTCCAACGCCCTTAGTGCAAAAAACAGAAGAAACGTTCGAACTGCAGTTAACGTTCGAACGCCCTTAGTGCAAAAACAGAAACAACGTTCGAACGCCAACTCACGTTCGAACTTTCTCCACAGACTGGCAGCAGAGTTGTTGACTGTTCACTTGGACTTGGGCGGCAAACACTATTCCTTCACCTCCTCTTGTCTCCTCCTCTTGCCTATAAATACTCCCCTTGTTGGAGAGCTTCAGGAGGCAAGTAGGAAGTAGGAAAGTTGATGGAGGCTTAGACTCCCACTCTCATTATAGATTTAGCTTATTTTCCTTGTATGAAGTCTTTATTTTAGAGATTAGTTTGGCTTTAGTCCAACATCTCTTGCTTGTTATAAAAGTAGTTTTATGCTTATGCTTATGTTTATGCTTTCATTTTACATGCATAGAAGAGAGATAGCTCACCTTTTGGTTGAGGAAGCAACCCTCCAATTCTTGGTTGAGGAAGTCACCCTCCAAATGTGACTAGCTTTCTTCTACTTTTATTGTTCATGCATTTCACTTCCATTGTTTGAGCTTCTTTCTTTCTTAGAAGAGTGAAACTCTTCCACTTTTCTAGAGCTTTACCAAAGCCGTGAAGGGTGGAACGTGATTCACCCATTCTTTGTTAAAGATTGGCTCTGTGTTTGTTGTTACTTTATCTTTTAAGCTCTCTACTTGGAGGGATGAGCATCACTCACTTTTCTAGCTTTACCCAAGCCATGACGAGTGAGTAGTTTCTCATTCACTCTTTAGTAAGAGGAGAAGGGCATGTATAAGTTATCCGGTAATCATATGTGTGCAATGTTTTTATGCTTAACGTTTATTTCTTCTTGTTATTGGATGATTGATTGCATCTAGCAAAGCTAAGGTACTTTGTATAACTGTGAGCTCTTTCTATGACACGGATGACTCTTGCATAGAAATACTCATCATTTCAAGGCAAGTACCCCGGCTAGATCCTCATGACTACCCTTCAATCCTCCCCCTTATTGTACTTCATTTAAAGAATTGAATATTAATATCATGATTGGATGTCTTGTAGAAACACTTGCTTGTTTGTAGACGGGTTAAGTCTCGGCACAGGCAATTCTTGTAAACTTCTAGAAAGACATCAGAATCATGTTCTTAATTCTCACAATCCATCTTTATCTTCCGATTAACTTGTTGTTGACACGGGAGTTAATTGAGTTATCAAGCACAATTATGACAAACCAGATAACTGACTACATGACCAGATCCTTGCACTAAAGAGTGACTTTTTTTTTAAATTAGCACTTATCTCCTATTTTGTTAAGAAAATCATCTTGGAAAGAATCTTATATTCTGTCCAGGAAAACTCATATCTCACAGCAAATCTCAAGGGTTACAATCAATAGGTCTCTACCACTGCTCACCTCAGAAATATCAACAAAAGTTCCCTGTGGATTCGACTCCGGACTCAAACCGGATTATTACTACAGCTTGACCGCCTGCACTTGGGTGTACACATTTCGGATCAAGAACAAGTTTTTGGCGCCGTTGCCGGGGAGCCTTTGAAATGTGTTTTAAGGTGAAAGGTAAAAAGACCTTCAACGTTGTGTATAGTCTTTGGTTTACTATAAATAACTTTGTTTTATTTTCTTTATGACTGAGGGCACTCCTCACTTCCAAAATTTGCCTGCAGAATCGTGTGAGTCCGTGAATCAGCCTGAACCTAATTCACCTAGATCAGTAGCAGACTCTTGTGAGGGTAGTATGGCAAATAATGAAAGAAATGGAGAAGTCCCTATGAGTGAGGAGGAGGTCCCTAACATCCGAACATTGCGGGATTACTTAAATCCCACAAGAAACAGTGTCCCCTCTTGTTTTATTTTTCCTGAAAATGCTTCCCTCTTTACTGTAAAGCCGGGGACAGTGCAGTTATTACCCGTGTTTCATGGATTGGATGCAGAAAATCCATATCTGCATATAAAAGATTTTGAGGAAGTGTGTGGAACATTTCAAGACAATTCTGAATTGGCCAAGAAGAAACTGTTTTCTTTCTCCTTGAGGGATAGAGCCAAACAATGGTTAACTTCTTTAAAGACTTTTTCCATACCCAACTGGCAAGCATTACAAAATGAATTTTTTAGAAAGTTTTTTCCTCTACACCGCACAAATGCACTAAAAAGGCAAATCATGAATTTTGCGGTCAAAGAAGGAGAAACTTTTTATCAAAGTTGGGAGAGATTCAAAGATCTGCTCCAATCCTGCCCACATCATGCTTTTGAAAATTGGACTTTGGTAGGATTTTTCTATGACTCTTTACCCTCTAGACTACGTCAGTTTGTCGAAATGATGGCCCAAGGAGAATTCATGGGAAAAAGTCCGGAGGAGGCATTCAATTTTTTCGACACCATATCTGACAGTTCGTAGATGTGGGACTCAGCCTCCCCCACCACTGTAGAAGCCAGACCATCTAATTCCCAAGGAGGAAAATATGTCTTGAGAGAGGATGATGACTTGAGAGCAAAAATGTCCACATTGTCTCGAAAGCTTGAAGCTTTAGAGATGAAGAAAGTCCATCAAGTTGATGTTAGCCCTTCCACCGAGCAAGTGTGTAGAATCTGTGCGCTAACAGGACACCCTACTGGGGAGTGTCCCACCATCCCAGCATTCAAAGAAGTCTTGTTGGAACAAACACATGCAGTTTCCAACTTCGACAAGCCCTACTCCAACCCATATTATGAAACATACAATCCAGGGTGGCGAAACCACCCTAACTTCAGTTGGAAGAACACACAACCAATACCCATGAACCAACAACAAGGGCCATACCCACCACCTCAAGGACCTCCTGCATATCAACCATACCAACCACCACAAAAGAGGAACCTTGAGGACACACTAAATCAGTTCATGCAAAGCCAAATGAATTATAACAATAATTCCACACAGGCTTTCACTGATTTCAAAACCCAGACCACTCAATCTTTTGAGGATCTTAAAAGCCACATCCAAAAGTTGACTCAATCCATGGTCATACACGAAAAGGGCAAGTTTCCTGCCCAACCAAAGCAACCACAAGGCCAATTCCATGTAGGGAACCCTTCAACAACAGAAAACACCCAAGACCAAGCCCAAGCTATCACGACACAAAGAAGTGGCAAAGTGATTGACAAAACAATCAGAGACATACTCATTCCCAAGCCAAGACCTGAGTCAAGCCCAGCCAATCCATCATCTGAACCTGAACCAATTGAGACTGAACTTGAGAAAGACCCTGAGCCTGTGATTGAACAAGAGCCAGAACCTTCTGAGAAAAGGGAACCTTCGTATCCCATTCCGGCTCCGTTTCCTCATCGACTCAAAACCAAACAGAAAGTGAAAAATCAGCCTGAAATTTATGAGCTTTTTAAGCAAGTAAATATCAACATCCCACTTCTGGATGCAATCAAACAAGTCCCGTCTTATGCCAAGTTTCTAAAAGACTTGTGCACAGTCAAGAGAAGCCAGAATGTCCAAAAGAGAGCTTTCCTAACGGAACAAGCTAGTGCTCTTCTCCAACATAAAACCCTTCCAAAATACAAAGACCCAGGGTGTCCGACTGTCTCATGTATCATTGGGAACTTCAGAATTGAACAAGCTTTGTTAGACCTTGGAGCCAGCGTTAATCTGCTACCTTACTCTGTCTATCAGCAGTTGGGTTTGGGTGAACTTAAACCCACTTGTGTCACACTCCAGTTGGCCGAAAGATCTGTCAAAACCCCCAGAGGGATTGTTGAAGATGTGCTTGTCCAAGTAGATAGTTTTGTCTTCCATGTTGACTTCATTGTTCTGGATACTCAACCAGCAGTAAATTCGGAGAACCAAATTCCCGTCATTCTTGGTCGGCCATTCCTAGCAACTTCCAATTCTTTAATCAATTGCAGGAATGGATTCATGAAATTAACTTTTGGGAATATGACTCTCGAACTGAACATTTTCAATATTGCTAAACATCCAGAAAAAGAAAAGGAAGAAAGGGAAGTAAACTCCATAGAATATTTGATACAAGAACATCTGGATGATACATTCTGTAAGGATCCTACTGAATCATCTCTGTTAGAACTCATCTCATCAGAAATAACAGATGATGACCCAAATCCAACAAGTGGCCCTACTCATACTGTTGAGACATGGGCACCCAAAATCGAAGAAATTTCACCAAGTGGCACAAAGCCAGTCTCATCAAGTGTTAGCCCACCAAAGCCTGAATTGAAACCTCTCCCATCTGACCTCAAATATGCATTTTTGGGAAAGAATGAGTCATATCCAGTGGTAATTTCATCTAAACTCACAGACTTGCAAGAGTCTAAATTGCTTGAAGTTCTTCGAAGTCATAAAAGTACCATTGGATGGACCATCGCTGACTTGAAAGGTATAAGCCCGTTAATCTGCAATCATGCCATATACCTTGAAGAGGATTCAAAACCCTCTCGTCAAATGCAGCGACGACTGAACCCTCACATGAAGGAAGTTGTGAGAATCGAGGTACTCAAACTCTTAGATGCAGGAATAATCTTCCCTATCTCAGATAGTAAATGGGTCAGTCCAACCCAAGTTGTGCCAAAAAAATCTGGGGTCACAGTGGTCAGAAATGATGCAAATGAACTAGTACCAACTCGAGTCGTCACAGGATGGCGAATGTGTATTTATTATCGAAAACTCAATTTGGTCACTAGAAAATATCATTTTCCTCTCCCATTTCTTGACCAAGTCCTGGAGAGAATTGCAGGCCCTGCATTTTACTGTTTATTAGATGGGTATTCAGGGTATAACCAAATTGAGATAGCCCTAGATGATCAGGAGAAAACAACCTTCACATGCCCCTTTGGCACCTTTGCATTCAAAAGGATGCCATTTGGACTTTGTAACGCTCCTGCAACATTCCAAAGATGTATGCTAAGCTTGTTCAGTGATATGGTTGAAAAAATTTTGGAAGTATTTATGGATGACTTCTCTGTCTATGGTGATTCCTTCGATTTCTGTTTAACCAATCTGGAGAAAGTACTGATCAAATGTAAGGAAGTCAACCTAGTGCTCAATTGGGAAAAATGCCATTTTATGGTAACACAGGGCATTGTTCTTGGTCACATTGTGTCATCTGAAGGCATGAAAGTTGACAAGGCAAAAATAGATTTGATTAGAAATTTGCCTGCCCCTAAGACTGTAAAGGATGTTCGATCATTCCTAGGACATGCAGGGTTCTACAGGAGATTCATAAAAGATTTCAGTACCATAGCAAAACCAATGTGTCACCTCCTAAGTCAGGATGTAATATTTGATTGGAATGAAGCATGCCAAAAAGCCTTTGACAAGTTAAAAGACATGTTAATTTCTGCACCAATAATGCAACCCCCTGACTGGAATCTTCCCTTTGAACTAATGTGTGATGCAAGTGATTTTGCTGTAGGTGCTGTATTGGGACAAAGAAAATATAAGAAACCCCATGTGATTTACTATGCAAGCAAAACTTTGAATGATGCTCAAATGAATTATTCGACAACTGAGAAAGAATTGTTTGCTGTAGTTTTTGCACTGAAAAATTTTCGTTCTTATCTTGTTGGTTCTTCTGTTACTGTATTCACTGACCATGCAGCCCTAAAATTTTTGCTCACAAAGAAGGATGCCAAACCAAGACTCTTGAGATGGATACTTTTGCTCCAAGAGTTTGATCTTGTCATCAAAGACAAGAAGGGTGTCGAGAATGTGGTGGCAGATCATCTGTCCAGACTAACCTATGAATTTCATGAGGATGGACTGCCAATCAATGAGAAATTCCCCGATGAACAACTGTTCATGATTGATAGGACACCATGGTATGCAGACATTGCTAACTTTCTTGCTACTGGTACACTCCCTCCACCCTTTACCATGTTGGACAAAAAGAAATTTCTGAGGGAGGTTCGTAACTTCTTTTGGGAGGATCCTTACGTATTCAAGTATTGTAAAGATCAAATCATAAGACGATGCATCCCTGCTCATGAAGGTAGCCATGTAATAACATTTTGTCATTCTGAAGCATGCGGTAGCCACTTTTCATCAAGAAAAACAGCTGCAAAAATATTGCAGTGTGGATTTTACTGGCCCACATTTTTCAAAGATGTCCATGCCTTTTGTTTAACTTGTGATAGGTGTCAAAGGTTGGGAACCATTTCTAAAAGAAATATGATGCCCTTAAACCCCATTCTGGTAATTGAAATTTTTGACTGTTGGGGCATCGATTTTATGGGACCATTCCCCCCTTCCTTTGGCTATCTGTACATTTTAGTAGCTGTAGACTATGTATCCAAATGGGTTGAAGCAATTCCATGCCGAAACAATGATCACAAAACAGTGATCAAATTTTTGAAAGAAAATATTTTTTCCCGGTTTGGAATTCCGAAATCAATCATAAGCGATGGGGGTGCTCATTTTTGCAATCGTCCCTTTTGGAATTTAATGAAAAAATACTTGATTTTTCACAAAATTGCAACCTCTTATCACCCACAGACCAGTGGACAAGCTGAGTTAGCTAATCGGGAGATCAAATTAATTTTGGAAAAAACGGTGAATCCAGACCGCAAAGATTGGTCGTTAAGACTAACTGATGCGCTCTGGGCATACCGTACTGCTTTTAAAACAATTTTAGGCATGTCTCCTTATCGATTAGTCTATGGAAAGCCATGTCACTTG
This sequence comes from Ilex aquifolium, assembly GCA_951799425.1. Classification (NCBI taxonomy): domain Eukaryota; kingdom Viridiplantae; phylum Streptophyta; class Magnoliopsida; order Aquifoliales; family Aquifoliaceae; genus Ilex; species Ilex aquifolium. The sequence continues at coordinate 17,184,400 of OX637399.1, forward strand.
CCTGTGGAATTGGAACATATGGCATACTGGGCCATTAAAGCAATGAATTTTGACTTGGACAAGGCTGGGCTAACAAGGAAACTTCAGATAAGATTGCTAAAACCAGGATGAAAATTTTTCATGACAAACACATTGTGCGGAAATCTTTTGAGCCATCTCAAAAAGTCTTCCTATTTAATTCAAGACTCCGCCTTTTTCCTGGTAAGTTGAAATCAAGATGGACTGGGCCTTACATTGTCAAAAAGGTGTTTGAACATGGAGCAGTTGAAGTGGAAAACCCAGCAAATGGTAATAATTTTACTGTTAATGGTCAGAGGTTAAAACCATTTTTGGAGGATTTTGTTAGAAATGTGGAAACCATTCTTTTAATGGAACCAGAGTACTCCTCCGAAATTCGCGCATGCCGACACTCCAGTGGATCAGGTCAGGAAATATCTACTCCAACCCGACCCACTGGGGCGCCTTTATAAGGCACCCACTTTTTCCCCAGCCGCCGCAGTTGCCCCCCCCCCCCCCCCCACTTCTTCTTCTTCTTCTTCTTTTTCTTTTCTTCTTCTTCCTTCTGTTCGTCTTCGAGTTCTTTGTTACCCAAGAAACCACCCATGACCACACACTCCACAAACACGATTTTTTGCTTCATGTTTTGCATTTTAATCTTATATTTGCTCATGGGTGTTCTTCTCTTGTTCGCACTCACATATAAGGATTTTCAGCCTACCCGAAATCCAGATCTGTGCACAGATGAGTAATTTTTGTGTTTTTATTTGTAGGTCTCAGCGGTGAACAGATCTCTACCATTCAACCTCGTCTCCACACTCCATGAACCGGTAAATTCGAAACATTGGGGACAATGTTCAGTTTAGGTTAGGGGGTATGATCAGTTCATCAGTTCATTAGTTCATATTTTCGTAAATTTTTATTGTCGTCGTTGATCATGCTTGAACATTGATTGTATAAATTGATGATTATGCTTACGAATCAGCTTCAATCATCTTTGTGACTGGCAGACGTTAAAGAACCAGATAGTGAGTCTTAAAACTTAGCAATCATGGATGTAAATCTTTTCTGGTTTAGCCTAGGAGTTCTACATACTTTTCCATCTGATGTACATACTATGATCATGAGAAAAGTAAGATTAGTAAGGAAGGCTGAAATCAAAGAAAAACAAGCGAAACCCCTCTGTGGCAGAAGCAGCTTTGCCAAACGCCGTCGTGCCAAAAGGCTTGGTGCCTGTAAACAGTGTGGCAGATTCTTTCACGAAAAAAGATACAACCAGTGTTCTGAACCAATTTCCGGTCACGCACTTGATCGATTAGACTGGATAGTGAATGAGCTGAGTAAGGATTACCTTGATACGCCATATTATTCTGGTACTGTGCTTAACCGATTTGTGAGAGAGGAAGTTGGGAGAGTTACTGGTTGTCCATTTCACACAGACACAGAGGGAGACTCGGATTAGATAATTTTCTGTAGGAAATTTGTACTTTTGTTGGGGGAGTGAAAGCCAAAGGTCCGAATTTGTTGTAAAAAGTGTAAAAATCTTTTTGTATAAATTCTTTTGACTGAAATGAAAATATGGGCCGAGTAAGGAATGTCCCAAAATACCAACCTGAAGCGTGGGTAGGGGTTCATCCTGAGACGCCTTAGTTTTTCTTGATTTAAATTTGTGTGTTTTGCTTTCTTTGATTGTATATAGTGTAGTGAAGAAAAAATTTTAATTTTTGGTTCAACGTTCGAACGCCAGGTAACGTTCGAACGTCAGCTGCTTACAGTACTCAGCCTCTGATGAAGCTTCTGATGAAACGTGAAAGTACTGGGATCTCTATCCGTTCGAACGCCAATAGACCGTTCGAACGAGATTAACGTTCGAACGCCAATAGAACGTCCGAACGAAGAGAACTTGCAGTACTTTGGCCTCTGACAGAACACAAAAGTACTGAGAGCTCACCACGTTCGAACGCCAAACCACGTTCGAACGTTCTGTTTAAAATCCTTCTACCCACGTTCGAACGTCACCAACGTTCGAACGCTACGACTCAGGCTATAAAAGCATGTATCGTCGTTTTCAGCTAAAATCCCCAAATTGTTTTCAAAACCCTAGAACTCTTTTCACTCCACAGACCTCAATTCACCCTCATTCCCCAAAAATACCCAAATTCGACCCTCCCTAACTCCTCTCCACATCAAAATCATCAATCCCAGACCAAGAACCCCAAGTTTCCAGCACTTTTCAGCACCTTCCCAAACCAAAACCCACGTTCGAACGCCATGCCAAGGATGAAACTCCCTGCCAGGCGTGCTCCACCAGTGAACCAAGATCCAAATATTGTAGAAGAGGTGATAGAAGAGAGGGAAGGAAGGCAAAGGACAAAGAGATATGACAGGACCAGGTTTCCCAATGCCTTAAAGGCTGAAAGGTATGAAAATTTCTACCATAAGCATGCAGTTGTTTGTGAGAGAGATGTTGTGATTGATAATTTTGCTGGGATTGGAATAAGGTAAGAAATGGAGAGGAGGGAGTGGGTCTGGTACTTGAGGAATGGTGGAGACGCCGTTGTTGACTTGGTGCGGGAGTTTTACTCCAACGCTGAGATCATCAACGGCGCAATCCGGACATATGTTAGGGGTATCCACATTGACGTGGATGAAGCATACATCGTAGAAATAAGGGAGGAAATACCTCGAGTGCAAAACCCGACCTACCCCTCAAAGAAGGACATAGCAATGAATGTGGTGGGAAAGGAATTGACGGGGGTAGCTGACTTTTCATGGGCAGGGAGGAGATTTTTGAGGCAAGGGGAGCTCACCGACAAATACAAAATGAAAAATTTGATTGCGGTGTCCAACTTCGCTCCCGTAGGAAGAAAAAATGAGATTTTACCCGACATGGCCCGACTTTTGTAATTGGCAAAGGACATAGCATCGACCTCCCCTCTCTCATCCTGAATGAAATGAAGAAGGGGTGTGATGTAAAGAGGAGTGCACTCCATTTTGCTACTTTGGTGACTGAAATGTGCACGGAACATGGGGTGAGGGTGAAGCCCGAGATGGAAATCCAAAAGCCAATGGGGCCACTGAACAAGGCTTCCTTCCGGAGAAGCCAAAGTCATAGTGGCGGCCCAGCGGCAAAGCAAGAAAAGGCCCCTGCCCACGGAGTGGATGAAGTACAAGAAGAACTTGATGCAGAGGAGGAGAGAGAGAAGGAGAGAGAGAGAGATCAGCCACCAGAGGCGGGCCCTAGCACCAGCACCAGCACCCGACGCTCCTTATGGGACGTCATGCTTAGCATTGAAGCTAAGCAGGATGAGATCCTTAGGCTTCTGAGGGGTGGACATGGTGGAGCTAGTGGACATGCAGAAGAGTGAGAGGGAGAGGGATTTCTGTTCTTGTGCTTGTTTTTATGTTTGTTTAAAGTGCTTCTTTTTATGAATTTCTTCTTTGATAGTTGTAAGTTTTTGTGTGATTGTGAATGAGTCGAACCGTTGATATTAAAAGATGATATTTTGAGAAATGAATGGTTCCATTTATCACTTTTATTTGTTTGAATGCATTTGTAGATTTAGCATAAAAATTAAAAGGTGATGGAACAAATGTGGATGTTAAGAATGCATGCTAGAGTAAATATGCACATGATCGGTTTGACACCTCAATTTATCAACCGAGACTTAAAACCACATTTCTTGAAAAATTGGTATTCTCTCTATACTTAAATTGTCATTTGTTCATCGATATTTGTTATTTTAAAGGTACAGGAGGATCTAACTCGAAAATGAAATTGGTATATAACCAATACCCCCTGGAAAACCCGACATACACAGTGGAGATAACAAAGAACACCAGGGTGAGTTTCGAACCTAACGATGCTTTCGAGAGACAATCAATGTTTACTCAAGTAAATTCTTTTCACTCTCAATTTTTGAATGATCTCATTAACCTTGCTTTGATTGACGCACCTAAAAGTGATCTATTGACATATCCCACAAGGAACCATCGTATACGACACATACATGTGCACATACTTGAGAAATGATCTTAGGCCATCTTTGATATAATATTGAGCCTTAGACCTTTCTTTGACAAAATTTATCCCTCGTCAGCCATGTTTGAGCCATCAATGTATGAATTTTTCTTTGATAAACCTATATGATTACCAATCCACAGGAAAACATACTTGACATACCTTGGCTATCTAATTTTCTTACATCCTCTTTATAAGATGATACAGAAAAAGGAAAAGAAAAAGAAGCATTCAAGATTATCATCCAATAAGAGTTGATTGGAACAAGTGAAAAAAAACAGAAGCAAAAAGGCAAGAACTTGCCAAGAAAGTGAAAAATGAGAAAAGTGAAAGAAAGAAATGTCATCTCTCGGCAAAATATCAAGAAGTTAGAAAAAGGTGTGCTACAATACGTAAACAGAAGATAGCTTTTGAAAATCTCTGACGTCGTTTCGTTAGCCACTGACCTCTGGCCACGCTACAACCTATGAAAAGCCCTAATTGATCTCAAGTCTGTTACATGCATGTGTTGTTAATCAAAATTGGGATATGGTAAATAACATTCCTTTTAATTGCATTAATATTCTTTCATGAGATTATGCCAAACATAAGTAGTTGCTTCTTTAAAATTTCACTCCTTTCCTAAATTGTGCATGTGATTTTTCGATTGGCCATCTTCTGATCACATGATCTGTGAGAAACAAGTCACTATAATCAGAGTGAACTTTTGCTGAGGGTATACTACGTGAGGTTTTTGAAATCGAAACTATCCATGGAAGGTGATAAAAGGGAGTATTTGTTACATAACAATTCATGTTGCTTGAATGATCATTCCTACTGCATTGAGAATTTCAAATACCAATGTGACAAATGGTAATTTTTGCATAGAATGAATACCTGTGAAATAAGGACGTGTGAGATATAAGTCAAAAATTGAGAACCTGGTATCCCAACGACCATAATGCTAATTTACTTTAATCAGCACTCTCCTATGCACATCTGTTCGACTGAAGTTTGTGGGTAGCTTCCCTGGAAACCCTCACGAGACAACACTCGTCCGCTAGGGTAAACCTAGTGGTTCAATGACTTGTTGCATAAGCTAAATGCAACCGGATGACCTACGAAAATGGCATTACGAGTAGATTTTTCTTTTTCGTATTACTAGAGACTAGCAATATTTAGGTTGGGGAGTGTGATTAGTACTTAAAATTGACATATTATTATGACATTTTAAGACTAACTGTACTTTAATGGAGTTTAAGTGATGTCATTTCAGGCCCTAAACTGAACAAGGACCCAAGAACAACAAGTACCACACTTTGATGCAACACCACCACATTAGAGCCAAAATTGGAGCAGCTTGGAGCACAGCCAGGACGTTTGAACGCCAACTCACGTTCGAACGTCCACATTACACTGTAGCAGACTCAACTGCTAAGAGAAGGCGTGTTGCAGTTAGGAAAGAAGACTGGAGCTCTGAAGCACTTGAGTGTCACGTTCGAACGCCAACTCACGTTCGAACGTGCACTTGAGTTGATGGAAGACCAGACTACTGCAAAGAGTTGGAACTGAACTTCACAGAAGACCAACAGACCACTCGAGTGAAAGGGTCAGAGCAAATCTAGCGTTCGAACGCCCTTAGTGCAAAAACAGAAGAAACGTTCGAACGGCAGTTAACGTTCGAACGCCCTTAGTGCAAAAACAGAAACAACGTTCGAACGCCAACTCACGTTCGAACGTTCTCCACAGACTGGCAGCAGAGTTGTTGACTGTTCACTTGGACTTGGGCGGCAAACACTATTCCTTCACCTCCTCTTGTCTCCTCCTCTTGCCTATAAATACTCCCCTTGTTGGAGAGCTTCAGGAGGCAAGTAGGAAGTAGGAAAGTTGATGGAGGCTTAGACTCCCACTCTCATTGTAGATTTAGCTTATTTTCCTTGTATGAAGTCTTTATTTTAGAGATTAGTTTGTCTTTAGTCCAACATCTCTTGCTTGTTATAAAAGTAGTTTTATGCTTATGCTTATGTTTATGCTTTCATTTTACATGCATAGAAGAGAGATAGCTCACCTTTTGGTTGAGGAAGCAACCCTCCAATTCTTGGTTGAGGAAGTCACCCTCCAAATGTGACTAGCTTTCTTCTACTTTTATTGTTCATGCATTTCACTTCCATTGTTTGAGCTTCTTTCTTTCTTAGAAGAGTGAAACTCTTCCACTTTTCTAGAGCTTTACCAAAGCCGTGAAGGGTGGAACGTGATTCACCCATTCTTTGTTAAAGATTGGCTCCGTGTTTGTTGTTACTTTATCTTTTAAGCTCTCTACTTGGAAGGATGAGCATCACTCACTTTTCTAGCTTTACCCAAGCCATGAAGAGTGAGTAATTTCTCATTCACTCTTTAGTAAGAGGAGAAGGGCATGTATAAGTTATCCAGGAATCATATTTGTGCAATGTTTTTATGCTTAACGTTTATTTCTTCTTGTTATTGGATGATTGATTGCATCTAGCAAAGCTAAGGTACTTTGTATAACTGTGAGCTCTTTCTATGACAAGGATGACTCTTGCATAGAAATACTCATCAGTTCAAGGCAAGTACCCCGGCTAGATCCTCATGACTACCGTTCAATCCTCCCCCTTATTGTACTTCATTTAAAGAATGGAATATTAATATCATGATTGGATGTCATGTAGAAACACTTGCTTGTTTGTAGACGGGTTAAGTCTCGGCACAGGCAATTCTTGTAAACTTCTAGAAAGACATCGGAATCATGTTCTTAATTCTCACAATCCATCTTTATCTTCCGATTAACTTGCTGTTGATACGGGAGTTAATTGAGTTATCAAGCACAATTATGACAAACCGGATAACTGACTACATGGCCAGATCCTTGCACTAAAGAGTGACTTTTTTTTTAATTAGCACTTTGATGAGCACATAATATTGCATATTTAAAGGGCTCATTACATACATTTTAACTCAACTTTTGCATTTAAGTACTTAGAGTTAGCCGAAATTATGAATAATGTTGATATTTTATTGTTGCAAGTTTTTATTGCTTAAATCATGTATTTTAGGACATTGCAACTATGTTGGATGTGTGGTGAAGGCATGGACACAATACATGAAGAATTGGAGGCTTAAAAGTGAAGAAATAAAGAAGGCATTGGTGCTTGGGAACAAGGGCACCAGCTGCAGCAACAATTGGAAGCATTGCCTCGGAATTCCTCCATTTTGACCATGATCTACTCAGAATTTGGAAAAGTTCAAAACATGAAAGTTGTAGATATTAGTGTCTTGTGTTTGGTGTCAAAATATCATCCCAATCCAATGGTTAGATCAAGAGTTATGCCGATTCTACCGAAGGTGGTCCAGTGCAGAAAAACAGTACCGATAGCTAGTACCGGTACTCCGGACCTTCTGGTCGCGAAAACAGCCTGTAACTCAACTTTGAGGCTTGGGGGTCCCACCTACACTTCTCTCACGCCTATCCCAACATTTCCTTACACATTTGCAGGCCTCCTACACTCAAGTGGAAGACTTTAAAGGCCAATGCATTAAAGGAGGAATGGGGGGAAGTGGGCTGCCCAGGCTATGATCTCCTAGCCTGTCAAAGCCATCCATTCAGCCCTCTCTTGATGGGAGCTCGTTCACACAGCTAGGGGGGAGCCTCTTGGACGTTTTGGCAAGTCTCCACACTCAATATATTCAACATTCAACACACAATGTAAAAGGTGTTGGCTACCTAAGCTTAGTTTTTGCTCCATTGAGGAAGAAGATGAATAGTGTAATGTAATTTCGTTTTTGCATTTCTTCCATCCATTTCACTTGTAATCCTTTGTAAGAACTTGGTAAGTTTCATTTAATGTATTTAATGCTATTCACTGCAAGTTCATTTCAAGTTTAATCTTTCATTTTAGCTTTCACCATTGTTGCTTCCATGTTTTCTTCATTTCTTAGCTTAAAATGGGTATTGCATATTTTCCTTCATAGCTTTAGATTTCTTGCTTCAAGTTAAGTTTCATGCTTTAAATCTCCATTTCTCTTTCATGTCCATCTACATTATGCTTGTCTTGCATTTTTAATATGAGTAGCTAGGATTTAAGTTGGTTAATCCATGAGAAAATTCCTCTTGGGAATACCATTTTCAACTCTTCTTCATTCCTCCCTTTAGAGTCAAATGGTTCGGTTTGACGGGGTTGAGAGTGGATGAGTTGGTGAGCCTTTGATATTCCGTAGGCCTAGTCACGGTTTATGCTTAGATACTCACCAATCTCGTCCCTAGCTTCCCCCGAATCAATCGTTCATTCATGCTCAATCGGAGGAAGGCTTTGAGTTGATTTGGTATTCCCATTGGAATGAACCCTTTGGATTAGCCAACACTTGCTTTCTTGCATTTTCATTTTGAACAAAACTCACCAAAACACAAATACAAGATTTTACACTTTCTTTTCACTTTTGCAAAATCACTTTCACAAAACTCCCTTTCCTTCCCTGAGGAGACGACCTTGGAATATTTTCCAAGTAAAACACACGACCACAAAAGACTCCTTTCGATTGGGAAGCATTTTTGTGCACACCGCATCTCATTCCATCTATTTTGTTCATCACATTTCCATTCACATCCATTTTGTTGTTGTTTCCTATCTTCTTGCATCATCCGGAGGGAGAGTGACACTCCCCCATCACTATAAGCCACATACACACATTGAGGGTGAGGGTGATGTTACGAGGTTAGGAACGACGTAATTACCAATCAATCACACTTATCTCCTATTTTGTTAAGAAAATCATCTTGGAAAGAATCTTATATTTTGTCCAGGAAAACTCATATCTCACAGCAAATCTCAAGGGTTACAATCAATAGGTCTCTACCACTGCTCACCTCAGAAATATCAACAAAAGTTCCCTGTAGATTCGACTCCGGACTCAAACCAGATTATTACTACAGCTTGATCGCCTGCACTTGGGTGTACACATTTCGGATCAAGAACAATATGGACAAAACTTATGAGCTTCTTCAAGAGGACATCATCAACCCATTTAAATACTAGGACGTGGTTTCCTTTAATATTTAATTTACACCATACAAATAACATCGTCTCCCAATTCATCGAGCTTATTGACCCAATATTAATCTCACTATGTGATGAATTAAAGTGACAAACATTATATGCACGTGGCAATTAAATATTTAGGGATTAAGAGTATAAGCAATCATAATAATGATGAGGTATTTATTATCTTATTAAATCAAAAAAAAAATAATAACCTCAACATGGGTTTGTTCAATGCACAAAGTGTACTAGTGCAATAATCCGAGATATCAAACAATCTCCTATAATCAAGACAGACTATGCCAGAATATTACACTACAATCATACCGATGGCGTGTCCAATTCCATCTACGATTGTGAATATATAATCATATTATACAAGGATCTGATAATCTGGTTTTTTGTACATAAGCCGAACTCTACACATCAGATTATCTACAATATAAAATATAAGACACACATGCATATCATATATAAAATACAATACAAATATTTTGCCCATATAGATTCTCAATAAAATGGAAAGAACAAACTTTTATTAATTAATAAAACGAGTTTCATTACAAAAAGCAAACTTTTAGTATACTACTCTATCAAAAGAGAACCAACCTCTTTAAAAGACAAAGGCAAGTAAGGCTCAACAGAGCTCATCAAGCTAGCCACTCTCCCAAGTTCTTATGATTATAGAACTCGGTGAAAAATTTTAGTAGAACTTATTAGGCTCACAAAACATAAAATAGAAGGGAGGTGGAGTTTGACATATGATCAACTGGTCCTAAACTAGGCACGAATAATGCAGTCTCAAAAGAGAGCTTGGTCATGGACCATTGGTTAAATGGGATCAGAGTTCGATCTGGAAGTCAATAAATCCTTCAAACAAAATTTGTAAAGTTGCAAAGACGGAACAAATCTCGACCAAGGGGCGAGTGAAATCCAATTCCTCGCAACTCATTTAGCTCCACCAAAAGCTCAAAGAGCTTAACCTTAATTTAATTAAGGCATTTGATCAGCCTGTTCGATGAAGTGTGAACTTGAATTCTTGTTTGGACAAGTAAGTGCACCCTGGGAGGTCTAAAGGTAATAAAGGGCATTTTGTTCAGCGCAATCAGCGGAAAAGACTGACTTATACACCAAAAGGCATTCAGCCTAGCTTGGATTGAGTTTAAGAGGCTCAACCATAGAAAAAGGCATTTAGCCTAGATCGGATTGAGCCTAATAGAGTCAACAACAGCAAAAGGCATTCAGCCTAGCTCGGATTAAGCCCAATACGCTCAACAAAAGTAAAAGACATTTAGCCTAGCTCGGATTGAGCCCAAGAGGCTCAACAAAAGCAAAATGCATTTAGCCTAGCTCAGATTGAGTCCAAGACATTCAGCCTACCTTAGATTGACCTCAGAAGGCTCAACAATAGAAAAAGGCATTCAGCCTAGCTCAGATTGAGCCCAATAGGCTCAATAGAAGCAAAAGGCACTCAATCTAGCTCGGATTGAGCCCAAGAGACTCAACAAAAGCAAAAGGCATTTAGCCTAGCTCAAATTGAGCCCAAGACGCTCAACAACAACAAAATGTGTTTAGCCTAGCTCAGGTTGAGCTCAGGAGGCTCAACAGCAAAAAAAGAAATTCAACCTAGCTCGGATTGACCCCAATAGGCTTAATAGAAGAAAAAGGAATTCAGCCTAGCTCAGCTTGAGCCGAGGAAGCTCAACTAAAGCAAAAGGCATTCTGACTAGCTTGGATTGAGCCCAAGAGACTCAGCAGAAGCAAAATATATTCAACCTAGCTTAGACTGAGTCCAAAAGGCTCGACCAAAAACTCCTCGTGCTCGGCCAAACGCTTGAAGAGACTATACCAAGAGCTCAAAAAGCTCCACCAAAAGCTCCTCCAGCTCGCCCAAGAGCTCCACGAGCTAGGCCAAAAGTTCCACAAGCTTAGCCAAAAGCTCCGCCAACTCTATAGCTCACATGATTCTACTCATCTTGTTTATACCTCGAGCCAGCTCAACTCGGGACGACCAAATGCGGCACCTCCATCATAGGGTTTAGAATCAAAGGGCATCCCAAAATCATGGCGCCTAGCTCAAAATGAGCGGGAGAGACTTGGGGACCTCTAACTCACTAGCACAAGACCTAACACCGCCTAAGCTCGTTTGGGGGATTAGCTTGGTTGAACCACCAAAGCACAATTGACTAGATTAGAACTCAACGAAGCACTCTTCAAATGAAGGAGTAGTAGGGAACACCGCTAGGTCGGTAACCTGACGAGCTGAACCTCCGAATTAAGGCTAAAGTCCAATTCATAATAGGAGAGCTACATAGGTTGAAATCCTAATAGCCTACCTCCAGGAACGAACTCTATTGGAAAAAGTATATGCCTAATAGCTCAACATCAAAAATGAGATCTACTGACAAAAAAAAATGCCTTGCAGCTTGCCTTCAAAGCAAAGATCTTAAACACATTGGCATCAATATACAAGGGAACGGCGCACGTGCCACAGATGTTGAGCTGGACTGAGGGGCTACTGATAATCGAGAAATTGGCACAAGGTGAAAAGACTATCTAGTCCAAGGCCAACTCAGCTTTGTAGGAATTTTAATTTTAATAGGACTCTAGCTCCTAGCTCCTAGGCATCGGACTTAGGCATCGGATGGTCGACCCCCTGGAACTCCCCTCCGATCTTCGACTTTTTTTTTCAGGTGATCGAAGCCGAACGAGCCGACATGAAGGTCACGCCAAATTTTGGTGTCTACAATATTTATTAAATTTGTGCATTTTGCACATATTCACTCATTGTAAGTTCGGCCAATTAAATTGAGGTGTTAATTATATTGGTTGATCAATTGTGAGTGTAATATGTTGCAATCGGCCATTAATTCTATGCTCAAGTGTTTAAGACCTATTCACCTCCCTCTAAGTCATTCAGGCCAATTTCAGCATAACGAGCTGATCTCATATTCATACTTGCAATAATATTACTATACCTTAACTTGGGGAATGTAATAAGGGGCTTTGAAAAGTTCATCGAACTTATTCAAATAAACATATGCTAGAAAAGTTGGAACCAAAGCAGGCTCTGAATGTCGCTTTTGTTTTTCGTTTTCAGACGTTACTCCACAACTGTACATTTGACAAACATATAAACACGTGACCAAAAAAACAAAAGACAAACATACAAACACGATAAACTTATCCTCCTCAAAATACTGTAGTAGTTACATAAATAAGAATTTACCACGTAATTGGATACCCACAAGACATGGGTAACTGATTCTCAACTTGATTTTATTAGTTCTGTTTGAAGAATCATTTACATTGCCGCTTCTTGAAATTCTGAGAGGAGAGCAATTTTGTCAGCAAAGTCCTCAGCCTTCTAGACCCCATTCCGGGTCTTAGGACACCATATTTCTCACTCCTCAACTCCGAACATGTACGATCCTTCTTTTCATCCTTAAAACACCACCCTCCATACGCGAATCCACCAGGTCGTGTCTTCAGAACGTCATGATCAATCTTATTCAGTACCGGATCATTGTTCTTGAATTTACGGGCGAAAGGCCGGTTGCTGAGGACCATCTTTCTGTAATCTCTAAGTCCAAGGGACCTTGGATGCTGCTTGGGAGGGTTATCCCAAGTTATGTAGTGGAGGTCATGGTTCACTGTGGTGTTCTTGTAGTTCTCAGAATTGCATATAACTGTTTGGAAGTACCCCTCAGGTGATGATACGAAATTTGTGTAGTAGAGGAGGAGAGTCCTTGGTAAGTTGTCCCAGCCTACTATGCAGTACTCTGCAAAGGATCTAGACAATATTGTCCAAGCTGAACCTGCAAATATAGGAATTGTCATTTTTGGTACTAAATACAAATATGAGTAATGCTACACTGACCAAATTTTGGGACCAAATTTTGAGCCCAAATGACATGACAGCATATTATTTGAAGTTTTTATTGGGGCCCAAATGACATGGCACCAAATAAACTTTGGGCACCAAATAAAAAAGTTTAAGTCAGCTGTCATGTCATTTGGTCCCAAAATTTGGTCAGTGTAACATTACTGTACAAATATTTGTCTTCGTTTGTGTACAATTACAAATGTTCGTCAACAATTGGGTCTAAGACGTACGTGCTGTAGTGTGACCAATATTCATGCAGATCTCAGCAATTTACTACTGAAATGTCTTTTTTGAGGAACAATTGTACATGTCACCAGAACTACTCTTCTATCTAAAGATGCAATTTGGGCGAGTCAATCAAAAGCCCAAACCAAAACTATTTAGTGATTAAGCAGGGATATCAAGAGCTCGGTTGGGTTTGTATAAAAACATGCAAACGTGATTTAAATTTATGAAGTATTCAATTTGGAGTCTCATTTTGTGGATCTAATCCGAGCACAATATGAATTCAAGACGTGAAATTTGAGTTTCAAACCAAGTTGTGCAGCCCTAAAATTTAGCCTGAGAATTCAACCCAAATTTTTATAGCCTAACATTAATCTCACCCTAATTCAAAAAACTAAGCAACACACAGTACTCAAGTTGAAGGTCAGTTCTATTTTAACTCAAAAGACAGTTTTGTAAATTAGTTTAACAATTTATTAACCTTTATTTTAACACATAGTACTCAAGTTGAAGGTCAGTTCCATTTTAACTCAAAAGACAGTTTTGTAAATTAGTTTAACAATGTATTAACCTTTCATCTCACCCAAATTACTCCCCTACCTCTATAACGCAAGGCAAGCCATTCTCTCATAGAAGCTGATATTTTACCAGGCATCCAATGGAATAAAATATAATACAAGAAATCCGGAAAACATAGAGGATAACATGTAAGGACTAAAATTTAAAGCACACAAAAAAAATAAAAAAAGTAGATATATTTCGTTTTCGTACTGTGGAAAGTTATTTAAAAGACCTTAGCTTCCAACTATGATACTAATACCGTATCTCATTTGTTCATTCAAGAAGAAAATAACACATATAATATTTTTTAATTTTATTATGTGTTTAGTCTATAATATTCTAAGAAACATTTTTGATAAGGTACAAAAAAATATTATTTTTTAAAACCATATTCCAAGAATAGGTCTCCCTTTTTGGACTTGGCTAATATGATTCGTCATCATTACTAAATCTCAACTTAAATTTCTCAATGGAGAGTGTTTGGAATAGACAACCAAAGTAAACACAAGTGCATGCACATGGAATGCTATCAGAATTGGACCGATCATTGAACCGAAAAGGGAACTTGGTCAATGGTTTACTGGTTTAACTATTGAGTCAACTGGTCGGACCGGTCATATAATTAAAAAAAATATATAAAACATAATAATTTAGCTCATAAAATTATAAGTATTATCAGTTAATGGTTAATATTTCGAGTATTATAAAATTATAAAACATAAGAATCTATAATAATAATAGTGAGTCGGTGATTGTGCTTGATCAAAAAAATAAAAAATGTCGGTGATTTTGTGTGTGTGAGAGAGAGAGAGAGCGAGACAGAGAGGACACTTAACCTATGGGTCTAAGGCTGGGCAGTAATGTGAGCACTACAACTCCCAAAGCCCGGTGGACAAAAGCAAGGATCTGAGGCATTGAGCACTGCGCCAGTGCCTCTCTTTGTTTTCTGATAGTCATCCCCTACTTTCCTGAGTTGAAGAGAAGGACCGAAGGAAAACGAAGAGTCGAACACCATTGGACTCCTGTTCGTCGCCAGAGAAGAGGAGGACCAAAGGAAGATGAAGACCACCGGACACACACACATAGCAAGAGAGAGAGAGAGAGAGAGAATAAAGTTATAGAAGGAAGGAAAAGGGAGGAGACTGGGCTGCCAGAGTTGAAGCTTGAATCTACTGTTGTGCCCGAGTGGAGAAAGAGGAGGAGATCGACTGGATTTAGGGCAAAATTGGGGATTTTGGGGCTTTTATAAAAATGACAATAGCACCGTCCGGTTTGACAAAACCATCCGGTTCACTGTTTTTGTTAAAAACCGGCCGGTTTAATGGTTCTGTTCCGGTTTAACTGCTTAAACAATTCAATTCAAGAACCGGACCGGTTGAAGCTCGGTTCACGGTCCAATCGGTTGAACCGGCTGGTCCAATCCGGTTTTGAAAACATTGTGCACATGTCGTCTTGTGTTTTCAATGTGTCTCTGGTTTTATATTTTTTTGGTTATGACGATCAGCACAGCAGGTCTTCTCAGTGACTAGACACTTGCATTCCAACACGAATACGCGCATTTTCCTTATCGTTTTTTGGACTTCCCCATTTTCAAGTTCATGCAATCTAAAACTTGTCTATCATGTATTCGTATCATCTCTATATTAAATTTTATCACTTACAATCAAGTTCAATTATCTGTCGTTTGAAACCATGCAAAACTTATTGGGTGCATCAAAGGATCCAAAAACATATACAACCGGAACCCAATAAAATGTAGTTCTTGCAAGTTAATTAAATGAAACCAAAATTGTTAGATAAAATTTGCCCCATATGACTATATTGTCAGAGAAAACTCTAATTTCTCGTTTCACATGCCAATAGAGGTTATACAATCAAATTCTAATTGCATGATTCTCTTTCTATGGTTGACATAAACTTCATCTCCTCAAGTTCAACACATTGGAAGGATCCAGATGCAAATTTAGTGTCACATTGAGATTCACACTAAATTAGACTATTACTGACATGGTTTGGTAGAGTGATGGCCCCATAAAGGTAAGAGTGATGGCAAGCCAACTATATTTTCTACGAAATAGCTATTTGTTGTATTTTGAGACTGGTGTCCATACCTACCATGACTTAATGACACAAAACAAATAGAAAAGGAGAATATTTTCGGTGAACCAAGATCACAGTATAACAGTCAATAGTGTTGGAATTACTCTAATGTTATTACTTTGGTTAGAAAATCCCTCTGATATCAATTTGTTGGAATCAAGAGAATTAAAAATATAATGAAAGAAAGTAAAGGAGGATATGAACACTTAAATAAAAAATTTCATTCAAATTGATTACAAAGTACACAGTCAACTTGAACTCTTCAACTCTACTTAATTGAAACACTAGAATATATATCCTATTTATATTTATATATGTATAGACCAAAACTCCTAGCATTACATTTGCCCACCACTACCACCACTAACTCTTATAATTCCTAAAATATAAAGACACCACTATTGCTCTTGTCTCCCACTATTTAGATATTGATTACCCACTAACACATTTTCTTCCACTAACATATAACATTAACACACACCAAATTAAATATAATAAACTCATAAATCAAGTTAATTTTTCAACACCCCCCTTAAACTTGATTTTTCGACTTCCAATTTTTATCTTGCAAAGTACTTCATGATCAAGGGGTTTCATGGAATTATTGCAAACTTCGTGGACTTGAGCACCATCACCTTCAATTTCAAGAATTTTCGAAGTCATCTCCTTTGCGGTGCAAGGCTTATGATATATTTTCCCACACATACCACTTGTCCTCGTTCTTTCCATATTCTTCTTGGGACTTGCAAATTGACTTTCATTTTTCTTGGGCTTCTCATGCTTCTTGAATTTGTTTTAATTCTCTACACAAGTTGTAAGTAACAATTAGTACAAATTTTCAACAAATTTATCACCTTGAACATAATTTATGAAAATTCTGAAAAGATAATCTTGACTTTGATATTGAGTTGAAAAAACTTCTTTCATGCTTAGTTCATAAGATCCCACTTCAATATTCTTATCCATGTAAGGATCATTGATCTCTTCATTCTTTGTGAATTCCTAAATTGCTTTAATCTTTGTCTTATTTTTTTTACAATTTTATTTTTCTTTTATTTCTTGAGTTGCTTCTTCAACTTGATCATTTTCTTGATCCTCTTTAACCTCTTGAGCTTCCCCTTCCACTTTGTTCTCATCAATTTCTTTAACTTCATCAAAATGATGCTTTTCTTGATCCTCCATTTGTGTGTCTCCAACATCACACTCTACTTTTAAATACTCATTTTCTTCAAAGCATTGTACCCAATACTCATTGGGTAAAAAATCACCTTTATGTTTTAATACTACACTCTCAATCATCTTCCAAACTTGGTG
The DNA here is from genome assembly GCA_951799425.1 of Ilex aquifolium. Classification (NCBI taxonomy): domain Eukaryota; kingdom Viridiplantae; phylum Streptophyta; class Magnoliopsida; order Aquifoliales; family Aquifoliaceae; genus Ilex; species Ilex aquifolium. The sequence continues at coordinate 17,201,534 of OX637399.1, forward strand.
TAGGGATCTTAAATCTCCCACATGCTTTCAAATCTCGGAATGAATCGTTTTCTTGAGAACTCCGAGTGTCTTTTCCTCTTTATTCTCCCGGACTCTTCTAGGCAAGCCACTCATTGGTTTTTCTTCCATAAATCCAATGCTTTGAGATAAGAAGTAAGAGTAATCTTCATTCTCTTGTAATTAGAGAACATCATATTTTTACACCAAAAATTCATATTTGGTGAATCTTCCATGATCACCATAATCACGACAATCAAGACTTCAATGATCGTATTGACTCTAAAAAAAGAGCTATCTAGACTTCTAGGACCACAAAGCTAGCTATGATTGAGAGTTATTTAGACTTCAAAAATCGAAAGTTGGCTCTAATACCAATTTGTTAAAATTACTCCAATGTTACTTCGGTTATAAAATAGCTCTAATACCAATTTGTTGGAGTCAAGAGGACTAGAAATAAAATGGAAGGCAATAGAGGAGGATATGAACACTCAGAAAAAAATTTCATTCAAGATGATTACAAAGCATACAACACAACTTCAACTTTTCAACTTGTACTTGCTTGTAACACTAGAACATATATCCTATTTATATAGGTCTAGACCAGAACTCCTAGCATTACACTTGTCCAAGGCTATCTCCAGTAACTCTTGTAACTCCTAAAATATAAAAACACCATTATTACTCTGGTCTCCCACTATTTGGATATTGATTACCCACTAACACATATTTTCTTCCACTAACATATAGCATTAACACACAAAATTACTATAATAAAACTCATAAATCAAGTTTATTTTTCAACAAATAGAGGGTCTAACTATGATGCTGAAAAATTAATTTATTTTTCCATCAATGTAAAATTCTTCTGTTTTATTAATTTTATGATCGATGGGTATAAATTAACCAAACAAAGATTAAAGACAACAAATTATTTTTCAGCATAATACCAAAAAAATCTTTTTTGGGTACCACAATCTTCCTCATATAAAAAAAGTTCATAACTCCTAGCATTACATTTGTCCAACGCTATCTCCACTAACTCTTGTAACTCCTAAAGTATAAAAACACCATTATTAATCTGGTCTCCCACTATTTGGATATTGATTACCCACTAACACATATTTTCTTCCACTAACATTAGCATTAACACACACAAAATTACTACCTCATATAAAAAAGTTCAGATGATAAAATGTAGGAAGATAAAGGGAGACTTTAACTCCCACCATAATATTGCATTTTTATTTGATTAAGTGTACAGTTTGAACATTTTAATATGTTAGATCACATTTTGTAATTGACTAATTTCGTAGAGTCTATTGTAAATATCAACATTTTTCATAGTCATGATGCTATCAAGTTGGAGATTAGAAAGCGTCCAAGAAGGAATAAGATCAAGCATCAAAGCAACATCATTCAAATTTCATATGCACCTTCATGCTTAGGTTATGATTACTTTAAACTTAGGATGATTGGGATAAAAATGGAATTGCAAGAAATCTGAGTATAGCTCCTAAGTGATTTAAAAAGAAAAGTTTTTCTAAATCATTTTATATTTTGAAAACATATAATGAGTCAATATCGGACCCCACTTGAACAACACCCTATAGTGCTCAAAAGTATAAGTTAGTTACTTAGTTTTATGCATTAAATGGCTATAGGGACTGAACTATCCTAGTCGGAGGCGTACACATAGCTTGCTGGAGTGGTCCCTAATAGTCGCTCGAGTGGTGCTCATGGTCACTCGAGCGGTGTATGCTCCTGGACAGGTTTGAGGAGTGATCGAATAGTTGTTACAAATTTGAGTTTTTTTATTTACTAGGACTATCCTTATTTTAGATCAATAAATAGGGAGTGTCTTTCCCGCAGCTATATGAAGCCTCTTGTGAGATTTCTAAGAGAGAAAACACCTCTTCGATCTTGAAAGTTCCCGCCACTAACCTAGATCCCTAAACCTAAAAGCTACCACTAGAGATTTTACTCAACCTCACAACTTAGTGCTAAAGATCTTGATGGTTTAGAATCAAGCTCATTGGTATGTGCATACTAGGAATCGTTAGCATGCCTATGATTGCTTGAGGCCTAGACGAACCATGCGACAGGGAAGTTCAAGTGAAGCTACGCTAGACGTCAAATGAGGGCCTTTGGTAGAGAGACAAGAAAGAAATTAGCATCTAGCCATGGTATTAGTTGAGGTATAAAACTCGAGTAGTTGTATATTTGACTTAGAGCGTAATAGAATAGGTTTTGGTGAACCCCCGAGTGGTTTCTTGTGGTTTTTCTTGATAAGAGTTTTTCACGTAAACAAATCACTTGTGTCATTTATTATTTATCATATAAACTTGTGATTTTAGCACACATGTACTATGTGTTTGTTGGAATGATTGTTTGCTATCTATCCATACATAGTTGTGCAATTTGGGCTTGAGATTTAGAATCGACGTGAGATTGATTGTCAGTGAATTAATTGAAAATTAATTAAAATCAATCGTTATCTATGAAATAAAATAGGTTGTGGTGACTAAAAGAGTTCTCACATTAAATGCTATATTTTTGTGAAAAAATGTAATTGTGATTGTTTAAATTTTTATTAGTAATCAATTGAGCTAAAATTAAAAAACCTACTCATCCCCTAAGTAAAGTATCTATTGCTCCACATGCAGAATCATTGAGGGAATATTGAAATCGAGTTCCCCCTCTTGGAACAAAAATTGGTATCAGAGCATGGATATTGTTACTACTAGCTAGTATTAAATGAATTCTCAAAAAGAAGGAGGCTCAATTGCACGACCATCTCTCTTTGACAGTCTTAACTTTGCTAATTGGAAAGCTCGCATGAGAGCCTTTCTTAAATCAATCGATGAGTGAGTATGGTTGATAGTGCAAGAGGGGTGGAGCCTTCTCACCACCACCACACAATTAGAAGGTGGTGAATCGATGGTTGAAGTAAAATCCCCAACGAATTGGTCGAAGACCGAGATCGAATCGACGGGTGAAACTCTAAAAGCTTGAATGCAATATTCAATGCCGTGACGCCCAATGAATTCCGAAGGATCGCTAATTTAGAGAGATCAAAGGAGGCATGGGATATTGTTGTGATTTCACACGAAGAAACTATAATGGTCAAGATGTCCCGCCTCCAAAGGTACACCTCACAATTTGAGTTGTTGAAAATGCAAGGGGAAGAAACATTTGGTAATTTTTATGTCAAGCTATGCGATATTGGTAATTCTTCATTTGCATTAGATACCAAAATCGAAGATGTCACAATCAAATGGAAAATCTTGATATCTCTACCAGAGATATTCCATGCTAAGGTGACTTCATTAGAGATGAGTGTCAACATGGCTACGGTATCGATTGAAGACCTAGTTGGGTTAATTTTGAATTTTGAGATGAACCTTCTTTCACCTAAGAAAGTGAAAGGTGCTGCATTAAATTCTAAAATTGAAGAAGGGAGCAAATCCGAGTCACCCCGTTTGGGAGGAGAGTGTATAGCCTATCTTGCACGCAAATTCAACATGTACTTTAAGGCTACTGGTGTCAAGTCCCCAAGGTCGAAATGAACTCCTAGTAGATCTAAGTCTCCTAGTTGGGTCAATTTTGAATTTTGAGATGAAACTTCTTCTACCTAAGAAAGTGAAAAATGTTGCATTAAATTACAAAATTGAAGAAAGGGGTAAATTCGAGACACCACGTTTGGGAGAAAAGGAAATAGCCTATCTTGCACGAAAATTCAACAAGTGTTTTTAAGGCTACTGGTGTCAAGTCTTCAAGATCAAAAGGAACTCCTATTAGATCTAAGTCTCCTAGAAAGGGAAAAGAAGATGGGGGTAGAACTTTTCGACACAAAGTTGAAAAGAAGAGGCAAGGTCTACAATGCTATGACTGTCGTGAGTTTGGACACATAGCTGTGGAATGTCCTAATGCGAAGAAGAAGGACATACACAAGGATAGGAAAAGAGCCTTGAAGGTAGTGAGTGAAAGTGAAAGTGAGTCCCCAACAAGTGTTGACTCATCTTCTTCAAGTGATGAAGAGGATTTCAAAACCTTTGTTGGTTCATATTCCTTCCCCTCACGAGAAAATTCCAAGGATATAAAAAAAAAAAGAAGTTGAGTCGAGTTCCATTACGAATATAGATGACTTAGAAGTAGAAGTCTCAACTAGTGAGGATGAGACCGAGAGTGTTGAGAACCTCCAAGATGCTTATAACGAGTTATACAAAGAGTGTCTAAAACAAGGAGAGAAGTTGCTTTCTTTGAGCATGAGGGTCAAAACAAGTGAGGATGAAAAGAAGGCACTTCATGTGGACTTAGTTAAGTCCAAGACTCATATTGTTGGGCTTGAGGAGGAAAACAAGTCCCTCCATGACAGGGTGAGCTTCATTAAGAGAGAGTATAAAAGGCTTTTAGAGTATAAGAATGGTTTTCAATTTAAACTTATCAAAATTTATAGAGACTTTTACGAATCAGAAGAGCTCTCGAAAAAACTTTCCAAAAACACTGAAACACTTGATAAAATGTTGACTACAGGGAAATATGTGGGTGAAAAGAGAGGACTAGGGTATACAAATGAGAATACCACCCCCACTACCTCCAAGACCATGTTTGTGAAGGGTAATCCCAACTGTTTGTCAATGGAGTTTCTCTCAGATGGATGTAAAAAAACGCATTTCTTTATGGTGATTTATCTGAAGAGGTCTATATGACTCCTCCTCCTAGGTTGCCTTATAGTCCTAGTCATGTGTGCAAACTTCAAAAGACTTTATATGGCATTAAACAGGCCCCGAGGACATGGTTTGCAAAATTTTCTGCAGTCATATGTGACTTAGGCTTCTGTGATAGTGATCATGATTCTGTTCTCTTCCTCTAATCCACTCCTTCTAGTTTCATTCTTCTATTACTTTATGTGGATGACATGATTATTACAAGTGATGACCATGCTATAATTCAACTGTGAAAAACTCAGTTACAGGATTATTTTGAGATGAAAGATTTGGGTCAACTTCAAAATTTTTTTAGGGATTAAGGTTGTTTCTTCTCCCAAAGGTTATTTTGTTTCTCAGTCAAAATATGTCTCAGATGTTATTCAGCAAGCTTGCTTATCGGATACTTGAACGATTGACACACCCTTAGAGCTCAACGTTCGTTATACTTATCGTACTATTGTTAGGAGTTTGGTATATCTTACTGTTACTCGTCCGGATATTGCATATGCGGTTCATGTGGTTAGTCAGTTTCTTGCTGCTCTTATCACACTTCACTGGTCCGCCATTCTTCGGATTCATCGGTATCTGCGGGGTACTTTACATCAGATTTTTCTATTTTCTTTCTCATCGTCTTTGGAAATCCGGCCTTAATCTGATAAGGATTAGGCTAATGACTCTATGGGTTACAAGTCCACTACTGGTTTCTGTCTCTTACTTAGTGATTCTCTTATTTTGTGAAAAAGCAATAAACAAACTATTGTGACTCGATCCTCTACTGAAGCGAAGTATCGTGTTATGGCCTCCACAACAACAAAGATAGTTTGGTTGCATTGACTACTTGTTGATCTTGGCATTTCCTTGTCTACTCCTACTCCTATGTATTGTGATAACACTAGTGCAATTTAGATTGCCCACAACTTGGTGTTTCATGAGTGCACAAAACATATTGAGATTGATTGACACTTTGTGTGCCATCATCTTCAATTGAGCACGATATCTCTCCCTTCCTTCTATTATGCAATTAGCAGATTTCTTTACGAAATCTCACACCATCGCGCGCTTCCGTTTTCTTCTTAGCAAACTCTTGATGTTTGACACTACCAAATCATGAGTTTGAGTGGGGATGTTAGAGTATTTATATTATAGGTAGTTTTGACATTTACTTTATTTTGTTGTCCTACTATATAAGGGCCTACATTGTGTATTCTAAGTTAAGTTGTATTTACATATTAGATTAGCCTTACTAATATCTTTAAACTTTTTTCTCTTCTTTTCTCGCCATTGATCAATGTTAACAAGTGGCATAAATTCAATTGCATGATTCATTACCCAAAGTCTCTTTCATCCTAGCGTGTTTTGGATTGCATTTGCCTTTGAAAAATTCAAAACCAAGTATACGCATGCCATTCACCTTCACATTTAAGAGTTCAATTAGTTTGAATTATTGATAATCTTGAATAACTCTTAAGTGTTGGTGATAGGTGAACACGTGACTAAATGTTAGTTAAACCTCAATCCTTTAAGATGTCAAAGCCCAAATTGTGTAAAAAGTGCCTAATGTGGCCTGATCTAAAAAGGTGAGGCAAAAATAAATGACTAAAAACAATTGCACTTGAATTGTGAGAGTATTTATGCTTAAATATTAATTGCTCATTTGTAAAGCTCATGGAGCTCATGTTTATCGTGGTTAGAAGCATACATTAGAGTACGGAATTCACAATCGTGTTAATTGAAGCCATAGAGAATAAGAGTTAAAAGAGTGGGGGAGGTGTCAAAAAGAGAATATTTAAGACACTCACTAACCGGTCATATATTTACTTAGATAATGCATTTAAAATTTTATGATGAGCTTATTAATGCATTAAACTAATCAGAATCTTTTTTGTGTTGGAGGTTGGTTTTACACACGTTGCACTTAAATTAGTCAAAGTTGAACAAAATTCGAATATGTATGAATGAAATTGAAGAAACATTACTTTAGGATGCATGAATTTGAGTTCAAAATCTTTGGACATGTCCTAGAATAGTGTATTGAAATGATAAATTTTGGATGGATCTTTTAAAATGTGAATTTGTTCAATTTTCATGATTATTTGTTTTAAACATTTAATGATTAAAATTGAAAACTGCATTTAATTTTGATCCAAATTCATCAATGCATTAAATAGAGTTACTGTGCTTCAGAGCCGCCCGAGCGACCTCAAGTTTTTGGTTACCAAGCTTCAAAAAACACGTTTTGAATAACTCTTGGTATCCCTAACACACTCAATCAAGTCCTAAGCCTCCCATAAACATTACCCAAGGTTTCTAAACTCTTTCAAACTTCTCCTTTTGAGATCTAAGATTTATTCATTATTTTATCTCGAATCCACACAAGTGAGACCTAGATTCTTTGAGTGAGATTGAAATGGCTCTGAGGAGAGAGAAAAGACTAAGAGTTGAGGATGTCTATGATGATTGAGCAGAACTTCAATGAAACTGCTCGATTCATGACACAAGAGTTCGCAGAAAGATTCAGACAGGAATTCTCTCGTAGGCAAGTGTTGATTGAACAGGGAATTACTATAACGGAGGTATCAACTTCTATATTCTCTAACCTTACGAACCGTAGGTGGACTTGGATGTTTCATGACCCTATGACATCAAACGATAGCATGGTGAAGGAATTCTTTGCACATATTCAGACTGATGAGCCTGATTCCCATATTGATCACTTTGTCAGAGGAATCGAGTTCATCTTTTCTACTGGCCTCAGAGCTACCACACTAGATCTACCTAGGGTTGAGAGAATGACTACCTTAGTGCAGCCCTGTAGACCTATTGCCTCGTCTTCATGTAGTTGCTAATGAACTGTATGGTTTAAATCATCAGTCGAGGACACCACCACCCAAATCTGGCTTCAAGATCCTTATAGTCCATATAGCATCACTTGCTGACATGATGGCCAAGGTTGGGTGCACGATGATAGAGCGTTTGACTTCTCAGAGGCTGGATGCGATTGATGGCAGGATAGCGAGCCTAGAGGAGACTCAGCAGACAATGATGGAAATAGTTGCATGTAGAGTTAGCGTGACTCAGGTTGCTGAAGGGGAAGTAGATTGCTGGAGATCTAGTGTCTGATGACAAGGATTTAGACATAGAGATGCCTTGACACGACGGAGGAGACGGTGAAGATGCAGCCATTTGAGCTATGGCTTTGAAGACTTTGTGTAAGGTCATATGTGAGCATGAGAGAGTTTTATTCATTCATATGTACTAAAGTACTCTGTTTATTTTATAGTTGACTTTTAGTTTTTTGTTGATTTTTTCTTTGTTTAGCTCTATTTTTGTTTGTTGTAACATACTCTTCATCCTCTACTTAACTGATTATAATATTAATCGTATGATTGACTGATTATCATATTAATTGTATGCTTGACTGATTATCATATTTGATCATTGAGTTATACGCCTTGTTTGTCCCTTACTTAGTCTATGTGCATGATTTTGCTAGTTGCTATGCATTCTTACCTTCTTGTTATACTATGATTCTATGTCATGATTGTTATGGGTCTTCATTGGATTGACATTTGTGGCAAATAAGATAAGAATATTTTAAGTGACTTGATTCTATATTGTGCATGTTGCATGTTGTCATTAGGTTGGCATTTGTGACAAAAGGATACTATTTTAGGTACAACTCTGGAGAATTAAAATTCGCAAACTTGGCATTAAGTCACATATTTTTCCTTGTTTATTTTTTACTTGTGGTGTTACTTGTGAACACCAACTAAGGGGGAGAACTAGATATGTTTTGCATTGATAAATTAATTGGTTCTCAAGTATATGAGGCAATTTAGTTCAAACATGTTACATAGTACATACTTATGCCTTATATTTCTCTTAGCGTTTTCCATACCGGTGATAACGTGATTTATTTGTCTAAAATATGATGCGTTTCACGAGATTTTGGTTTAAGTGGTGATGTACAGGACTATGATCTTCAAGCTTCATTCAAAGATGTAGATTTATGTACTAGATAAAGATTTATAACGTATGCATAAGTGTTGAGATTAGATTTACAATTTTTTTGTTCAATGCTTTGGGATTGTAATCTTTATATCAAAATTGTGTTGAGTCACAAAATTGCCATAGGGGGACACTGTTAGATTATGTCATCTAATAGGCTAATTTCGTGGAGTCCATTGTAAAATCTCAACTATTTCCATAATTATGATGCTATCAAGTTCAAAATCCAAAAGTGACATTGAAAGGAGGAGATCAAGTGTCAAAGCTACATCATTCAACCTCTGTATGTATCTTCATTCTTAAACAAAGGTAATGATCTAGACACCTAAGATGAACCCTTAGTTATTTTAACTTATGATGATTAGGATAAAAATGAAATTGGAAGCGATCCAATTATGTCTCCTAGGTGATTTTCAAAGAAAAAAAATTTCTAAACCAATTTTGTGTTTTAAAAATAAAGTTTGAGTCACAATCAAACCCCTCTTTGAGCAACACCTTTTAATACTCAAGAGAACAAGTTTTTATATGGTTTTAGACTTAAAAAACCTGTAAGACCCCTATATTTGCTAGCCTTTGCTAGAGTAGTCTCTTGATGACTTATGATAAAAAAGAAAAAGGACACGGGGATCAACACAGGGCTCGCTCTATGAGTTCGCTCGAGTAGTGCTCATAGTCACTCGAGCGGTCCTAATCCTTAGCTGGTTTGAGAGATTGTTTTTCACTCCATTGCCAATCGCCCTATGACTGTCCTCCCACTGATTAAGCGGCCATTCGTGAATCTGAGTTTTCTTATTTACTAAGACTACCCTTATTCTGAACCTATAAATAGAGAGAACCTTTCTCACATCTAGTTCAAGCTTTGAGAGTGCATTTTGAAGAGAGAAATTTATCTTTCAAACTTGAGAGCTTTTACCACAACCTAGATCCCTAAAATCCAAAAGGCTACCACTAGTGATTCTTTCCATCCTCATAACTTGGAGTAGAAGAGCTTGTTGGTGAATAAACTCATTGGTGTGCATACTGAAAATTGTTGGTATGCCTATAATTGCTCGAGGTCTAGATGAACCATACGGCGAGGAGGTCCAAGTGAAGCTACACCAGACGTCGAAGAACGCATTTCGACGGAGAGACATAGCAAGGAAATGAACATCTAGTCATGGGTATTGATTGAGGTATAAGACTTGAGTACTTGTATGTTGACTTGACGCGTAGTATATTAGGCTTTGATGAACCCCGAGTGGTTCCCGTTGTTTTTTCCAAGGAGGGTTTTCCGCATCAACAAATTGTTAGTGTCTCTTATTGTTTATGTTTATAAGTGCATTTTTTAGAACACACGCGCATTATATGTATGTTGTTTTGATTGTTTGATATCATATCGTCCATAGTTGTGCAATTAAGTTTGTGGGATCAACGTGAGATTGATTACGAGTAAATTAATTGAATATTTAATTTAATCAATCGTCATGTGTGTAAAAGGTTGCGATGAGTAAGGGTTCTCACATTCATTGTTACTTATGAGAAGAGGTAATTATGGTAGATATAAGTTTTAATTTGTAATAGAATTTGGGCGAAAATTACAAAACCTATTCACCCTACCCCTCTAGGTTAAGTGCCTTGATCTCCACATGTATAATCGTAAGGGCAGATCCATATTGGGCTCCTCCTCCTGGAACAACAGTAATCTTAATTTCTTACTTGTACATTTTGTTACAAAATTGTCGAAGGGGGAGATTGTTAGATCACATTTTGTAATTAGCTAATTTCGTGGAGTCCATTGTAAACATCAACCTTTTCCATGGTCGTGATATTATTAGGTTAAAGATTTGAAAGTGTCATTGAAAGGAAGAGATCAAGGGTTAAAGCAACATCATTCAAACTCCATATGAACCTTCATGTTTAGGACAAAGGTAATGACCAAAACATCTAAAATGAACCCTTAGTTACTTGTTACTTAGGATGATTAGGATAAAAATGAAATTGAAAGAAATCCAACAATAACTCCTAGGTGTTTTGAAAAGAAAAGTTTTTATAAACTATTTTGTGTTTTAAAAACATAGATTAAGTCATTATCGGACCCCTCTTAAGCAATACCTTTTACTGCTCAAGAGAATAAACTTTTTGCCTAGTTTTATGCTTTAAAAACTGGTAGGGACCGATCAATGCTTATCAACCTTTGCTAGAGTGGTCTTTTTATGACTTAGGGAATAAGATGGGAAAAGGCCACGAAGGAGTGTAGGAAACTCGCTCGAGCAATCCTTCACAGTCGCTCAAGCGGACTCATGATTGCTCGAGTGGTGTATGCTCCTGGTCAAGTTTGAGAAGTGATTTTCATTCCAGTGTCAATCGCCCTCCCACTAATCAAGCAATCGTTCGCGAATCTGATTTTTCTTATTTACTAAGACTACACTTATTCCGAACCTATAAATAGGAAAAACATTTTTCACAGCTAGGTGAAGCCTTTTGTGAGATTTCTAATAGAGAAAACACATCTTCAACCTTCAAAGCTTCTACCACTAACCAAGATCCCTAAACCTAAAGACTACCACTAAAGATTCTATTTAACCTCACAACTGGGTATTGAAGATCTTGATAGTTTAGAATTAAACCCATTGATGTGTTCATACCAGAAATCGTTGGCGTGCCCATGATTGCTCAAGGCCTAGACGAACCTTACAGCGGGGAGGTTCAAGAGAAGTTACACTCGACGTCGAAGGAGTGCCTTTGGCAGAGAGACAACAAAAAGAGGAGCATCTAGCCAAGATATTAATTGAGATATAAGACTCGAATATTTGTATGTTGACTTAGTGAGTAGTGGATTAGGTTTTGATGAACCCCGAGTGGTTCCTCGCTGTTTTTTCCGATGAGAGTTTTCCGTGTCAACAAATTACTTGTGTTATTTATTGTTTATCGTATATACTTGTGATTGTTAGCACACACGTGCACTATATGTTTGTTGGAATGATTGTTTTACTATCTATCCATACATAGTGGTGCAATTTGAGTTTGAAATTTGGGATCGACGTGAAATTGATTATGAGTTAATTAATTGACGATTAAATAAAATCAATCGCCATGTGTGAAATGGGTTATGGTGACTAAAGAGGTTCTCATATTAATTGTTATATCTTTGTGAGAAAAGGTAATTATGGTAGAACTAAATTTTAATTTGTGATTGTTCAAGCTTAAAATTAAAAAACATATTCACCCCCTTCCCACACTTTAGGTAAAGTGTTTATAGCTCCACGTGTATAATTGTGAGGGAAGATCCACACCAAGTTCTCCTCCCGAAATAACATAATATTTTAGAGTGTAAATTAAAAATTGTAAGTGTTCCAATATTAAATGTCATTTGCTCCTCAAAATATTGAAATTTCTTTTCTTTCAATGACAAGGTTGGTCTAGTTTCTTTTCTTGCCTTATCCTAGATAGTGATAGGAAATAAAGAAATAAGGGATCCTAGGGGAGGGATTTTATTAAAATTTCAAAAGTCTAGCTACTTGATATTACAAATTTATGAAGTGATAATTATAATTTCGAAGAGTCGATTCTCTTAAACTTCTTTTTATTTTTGAAACTGCCCCAGATCTATAGTAAGAAAGATCCCCTGAACCCAAAATATGGATCTGATTGGAGGGTTAAGAGTTTACCACTATAATATTCTGAGTCATCAAATGTGAATATGTAGTAGTTCTGAACTAGTCCTAGACTCCCAAAAAAATTTAATTGGAAGTAGTGTTGTTGACCTAATTTTTCAGATTCAAATCGAGTTGACTCCTTAAATTATCCAAAAACTTGATACTTTGCTCGGAATAAATTACTTATGGTTTTTTGTCCTATTGTGTTGAAATAGCAATTGATCTAAAAGTTCAAATTGTTCTTATGTAGGTTATATTTTGAGCAGAATACATGAATTTTTTTAGTTATTAGTGTTGTGGTAAGATTCGAATACATGATTTTTCTCACTGATACGATATTAAACTACAAATTCACATAAAAACTTAATCTATTAAGAGATAATAAGTTAGACATTTATACTTCATATTGACATTTAATTAAGCTAAGGTTTTACTTAACAATCATTTGAAGCAAGATGATCACTTCATCATATCGCTAGTGAGATATTAAAGGAAGGAGTTGCTGAGCAGCGAATGAATAATTGTACCTACCAGGTTCTGGGACCATATGTTTTGAAATATTTGTATTTTAGCGTCCCGATATGTACTAGGATAAGTTTCACTTACACCCTTGAGGGTGAATGAAAAATAAAATAAAATAAAGTCCTTTTAAAAATATCATGAAAACTCCTTAGCTCAACATTTGACTGGAGGTTGACCCTTATTTATGTTCTAAAATTAAAAAAAAATTAAAAAAAGATACATGTGAGATAAAAATTTTAATTTTGCTAATACAAACATGAAGGAATTTTCGTCAATCCCCACCATTCAGTGGATTCTCATGTCATTTTTAAATGCCAAACCAGCTTGTCTTGTCTTGGTAAATACTCAAGGGAGGTCAATGATTTTTTAATGTATCCTATGATCTATGATGTGCTATTGATGTTGGGCAAAATACTTAAAAGTTGCTTGTTTTCTACCTTGTGTGAATTCATCAAAAAAAAAAAAAAAAATTTACAATGTATCCGCTATTTGGATGTCACATGATCAGTACCCAATTTAAAATTTAAACACTATTAACATTTCATTTCGATGGCCATATTCCTGGTCAACAATTTTTCTTTTCTTTCTGAGATAAGAAAGCAATTTTGTATTATTTGTGGTCATGAATAAAAAGCATGTACTGTGTAGTATGTACTTTAGAACCTTTAAATGCACTGTAATATCTTCAGAAGTCCACATGCCAGTGATAGAAAATTGAAAGCATTTCAATTCGAAATCATGGAAGATATGGCCCATTTAGATGCCAAAGTAATTTCTAAACCATACAGTCCACAGACAAAGAAAAAGTAGAAGGAAAACCTGTGTAAAGCTTGAAAGCTGTTGGAAGACTTCTCTGTTTGATAACCCACCAGATCTCTGATTTGTTAAGGCTATGAAGGCCTGGATCTATTATGATTGGCCTTCCTCTCTTAGTTCTGGAATTAGTTTGATAATTGATAATGGCTTCTAAAAAAGAAAATGAAGAGTAGTGCATGAAAAAATATAACATGTAGAAGAGTTTCTTACAGCTTCCAACCCAAGTGACTGCTGTGCTGTATAAAATTTAGATCTCTCGGCAAATCAGAGAAGGCATGGATTAGATCTGAGATCATGGGGAAAAGGGTCATAAGGTTATGCACCCAAAAATATGAAAAAGATAGAGATGTTATAATAATTTGTTCCTATATTACCGTAAACGTTTTTACAAACTACGTTTTTTACAACACATTCAAAACTATTAAATTGTTTGATTTTCCTTTGAAATGTGTGAGCTTCAACCAAATTTTCACATCTATACACTGATAAATTAAAAAATAAGCTAAAAAACACTCTATATAATAATTAAATGAAAAATTGCAACAAAATAGTAAACAAATTGATGATGTAAGGAGACAAATGGTTGAAAGAAAAAGTACTGGGAATTCCACTCACCATACCATCTTGTGTTACTAGGGGATAGTCAGAGGCACTGAGATTGATGAACCAATCCCATGTGGCAATCCTCAAAAGCATAGAAATTGCATGGAGAGTGGTAGCAAGCATGGTTGGACCTCTGTAGGTGACCAAATTAGGCTTCCCAACAATCCAAACATTACCAACTTGAGCAAAAACTGGCTCACTGGTCACAAAATCTGCTATCTCCTTATGCTCGGTCTCTGGGGCACCATAGTCCATGTGAATCAAGTAGTAATTCCCTGGATGGTACAGTGCACGAAGCACCCGTTTTAGCTTCGCAGAATCGCCTGTGGATGCTGAGATCAAGTAAGCAAAGGTGACTGGATATGGCTTGCTAGATTTTGGAATGAGCAAAGTGGTACTTGGCCTGATTATGGTGAAGGGTCTTGTTACTTTGGTTGGAATGTAGAGGAGAGAGAATATGAGAGAAGTTACCATGAAAGATATCAAGAAAACTTTGATACCCATCACTTCAATCTGCAAAGAGCATTTGATTGAGAGAGAGAGAGAGAGATGAGTCGTCTAAGAATGGAATGAGAAGCTAACTGGTGGTTAGTGGCTGGAGGATTGTTAACGACGGAATGAAAGCTGGGAAGAGTGTAGATTGAGGCTTTCGGTTCCTTTCTTGGAATTGAAGGCGTCCATCTGTCAGTTTCTCAACGGTTGGTGGTATGACGTATTTCTTGTGCAAAGGGTAATCTTACCATACTGCCCTCTACTTGTTTGGTGTAAGGATTGGGTAGACCCTTCCATTATGAATATTTGGGCGTGAGTACAAAATATTGCATTATTAGTTTTAATATTTTCAGAGAATTAATTTTGGTACTGTTCTTTATTTTTTTGGTATCCTACCAAAAAAATAAAGAGTTTAGCTAGTTGACATTTGTACATAAAAAACTCACAACAGGTTTTATCGATTTCTCCCAAAAAATAGTATCTTACCCCAAAAAAGTAGTACATTACCTCCAAAAAAATGATAACTTACCTTAGAAAAGTGGTAACTTTTCAAAGTGGTATTTTCCCCCTAAATAATTATAACTTACCCACAAAAAGTTATACATTTCCCAAAAAAGTGATACCTTACCCCCAAAGAGTTGTAATTTATCCCTAAACAGTGGTAATTTACCCCTAAAAGTGGTACCTTATCCCACAAAAATGGTATCTTACCCTTAAAAAGTGGTATCTTACCCCACAAAAGTATTAACTTATCCCTAAAAAGTGGTACCCCAAGTGGCATCTTACCCTCAAACAGTTGTAACTTACCCCCAAAAGTGGTACATATCCCCAAAAAAAAGTGGTATTTTACTCCCAAACAATTATAATTTACCCCCAAAAAGTGGTACCTTACCTCCAAACAATTATACTTTACCTCCAAAAAATTGTAACTTACCCCCAAAAAGTGGTACCTTATCCCCAAAAGTGGTACCCTACCCCCAAAAAAGTGGTACCTTACCCCCAAATAGTTGTAATTTACCTCTAAAGTATCTTACTCCCAAAAAATGGTAACTTACCCCCAAACAGTGATAACTTATCCCACAAAATTGATAATTTACCCCGAAAAGTGATAAATTACACTAGAAGTGATATTTACCCCGAATGTTAATTAGATGATAACACTTTTATCCCTTAAAAATGGACATTTTTTCAGATTGATACCTAAAATATCAATTTTTTTCAATTTTATCTATAAAGTATTCAATTAACGTGCAATTTAGAAAATTGACATCACATTAACCTCAAATTCATCCAATTAACAGTGAACTCATCACATTAATATTAAATATCATTCAATTAACTTTTAATTTGTCAAATTAACATTCAATTCATCCAATAAAACATTCAATTTATCAAATTAACACCAACTTAGCATTTAATTCATCTAATAAATATTCAATTCATTAAATTAACATTGAAATTCAATTAGTTAACATTAAATTCATCAAATTAATATTTAATTTCATCTTATTAACATTCAATTCATTAAATTAACACCAAATTATCATTCAATTCATCTAATTTATCTTCAAATTCATCAAATTAAAACTGTAACGCCCCAAATACCACCCTGGACGGCATTACATTATAAAACCATTCATAGCATGAGAGCAACTAACTATATATCCATCAAATAAGAAACATCCTAGATTTAACAAAATTTGGGCAGAGTCTCCTTTGTACGGGAAGCTCTACCCAAAAACACAACATGTGCAAATATATTAACTTGACCACACAGGGTCTATTTAACCATCCACTAACAATAAACTTCTATTTACCATTTATACTATCCATAATGTTATCCCAAAGAATAGGCCAAGTATGGTAATTACATTCCCAGAAGAATTACATGAATATATCGCAGCGGAAATTCAAAAGAATCTAGACTTTACATTGTTCAGAAATAAATCTCCTAGTCTAGAACAAAAATAAGCTACATCTCTAGATGTCCCACTCGGGATCTAGGTACCCCTCCAATGAGGCGTCCCCAAGGCCCGGCTCATTAGCGCCAAGCTCCTCCTCTATAGCATAATCTGAAAAATGTTAATTGTAGGGGATGAGTAAGAAGCTCTGTAGCAAAATCCTCTCAAACTCAAACAAGGTTTAGAAATTATATTAAAACAGTTCGGTCTCATTTTTACAAATAGCATATATAAATTTTGAATTAAAAACAGGACATTTTAAATAGATCTCAAGTTACGTATTCACAATAATTTAGATGAACAGTAAAACCAAGTCACCATTAACCACCATCCCCGTTTCCCACAAATTCTTGTGGAGTCCCATACCTCCACAAGCTCTTGTTGGAAATCATTCCGTAACAATAATAATAATCTCATAATCTCATGTATATTGATTGCTTCCCATGAATTTACACATCAACCCGTGCCTAGTTCACCCATCACAATCCACAATCACAATTTCTTCGGGAAAGGGCGTCTACCATCCCAATGGCAGTGACGAGTCCCTCCCCAGGAAAGGTATACCACCCCTTGTTCGAACTCCAGTGAACAATAATGGAGGCTATTACCAAATAACCACCCACTACAAGTGTTAGACCCACCGGGATAGACTAACCTCTAACACTCTACGGCAATGCTCGAAGACAATTCAAGTCCATCACAACAATTATACAAGAGATATTATCACAAACATTCTCTCAATTCACAAGAAATCCCAAAATCCCCAAATTTCACAATTTGTACCATAAGATAATCGAAGGAAAGGAGCAAGAGATCATCATAGTCATCATTTTGTTATACAATATCAAGCACTAAGGATTTGATGGTGAGAGCAAAAGAAATATAAAGAGGAAATCTATTTTTTTCTCAAAACTAGGGTTTGAAGAAGTAAAATAGAGCTTTAATGGCTACCCAACCATCACAATGTTTAAAACATGGCAATAAATGCAAGAAGACCAAGAATCAAGTAATTAATAGCAAGTATATATGATTTCAAACCACAAGAATACATATAAGTTAACCCTAACATCAATGTAAGAGCATAGGAAGAAATCCCCTACCTTAATGTTCTTGGAAAAATTAGGGCTTTGATCTTGAATCAACTCTTAAACCTCTTGTTGTCTCTTGATCTTGTGTTTCTCTCTCTCTCTCTTCCTCTCTTATGTTTTCTAGGGTTTGGAGTGGTGTAATGAAGGCTAAGGAGGTGACAAAATGTATTTATAGGGGAGGAAAAATCGGCTTGTTCGCGACTTAAAATAAATCGTCTGGTTCGGTAGTACCGGTACCCGGTACCGGTACCATTCAGTACCGGTACCCAGTACCGGTACCAGAAACCTTCTGGAATCGGGGTACCGGTACTCAGTACCGGTACCATTCAGTACCGGTACCCAGTACCGGTACCAATTACCCAGTTTTGCCTAATTCTTTTGTTTTCCATCTCCAATCCATTCCAAAACTAACCACATCCATCACAAACCTCACCAACACATATTTATACCCCAAACCTATCCAATACAAGTTATAGGACCTAACATTTTATATTTTCACTCACTAAAAACTAAATTTCAACTATGATTTTCATTAACATTTTAAATCTTTACTTTTCAAATTTACAAAGTTCAAACACACTTCAATACCCCTATCCACATCTTTACCACCATTATTTGCTATATCTATATATCTATATGCATATATAAAAGAAAATGCGGGGTGTTACAATCCACCCCCCTTAAAGAAAGTTTCGTCCTCGAAACTTACCTCAAGTAGTGAATAAATGTGGATACTTCTCCCGCATTTCTTGCTCCGGTTCCCAAGTAGCTTCTTCCACTCCATGGTGTTGCCACAAAACCTTCACTAGTCGGATGACTTTGTTACGAAGCACCTTCTCTTTGGCATCGAGAATCTTCAACGGTTGTTCTTCATAGGTTGCTCCCTCTTGAATTTCAATATCTTCCAAGTCTACGACCGGCGTTGCATCCGATTGACATTTTCTCAACATCGACACGTGGAACACGTCATGTACCTCATACAACTGAGCTGGTAATCGCAACTGATACGCCGCTTTGCCCACAACTTTGATCACTTCAAATGGCCCGATATATCTTGGCGCTAACTTCCCTTTCTTGCCGAATCGAAACACGCCCTTCTTGGGTGACACCTTGAGAAATACGTAGTCTCCTACCTTGAACTCTAAAGGTCTTCGTCTATGGTCCGCATAGCTCTTCTGTCTACTTTGCGCCGTCCGTAGCCTCTCTCGGATGAGTTGAATCTTCTCCGTAGTTTCTCGAACAATGTCCGGTCCCAACAAACTACTCTCACCGGCTTCTAACCAACACGTCGGTGATCGGCATGGTCTTCCATACAATGCTTCATACGGTGCCATCCCAATACTTTCCTGATAGCTGTTGTTGTAAGCAAACTCCACCAACGGTAAGTGGTCGCTCCAACTCCCCGTGAAGTCCAACACACAAGCCCGCAACATGTCTTCAAGAATCTGGATTACCCTCTCGGATTGGCCATCCGTTTGTGGATGAAAAGCGGTGCTGAAGTGCAACTCTGTCCCCATAGCTCTTTGAAGACTTTGCCAAAATTGTGCCACGAAACGAGAATCACGATCCGACACAATGGATAGTGGAACTCCATGCAATCTCACTATCTCGCGAATATAGAGCTTGCTCAGGGTCTCTAACGTGTCGGTGGTCTTCATACCCAAGAAGTGAGCGGACTTGGTGAGTCTATCAACGATGACCCATACGGCATTATGCCCTCGTGAAGTCCGTGGAAAATCAGATACGAAGTCCATGGTGATGTGATCCCACTTCCACTCTGGGATAGGCAAAGACTGTAGGACTCCTCCTGGCCTTTGGTGCTCAATCTTCACCTGCTGGCACACCGTACATTTTGCCACATACTTGGCCACATCTCGCTTCATTCCCCTCCACCAGTATTGACGCTTCATGTCCCTATACATCTTTGTGCTACCGGGGTGGATAGCAAACTTGGAGCGATGACACTCTCCAAGTATTTCCTCCTTTAGGGACGAATCATTGGGAACACATAGCTTCTCCCCATATCTCAACTCTCCATTCTTCTAAGACCATCCTTCCATCACTTCTCCATTCTCTAATCGGGCTCTAATCAGATCGAGTTCCGAATCCAGGCATTGCAACTCCACCACTCGTTGTATAAGCGTCGGTTGAGCTATAAGGTTGGATATAGAGGGTTGATACTCCGGTCCATCCACCCATAGATCGTACTCCTCCAATGCATCAATCATTTTCCACCTATTTACTGCAAGATAATTGATTTCACCCCGAGACTTCCTGCTAAGAGCGTCGGCAACTACATTGGCCTTCCCCGGATGGTAGTTGAGCGTGAACTCATAATCTTCCAAGTACTCAATCCACCTTCTCTGCCGGAGATTCAAGTCTTTCTGTGTGAAGATATACTTGAGGCTTTTATGGTCTGAGAACACTTGAAATTTCTCCCCGTATAAATAACATCTCCACAACTTAAGAGCAAACACCACCGCAGCTAGCTCCAAGTCGTGTGTGGGATAATTCTGCTCATGCACCTTGAGTTGCCTCGAGCCATAAGCCACTACCTTTCCTCCTTGCATTAGAACGCATCCCAAGCCTCGTAGTGAAGCATCGGTGTAGACATCGTAGCCTTCCCCACTACTCGGAATAATGAGGATAGGTGCCGTCGTCAACTTCTCCTTCAAGGTGCAGAAAGCTAGTTCACACGCTTGAGTCCACGAAAATTTCTCCCCCTTCTTTGTAAGGCGAGTCATCGGCATCGCAAGCTTGGAGAATCCTTCCACAAACCTACGATAATAGCCGGCTAACCCCAAGAAACTTCGTACTTCTGTCACATTCTTCGGTGGTTCCCATTTCATCACGGCCTCAATCTTTGCGGGATCAACCGCTACTCCCTGCTCGGACACAACATGGCCAAGGAACTTCACTTCCTTCATCCAAAACTCACACTTGCTCATCTTCGCATATAACTTATGTTCTCTCAATGTTTGTAGCACCATAGAGAGATGACGAGCATGTTCCTCCTGGGTCTGTGAGTAAACCAATATGTCATCAATAAATACAATGACAAATTGGTCGAGGTAAGGCCGGAAGACTCTGTGCATCAAGTCCATGAAGGCTGCGGGGGCATTCGTCAATCCGAACGGCATCACCGTATACTCGAAATGACCATACCGGGTACGGAAAGCAGTCTTAGGAATATCCTCCTCCTTAATCTGCAGCTGATGATACCCCGTGCGAAGATCAATCTTGGAGTAACACTTCGACCCCTTCAACTGATCAAATAAGTCATCAATTCTCGGCAACGGATACTTATTCTTCACGGTAACCCTATTCAACCTCCGATAATCCGTGCACAACCGTAGAGTCTCATCAGTTTTCTTCACAAAGAGGACCGAGGCTCCCCAGGGTGAAGTGCTGAGACGGATAAACCCAATCGCCAACAAATGATCCAATTGCTTCCTTAGCTCCTTCAACTCCAAAGGTGCCATCCGGTAGGGAGCAATGGATATGGGTTCGGTTCCCGGATAGAGATCGATCTTGAACTCAATTTCCCTATGGGGCGGTAATCCGGGTAATTCCTCGGGAAAAACATCCGAAAATTCCGATACAATTAACACCACATCCGTGTGGAGTTTGTTCTTGTTATCTCCCATCAAGCTAGCTAAGAAACTCAATTGACTTCCCGCTTTCGCTTTTAAGAATCTACTACCCGTAGTAGGAAATGGATGGAAAGAATCTCGGGTATTCACAAAACTAAAAACGACTCCTCCCGGTAACTGAAATGTAATCCGCTTGCGGAAACAATCCATTACCGCCCGGAAAACAGATAAAAAGTTCATCCCGAAAATCACATCATACTCCTTTATCTCTAACGCAATCAAATCCACAATCAATTTGTGCTCCCCAATGCGCAGCACGCAATCCTTGCAGACTCGGCTAGAGTCTAACCGTTCTCCCGTGGGCAAGCTAATATTCATAACATGCTCTAACTTCGCGAAACTCAATCCCAAATCAAGTGCGTATGTCGTGCGTACAAATGAGTGTGTTGCACCGGGGTCAAATAAAATTCGGGCCCAAGAATTGTAAAGAAGAACGATACCTTCCACAACGGCATTGGAGGCATCTTCCTCCGCTTGGGTCAAAGCAAATACCCTCCCCTGAGTGGCGCCGCCTGGGGCTAGAGCTCCCAACGGCCTCTGCTGCTGTAGTGGCTTGTTTGCAGCCACTTGTCTTGTCGCTTGGTTGTCCCTCGGTGGAAGCGATGGGCAATTGTGTCTGAAGTGCCCCACTCCTCCACATGCGAAACACTGACGAGGGTCTGTGGCTGTCCTCCCCGGTACACCTCCTGCTCCTCTAGCTACCTAAGGTCTCTGTCCCCCTGCCTGATCTGGGCGCCGGTAAGGTGCCGCTCGCTGCACTCCACTGGTGCTAGGGCCCGTCCTGATCGGACCTCATCTCATAAGGCTCTGTCGCCGCTGAGTATCCTCCATGTCCCTCTCCACAAGTGCGGCTCTATCAACCAGATCCCCATACTCCCTGATCTTGAGAGCCACTAACTTCTCTCGGATGACCGGCCTCAGTCCCTGCTCAAAGCGCTTGGCCCTGTCGGCCTCAGTAGATATAAACCCCGTAGCATAACGGGATAGCTCGTCAAACCTCCTCTCGTACTCTGCCACCGTCATGCTGCTCTGTCGTAGAGCAAGAAAATCGGCCTTCATTCTATCTCTGACTGATTCGGGGAAGTACTTGTCTTGGAAGATTTGGTCGAACTCCTCCCAAATGAGTGCATCGGTGTTCCGCCTTCTCTTTACGGATTTCCACCAATGGTCGGCCTCCCCCTCGAACAGGTAGATAGCTAAGCCCACCCGCAAGTCCTCGGCAACTCCCATGCCGTCACAAATCTTCTTCACCCGGCGGATCCATCTATCCGCATCCAAGAGGTTAGAGCTTCCTTGGAAAGTAGACGGGTGTTGCCTCAGAAACTCTCGGAGAACTACCATTCTCCTATTCTCCTCTCTGTTGCCCGGTACTTGAGCGAGAGGATGAGCTTCACCATTATGGTTGTTGTTACCATTTTGGCTTTGTACCAAAGTGGTGAGCTCCCTCAAGCATTGGTAAATGCCTTGCATGGCATCCGGAGGTGGTGGTGGTGGTGGATTCGCTTGACCTCCACGGCCACGCCCACGTCCGCGTCCCCGTCCTTGTTCGCCGCTCATCCTGCACATCAATTCACAACTTAGTTTCCTTGATGTGCAAGATATAAAATAAAGTGATATGTAGGATGTCTTGATTTAAGCACAAGGCATATACAAAATTTAACTTAACAATTTCCTTCACCCTAAACCTACATCTCTAATGGTAATCCATAACCTACAGCTCCCATGTAAGACCTAAAGCCTAGGCTCTGATACCAACTTTGTAACGCCCTAAATACCACCCTGGACGGCATTACATTATAAAACCATTCATAGCATGAGAGCAACTAACTATATATCCATCAAATAAGAAACATCCTAGATTTAACAAAATTTGGGCAGAGTCTCCTTTGTACGGGAAGCTCTACCCAAAAACACAACCTGTGTAAATATATTAACTTGACCACACAGGGTCCATTTAACCATCCACTAACAATAAACTTCCATTTACCATTTATACTATCCATAATGTTATCCCAAAGAATAGGCCAAGTATGACAATTACATTCTCAAAAGAATTACATGAATATATCGCAGCGGAAATTCAAAAGAATCTAGACTTTACATTGTTCAGAAATAAATCTCCTAGTCTAGAACAAAAATAAGCTACATCTCTAGATGTCCCACTCGGGATCTAGGTACCCCTCCAATGAGGCGTCCCCAAGGCCCGGCTCATTAGCGCTAAGCTCCTCCTCTATAGCATAATCTGAAAAATGTTAATTGTAGGGGATGAGCAAAAAGCTCTGTAGCAAAATCCTCCCAAACTCAAACAAGGTTTAGAAATTATATTAAAACAGTTCGGTCTCATTTTTACAAATAGCATATATAAATTTTGAAGTAAAAACAGGACATTTTAAATAGATCTCAAGTTACGTATTCACAATAATTTAGATGAACAGTAAAACCAAGTCACCATTAACCACCATCCCCGTTTCCCACAAATTCTTGTGGAGTCCCATACCTCCACAAGCTCTTGTTGGAAATCATTCCGTAACAATAATAATAATCTCATAATCTCATGTATATTGATTGCTTCCCATGAATTTACACATCAACCCGTGCCTAGTTCACCCATCACAATCCACAATCACAATTTCTTCGGGAAAGGGCGTCTACCATCCCAATGGCAGTGACGAGTCCCTCCCCAGGAAAGGTATACCACCCCTTGTTCGAACTCCAGTGAACAATAGTGGAGGCTATTACCAAATAACCACCCACTACAAGTGTTAGGCAACCATCTCACCCCCCACCGGGATAGACTAACCTCTAACACTCTACGGCAATGCTCGAAGACAATTCAAGTCCATCACAACAATTATACAAGAGATATTATCACAAACATTCTCTCAATTCACAAGAAATCCCAAAATCCCCAAATTTCACAATTTGTACCATAAGATAATCGAAGGAAAGGAGCAAGAGATCATCATAGTCATCATTTTGTTATACAATATCAAGCACTAAGGATTTGATGGTGAGAGCAAAAGAAATATAAAGAGGAAATCTATTTTTTTCTCAAAACTAGGGTTTGAAGAAGTAAAATAGAGCTTTAATGGCTACCCAACCATCACAATGTTTAAAACATGGCAATAAATGCAAGAAGACCAAGAATCAAGTAATTAATAACAAGTATATATGATTTCAAACCACAAGAATACATATAAGTTAAACCTCTTGTTGTCTCTTGATCTTGTGTTTTTCTCTCTCTCTCTTCCTCTCTTATGTTTTCTAGGGTTTGGAGTGGTGTAATGAAGGCTAAGGAGGTGACAAAATGTATTTATAGGGGAGGAAAAATCGGCTTGTTCGCGACTTAAAATAAATCGTCTGGTTCGGTAGTACCGGTACCCAGTACCGGTACCATTCAGTACCGGTACCCAGTACCGGTACCAGAAACCTTCTGGAATCGGGGTACCGGTACTCAGTACCGGTACCATTCAATACCGGTACCCAGTACCGGTACCAATTACCCAGTTTTGCCTAATTCTTTTGTTTTCCATCTCCAATCCATTCCAAAACTAACCACATCCATCACAAACCTCACCAACACATATTTATACCCCAAACCTATCCAATACAAGTTATAGGACCTAACATTTTATATTTTCACTCATTAAAAACTAAATTTCAACTATGATTTTCATTAACATTTTAAATCTTTACTTTTCAAATTTACAAAGTTCAAACACACTTCAATACCCCTATCCACATCTTTACCACCATTATTTGCTATATCTATATATCTATATGCATATATAAAAGAAAATGCGGGGTGTTACAAAAACTCAACTTATCAAATTAATATCCTAAATCATCCAATAAATTTTTAATTTATCAAATCAATACCAAAGTAACATGCAAATTCATCCAACTAATATTCAATTAATCAAATTAACATTCAATTTCATGTTAATAGACTTAAAATTCGTAAAAAAATAAAATTTAATTAGCACAATTGTCTCAAATATTTGTAAAAAAATGAATTTTAATATGTACAAAAAATGAATTTTAATCGGCTCAAATTTTAATTGAATTATACATACAAAATGGGGCTTGATTAAAAATGTCTATCTAGTGCGAGAGTAGATGATAATTACCAAAAATTTGATTTTACATTTAGGCTGGTCGTGATGTTGCTAAGATCGTAATAAAACTGATCCTATTGATTGTAGCAGAAGATCGGTTATTTGATCGGTCCTGATTTAAGTAGATGGCTAATTGCTAAACATGTCATAAAAGCTTAATCGCTAATCTTGATCGCTAGGTCAACTAATATGAGTCGTGATTTAAGTTAGATGATTGATCGCTAAACATTCCATAGGACCAGTCCTGATTTAAGATACGATAGCTTGATTGGTAAGCTTTGATCGGTAAGACAATCAAGACCGGTCTTGATTTAGAAAAAAAAAGTGGTAAACTTATCCAAACAGTGGTCAACTATTTGACAATTTTATTCCTAGAATTAGTTAATAACACTTTTATCATTAAAATATACATATTTTATCATTTTGATCCCTAAAATATAAATTTTATCAATTTGGTCCTTAAAGTATTTAATTTTGTATTAATTTGATGAATTTAGTGTTAATTTGATGTTTTTGAATATTGATTTCATGAGTTGAATGTTAATTGGATGCATTTGAAAGTTAATGTGATGTCAATTTGCCAAATTACATATTACTTGAATATTTTCAAGATAAAATTGAAAAAAATTGATATTTTAGGTATGAAATTGACAAAATATGCATATTTTAGGGGTAAAAGTATATTAACCCATTTTACAAAATCAGTTTTAGAAACTCATGATCGATCCTTATTTTCTGAAATTGGTTAATACACTTTTATCACTAAATTATAGATATTTTATAGTTTCATATCTAAAGTATCAATTTTCTCAGTTTTATCCCTAAAGTATTTAATTAAAAACAATTAACAAATTAACATCACATTAACACATTCAATTGATCAAATTAACATTAAAATTCAACAAATTAATATTAAAATCATCAAATTAACATTCAATATCATCCAATTAACATTCAATTCATCAAATTAATACTAAACTAACATTCAATCCATTCAATATATATTCGAATTCATCTAATTAACACTCAATTCATCAAATTAACATCCAAAATAATAAAAATTTATTTTTTTTCAAATCAACACCAAATCAACATGCAATTTTATCCAACTAATATTCAATTCATTAAATTAATACCAAATTAACAATCAATTTCATCTAATAAACATTCAATTTATCAAATTAACATTTAAATTTAATTAGTTAACATTAAGATTTATCAAATTAACATTCAATTTTATCAAATTAACACCAAATTAGCATTCATTTCATCCAAATTATATTCAAATTCATTCAATTTACTTCTAATTCATCAAATTAATATCTACAATCATCCAATAATAACACTTTTATCCATAAAGTATGGAAGTTTTGTCAGTTTATCCCTAAAGTATCAATTTTGTCAATTTGGCCCCTAAATTATTCAATTTGTGTTTAGAACATTCAATTTATCAAATCAACACTAAACTAACAAGCAACTTTATCTAATTCTTTGCCACCTTGCACCCTCATCTCCCATGTCCAATCAGATTCTTGAGGGATTTAAAGCCATTAAATTAACCTCAATGCAAACCCTTGCTACACCAAGCCTGGACAAAGGTAAAGTTGCTTGATCAAATGCCAACACTTTCCCAATAGGCTTCACCAACAATTCCAAGAATGGATTTTGGAAAAAATTGAGCGGAAGGCCTAGTAACGAAATCCACATAGGAACAATTGAAGGCTCTATCCGAGGTACAAACCTGTAAACCACTTGAAGAACCTAAAAAGGTAATCTTCAACTAAGGTAGCATCCTTCAACCAAGTCTTCACATAATCTTCTTGTTTTTGAAACCTGATCCAAACATGTCTTTGATCTATAGATCCTATCTCAAAATCACCTTTCAGATTCCACTTCAACCGAATAACTTCCTTGATCACACCAAGCGATGGCCTACCATAGGCACACTTGCCAATTAAGGCATATTGCAAAGAAAGAGTAGATTTCTTGATTTCATCATTGGTAAAATAGAAAGCAGGCTCTCCTTCATAGAAAACTATGGAATTATCAATCTTAGAAATTGCCTCCTCTACAAATTGATTTTGAGATGACTTTTTGAAGAGAGAAGCATAAGTTGGTTGTGAATCTAGAGGTTTTTGATGAAGATTCAATGTTTGTTGCTACAGATTTGATTGTATAGGTGTTGAATCTGGTTGTTTTGATGTTTGATTTATAGGTTGAGATGGTATATCTGGTGGTTTTGGAGGTATATTGGATGTGCTTGGTGAAAAACTCATAAGTGGAATAAGTTCTAGAGAGAGAATTTGATGAATCAAATAAGGAGTCCAGAAAAGAAAGGATTACTGCAGAAAGTAATAAGGGGAAGGGTCTCCAAAAAAATCACCAAATAGACAAGGGAAAGAATTCAGCAAGTTGAGATTTTTCAGATGAATCGAGAAGGGTAACTTAGAATTTGCAAGGAGGAGGTCAAGATTTGGTAAGACCCATGCAATCTATTGCCAAACAGAAAGGAGTTTGGATCCATCAAACTCATGCGAAGGGTAGCCAGCGAGAGCGCAATAGCGAGGGGGAGAATTATCATCAAAGCACTAAATTTATAGGAGAGAATGATGGAACTAAAATTAGTTTTGAGAAAGGTAATAATTTAGATAAGGAATTTATTGTTCCTGAGTTTCTTGAGGTTATTCCAGAGGTCCAAGCAGATGACACTACTGTTAATATTGAGGATGAAGCAACTGCCCGTGCGGGACAAATTGAGGTTTGTTCTAAAGATGGGGTATCCACTCCAATTACTGTTGTTGGTGAGTTTGGTTCGCAGGCTGTGGGCAATCTGGTTTGAATGCCTGCAGCTACTACAGAGGAGTTGCACCAGCTACAAAAGGTTGTTTCTGGGAATTTTACTCAGGATACTCCTACTAATGGCAGTGAACAAGTAGAAGTTGGATTCAAAGAGGATTCTCAATGTGGAGATAAGCTTGAACATCCGATGACCACTGCAAAAATTCAATGTGACTTGAATATGCAATCTATGCTTTCTCCTCAATCCACTTTTTTAATAGATCGTAATTTATGTATGTTTGAAAGGTAAAGAGTTTTCTAAGGATGATGATAATGGACTGAAGAGTGTAAGGGAGCCTCCAGACAAAGGTTTTCATTCAGATGGTGATTATTCTGCTAATCTAGTATGTGTAGAAGTTCATTATCACAGCTCGGATTCTGGGGATAGTTATGAGCCGCCTCGACGATGTTCCGAATTAATTACCCCAGGTATCATTACCAGATCAAAGTCTAGCAAGCTCTCCTCCCAATCTTTGAATGATTAATATTATTTCTTGGAATGTGAGGGGGGCTCAGAACGAGCCCACAAGAATGAGGTTATTAAATCTGATTAGAAGTAATGATGTTGGTTTAGTCTCTTTATTATAGCCAAAATTAATGCCATCTAAGTTGCCAAACTTGTGTGCAAGCTTAGGTTTTTCTTGTTTATGCAAACTTCCACTAGTCTATCAAAAATTTAAATTATTTTCCCCTAATCACCAAGAACTCGAAGACATACCATATCCACTCGATTTAGTCCACCCACAGCTCTACTACAAGCTCAAAGGCTATACAAGAATATTGACAGTCATGTTGGAACCCAAAACTCGTGTGTGGTATGATCATGCAATTAAACGGATTCGTAAACAAAGGTTCATATTGCAATTAACTGTCCATAGTTAGTTTCACTACCAAACTCACCATGGTATGCACACTCAAAAAAAAAAAAAAAGGAATTCTCTGATTGTCATGACTGTGCCACTCGTAAATATATGTGATGATCGAATTTCTGTAATGAAGGCAAATTTTACTCACTCATTTTCAAACAATGTAATATATCTATCAAATGGAACGATCTGGGCATAATCCCATGAAACAAATGTTAAGCGGCATAAAAATAATGCAATTGACATATCTCATAGGTATTAAATCATGTGCACTCAACCATTCCCCCTAAAATCGAATAGGGCTTTCTATAGTTGTAAAGGGACCATGGGTAAAGGTTTGAGGAACGAAGGGATTAAGTTTGTAGAAGAAGTTATCCCTTAGATGAATTTAATATTCAATAATACATTCAACCCTTGATTTGATGCAACATAAAAGCTCATATCCCTCATTATTCCTTCAAGACTTTGGGTTGAGGTGTCCCATGGCCTCACATTTTCCTTTCCATCTTTGCCACGATCATAGAAGTCATGGAGACAAAGAGAACCCAGGCTGGGGGAGTAGTCCCAGAGATTTCAACAGAGGGAGTTGGACGCAAAATCTTTCTTGAAGTCATTTCGAAAGTCAAAGATCAAAACAAGAATCAAGAGGAACTAGAAAGACTTGAGGGTTTAGAGGGCCTCCTTAGGGTTTTTCGAAAACTATAGGACAGGTTTGATGGATTGGGTCTTAAGGATTATAGAGAACCAATTGCTTTGCTACCGATAGAAACCCTTTTAATTTTTTGACAGAACTGGAACGTACCAGTAGGAAGCTACACTCGACCTAGCGGTAGCGCAGTTCAGAATTCCCACAAATTTTCCTTTTTTTTTAATTATTTTTCATCGTCAAAACAAATTAATTAAAACCCGAAGTCCTACAACCCAAAGTGTACCAAATTTAAGTCCTTAATCACATTCCACAGTGTGACAAGTTCTAAGTATACGCAATCCAATTTGTGATACAAAGTAACAATTATAATGCTAAGGAATTTCTAGAATATTAAACAATCTATTGGAGCGTAAAATAAAAAGCAAAATTAAAATTGCACAACACCTTCGTAGGCAACATGAATGCAATTATTTAGCTGAGTCACTAAGCCTTTGAACCCCTAGGTTACCCCTAGTGGACGAGCGTTGTCCCGCGAATTTTTCTAGATAAGATACCAACAAACTTCAACTAGTCTATCAAAAATTTAAATTATTTTCCCCTAATCACCATGAACTCAAAGACATACCATATCCACTCGATTTAGTCCACCCACAGTTCTACTACAGGCTGAAAGGTTATACAAGAATATTGGCAGTCATGTTGGTACCCAAAACTCGTGTGTGGTATGATCATGCAACTAAACGGATTCGTAAACAAAGGTTCATATTGCAACTAACTGTCCATAGTTAGTTTCAATGTCAAATTCACCATGGTTTGCACACTAAAAAATAAAGGAATTCTCTGATTGTCATGACTGTGCCACTCATAATTATATGTGAGGATCGAATTTATGTAATCAAGGGAAATTTTACTCACTCATTTCCAAACAATGGAATACATCTATCAAATGGAACAATCATGTCATAATCCCAAGAAACGAATGTTAAGCGGCAAACAAATAATGCAATTGACATATCTCATAGGTATTAAAGCATGCGCACTCAACCATTCAACCTAAAATCGAATCGGGCTTTCTGTGGTTGTAATGGGAGCTTGGGTAAAGGTTTAAGGAACAAAAGGATTTAGTCTGCAAAAGAAGTTATATCTTGGACGAATTTAATATTCAATAATACACTCAACCCTTGATTTCATGCATCATAAAAGCTCATATCCCTCATTCTTCCTTCACAAGACTTTGGCTTGAGATGTCCCATGGCCTCACATTTTCCTTTCCATCTTTGCCACGGTCATAGAATTCATGGAGACAAAGTGAACCCAAGCTGGGGGAGTAGTCCAAGAGATTTATTTAGAGGGAGTTGGACGCAAAATCTTTCTAGGAGTCATTTTGAAAGTCAAAGATCAAAATAAGAATCAAGAGGAACTAGAGAGACTTGAGGGTTTAGAGGGCCTCCCTAGGGTTTTTCGAAAACTATAGGACAGGTTTGATGGATTGAGTCTTAAGGATTACAGAGAACTAATTGCTTCGCTACCGATAGAAACCCTATTAATTTTTTCGACAGAACAGGAACGTACCGGTAGGAAGCAGCACTCGACATAGCGGTAGCGCAGTTCAGAAGTCCCACAATTTTTCCTATTTTTTTTATTTATTTTTCTTCTTCAAAACTAATCAAAACAAATTAATTAAAACCCTACGTCCTAAAACCCAAAGTGTTCCCAATTTAAGTCTTTAACCACGTTCCACAGTGCGACAAGTTCTAATTATACGCAATCCAATTTGTGATACAAAGTAACAAATATAATGCTATGGAATTTCAAGAATATTAAACAATCTACTGTAGCGTAAAATTAAAAGCAAAATTAAAATTGCACAACACCTTCATAGGCAACATGAATGCAATTATTTAGCTTAGTCACTATGCCTTTCAACCCCTAGGTTACCCCTAGTGGACGAGCGTTGTCCCGCGAATTTTTCTAGATAAGATACCAACAAACTTCCGCCAGTCTGTAAAAAATTTAAATTATTTCCCCTAATCACCATGAACTCGAAGACATACCATATCCACTCGATTTAGTCCACTCACAGTTCTACTACAGGCTCAAAGGTTATACAAGAATATTGGTAGTCATGTTGGTACCCAAAACTCGTGTGTGGTATGATCATGCAACTAAGCGGATTCGTAAACAAAGGTTCATATTGCAACTAACTGTCCATAGTTTGTTTCAATGCCAAACTCACCATGGTTTGCATAGTAAAAAATAAAGGAATTCTCTGATTGTCATGACTGTGCCACTCATAACTATCTGTGAGGATCGAATTTATGTAATCAAGACAAATTTTACTCACTCATTTCCAAACAATGGAATACATCTATCAAATGGAACAATCATGGCATAATCCCATGAAACAAATGTTAAGCGGCAAAAAAATAATGCAATTGACATATCCCATAGGTATTAAAGCATATACACTCAACCATTCAACCAAAAATCGAATAGGGCTTTCTATGGTTGTAATGGGACCTTGGGTAACGGTTTGAGGAACGAAAGGATTAAGTTTGCAGAAGAAGTTATCACTTAGACGAACTTAATATTCAATAATACACTCAACCCTTGATTTGATGCAACATAAACGCTCATATCCCTCATTCTTCCTTCACAAAACTTTGGCTTAAGGTGTCCCTTAGCCTCACACTTTCCTTTCCATCTTTGTCATGGTCATAGAATTCATGGAGACAAAGTGAACCCAAGTTGGGGGAGTAGTCCAAGATATTTCTTTAGAGGGAGTTGGACGCAAAATATTTCTAGGAGTCATTTTGAAAATCAAAGATCAAAAAAAGAATCAAGAGGAACTAGAGAGACTTGAGGGTTTAGAGGGCCTCCTTAGAGTTTTTTGAAAACTATAGGACAGGTTTGATGGATTGGGCCTTAATGATTACAGAGAACCAAATGCTTCGCTACCGATAGAAACCCTTTTAATTTTTTTGACAGAACAGGAACGTACTGGTAGGAAGTAGCACTCGACCTAGAGGTAGCGCAGTTCAGAATTCCCAAAATTTTTCCTTTTTTTTATTATTTTTCTTCTTCAAAAGTAATCAAAACAAATTAAATAAAACCCTAAGTCCTAAAACCCAAAGTGTTCCCAATTTAAGTCCTTAATCACATTCCATAGTGCGACAAGTTCTAAGTATACGCAATCCAATTTGTGATACAAAGTAACAAATATAATGCTATGGAATTTCAAGAATATTAAACAATATATTAGAGTGTAAAATTAAAAGGAAAATTAAAATTGCACAACACATTCGTAGGCAACATGAATGCAATTATTTAGCTTATTCACTAAGCCTTTGAACCCCTAGGTTACCCCTAGTGGACGAGTGTTGTCCCGCGAATTTTTCTAGATAAGATACCAACAAACTTCCACAACTTTATCCAAAATTTAATTTTTTTTCCCCTAATCACCCTGAATTTGAAGACATACCATATCCTCTCGATTTAGTCCACCCACAGCTCTACTATAGGCTCAAAAGCTATACAAGAATATTGACAGTCAAGTTGGTACCCAAAACTCGTGTGTGGTATGATGATGCAACTAAATGGATTCGTAAACAAAGGTTCATATTGCCATTAACTGTCCATAGTTAGTTTCAATGCCAAACTCACCATGGTTTGCACTGTGACGCCCCATTTTCCGGGGGTCCTGTATTAACCGTTGACAACCCATCAACCCGCGGAAATACCCGTGGATGTCGCTTAACCCGACACCACATCGATAACATCCTTAAACCGAGGTTATAAATCCAAAATGAAAATTCGGTTCAGCATTCATTCGATCCAACCCCAGTCCAACTCCCCATGATTCATACCCCATTAGGGTCCAATTTGATCATTGGAGGGAAGGAAAAACATAGCCCAAAGGCTTGGCAAAGAAAACAAAAATAAAAAAAAAAATTCTGAGTTTTGATGGGCGTACCAGTACGCGTACCGGTACACTGAACCCACTGGACATCGGCGTACCGGTACGCCCATCAAAACTCAGAATTTTTTATTTTATTTTTGTTTTCTTTGCCAAGCCTTTGGGCTATGTTTTTCCTTCCCTCCAATGATCAAATTGGACCCTAATGGGGTATGAATCATGGGGAGTTGGACTGGGGTTGGATCGAATGAATGCTGAACCGAATTTTCATTTTGGATTTATAACCTCGGTTTAAGGATGTTATCGATGTGGTCTCGGGTTAAGCGACATCCACGGGTATTTCCGCGGGTTGATGGGTTGTCAACGGTTAATACAGGACCCCCGGAAAATGGGGCGTCACAGCTTGGTATCAGAGCATAGGCCATAGATCATATGTGGTCTTGTGGGAAATGAGTCTACCATCTTCCATTGCAAGGGAGAACGAGGTTTAGAGCCCTAGCTAATTCGAAAACCTAAGCTTGATGGGCATTGGGTCTAGACCATTGCATGCATTGTGCATTTCATCTTATGTGTTTAAATGCTACATGTTATGTGCTATGTGCTATGTGGATAATATACATCGTAGAATGTATATGGAAATGAACACACTAGGGTTAGGAAACATAACCTTGGGAGTGGGAAAACAAATGAACGTGAGGGTTCATGGTATAAATGTCTACTAAGGAGAGGAATATGCTTCCCTAGTGAGACGATTCGGAAACTCTTTATGTGTGAGTATTGATTCCTATTTTTGGGATGCCTTGTAAAACTATATTGCTATTTGACTTATGTAGATGGCATATAGAGGGCGTGGACGCCGAGGCGGTAGGTGGAATAACCAACCACCTCCGGTCTTTGATCACCAAGCCTTTGCAGAGGCTATTGGTGAGGCGGCGGCGACTATTGCACAGGCTAGTGCTACAGCTGCTACCATTGCACAGACGGGTGCAAACATGGGACAAGGAGGCTCGAGTAACCTCCAGAAGTTCAAAGCCCATCATCCTCCGATTTTTCTGGGAGGTGCGGATCCAATGGTAGCAGATCGTTGGATTCGGCAAGTGGAGAAGATCTTGAGGGCTATGGAGATCACTTCCGATGCCACCAAGATAACTCTAGCAACTTTTCAGCTAGAGGGAGAATCCCAGCTATGGTGGGATTGGGTGAAGGACTCCAGAAATTTGGAGGCCATGACTTGGGCAGAGTTCCGAGAGCTCTATATGGGAAAATATTTCCCAGCAACTGCTCGACATGCTAAGGCCAAGGAGTTCCTAGAATTGAAGCAGGGAAATATGAATGTGCTAGAATACGTGGCCAAATTCACGGAGTTGGCCCGTTTTGCTGATGACTATGTGGCCTCAGACGTGGCCAAGGTACGTAAGTTCGAAGATGGACTGAAGTTGTCCATTCGAGGCAAGATTGTGGGACTTCTCCTGCAAGACCTCGATTCGATGGTCAAGACTGCAATGGCTATCAAGAGAGAGGTGGAGGATGCGCGCAACATCCGAGAAGCGGGTGTTAAGGACAAAAAGAAGGAGGGTCAATCCTCTTCTTCTAGTGCGGGAAAGAAACAAAGGACTTATGTTCCGCAGGGAATTCAAGGGCAGAGCCGCGGCTATCAAGGCCAAGGCCGGGGTCGATTCTTCCAAGACGGGGAAAACTTCAGGACCGCCTTCCAGACGGGTCAGAAGACTTGTTATTTTTCTCACCAGCCGGGTCACATAAAGAAGGAGTGTCCTCGACTGCAGAGATCCCAGAGCTATGGGACATCTCAATCCCAGTCTTCTGTGGGACAGCCGCAGACACAGTTTGTTCCTCCTTACCCCTCCATGGGTCAAAGGAGCCAGTACCAATCACAGGGTGCTGCACAAGGCCCTACTACTTTCCGAGCGGGAACACCGCAAGCTGGCCAGATGGGCCAAGGCATGGGTAGAGGGCGAGGCCAGGGTTCACAGGCCGGGACTTCAGGGACTCAAGGGCGTGTCTACGCCATGATACCACAAACTGAGCCGACAGATCCGTCGGTGATACAGGGTACATTTCTACTCTCTCGTTTATGGGCAAGAGTATTATTTGACTCTGGTGCATCGCATTCATTCATTTCTGCATCTTGTGTGAAAGACTTGGGTTTAGAGGTTGAGACTTTAGAAGAACCATTACATGTGAGTTCTCCCCTAGGTGCTAGGGTGAGAATTGATCAGATATGTCGGGGTTGTGAGCTAGAGATCTCAGGGATTCTACTCATTGTGGACCTTCGGGTCATGGACATGTCGGAGTTCGATGTAATCCTGGGAATGGATTGGTTGGCGGCACACCGAGTCGTCATTGATTGTGACCGGAAGCGGGTTACTGCTTACACATCGGATGGGGTTTGTTTCAGGTTTCAGGGGGATAAGCACGATGCTTTACCTCAAGCCGTGTACGACTCTAGATGGCACGGACAGTTGATGGGTTGGCTAGCAAGCCTTACCCTGGAGGACGAGGCGAGACAGGAGTTTGGTCTGCCTCGGGTTGTGTGTGATTATGAGGATGTTTTTCCGGGTGAACTTCCGGGATTACCTCCACATAGGGATGTAGATTTTAATATAGAGTTGCATCTTGGTACATCACCCATTTCTATGACTCCACATAAGATGACGCCTGCTGAGTTGCAAGAACTCAAGGTCCAATTGCAGGAATTGTTGGACCGGGGTTTCATTAGACCGAGTACCTCACCTTGGGGCGCTCCGGTGTTATTTGCAAAGAAGAAGGACAAAACCCTTCGACTATGTATAGACTACCGGCAGTTGAATAGGGTTACTATCAAGAATAGGTACCCTTTGCCGAGGATTAATGACTTGTTTGATCAGCTGAGAGGGGCGCGGGTCTACTCCAAGATAGATCTCCGCACCGGTTACCATCAGTTGAGAGTTAGGGAGACAGATATCCCTAAGACGGCGTTTCGAACGCGATATGGGCATTTCGAGTTCACTGTCATGCCTTTCGGATTGACGAACGCCCCAGCGGCATTCATGGATCTCATGCATAGGGTGTTCCAACCCTACCTTGATCAGTTCGTCGTGGTTTTCGTTGACGACATTTTGATCTACTCCAGGTCTGAGGAGGAGC
Source organism: Ilex aquifolium (assembly GCA_951799425.1). NCBI lineage: Eukaryota > Viridiplantae > Streptophyta > Magnoliopsida > Aquifoliales > Aquifoliaceae > Ilex > Ilex aquifolium. The sequence continues at coordinate 17,238,552 of OX637399.1, forward strand.
ATGAGGGTCACTTGAGGGTCGTTCTTCAGATCTTGAGAGACCATCAGTTGTATGCCAAGTTCAGCAAATGTGAATTTTGGCTTACTGAAGTGAAATTTTTGGGACATGTGGTGTCGGCTTCGGGTGTATCCGTAGACCCGGAGAAGGTTGAGTCAGTCATGAATTGGGAGAGGCTGAAGTCAGTTTTCGAGATACGTAGTTTCTTGGGATTGGCTGGGTATTATCGGCGGTTTATCGAGGACTTCTCTAGGTTAGCTGCGCCTATGACGAAGTTGACTCGGAAGGAGGTCAAGTTCGAGTGGAATGATTCTTGCGAGAAGGCATTCCAGGAGTTGAAGAGGAGGCTTACTTCAGCTCCTATATTGATAGTCCCAGAAAGGGGACAGAGGTACACAGTCTATTGTGATGCCTCTAAGGACGGGCTCGGATGTGTGTTGATGCAGTCCGGGAGGGTCGTGGCTTATGGTTCTCGACAGTTAAAGAACCACGAGCAGAATTACCCTACACACGACATGGAGTTGGCGGCCATTGTCTTTGCCTTGAAGGCTTGGCGCCACTACCTATACGGTGAGCAGTTTGAAGTGTTTTCGGACCACAAGAGTCTGAAGTACATCTTTACACAGCGGGACCTCAACATGAGGCAACGCAGGTGGATGGAGTTTCTGGAAGACTATGACTTCACTTTGCATTACCACCCCGGTAAGGCAAATGTGGTGGCTGATGCACTTAGCCGGAAGTCACGGGGAGTCTTGGCTAGTGTAGCTTCCCGAGAGTGGGAAATGCTCGAGACTGTGGGACAGTTTGGGCTACATTACATGGGGCAGGCTCAGGGTACCTTGGGAAGTTTGGTGGCTACGCCTTCCCTACTGAGCAGAGTGATTGAGTCTCAAGGGCAAGACCTAGAGATAGCGTCCATTAAGGACCGGGTACGGTCGGGTACAGGTGACGAGGGCTGGGCCATTCATTCGGATGGTAGTCTTCGGTATAGGGGAAGGATTGTGGTTCCCCAATCTCCGGATCTAAGGGAGGAGATTCTTAGGGAATTTCATTGTTCTCGTTTTGCGGTTCATCCAGGGGGCACGAAGATGTATCATGATCTTCGTCGTCAGTATTATTGGAGTGGGATGAAGGGACAAGTTGGTGAATTTGTTGGTAGATGTCTCACATGTCAGCAAGTGAAGGCTGAACACCAGAGACCAGCGGGATTACTCCAGCCTTTGGAGGTAGCTGAGTGGAAGTGGGAGCATGTCACGATGGATTTTGTGACTCATTTGCCACGGACATCGCGGGGACATGATGCGGTGTGGGTGATAGTGGACCGGCTTACCAAGTCGGCACACTTTTTGGCTGTGCGGATGACCTTCACATTGGAGGAATTCTGCAAGTTATATATACGAGAGATTGTCCGATTGCATGGGGTGCCCGTATCTATAGTATCGGATCGGGATCCCAGATTCACATCTCATTTTTGGGAGAGTTTCCAGCGAGCCATGGGGACTCAGTTGATGATGAGCACTGCTTTTCATCCCCAGACGGATGGTCAGTCAGAGAGGACTATCCAGACATTAGAGGACATGTTGCGGGCATGTGTCCTAGATCTCAAGGGTAGCTGGGAAGATCACTTACCCTTGGTGGAGTTCGCCTATAACAATAGTTATCAGGCGAGCATACAGATGGCACCCTACGAGGCACTATATGGGAGGCCATGTCGATCTCCAGTTTGTTGGACAGAGGTTGGGGAGAGACCTGCTACGGGTCCGGATTTAGTTAGAGACACCTCAGAGAAGGTGGACTTGATACGGAAGCGTCTTCTCACGGCTCAGAGCCGGCAGAAGAGCTACGCCGATAGACGACGGCGACCTCTAGAGTTTGAGGTGGGAGATCATGTCTTCTTGAAGGTTATGCCTAAAAGAGGAGTGGTCCGGTTTGGTAAGCGGGGAAAACTGTCGCCGAGATACATCGGGCCCTTCGAGGTACTCGAGAGGGTGGGTACAGTTGCTTATTGGTTGGCGTTGCCGCCAAATTTATCGGGTGTTCACGCGGTGTTTCATGTCTCTATGCTCCGGAAGTATACTCCAGATCCGACTCATGTGGTGGATTGGGGCGAGCTTGTTGTTGATGCGGATGGGACCTTCGAGGAGGGACCGGTGCGTATCATGGATAGCCGGGATCAGGTTTTGCGAGGCAAGACTGTGAGGCTAGTGAAGGTGCTGTGGCAGCACCGGGGAGTGGAAGAGGCAACATGGGAGCGCGAGGACACCGTACGTGCCAATTATCCTTTCTTGTTTGAGGATAGAGGTACGTTTTTATAGTCATTTACTATTACATGACTGTAGCATATGCATGAGATTGCATGTATGTGTACGTGAATTTCGGGGACGAAATTCTTTTTAAGGGGGGAAGAATGTAAAACCCGGGAAATTTGGATTTTTTTTAAAAAGGGCAAAATAGTAATTTGCCACTATAATGCGTATTTAAAATACTCATGTTTTAGACCTCGGATGAGGAAACAGAGTTCGCTGTTGAATTCGTATCGCGAAAACGAGTCACCTTGTCAAATTTCGTCGAATTCCGAGATAGTCGGATTTTGCACGTCGTTCGAGGCGACTGCGTGGCGAATGACCTCACGAACGTCCCCATAAATGAGTTTTATAAAATTTCCTTAAAATTAAGTTTAAGTTTAAATAAAATTAATTTGAACTTAAACCGGGACCAAATAAATCGTTTCGGGACGAAATCGAACCCGATTAAGCGAGGGACACGTGGCACGACGTAGGCCGAGTATTTAAAACTATAAATAGGGGTAAATATCTAGAAAATCAGATTTATTTTGCCCCTTGTGTTCTTGTTTGGCCGGCCAAGAGAGAGAGAAGAGAGAAAAGAGAGAAAACCTAAAACTCCAAGCTTCCTCCGTCGATTCCCGGAGTTCCGTCGCTCGGATTCCGTCGAACCAAGAGCTAAAGTCGATCACATCGACGAGGGCTACGCAACCACACCAAGAGCAAGGGATTTCACCGAAGATCCAAGAGAGGAGATTTGGGGGAAATCTAGACTTGGGCTTGGAAAGTGTTCTTGAAGCTTCCTTCGAGAGAATTACGCTTCAAGAGGTAGGGTTTCTCCTACTTGGGACTATTTTTACCTTAGGTGTTATTAGACTAAGGGTTAAAAGTTATATATGCATATGTATTGAAATATATATATGTCTATAGTTATGGTAATGGAAAGGGAGCATAGAGTTGGCCTAGGCTAACTTCTAGCTTGATGTTATTACATAGGAGTTCCATGTGGTTTCTCTTATAACCTGGTGACATTTGAGCTATATGGTTGCTTGGAATGTGTTATGTGAAACATGACTTTAATGATTACTAGGTGTTTGATAAAATGCCTAGGTGAAATTGTGTGTGTTACTTGCATAATGCTATGTTATAACATGCTTGGGTGATTGTGAAATCATATGCTTAGGATATGGTTGTTAGATGAAGAGTGTTGTTGATATATGCATGAAATGATATATTGAACATAATGAGTTATGGTAGTTATGTGCTTTTGATATAATTGCCATTGATGTATTGGAAATGTTTATATGTTTGTCATGAGCATATTGAGCATTATGTTGTATGCAACGGAACATGGCATTGCATATGCATCTCATTACATGGGTGTGTGTGCATGGTTGATGTCAATACCACACTTGGGGATTGACAATATGGCTTGGGATAAAGTTGGGTCGAAGACCTAGCTAAGCCGCTTGATTGCATGACAAATTGGGTCGGGATGAGCAAGAAGAGGCATGACGACCTCTCGGGTGAAAGACCCGGTGTTTGGGGGGTGCACTCCGTTGGTATAAGAGCCCATAAAGTGTACGGGTGTGGAAGACCATTGGTTAAGTCCATAAAGAAGTCCGATCCCAAGAAAGACCCTAGTTTTCAAAATATCATTTGATGTAAACATAAATGATGAAATGAAACACTTTGGCATTGCATCGTGTTGTATGAGTCGGTGAGAACTCGGGTTTAAATGCATGAGTGAGTGACATCTCATTTCATGGCATGGTATGTTGCATTCCAACTTAGAATGCATGTCCTTTCGATAAATGATTGTTTGCAAATGAATGTTGCATGAGCATGAGCATCTAGGGGAAGAGTAGCCCTGGTAGGGTTTACTTTACTGGGCGTTGGCTCACCCTATACGGGAAACATTTCAGGTGTGGGGTTTGCACCGGCGGATGGCTCACTTGGAGAGCATCAAGAATGAAGGGGGCCGGCTTGTGGCCTTAGTTAGAGTTTTTGTAAAAACTTTTGTATAAATTCCATTTTGATGTGTAGATTATGGAATTAAATGTAATGGAACTTGTATAAGTTGTGTATTATATGAAAAATCGTATTATACATGTGTTGGATGAGTTAGGAATGTATTAGAATGGATTGGAAGTGAAAAACAAAGGAAAAAGGCAAAACTGGCAAAATCGTACCGGTATGCGTACCGGTACGTAGACAGACAGAAGGCAGAGCGTACCGGTACGCGTACCGGTACGCGTACCGGTACGCCGATGTCTAGTGGGTTCAGTGTACCGGTACGCGTACCGGTACGCCCATCAAAACTCAGAATTTTTTTTTTTAATTTTTGTTTTCTTTGCCAAGCCTTTGGGCTATGTTTTTCCTTCCCTCCAATGATCAAATTGGACCCTAGTGGGGTATGAATCATGGGGAGTTGGATTGGGGTTGGATCGAATGAATGCTGAACCGAATTTTCATTTTGGATTTATAACCTCGGTTTAAGGATGTTATCGATGTGGTGTCGGGTTAAGCGACATCCACGGGTATTTCCGCGGGTTGATGGGTTGTCAACGGTTAATACAGGACCCCCGGAAAATGGGGCGTCACATGCACACTCAAAAAAAAAAAAAGGAATTCTCAATTTGATATGACTGTGCCACTCGTAAATATGTGTGAAGATCGAATTTATGCAATCAATACAAATTTTACTCACTCAATTCCAAACAATTGAATATATCTATCAAATGGAACGATCTTGGCATAATACCATGAAACGAATGTTAAGCGGCATAAAAATAATGCAATTGACATATCTCATAGGTATTAAAGCATGCGCACTCAACCATTCAACCTAAAATCGAATCGGGCTTTCTGTGGTTGTAATGGGACCTTGGGTAAAGGTTTAACGAACCAAAAGGATTTAGTCTGCAGAAGAAGTTATCTCTTGGACAAATTTAATATTCAATAATACACTCAACCCTTGATTTCATGCATCATAAAAGCTCATATCCCTCATTCTTCCTTCACAAGACTTTGGCTTGAGATGCCCCATGCCCTTACATTTTCCTTTCCATCTTTGCCACAGTCATAGAATTCATGAAGACTAAGGGAACCCAAGCTGGGGGAGTAATCCCAGAGATTTCATCAGAGGGAGTTGGACGCAAAATCTTTCTTGGAGTGATTTCAAAGTCAAAGATCAAAACAAGAATCAAGAGGAACTAGAGAGACTTGAGGGTTTAGAGGGCCTCCCTTGGGTTTTTTGAAAACTATAGGACAGGTTTGATGGATTGTGTCTTAAGGATTACAGAGAACCAAATGATTAGCTACCGATAGAAACCCTTTTAATTTTTTTGGCAGAACAGGAACGTATCGGTAGGAAGCAGCACTCGACCTAGCGATAGCGCAGCTCAGAATTCCCACAATTTTTCCTATTTTTTTATAATTATTTTTCTTCTTCAAAACATATCAAAACAAATTAATTAAAACCCTATGTCCTAAAACCCAAAGTTTACCCAATTTAAGTCCTTAATCACATTCCACTGTGCGACAAGTTCTAAGTATACGCATTCCAATTTGTGATACAAAGTAACAAATATAGTGCTAAGGAATTTCAAGAATATTAAACAATCTATTGGAGTGTAAAACTAAAAGCAAAATTAAAATTGCACAACACATTCGGAGGCAACATGAATGCAATTATTTAGCTTAGTCACCAAGCCTTTGAACCCCTCGGTTACCCCTAGTGGACGAGTGTTGTCCCATGAATTTTTTCTGGAAAAGATACCAACAAACTTCCACTAGTCTATCCAAAATTTATATTATTTTCCCCTATTCACCATGAACTCGAAGACATACCATATCCACTCGATTTAGTACAACCACAGCTCTACAACAGGCCCAATGGTTATACAAGAATATAGACAGTCATGTTGGTACCCAGAACTCGTGTGTGGTATGATCATGCAACTAAACGTATTCGTAAACAAAGGTTCATATTGCAATTAACTGTCCAAAGTTAGTTTCAATGCCCAACTCACCATGGTTTGCACACTAAAAAAAAAGGAATTCTCTATTCTCATGACTATGCCACTCGTATATATGTGTGAGGCTCGAATTTATGTAATCAAGGCAAATTTTACTCACGCAATTCCAAACAATGGAATACATATATCAAATGGAACGATCTTGGCATAATCCCATGAAACGAATGTTAAGCGGCATAAAAAAAATGCAATTGACATATCTCATAGGTATTAAAGGATGTGCACTCAACCATTCCATGTAAAATCTAATAGGGCTTTGTATGGTTGTAATGGGACCTTGGTTAAATGTTTGAGGAACGAAAAGATTAAGTTTACAGAAGAATTTATCCCTTAGACGAATTTAATATTCAATAATGCACTCAACCTTTGGTTTGATGCAACATAAAAGCCCATATCCCTCATTCTTCCTTCACAAGACTTTGGCTTGAGGTGTCCCTTGGCCTCACATTTTCCTTTCCATCTTTGCCACGGTCATAGGATTCATGGAGACAAAGGGAACCCAGGATGGAAGGGGGGTAGTCCCAGAGATTTCATCAGAGGGAGTTGGACGCCAAATATTTCTTGGAGTCATTTCGAAAGTCAAAGATCAAAAAAAGAATTAAGAAGAACTAGAGAGACTTGAGGGTTTAGAGGGCCTCCCTAGGGTTTTTCGAAAACTATAGGACAAGTTTGATGGATTGGGTCTTAAGGATTACAGAGAACCAAATGATTAGCTACCGATAGAAACCCTTTTAATTTTTTTGGCAGAACAGGAACGTACCGGTAGGAAGCAGCACTCGACATAGCGGTAGCGCAGTTCAGAATTTCCATAATTTTTCCTATTTTTTTTTTATTATTTTTCTTCTTCAAAACTAATCAAAACAAATTAATTAAAACCCTAAGTCCTAAAACCCAAAGTGTTCCCAATTTAAGTCCTTAATCACATTCCACAGTGCGACAAGTACTAAGTATACGCAATCCAATTTGTGATACAAAGTAACAAATATAATGCTAAGGAATTTTAAGAATATTAAACAATCTATTGGAGCGTAAAATTAAAAGCAAAATAAAAATTGGACAACACATTCGTAGGCAACATGAATGCAATTATTTAGCTTAGTCACTAAGCTGTTGAACCCCTAGGTTACCCCAAGTGGACGAGTGTTGTCCCGCGAATTTTACTAGATAAGATACTAACAAACTTCCACTAGTCTATCCAAAATTTAAATCATTTTCACCTTATAACCATGAACTTGAAGACATATACCATATCCACCCGATTTAGTCCACCCACAGCTTTACTACAGGCTCAAAGGCTATACAAGAATATTAACAGTCTTGTTGGTACCCAAAACTTGTGTGTGGTATGATCATGCAACTAAACGGATTTGTAAACGAAGGCTCATATTGCAATTAACTGTCCATAGTTAGTTTCAATGCCAAACTCACCTTGGTTTGCACACTCAAAAAAAAAAGGAATTCTCTATTTGTCATGACTGTGCCACTCGTAAATATGTGTGAGGATCGAATTTATGTAATCAAGGCAAATTTTACTCACTAAATTCCAAACAATGGAATACATCTATCAAATGGAACGATATTGGCATAATCCCATGAAACGAATGTTAAGCGGCATAAAAATAATGCACTTAACATATCTCATTGGTATTAATGCATGTGCACTCAACCATTCAACCTACAATCGAATTGGGCTTTCCATAGTTTTAATGCGACGTTGGGTAAAGGTTTGACGAACAAAAGGGTTAAATTTGCAGAAGAAGTTTTCCCTTAGACAAATTTAATATTCTATAATACACTCAACCCATGATTTGATGCAACATAAAAGCCCATATCCCTCATTGTTCCTTCACAAGACTTTGGCTTGAGGTGTCCCTTGGCCTCACATTTTCCTTTCCATCTTTGCCACGGTCATAGAATTCATGAAGACTAACGGAAACCAAGCTGGGTGAGTAGTCCCAGAGATTTCATCAGAGGGAGTTGGACGCAAAATCTTTCTTTGAGTGATTTCGAAAGTCAAAGATCAAAACAAGAATCAAGAGGAACTAGAGAGACTTGAGGGTTTAGAGGGCCTCCCTTGGTTTTTCCGAAAACTATAGGAGAAGTTTGAGAGATTGGGTCTTAAGGATTACAAAGAACCAAATGATTCGCTACCGATAGAAACCCTTTTCATTTTTTTGACAGAACAAGAACGTACCGGTAGGAAGCAGCACTCGACCTAGCTATAGAGCAGTTCAGAATTCCACAATTTTTCCTATTTTTTTAAAAATATTTTTCTTCTTCAAAACTTATCAAAACAAATTAATTAAAATCCTAAGTCCTAAAACCCAAAGTTTACCCAATTTAAGTCCTTAATCACATTCCACAGTGCGACAAGTTCTAAGTATGCGCAATCCAATTTGTGATACAAAGTAACAAATATAATGCTAAGGAATTTCAAGAATATTAAACAATCTATTGGAGCGTAAAATTAAAATTGCACAACACATTCGTAGGCAACATGAATGCAAATATTTAGCTTAGTCACTAAGCCGTTGATCCCCTAGGTTACCCGCAGTGGACGAGTGTTGTCCCGCGAATTTTACTAGATAAGGTACCAACAAACTTCCACTAGTCAATCCAAAATTTATATTGTTTTCCCCTATTCACAATGAACTCGAAGACATACCATATTCACGCAATTTAGTCCACCCACATCACTACAACAGGCTCAATGGTTATACAAGAATATTGATAGTCATGTTGGTACCCAAAACGCGTGTGTGGTATGATCATGCAACTAAACGGATTCGTAAACAATGGTTCATATTGCAATTAACTGTCCAGAGTTAGTTTCAATGCCCAACTCACCATGGTTTGCACACTTAAAAAAAAGGAATTCTCTATTCTCATGATTGTGCCACTCGTATATAAGTGTGAAGCTCGAATTTATGTAATCAAGTCAAATTTTACTCACGCAATTCCAAACAATGGAATAGATATATCAAATGGAACGATCTTGGCATAATCCCATGAAACGAATGTTAAGCGGCATAAAAATAATGCAATTGACATATCTCTTAGGTATTAAAGCATGTGCGCTCAACCATTCCACCTAAAATCGAATAGGGCTTTCTATGGGTGTAATGGGACCTTGGGTAAATGTTTGAGGAACGAAAGGATTAAGTTTGTAGAAGAAGTTATCCTTTAGATGAATTTAATATTCAATAATACACTCAACCCTTGATTTGATGCAACATAAAAGCTCATATCCCTCATTCTTCCTTCACAAGACTTTGGCTTGAGGTGTCCCTTGGCCTCACATTTTCCTTTGCATCTTTGCCACGGTCATAGAATTCATGAAGACTAAGGGAACCCAGGCTGGGGGAGTAGTCCCAGAGATTTCATTAGAGGGAGTTGGACGCAAAATCTTTCTTGGAGTGATTTCAAAATTCATAGATCAAAACAAGAATCAAGAGGAACTAGAGAGACTTGAGGGTTTAGAGGGCCTCCCTTGGGTTTTTTGAAAACTATAGGACAGGTTTGATGGATTGTCTTAAGGATTACAGAGAACCAAATGATTAGCTACCGATAGAAACCCTTTTAATTTTTTTGGCAGAACAGGAACGTACCGGTAGGAAGCAGCACTCGACCTAGCGATAGTGTAGTTCAGAATTCCCACAATTTTTCCTATTTTTTTATAATTATTTTTCTTCTTCAAAACTTATCAAAACAAATTCATTCAAACCCTAAGTCCTAAAACCCAAAATGTTCCCAATTTAAGTCCTTAATTACATTCCACAGTGCGACAAGTTCTAAGTATACGCAATCCAATTTGTGATACAAAGTAACAAATATAATGCTAAGGAATTTCAAGAATATTAAACAATCTATTCGAGCGTAAAATTAAAAACAAAATTAAAATTGCACAACACATTCGTAGGCAACATAAATGCAATTATTTAGCTTAGTCACTAAGCCTTTGAACCCCTAGGTTACCCCTAGTGGACGAGTGTTGTCCTGCGAATTTTTCTAGATAAGATACTAGCAAACTTCCACTAGTCTATCCAAAATTTAAATTATTTTCCCCTAATCACCATGAACTCGAAGACATACAATATCCACTCGATTTAGTCCACCCACAGCTCTACAACAAGCTCAATGGTTATACAAGAATATTGACAGTCTTGTTGGTACCCAAAACTCGTGTGTGGTATGATCATGAAACTAAACGGATTCGTAAACAAAGGCTCATATTGCAATTAACTATCCATAGTTAGTTTCAATGCCCAACTCACCATGGTTTGCACACTCAAAAAAAAGGAATTCTCTATTCTCATGACTGTGCCACTCGTATATATGTGTGAGGCTCGAATTTATGTAATCAAGTCAAATTTTACTCACTCAATTCCAAACAATGGAATACATCTATCAAATGGAACGATCTTGGTATAATCCCATGAAACGAATGTTAAGCGGCATAAAAATAATGCAATTGACATATCTCTTAGGTATTAAAGCATGTGCACTCAACCATTCCACCTAAAATCGAATAGGGCTTTCTATGGTTGTAATGGGACCTTGGGTAAATGTTTGAGGAACGAAAGGATTAAGTTTGTAGAAGAAGTTATCCTTTAGACGAATTTAATATTCAATAATACACTCAACCCTTGATTTGATGCAACATAAAAGCTCATATCCCTCATTCTTCCTTCACAAGACTTTGGCTTGAGGTGTACCTTGGCCTCACATTTTCCTTTCCATCTTTGCCACGGTCATAGAATTCATGGAGACAAAGGGAACCCAGGCTGGGGGGTAGTCCCAGAGTTTTCATGAGAGGGAGTTGGACGCCAAATCTTTCTTGCAGTCATTTCGAAAGTCAAAGATAAAAAAAAACATTAAGATGAACTAGAGAGACTTGAGGGTTTAGACGGCCTCCCTAGGGTTTTTCGAAAACTATAGGACAGGTTTGATGGATTGGGTCTTAAGGATTAGAGAGAACCAAATGATTAGCTACCGATAGAAACCATTTTAATTTTTTTGGCAGAACCGGAACGCATCGGTAGGGAGCAGCACTCGACATAACGGTAGCGCAGTTCAAAATTTCCACAATTTTTCCTATTTTTTTTTATTATTTTTCTTCTTCAAAACCAATCAAAACAAATTAATTAAAACCCTAAGTCCTAAAACCCAAAGTGTTCCCAATTTAAGTCCTTAATCACATTCCACAGTACGACAAGTTCTAAGTATACGCAATCCAATTTGTGATACAAACTAACAAATATAATGCTAAGGAATTTTAAGAATATTAAACAATCTATTGGAGCGTAAAATTAAAAGCAAAATAAAAATTGGACAACATATTCGTAGGCAACATGAATGCAATTATTTAGCTTAGTCACTAAGCCGTTGAACCCCTAGGTTACCCCTAGTGGACGAGTGTTGTCCCGCGAATTTTACTAGATAAGATAGTAACAAACTTCCACTAGTCTATCCAAAATTTAAATCATTTTCACCTAATAACCAAGAACTTGAAGACATATACCATATCCACCCGATTTAGTCCACTCACAGCTCTACTACAGGCTCAAAGGCTATACAAGAATATTAAATGTCTTGTTGATACCCAAAACTCGTGTGTGGTATGATCATGCAACTAAACGGATTCGTAAACAAAGGCTCATATTGCATTTAACTGTCCATAGTTAGTTTCAATGCCAAACTCACCTTGGTTTGCACACTCAAAAAAAAAGGAATTCTCTATTTGCCATGACTGTGCCACTCGTAAATATGTGTGAGGATCGAATTTATGTAATCAAGGCATATTTTAGTCACTCAATTCCAAACAATGGAATACATCTATCAAATGGAACGATACTGTTATAATCCCATGAAACGAATGTTAAGCGGCATAAAAATAATGCAATTGACATATCTCATTGGTATTAATGCATGTGCACTCAACCATTCAACATACAATCGTATAGGGCTTTCCATGGTTTTAATGGGACCTAGGGTAATGGTTTGAGGAACAAAAGGATTAAGTTTGTAGAAGAAGTTGTCCCTTAGACGAATTTAATATTCTATAATACACTCAACTCTTGATTTGATGCAACATAAAAGCCCATATCCCTCATTCTTCCACCACAAGACTTTGGCAAGAGGTGTCCCTTGACCTCACATTTTCCTTTCCATCTTTGCCACGGTCATAGAATTCATGGAGACAAAGGGAACCCAGGCTGGGGGAGTAGTCCCAGAGATTTCATCAGAGGGAGTTGAATGCAAAATCTTTCTTGGAGTCATTTCGAAAGTCAAAGATAAAAAAAAGAATCAAGAGGAACTAGAGAGACTTGATGGTTTAGAGGGCCTCCCCAGGGTTTTTCGAAAACTATAGGATAGGTTTGATGGATTGGGTCTTAAGGATTACAGAGAACCAAATGATTCACTACTGATAGAAACATTTTTAATTTTTTTGACAGAACAGGAACGTACCGGTAGGAAGCAGCACTCGACATAGCGGTAGCGCAGTTCAGAATTCCCTCAATTTTTCCTATTTTTTAAATTATTTTTCTTCTTCAAAACTAATCAAAACAAATTAATTAAAATCCTAAGTCCTAAAACCCAAAGTGTCCCCAATTTGAGTCCTTAATCACATTCCACAGTGCGACAAGTTCTAAGTATACGCAATCCAATTTGTGATACAAAGTAACAAATATAATGCTAAGCAATTTCAAGAATATTAAACAATCTATTAGAGCGTAAAATTAAAAGCAAAATAAAATTGCACAACACATTCGTTGGCAACATGAATGCAATTATTTAGCTTAGTCACTAAGCCTTTGAACACCTAGTGGACGAGTGTTGTCCAACGAATTTTTCTAGATAAGATACCAACAAACATCCACTAGTCTATACAAAATTTAAATTATTTTCCCCTAATCACCATGAACTCGAAGACATACCATATCCACTCGATTTAGTCCACCCACAGCTCTACTACAGGCTCAAAGGTTATACAAGAATATTGACTGTCATGTTGGTACCCAAAACTCATGCGTGGTATGTTCAAGCAACTAAACGGATTCGTAAACAATGGTTCATATTGCAATTAACTGTCCATAGTTTTTTTCAATGCCAAACTGACCATGGTTTGCACGCTCAAAAAGAAATTAATTATCTGATTGTCATGACTCTGCCACTCTTAAATATGTGTGAGGATTGAATTTATGTAATCAAGGTTAATTTTACTCACTCATATCCAAACAATGGAATACATCTATCAAATGGAATGATCTTGGCATAATCCCACGAAACGAACGTTAAGCGGCATAAAAATAATGCAATTGACATATCACATAGGTATTAAAGCATGTACACTGAACCATTCCACCTAAATTCGAATAGGGCTTTCTATGGTTGTAGTGGGACCTTGGGTAAAGGTTTGAGGAATGAAAGGATTAAGTTTGTAGAAGAAGTTACCCCTTAGATGAATTTAATATTCAATAATACACTCAACCCTTTATTTGATGCAACGTAAGAGCTCATATCCCTCATACTTCCTTCACAAGACTTTGGTTTAGGTGTCCTTGGGCCTCAAAATTTCATTTCCATCTGTGCCACGGTCATAGAATTCATGGAGACAAAGAGAAACCAGGCTGGGGGAGTAGTCCCAGATATTTCATCAGAGGGAGTTGGACACAAAATCTTTCTTGGAGTCATTTTGAAAGTCAAAGATCAAAACAAGAATCAAGAGGAACTAGAGAGACTTGAGGGTTATGAGGGCCTGCTTAGGGTTTTTCAAAAACTATAAGACAGGCTCGATGGATTGGGTCTTAAGGATTACAGAGAACCAAATGCTTCGCTACCGATAGCAACCCTTTTAATTTTTTTGACAGAACAGGAACGTATCGGTAAGAAGCAGCAGTCGACCTAATGCTAGTGTGGTTCAGAATTCCCACAATTTTCTCATTTTTTTTTATTATTTTTCATCTTCAAAACTAATCAAAACAAATTAATTAAAACCCTAAGTCCTAAAACCCAAAGTGTACCCAATTTAAGTCCTTAATCACATTCCACAGTGCGACAAGTTCTGAGTATACGCAATCCAATTTGTGATACAAAGTAACAAATATAATGCTAAGGAATTTCAAGAATATTATACAATCTATTAGAGCATAAAATTAAAAGCAAAATTAAAATTGCACAACATATTCCTAGGCACCATGAATGCAATTATTTAGCTTAGTCACTAAGCGTTTGAACCCCTAGTGGAAGAGTGTTGTCCCGCGAATTTTTCTAGAGAAGATACGAACAAACTTCCACTAGTCTATCCAAAATTTAAATTATTTTCCCCTAATCTCCATGGACTCAAAGACACACCATATCCACTCGATTTAGTCCACCCACAGCGCTACTACAGGCTCAAAGGCTATACAAGAATATTGACAGTCATGTTGGGACCCAAAACTCGTGTGTGGTATGATCATGCAACTAAAACGATTCGTAAACAAAGGTTCATATTGCAATTAACTGTCCATAGTTAGTTTCAATGCCAAACTCACCACGATTTGCACACTCAAAAAAAAAAAAGGAATTCTCTGATTGTCAAGACTGTGCCACTCATAAATATGTGTGAGGATCGAATTTATGTAGTCAAGGCAGATTTTACTCACTCATTTCAAAACAATGGAATACATCTATCAAATGGAAAATCCTTGGCATAATCCAATGAAATGAATGTTTAGCGGCATCAAAATAATGCAAATGACATATCTCATAGGTATTAAAGCATGTCAACTCAACCATTCCACCTAAAATCGAATAGGGCATTCTATCTTTGTAATGGGACCTTGAGTAAAGGTTTGAGGAACGAAAGGATTAAGTTTGCAGAAGAAGTTATCCATTAGATGAATTTAATATTCCATAATACACTCAACCCTTGATTTGACGCAACATAAAAGTTCATATCCCTTATTCTTCATTCCCAAGACTTTGGCTTGAGGTGTCCCTTGGCCTCACATTTTACTTTCCATCTTTGCCACGGTCATAGAATTCACGGAGACAAAGAGAACCCAGGCTGGGGGAGCAGTCCCAGAGATTTCATCAGAGGGAGTTGGATGCAAAATCTTTCTCGGAGTAATTTCGAAAGTCAAAGATCAAAACAAGAATCAAGAGGAACTAGAGATACTTGAGTGTTAAGATGGCTTCCCTAGGGTTTTTCGAAAACTATAGGACATGTTTGATGGATTGGGTCTTAAGGATTATAGAGAACCAAATGCTTCGCTACCGATAGAAACTGTGAAACCCGGGTAAATTTGAATTTTTGTGAATAAGGGCAAAATGGTCATTTGCCATCCTAATGCTTATTTGAAATACTCATACTCTAGACCTCGGATGAGGAAACGGAGTTTTCCGTTGGATTCGTATCGCGAAATCTAGTCACCCTGTTAAATTTCGTCGAATTCCGAGATAGTCGAATTTTTTGCACGTCGTTCGAGGCGACTGCGTGGCGAATGACCTCACGAACGTCCCCCTAAATATATTTTATAAAATTTCCTTAAAATTGAATTAAAGTTCAAATAAAATTAATTTGAACTTAAATCGGGATCAAATAAATCGTTTCGGGATGAAATCGGACCCGATTAAGTGAGGGACACGTGGCGCGACGTGGGCCGAGTATTAGAACTATAAATATGAGCAAATATCTGCATTTTAAGCAGAATTTCTTCAATATTATGCTGGTTCAACGTGTGGGAGAAAGAGGGAGAGAAAAGAGAGAAAATCCAATCTTCTTCCGTCGATTTCCGGAGTTCCGTCTCTCGGAATCTATCGAGCCAAGAGTTAAAGTCGATCCTCTCGACGAAGGCTACGCAACCACACCAAGAACGAGGGATTTCACCGAAGATCCAAAAGAGGAGATTTGGGGGAAATCTAGTCTTGGGCTTGGAAAGTGTTCTTGAAGCTTCCTTCGGGTGATTTACGCTTCAAGAGGTAGGATTCTTCCTACCTTGGATTATTCTTGTCATTAGACGTTGATAGTCTAAGGGATTGATATATGTATATGTGGACCCATGTTATATATATATAGATGTGGAAATGAGGAAACAAGTCTAGAAACGAACTAAATCAAATACTAGCTTGATTTTGGTATATGGAAGTTACATGTGATTGTTCTTGTAACCGGAGAAAATTTGAGGCATGCTTTGTGATTTATAAGTTGTGCCTTGAAGGTGTTTGATAAAATGCCTTGCTTGATTTATATGGTTGTTTTCATTGAAATAAAATAACATGCTTAAGTTTTAACTTGTGGAATCATATGCTTATGATATGATTTGTAATTGGATGTGCATGTGTTGTTCTTGACATATTGAACATCATGTTGTATGCAATGGGATATAACATTGTTTGTGCACGGAAGCATCTCATTACATGGGTGTGTGCATGGTTGATGTCAACACCACACTTGGTGATTGACTGTATGGCTTGGGAAAAGTTTGGTTGATGACCAAACTAAGCCGATTGGTTGCATGATAAATTGGGTTGGGATTAGCAAGAAGAGGCATGACGACCTCTCGGGTGCAAGGCCCGGTGATTTGGGAAGTGCACTCCATTGGTGTAAGAGGCCATAAAGTGTACGGGTATGGAAGACCCTTGGTGTAAGTCCAAGAAATGTCCAATCCCAAGAAATACCCTAGTTTTGAAAACGTCATTTGATGTAAACATAAATGATGAAATGAAACACTTTGGCATTGCATTGTGTAGTAGGAGTCGGTGAGGACTCGGGTTGAAATGCATGAGTGAGTGACATCTCATTTCATGGCATAGTATTGTTGCATATCCTTGTAAGGATTGATTGTTTAAATGTTGCATGAGCATGAGCATCTAGGGGGGGGAGTAGCCTTTGTAGGATCTACTCTACTGGGCGTTGGCTCACCCTATACGGGAAATATTTCAGGTGTGGGACTTGCACCGGTGGATGGCTCACTTGGAGAGCATCAAGCATGAAGGGATTAAAAACATGTGTTGGATGAGTTTTGGGAGGTTTGGAATGGATTAAAAACGAGAAACGGTTGAAAAAGACAATACTGGGCAGACAGTACCGGTATGGTGTACCGGTATGCCATTTCCAGTAGGTTAACTGTACCAGTATTGTGTACCGGTACGGTAGGGTACCGGTACTGTGTACCGGTACGCACTTTCCAGTGAGTTAACCGTACCGGTACGCAGTACCGGTACGCAGTATCGGTACGATATTGTACCGGTACACTGTACCGGTACACTTTCAAAAAATTTCAGATTTTTAAACTGCTTTGCCCTATTTTCAATCTATGTTTTCCTTCCCTCCAATGATATAAATGGACTATAATGGAGTATAAATCCTGACATGTTGGATCTTGGTTGAACGCAACAAATAAGTGAATCCAGTTTACATTTGTGAGTTATGATCCCAGCTAAGGGGATGCTATAGCCGTGGTGTTGGTTTGAATGACATCCACGGGTAATTCCGCGGGTTGATGGGTGATCAACGGACCCCCGGATTTTGGGGCGTCACAGAAACCCTTTTAATTTTTTTGACAGAACAGGAACGTACCAATAGGAAGCAGCACTCGACCTAGAGGTGGCGTAGTTCAGAATTCCCACATTTTTTTCTTTTTTTTTTTAATTATTTTTCTTCTTCAAAACTAATCAAAACAAATTAATTAAAAACCTAAGTCCTAAAACCCAAAGTGTACCCAATTTAAGTCCTAAATCACATTCCACAGTGCGACAAGTTCTAAGTATAATGAATCCAATTTGTGATACAAAGTAACAAATATAATGCTAAGGAATGTCAAGAATATTATACAATCTATTAGAGCTTAAAATTAAAAGCAAAATTAAAATTGCACAACATATTCCTAGGCAACATGAATGCAATTATTTAGCTTAGTCACTAAGCGTTTGAACCCCTAGGTTACCCCTAGTGGAAGAGTGTTGTCCCGCGAATTTTTCTAGAGAAGATACGAACAAACTTCCACTAGTCTTTCCAAAATTTAAATTATTTTCCCCTAATCACCATGAACTCAAAGACACACCATATCCACTCGATTTAGTCCACCCACAGTGCTACTACAGGCTCAAAGGCTATACAAGAATATTGACAGTCATGTTGGTACCCAAAACTCGTGTGTGTTATTATCATGCAACTAAACGGTTTCGTAAACAAAGGTTCATATTGCAATTAACTGTCCATAGTTAGTTTCAATGCCAAACTCACCACGGTTTGCACACTCAAAAAAAAAAAAAAAAGGAATTCTCTGATTATCATGACTGTGCGACTCGTAAATATGTGTGAGGATCAAATTTATGTAACCAAGGAAAATTTTACTCACTCATTTCCACACAGTGGAATACATCTATCAAATGGAACGATCTTGGCATAATCCCATGAAACGAATGTTAAGGGGCATAAAAATAATGCAACTGACATATCTCATAGATATTAAAGCATGTGCACTCAACCATTCCACCTAAAATCGAATAGGGCTTTCTATGGTTGTAATAGGACCTTGGGTAAAGGTTTGAGGAACGAAAGGATTAAGTTTGCAGAAAAAGTAATCCCTTAGACGAATTTAATATTCCATAATACACTCAACCCTTGATTTGACGCAACATAAAAGCTCATATCCCTTATTCTTCCTTCACAAGACTTTGGATTGAGGTGTCCCTTGGCCTCACATTTTACTTTCCATCTTTGCCACGGTCATAGAATTCATGGAGACAAAGAGAACCCAGGTTGGGGGAGTAGTCCCAAAGATTTCATCAGGGGAAGTTGGACGCAAAATCTTTCTCAGAGTAATTTTAAAAGTCAAAGATCAAAACAAGAATCAAGAGGAACTAGAGAGACTTGAGGGTTTAGAGGTCCTCCCTAGGGTTTTTCGAAAACTATAGGACATGTTCGATGGATTGGGTCTTAAGGATTACAGAGAACCAAATGCTTCGCTTCCGAAAGAAACCCTTTCAATTTTTTTGACAGAGCAGGAACGTACCGGTTGGAAGTAGCACTCGACCTAGAGGTAGCGCAGTTCAGAATTCCCACAATTTTTCCTTTTTGTTCATTATTTTTCTTCTTCAAAACAAATTAATTGAAACCCTAAGTCCTAAAACCCAAAGTGTGCCCAATTTAAGTCCTTAATCACATTCCACAGTGCGACAATTCTAATAATACGCAATCCAATTACTGATACAAAGTAACAAATATAATGCTATGGAATTTCAAGAATATTAAACAATCTATTGGAGCGTGAAATTAAAATTGCACAACACATTCGTAGGCAACATGAATGCAATTATTTGGCTTAGTCACTAAGCATTTGAACCCCGAGGTTACCCCTAGTGGACGAGTGTTGTCCCGCGAATTTTCTTAGATAAGATACCAACAAACTTCCACTAGCCTATCCAAAATTTAAATTATTTTCCCCTAATCACCATGAACTCGAAAAGAAACCATATCCACTCGATTTAGTCCACCCACAGCTCTACTACAGGCTCTATGGCTATACAAGAATATTGACAGTCATGTTGGTACCCAAAACTCGTGTGTGGTATTATCATGCAACTAAACGGATTCGTAAACAAAGGTTCATATTGCAATTAACTGTCCATAGTTAGCTTCAATGCCAAACTCACCATGGTTTGCACACTCAAAAAAAAGGAATTCTCTGATTGTCATGACTGTGCCACTCGTAAATATGTGTGAGGATCAAATTTATGTAATCAAGGCAAATTTTACTCACTCATTTCCACACAGTGGAACACATCTAGCAAATGGAACGACCTTGGCATAATCCCCTAAAACGAATGTTAAGCGGCATAAAAATAATGCAATTGACATATGTCATAGGTATTAAAGCATGTGCACTCAACCATTCCACCTAAAATCGAATAGGGCTTTCTATGGTTGTATTGGGACCTTGGGTAAAGGTTTGATGAACAAAAGGATTAATATTGCAGAAAAAGTTATCCCTTAGACGAATTAAATATTCAATAATACACTCAACCCTTGATTTGATGCAACAAAAAAGCTCATATCCCTCATTCTTCCTTCACAAGACTTTGGCTTGAGGTGTCCCTTGGCCTCACATTTTACTTTCCATCTTTGCCACGATCATAGAATTCATGGAGACAAAGAGAACCCAGGCCAGGGGAGTAGTCCCAGAGATTTCATTAGAGGGAGTTGGACGCAAAATCTTTCTCGGAGTAATTTCGAAAGTGAAAGATCAGAACAAGAATCAAGAGGAACTAGAGAGACTTGAGGGTATAGAGGTCCTCCCGAGGGTTTTTCGAAAACTATAGGACAGGTTTGATGGATTGGGCCTTAATGATTACAGAGAACCAAATGCTTCGCTACCGATAGAAACCCTTTTAATTTTTTTGACAGAACAGGAACGTACTGGTAGGAAGTAGCACTCGACCTAGAGGTAGCGCAGTTCAGAATTCCCAAAATTTTTCCTTTTTTTTTATTATTTTTCTTCTTCAAAAGTAATCAAAACAAATTAAATAAAACCCTAATTCCTAAAACCCAAACTGTACCCAATTTAAGTCCTAAATCACATTCCATAGTGCGACAAGTTCTCAGTATACTCAATCCAATTTGTGATACAAAGTAACAAATATAATGCGAAGGAATTTCAAGAATATTAAACAATCTATTGGAGCGTAAAATTAAAAGAAAAATTAAAAATGCACAACACATTCGTAGGCAACATGGATGCGATTATTTGGCGTAGTCACAAAGCCTTTGAACAACTAGGGTACCCCTAGTGGACAAGTGTTGTCCCGCAAATTTTTCTAGATAAGATACCAACAAACTTCCACTAGTCTATCAAAAATTTAAATTATTTTCCCCTAATCACCATGAACTCAAAGACATACCGTATCCACTCGATTTAGTCCATCCACAGCTCTACTACAGGCTCAATGGCTATACAAAAATATTGACTGTCATGTTGGTACCCAAAACTTGTGTGTGGTTTTATCATGCAACAAAACGGATTCATAAACAAAGGTTCATATTGCAATTAACTGTCCATAGTTAGTTTCAATGCCAAACTCACCATGGTTTGCACACGTTGGTAAATATGTGTGAGGATCAAATTTATGTAATCAAGGCAAATTTTACTCACTCATTTCCACTCACTGGATACATCTATAAAATGGAACGATCTTGGCATAATCCCATGAAACGAACGTTAAGCGGCATAAAAATAATGCAATTGACATATCTCATAGGTATTAAAGCATGTGCACTCAACCATTCCACCTAAAATCGAATAGGGCATTCTATGGTTGTAATGGGACCTTGGGTAAAGGTTTGAGGAGCGAAAGGATTAAGTTTGTAGACGAAGTTATGCCTGAGGCGAATTTAATATTCGATAAAACACTCAACCCTTGATTTGACGCAACATAAAAGCTCATATCCCTCATTCTTCCTTCACAAGACTTAGGCTTGAGGTGATTTACTTTCCATCTTTGCCACGGTCATAGAAATCATGGAGACAAAGAGAACCCAGGCCGAGGGAGTAGTCCCACATATTTCATCAGAGGGATTTGGACGCAAAATCCTTCTCGGAGTCATTTTGAAAGTCAAAGATCAAAACAAGAATGAAGAGGAACTAGAGAGACTTGAGGGTTTAGAGGGTTGCTTGGTTTTTTCTGTCGTAGTATATCTTAACCTCCGAACATCATCCCTCAATGCGTATAGTCTATGTGTGGAGAGGAGTGTCACTCTCCCTTGGAATGATGTCAAAAGAAAGGGCAACAGAATGGTGGGTGAATGAAATGTATGAAATGTGTGTGTGTGTGTTCAAAAATGCTCCACAAGCACAGAGAGACTTTTGCTTGTCGTGTTTTACTTGGAATCGTATTCCAAGGTCGTCTCCTTAGGGAAGGAGGTATATCATCATGAAGGTGATTTTTGTAAAAACAAAGTGTAAAATCTTTTGTTGGTGTTTTAAAGTAAGTAGTGATAAAGATCTCAGTGATTGGAATCCTTGAGATTTAAAGTTGTGATGTTTAGGGATTTTTCTGGACAGAATGTAAGATTCTTTCCCAGGGGATTTTCTAGACAAAATATAAGAAATTCTCAAATGTAACAGTCACCCTTTAGCTCGAGGAACTGGACATGTAGTTAACCATCCGGTTTATTATACTTGTGCTTGGAAACTCAATTAACCATCGTGTCAACATGAAGTTAATCGGAAGATAAAGATGGATTGTGAGAATTAATAGTATGGTTCCGATGTCTTTGTAGAAGATTACAAGAATTGTCTGTGCCGAGACTCAACCCGTCTACAAACAAGCAAGTGTTTCTACAAGGTATCCAACCATGGCATTAGTATTCCATTCTTTAATTGAAGCCCAATAATGGTAAAGATTGAAATGTAGTCATGAAGATCTAGCCAGGGTACTTGCCTTGAATCAATGAGTCTTTCTATGTCAAGAGTCATCTACGTCATAGAAAGTACTCACGGTTATACAAAGTACCTTAGCTTTGTTAGATGCATTCAATCATTCAATAAACAAGTGAAATATAAAGCATTAAGCATAAACGAAATGCACAAATATAACTTCTGAATGATTTATACATGTCCATCACCTTTTACTAAAGAGTGAATGAGAAACTACTCACTCTTCATGGCTTTGGTAAAGCTAGAAAAGTGAGTGATGCTCATCCCTCCAAGTAAAGGAGTTACAAGGTAAAATACACTACACAAGGAGCCGATCTTCGACAAAGAATGAGTGAATCACGTTCCACCCTTCACGGCTTTGGTAAAGCTCTAGAAAAGTGGAAGAGTTTCACTCCTCTAAGGGAAGAAGGAAGTTCAAACAATGGAAATAAAAGAAATAATACAATAAAATAAAGCAATACTAAAGTAAAAGAAAGCAATAATACTTTTGGAGGATTTTTCCACTACCAAAAGATGAAAATTTACAAGCCCCAAGGGGTGTATTTATAGGCAAAAATGGAGGGTTTGAATTACACTTTGTTTTGAGCTTTGACATTAGCACCCCTATAGTTTGTAGTTTTGTCAATTGGCACCACAATAGTTTGCAGTTTTGACACAGTTGGCTCCCCATTAGTTTCTCCAGTAGTTTGTAGCTTTGACACACAAAACCCTGAAAAGAACAACAATTAATGCATTATCCCTAATTCACACACTAACCCTAATTTGTCTTATTTTGTAACACCCCAAAACACACCCTGGACGGCATTACATTCTAAAACCATTGACACAATGAGAGCACTAAGATAATCCATCCATAAGAAAATTTTTCATTCATCATCCATATAATTTACAATATCATCCCCAAAAGAATAAGCCAAGCCATGACCACAATATCAAAATAATAAGCCCAACAATGGCATTTACATTTCCCAAAGAAAACATTGACTATTATAGCGCAGCGGAAATTACAAAAGAGATCTAGACTATACAGTGTTTCAAAAGAATATTCTAGTCTAGAACAAAAGTCAAAGACATCTCTAGATGTCCCACTCGGGATCCAAGTATCCCTCGAGTGAAGCCTCTCCATAGCCCGGCTCGTTAGCACCTAGCTCATCCTCTGGCACAAACTCTGAAAAATGTTCAACTGTAGGGGGTGAGCACAAAGCTCTGTAGAAAAATCCTCCCAAACCCAAACAAGGTTTAGAAAAGTATATAAAACGGTCGGTTTAAAGCTCAAAAGCAATCATCATAACTTAGATCATTTAAAGCTCAAAAGCAAGTGAAATGAGTTGATTAGCATCTTGAAAATATACAAAGTTGTGTGCTAATCAGTTATCCCTTAGACGAATTTAATATTCGATAAAACACTCAACCCTTGATTTGACGCAACATAAAAACTCATATCCCTCATTCTTCCTTCACAAGACTTACGCTTGAGGTGTCCCTTGGACTCACATTTTACTTTCCATCTTTGCCACGGTCATATAATTCATGGACACAAGGAGAACCCAGGCTGGGGGAGTAATCCCAGATATTTCATTAGAGGGAGTTGGACGCAAAATCTTTCTTGGAGTCATTTTGAAAGTCAAGGATCAAAATAAGAAATCAACAGGAACTAGAGAGACTTGATGGTTTAGAGGGCCTCCCTATGGTTTTTCGAAAACTATAGGACGGGTTTGATGGATTGGTTCTTAAAGATTATAGAGAACCAAATGCTTCGCTAACGATAGTAACCCTTTTAATTTGTTAGAAAGAACTGAAATGTACTGGTTGGCAGCAGCACTCTACCTAGAGGTAGCGCAGTTCAGAATTCCCAAAATTTTTCCTTTTTTTTATTATTTTTATTCTTCAAAACTAATCAAAACAAATTAATTAAAACCCTAAGTCCTAAAACCCAAAGTGTACCCAATTTAAGTCCTTAATCACATTCCACAGTGCGACAAGTTCTATTTATACGCAATCCAATTTGTGATACAAAGTAACAAATATAATGCTAAGGAATTTCAAGAATATTAAACAATCTATTGGAGCGTAAAATTATAAGCAAAATTAAAATTGCACAACACATTCATAGGCAACATGAATGCAATTATTTGGCTTAGTCACAAAGCCTTTGAACAACTAGGGTACCCCTAGTGGACAAGTGTTGTCCCGCGAATTTTTCTAGATAAGATACCAACAAACTTCCACTAGTCTATCAAAAATTTAAATTATTTTCCCCTAATAACCATGAACTCGAAGACATACCGTATCCACTCGATTTAGTCCACTAACAGCTCTACTACAGGCTCAATGGCTATACAAAAATATTGACAGTCATGTTGGCACCCAAAACTCATATCTGGTATTATCATGCAACAAAATGGATTCATAAACAAAGGTTCATATTGCAATTAACTGTCCATAGTTAGTTTCAATGCCAAACTCACCATGGTTTGCACACTCAATAAAAAAAGGAATTCTCTGATTGTCATGACTATGCTTCTCGTAAATATGTGTGAGGATCATATTTATGTTATCAAGGCAAATTTTACTTACTCATTTCCACACAGTGGAATACATCCATCAAATGGAACGATCTTGGCATAATCCCACGAAAAGAATGTTAAGCGGCATAAAAAAATGCAATTGACATATCTCATAGGTATTAAAGCATGTGCACTCAACCATTCCACCTAAAATCGAATAGGGCATTCTATGGTTGTAATGGGACCTTGGGCAAAGGTTTAAGGAACGAAAGGATTAAGTTTGTAGAATAAGTTATCCCTTAGACGAATTTAATATTCCATAATACACTCAACCCTTGATTTGACTCAACATAAATGCTCATATCCCTCATTCTTCCTTCACAAGACTTTGGCCTGAGGTTTCCCTTGGTCTCACATTTTACTTTCCATCTTTGCCACGGTCATAGAATTCATGGAGAGAAAGAGAACCCAGGCTGGGGTAGTAGTCCCACATATTTCATCAGAGGGAGTTGGACGCAAAATCTTTCTTGGAGTCATTTCGAAAGTTAAAGATCAAAACAAGAATCAGGAGGAACTAGAGAGACTTGAGGGTTAAGAGGGCTTCCCTAGGGCTTTTCGAAAACTATATGATAGATTTGATGGATTGGGTCTAAAGGATTACAGAGAACCAAATGCTTCGCTACCGATAGAAACCCTTTTAATTTTTTAGACAAAACAGGAACGTACCGGTAGGAAGCAGCACTCGACCTAGCGGTAGCGCAGTTGAGAATTCCCACAATTTTCCCCTTTTTTTTATTATTTTTCTTCTTCAAAACTATTCAAAAAAAAATAATCCTAAGTCCTAAAACCCAAAGTGTACCCAATTTAAGTCCTTAATCACATTCCATAGTGCGACAAGTTCTAATTATACGCAATCCAATTTGTGATACAAAGTAACAAATATAATGCTAAGGAATTTCTAGAATATTAAACAATCTATTGGAGCGTAAAATTATCAGCAAAATTAAAATTGGACAACACATTCGAAGGCAACATGAATGCAATTATTCCGCTTAGTCACTAAGCCTTTGAACCCCTAGGTTACCCCTAGTGGACGAGTGTTGTCCCGCGAATTTTTCTAGATAAGATACCAGCAAACTTCCACTAGTCTATCCAAAATTTAAATTATTTTCCCCTAATCACCATGAACTCGAAGACATACCATATCCACTCGATTTAGTCCACCCACAGCTCTACTACAGGCTCAATGGCTATACAAGAATATTGACAGTCATGTTGGTACCCAAAACTCGTGAGTGGTGTTATCATGCAACTAAACGGATTCGTAAACAAAGGTTCATATTGCAATTAACTGTCCATAGTTAGTTTCAATGCCAAACTCACCATGGTTTGCACACTCAAAAAGAAAAGGAATTCTCTAATTGTCATGACTGTGCCACTCGTAAATATGTTTGAGGATCAAATTTATGTAATCAAGGCAAATTTTACTCACTCATTTCCACACAGTGGAATACATCTATCAAATGGAATGATCTTGGCATAATCCCATGAAACGATTGTTAAGCGGCATAAAAATAATGCAATTGACATATCTTATAGGTATTAAAGCATGTGCACTCAACCATTCCACCTAAAATTGAATAGGGCATTCTATCTTTGTAATGGGACCTTGAGTAAAGTTTTGCCGAACAAAAGGATTAAATTTGCAGAAGAAGTTATCCCTTATCCGAATTTAATATTCCATAATACACTCAACCCTTGATTTGATGCAACATAAAAGCTAATATCCCTCATTCTTCCTTCACAAGACTTTGGCTTGAGGTGTCCCTTGGCCTCACATTTTACTTTCCATCTTTGCCACGGTCATAGAATTCATGGAGACAAAGACAACCCAGGCTGGGGGAGTAGTCCCACATATTTCATCAGAGGGAGTTGGACGCAAAATCTTTCTTAGAGTGATTTCGAAAGTCAAAGATCAAAACAAGAATCAGGAGGAACTAGAGAGACTTGAGGGTTAAGAGGGCTTCCCTTGGGCTTTTCAAAAACTATAGGACAGGTTTGATGGATTGGGTCTTAAGGATTACAGAGAACCAAATGCTTCGCTACCGATAGAAACCCTTCTAATTTTTTAGACAGAACAGGAACGTACCGGTAGGAAGCAGCACTCGACCTAGCGGTAGCGCAGTTCAGAATTCCCATAGTTTTCCCTATTTTTTTTTTATTATTTTTCTTCTTCAAAACTAATCAAAACAAATTAATTAAAACCCTAAGTCCTAAAACCCAAAGTGTACCCAATTTAAGTCCTTAATCACATTCCACAGTGCGACAAGTTCTAATTATACGCAATCTAATTTCTGATACAAAGTGACAAATATAATGTTAAGGAATTTCAAGAATATTAAACAATCTATTGGAGCGTAAAATTAAAAGCAAAATTAAAATTGCACAACACATTTGTAGGCAACATGAATTTAATTATTTGGCTTTGTCACTAAGCCCTTGAACCCCTAGGTTGTCCCTAGTGGACGAGTGTTGTCCTGCGAATTTTTCTAGATAAGATACCAACAAACTTCCACTTGTAATGCCCCAAAATCCCCCTTGGACGGTGTTACTATCTAAAAACCACTCACATCATGAGAGCAACTAATAAAATCCATAAATACAGAAAATTTTATTCATCATCCATAATATCTACAACGTCATCCATAATATCTACAACGTCATCCAAAAGAATATGCCAAACTATGGCCATTACACTCAAAAGAATATGCCAAACTATTATCTCGCAGCGGAATATGAAAAATATTAACGTGAACATTATCTCAAAAATGAATCTCCTAGTCTAGAACATAAAAAGAACAATTCTAGACATCCCCCTCAGGATCCACGCTTCCCTCCAATTGAGTTTCCCAAGCTACCTGCAAATCAACTCTGAGCTCTTCCTCTAAACCAAAATCTGAAAATAAATATTGTTTGTAGGGGGTGAGCACTAAGCTCTGTAGGAAAATCCTCCCAAACTCGAACAAGGTTTTAAAACAAATAAAAGATGGCAAGTCTCTTTTGGAAAATAGCATATATAGATTTTGAGAATAAAATCATGATAGTTGTAATGATCTCAAGTGTACGGAATATAGCAAAACAATGAC
Source organism: Ilex aquifolium (assembly GCA_951799425.1). Taxonomy (NCBI): domain Eukaryota; kingdom Viridiplantae; phylum Streptophyta; class Magnoliopsida; order Aquifoliales; family Aquifoliaceae; genus Ilex; species Ilex aquifolium. Next base: position 17,266,948 of record OX637399.1, read on the forward strand.
AGGAATAAACTTACAAGAAATTAAAGCAATCAATAAATAATTCAGTAACATCATTCCATATTCTCATGTATGTTGGTTGCTTCACAGGAATCTACACAACGATTCTACCTCGTTCACCCATCACAATCACACAATCTCAATCATTCCCCGCAGGGCACATCACATACACTTTAGGAAGGGCATATAACGTCTCCCACGACATTGACGAATCCTTCCCAGGAAAGGTATACCATCCCTCAGCCTCTAACCTACGTGAACAATAGTGGTTGCTGTTACAAACAACAATCCTGTGACGCCCCAAAAATCGGGGGTCCTTAATTGAATAAAATTCGGGCAGAGTCTCCTTTGTACGGGGAGCTATACCCAAAAACACAACCTGTGCAATCATATAACATTGACCACACCGGGTCTATTTATCCATACTCATATAATAACATGCAATGCCACATTAAAATAGTCCATATGACTTCGATTACAATTCTTTTACATACAGTTACTTGTCCAAAATGAATTTACTCATCGAGGAGATTCACTTTGATCTTGGCTCGAAGAATTCCGACCGGCGGAACTCCGCAGATCAGAGAAAGAAATCTTGAATCTTCTTTTTTTCCTCTCCTCCTCTCTCCAACATTACAACCAGAAAACCCAGCGGAATAGAAATGCAGAAAATCAGATTTTTAGTCCCTATTTATAATTTTAAAGCTTGGCTCACGTCACGCCACACGCTCCCCCTTTCCCGGGTCTGTTTTCGCCCCGAAACGATTAAATTTCGTACCAGTTTAAGCTCAAAATATTTTATATGAACTTTATTTAAATTATTTTATAACTTTCAAAATTTTAATAAAAAAATGATTTTTGGGGTCACTCGAGACCCGACCACCTCGTAAAACGCAAAAAATCCGACTATCTCGAAATTCGACGAAATTTTTCTGGGTAACTAGATTTCGTGAGACGAATCCAACGATGAGGTCCGTTTCTTCATCCGAGCTCTAGAAAAATAAGGGTTCTCAACCCGCACCGTAGTAGCAAATTACCGTTTTACCTTTTTTCCAGTAAAAAGTTCAAATTTTCTCGGGTTTTACATTCTTACCCCCTTAAAAGAATTTCGTCCCCGAAATTCACACACTCATGCAGATACAACCACATGCATATGCAACAATCATATAATACTAAATGACTATAAGAAAGGATAACTGGTACGTATAGTGTCCTTACGCTCCCATGTCGCCTCCTCTACTCCTCGGTGCTGCCACAACACCTTCACTAGCCTCACGGTCTTGCCTCGCAAAACCTGGTCCCGGCTATCCATGATACGCACCAGTCCCTCCTCGAAGGTCCCATCTGAATCAACAATCAACTCACCCCAATCCACCACATGTGTCGGATCTGGAGTATACTTCCGGAGCATAGAGACATGGAACACCGCATGAACACCCGATAGATTTGGCGGCAACGCCAACCGGTAAGCAACTGTACTAACCCTCTCGAGTATCTCGAAGGGCCCGATATATATCAGCGACAGCTTTCCCCGCTTGCCAAACCTGACCACTCCTCTCTTAGGCATCACCTTCAAGAAGACATGTTCTCCAACCTCAAACTCCAAAGGTCTCCGCCGTGTGTTGGCGTAGCTCTTCTGCCGGCTTTGAGCAGTGAGAAGACGTTTTCGGATCAAGTCCACCTTCTCCGAGGTGTCTCTGACCAATTCCGGACCCGTAGAGGGTCTTTCTCCAACCTCTGTCCAACAAATCGAAGAACGACACGGCCTCCCATAAAGTGCCTCATAGGGTGCCATCTGTATGCTCGCCTGATAACTATTGTTGTAGGCGAACTCCACTAAGGGTAAATGCTCTTCCCAGCTATCCTTGAGATCTAGGACGCATGCCCGTAGCATGTCCTCTAATGTCTGGATGGTTCTCTCCCACTGACCGTCTGTCTAGGGATGAAAGGCTCATCATCAACTGTGTCCCCATGGCTCGCTGGAAACTCTCCCAAAAACGAGCTGTAAACCTGAGATCCCGATCCGATACTATAGATACGGGCACCCCATGCAACCGGAAAATCTCCCGTATGTACAATTGACAGAATTCCTTCAGTGTGAAGGTCATCCGCACGACCAAGAAGTGTGCCGACTTCGTAAGCCGGTCCACTATCATCCACACCGCGTCATGTCCCCATGATGTCCGTGTCAAGTGGGTCACAAAATCCATCGTGACGTGCTCCCACTTCCACTCAGCCACCTCCAAAGGCTGGAGCAACCCTGCAGGTCTCTGGTGCTCAGCCTTGACCTGCTGACACGTGAGACATCGTCTAACGAAATCTCCGACGTGCCTCTTCATCCCGCTCGAATAGTATTGGCGACGAAGATCATGGTACATCTTTGTGCCACCTGGATGCACAACAAAACGGGAGCAATGAAACTCCCTAAGGATCTCCTCTCTCAGACTCGCATAATGGTGAACCACAACCCTTCCCCTATACTGAAGACTACCATCCGTGTGAATGGCTCAGCCCTCGTCACCTGTACCTAACCGTACTCGGTCCCTAATGGACAACATCTCCGTGTCCTGCCCCTGGGACTTGATCACTCTGCTCAGTAGGGAAGGCATAGCCACCAAAATCTCCAAAGTGTCCTGAGCTTGACCCCTGTAGTGTAGCCCGAACTGTCCCACAGTCTCGAGCATCCGCCACTCTCTGGAAGCCACACTAGCCAATACTCCCCGTGACTTCCGGCTGAGTGCATCAACCACCACATTTGCCTTCCCAGGGTGGTAATGCAAAGTGAAGTCGTAGTCCTCTAAATACTCCATCCATCTGCGTTGCCTCATATTGAGGTCCCGCTGCGTAAAGATGTACTTCAGACTCTTATGGTCCGAAAACACCTCAAACTGCTCACCATATAAATAGTGGCGCCAAGCCATCAAGGCAAAGACAATGGCCGCCAACTCCATGTCATGTGTGGGGTAATTCTGCTCGTGGTTCTTTAACTGCCAAGAACCATAAGCTACCACTCTCCCAGACTGCATCAAGACACAACCAAGTCCGTCCTTGGAGGCATCACAATACACTGTGTACCTCAGTCCCCTCTCCGGAACAATCAAAATAGGAGCTGAAGTAAGTCTCATTTTCAACTCCTAGAATGCCTTCTCACACGAATCATTCCACTCAAACTTGACCTCCTTCCGGGTCAATCTCGTCATAGGTGCGGCTAGTCGGGAGAAGTCATCGATGAACCTCCGGTAGTACCCTGCCTACCCATTATCTCGAAGACTGACTTCGGACTCTCCCAACTCATAACTGCCTCAACCTTCTCCAGGTCAACTGACACCCCCAAAGCCGATATCACGTGTCCCAAAAACTTTACCTCCGTAAGCCAAAATTCACACTTGCTGAACTTGGCGTACAACTGGTGGTCTCTCAACGCTTGGAGAACAACCCTTAAGTGGTCCTCATGCTCCTCCTTGGTCTTGGAATAGATCAAGATGTCGTCAACAAAAACCACGACTAACTGATCTAGGTAGGGCTGAAACACCCTATGCATGAGATCCATGAATGCTGCCGTGGCATTCGTCAATCCAAAGGGCATCACGGTGAACTCAAAATGTCCATACCGCGTTCTGAACGCCGTCTTAGGGATATCTGCCTCCCTAATCCTCAACTGATGGTAGCCCGTGCAGAGATCTATCGTGGAGTAGACCCGTGCTCCCCTCAGCTGATCAAACAAGTCATCAATCCTCGACAAAGGGTACCTATTCTTGATAGTCACCCGATTCAACTGTTAGTAGTCTATGCATAGTCGAAGGGTCATGTCCTTTTTCTTGGCGAACAATACCGGAGCGCCCCAAGGTGAAGTGCTCGGTCTAATAAAGCCTCTGTCCAACAACTCTTGTAATTGGACCTTGAGTTCTTGCAACTCAGTTGGCACCATCCTATGTGGAGTCATAGAAATGGACGATGTTCCGAGGTCCAACTCAATAGTGAAGTCTACATCCTTATGTGAAGGTAATCCCGGTAGTTTGTCTGGAAAAACGTCCTCATACTCACACACCACCCGAGGTAGACCAAACTCTTGTCTCGCCTCGTCCTCCAGGGTAAGGCTCGCAAGCCAGCCCATCAACTGCCCGTGCCATCGAGAGTCATACACGGCTTGGGGTAAGGCATCATGCTTTTCCCCTTGGAACTTGAAACAAACACCATCCGGTGTGTAGATAGTGACCCTCTTCTGATCACAATCAATGACGACTCGGTGTGCTATCAACCAGTCTATCCCAAGGATGACATCAAACTCTGACATGTCCAAGACCCTAAGGTCCACGATGAGTAAAACCCCCGAGATCTCTAACTCACAACCCCGACATATCTGGTCAACACACACCCTAACTCTTAGGGGTGAATTCACATACAACGGCTCTTCCAAGGTATCAACCTCTAACTCCAAATCCCTCACACATGATGCAGATATAAATGAATGAGATGCACCAGAGTCAAATAATACCCTTTCCCATAAACGAGATAGTAGAAATGTACCTTGAATAACCGACGGATCCATTGGCTCAGTCTGAGGAGTGATGGCGTAGATAAGCCCCTGGGTTCCCAAAGTCCCGGCCTGCATACCCTGTCCCCGACCTCGGCCTATGCCTTGACCCATCTAGCCTGACTGCAAAGTCCCCGCTCAGAAAGTGCTAGGGGCCTGAGTGGTGCCCTGGAACTGATACTGACTTCCCTAGCCCATGGTGGGGTAGGGAGGAACAAAGTATGTCTGTGGCTACCCCACTGATGACTGGGACTGAGACGCCCCATAACTCTGGGATCCCTGCCTCTGAGGATAATCCCGCCTCACGTGACTCGGCTGGTGACAATGATAGCAAGTTCTCTGACCTACCTGATATGTTGTCCTGAAGTTTCCCCCGCCTTGGGAGGATCGACCTTGGCCTTGGCCTTGATGGCCACGGCCCTGTCCCTGTGAAGTAGAAGTCATCTGCCTTTTCCCTGAACTAGAAGAAGAGGATTGACCCTCCTTCTTTTTGTCCTTAGCACCCGCCTCTCGGATGCTTTGTGCATCATCAACCTCTCTCTCAATGGCCATAACTGTCTCAACCATCGAGTCCAAGTCTTGCAGGCGGTGGCCCACAATTTTGTCCCGGATGGACAACTTCAACCCATCCTCGAACCTCCTCACTTTGGCCATATCTGTTGCCACATAATCATCGGCAAAATAGGCTAACTCAGTGAACTTAGCCACGTACTCCATCACCGTCATAGTCATTTGCCTCAAGTCTAAGAACTCCCGAGTTTTAGCTTGTTGGACAGCCGCCGAGAAATATTTGCCCATGCAGAGCTCACGGAACTCTCCCCATGTCATCGCCTCCAAGTTCTTCGAGGCCTTTGCCCAATCCCACCATAGATGGGCTTCTCCCTCTAGCTGGAATGCAGCTAGCCTTATCTTCATGGCATCAGAGGTGATCTCCATAGCCTCTAAAATCTTGTCGACTTGTTGGAACCAACGGTCGGCCACCATCGGATCCGCCCCTCCTAGAAAAGTCTGGGGTTTGTGTCCCTTGAACCTTTGGAGGTTACTTGAGCCTTCTTGCCCCGCATTTGCACTAGCCTGTGCAATACTGGCTACCATCGTGCCAATAGCCTCCATGAAGGCTTGTTGGTCGAAAGCCGGTGGTGGTTGGTTGTTGTTCCGCCCACCGCCTCGGTCGCGTCCCCTTCCTCTATTTGCCATCTACACACATGTCAAATAGCAATAGAGCATTTACTTAGTATCCCAAAGTAGGGATCAAAGTTCAAACATTGAGATTTACCTCCTTGTCTAACTAGTACAACATGTGCCAACCACTAGTAGACATCTACCCCGTGAACCACCCCGTTCATTTGTTTTCCGACCCCTAAGGTTATGTTTTCTAACCCTAGAGTGTCCATTTCCATATACTTCTTACCATGCATATAATCCACATAGCATATAGCACATGACATGTAAAAAGTAAAGCACACAACATGAAATGCACAATGCATGCAATGGTCTAAACCCATGCCCCTCAGGCCCTAGGTAAATCGTATACCTAGGCTCTGATACCAAGCTGTGACGCCCCAAAAATCGGGGGTCCTTAATTTAATAAAATTCAGGTAGAGTCTCCTTTGTACGGGGAGCTCTACCCAAAAACACAACCTGTGCAATCATATAACATTGACCACACCAGGTCCATTTATGAGTAAACGTTGACCACACTGGGTCTATTTATCCATACTCATATAATAACATGTAATGCCACATTAAAATAGTCCATATGACTTCCATTACAATTCTTTTACATATAATTACTTGTCCAAAATGAATTTACAAAATTTTTTACAAAAATAAGATTTAAAAGCCACATGTCGGCTTTTCTTCAACCATGGGGGCCCGATTGAGAGCCATCTGCCGACGCGTATCCCACACCTGAAATGTTTTCCCATAAAGGGTGAGCCACGCTCAATAGGGTATCTCCTAAAGAGGCTACTCCCCAACCTAGATGCATATGAAATGTTCACATGCAACATTTAACAAGCAACAACCATTTCAATCAAGAATATGCAATTCAATGATAAGAATTACTATGTCATGCCATGAAATGAGATGAGACTCACCCATGAAACTTCAACCCGAGCCCTCATTGGCTCCCACAATACATGCCATGTCATGTATTTAAAACCGGACATTCTAAGCCCCGCCATAGATGTTGTACATCCAATGACCATTTTAAAATCTCTGGGTCTTTCTTGGGGTGGGTATTTATGGACTTACACCAAGGGTAACCCAACCCACACGGAATTTATGGACTTCCACCAAGGGTTCCGCATACACCCACACACTTTATGGACCGAACCAAGGGAGTGCGTACCCCAACTACCGGGTCTTGCACCCGAGGGATTTTCTAACTCTTCTTGCTAACCCCGACCCTATTTACCATGCAAACCGTGCGACTCAGTCGGATCTTCAATCCAACCTTCCCGAGCCCACCCATCATTCACCATATGTGGTGTTTGATTACAACCATGCAAACACACCCCCACTCATGCTCAATGTTCATGAATGTGATGCCTCCGTGCATAATGCAATGTAATGTACATTTGCAAAACAACAATCATGTCCAATATGCTATAAATGACATATGAACTATTTCAACACATTCTATGGGCAATTATATCCAAGCACATAATTTTCATAACCCATCAATGCCAATATATCACAAGTATGTATATATATCAACAATTCCTACAACACAATTTCCAAGTGTGTTATCACATAATCATGCTATCAACACACTAAATTCATCAAGGCATAACATAAACACATAACATGCCCACAATTCACGTAACTCAAGAATCACATTAGGTTAATCTCACATACCCAATTCAAGATGAAATTTATTCTACTTATTTTCCATACCCATTTCACCAATCTCATCACCATAGGCAAGTGTTAAAATTATCTAACCTACCCACCTATTTCATATAAACATTCTAGGTTGAAAATAAACCTAATTGGGATGAAACCGTGCCACTTGAAGCGTAAAACGACGTTGAGAAGCTTCAAGAACCCGATTCAAGCTAGAATCTAAGGAATTTGTGATACAAAGTAACAAATATAATGCTAAGGAATTTAAAGAATATTAAACAATCTATTGGAGCGTAAAATTAAAAGAAAAATTAAAATTGCACAACACATTCGGGGGCAACATGAATGCAATTATTTAGCTTAGTCACTAAGCCTTTGAACCCCTAGGTTACCCCTAGTGGACGAGTGTTGTCCCGCTAATTTTTCCAGATAACATACCAACAAACTTCCACTAGTCTATCTAAAATTTAAATTATTTTCCCCTAATCACCATGAACTCGAAGACATACCATATCCACTCGATTTAGTCCACCCACAGCTCTACTACAGGCTCAAAGGCTATACAAGAATATTGACAGTCATGTTGGTACCCAAAACTCGTGCGTGGTATGATCATGCAACTAAACGGATTCGTAAAGAAAGGTTCATATTGCAATTAACTGTCCATAGTTAGTTTCAATGCCAAACTTGATGCAAATCATAGCATAACTTCAAGGGATCTAGTTCAAGTTCCAATTGGGCCGGTTAGAAGAGAACGAGAGTAAGGAAGTTTAAAGATGTACTCAACAGATTGATTCAAGAGGCATGGACTCAAGCAAATTTGTGGAGGCCCATTGAGCATGATCCACGTGAGCAACAAAGACTCATCAACATGATTCAAGTTCTAGAAGAATCTGGTCAAGGCTAAGCTTAAATTGACAGGTTTAAGAATACTCCTTTTTTGGGTCTGATTGTAAGGCTTGCATGCCATTTACTTTCTTTTTTCTTCTTTTAGGCAAGTAAGAGTTTTAGTGTTTAGTTATTGCTATTTGGGATTGGATTGTCAAAATATAAAATCCTATTAGGATTTGATTACTTAGCAGTCTAAGATCATTATTAAGCAAATTGGAGAGTATTTTCTCTGCGGTTCTTTGAAGAACTATTCAAACTTATCGGGATTTCCCGTTGCGTTCACCAGCGACTTATCAAACTGAATTTCCACCACCGTTTGTGGCGTCTCCCTTATACCGAGGTTCTTGTTTCGCAATAAACAACGGGTTGAGGAAATATATACCAATGTTATTATCTGTCGTAAACAACAGGTCGATGTCTATCATTCAAATCTGATTGTGGAACGATCTTGGGTTCCTTTTTCGTTGTCGGATCTCGTTATTTTGGCAGAATCCACATTAAAACTCACCATGGTTTGCACACTCAAAAAAAAAAGAAGAATTCTCTGATTGTCATGACTGTGCCACTCGTAAATATGTGTGAGGATCGAATTTATGTAATCAAGGCAAATTTTACTCACTCATTTCCAAACAATGGAATACAATTATCAAATGGAACGATCTTGGCATAATCCCATGAAACGAATGTTAAGGGGCATAAAAATAATGCAATTGACATATCTCATAGGTATTAAAGCATGTGCACTCAACCATTCCACCAAAAATTGAATAGGGCTTTCTATGGTTGTAATGGGACCTTTGGTAAAGCTTTGAGCAACGAAAGGATTAATTTTTTAGAAGAAGTTAACCCGTAGGAGAATTTAATATTCAATAATACACACAACCCTTGATTTGATGCAACATAAAAGCTCAAATCCCTCATTCAACCTTCACAAGACTTTGGCTTGAGGTGTCCCTTGGCCTCACATTTTCCTTCCCATCTTTGCCACGGTCATAGAAGTCATGGAGACAAAGAGAACCCAGGCTGGGGGAGTAGTCCCTGAGATTTCATCAAAGGGACTTGGACACAAAATCTTTCTTCGAGTCAATTCGAAAGTCAAAGATCAAAACAAGAATCAAGAGGAACTAGAGAGACTTGAGGGTTTAAAGGGCCTCCTTAGGGTTTTTTGAAAACTATAGGATAGGTTTGATGGATTGGGTCTTAAGGATAAAAGAGAACCACATGCTTTGCTACCAATAGAAACCCTTTTAATTATTTCGACATAACAAGAACGTACCGGTAGGGAGCAGCACACGACCTAGCGGTAGCGTAGTTCAGAATTCCCACAATTTTTCCAAATTTTTTATTATTTTTCTTCTTCAAAACTAATTAAAATAAATTATTTAAAACCCTAATTCCTAAAACCCAAAGTGTACCAAATTTCAGTCCTTAATCACATTCCACAGTGCGACAAGTTATAAGTATAAGCAATCCAATTTGATATACAAAGTAACAAATATATGTCTAAAGAATTTAAAGAATATTAAACAATCTATTGGAGCATAAAATTAAAAGAAAAATTAAATTTGCCCAACACATTCGGGGGCAACATGAATGCAATTATTTATCCTAGTCACTAAGTCTTTGAACCCCTAGGTTACCCCTAGTGGACGTGTAAAACCCGAGAAAAATTTAAACATTTGTGAAAAAGGGCAAAACGGTAAATTGCCACTACGGTACAGGTGGTAAACCTGAATTTTTCTAGAACTTGGATGACGAAATGGACCTCACCGTTGGATTCGTCTCGCGAAATCTAGTTACCACGTCAAATTTCGTTGAATTCCGAGATAGTCAGATTTTTCGCGTTTTACGAGACGAACGGGCCCCGGGTGACCATGTACACGAAATTTTTATAAAATTTTCAAGTTTGGGGAAATATTAGACACAAGTTAAAATAAAAATAATTCGAACTTGAACCGGAGCGAAATTTAATCGTTTCGGGATTAAAACGGACCCGAAATTAAAAAGGACGTGTGGCGAATTGTGGGCCAAGTATTCTAAAATATAAAAAGGGGCCTAAAGTCTGAAAAATCAGACTTCCCCTTCTTCTTTTCAGCTGGTTTCAGCCGATAGAGAGAAAGAGGGAGAAAAGAGAGAAAACTCACCTTCTCTCTACGATCTACGGTGCCACGAACCTCGAATCCACGCAAGCCAAGAATTAAAGTCGCTCTACTCATCGAGGGCTACGCGGCTATACCAAAAAGCGCAAGTTTTACCGAAGATCAAGGTACGGGATTTTCGAGAAGTGAGGATTTTTGCTTGAATCGGGTCTTGGAACTTCCCTTGGTCGTTCCTCACGCTTCAAGAGGTAGGGTTTCTTCCTACTAAGGTTTAATTCCAAGCCTATAATGTTTTTATGGAATGGGTAGGATGATAACCTATATATCTCTTGCCTATTGTTGTGAAATTGGATGAATTGGATATGTGAAATGAACCCAATGTAAATTCATGTGTTATATGAAATTGTGGGCGTGTTATGTGTTTATATATATGCCTTGAAATTTTAGTATGTTGATAACATGCTTGGAATTTGTATTATGGGAGTTATATGTTTTTGATATGATTTTGCCATGGAATATGAGAAATGTGTTGAGAATGTTCATATGTCACTCATACCATATCGAACATTGTATTAGTGTTGCAATGGAGCACCACATTTCATATGCACGGGAACATCGCATTTTAGGAGGTGTGTGTGCATGGTTGTTGTCTTCACCACACATGGTGGATGACGAGTGAGCTCGGGTAATATGGGTCGATGACCTAGACGAGTCGAATGGTTTATATGTTGATAGGGTTGGGGTAGCAAGAAGGGCTAGAAAATCCCTCGGGTGAGAGACCCGGTGATCGGATACGCACTCCGTTGGTATAAGAGCCCATAAAGTGTGTCGGTGTACGCGGAACCGTTGGTGGAAGTCCATGAATTCCGTGTAGGTTGGGTGACCTTTGGTGTGAGTCCATGAACATCCACCCCTACAAAGACCCTAGAATGAAATGTCATTTGATGTGGAACATAAATGACGGATTGGTACACATTGGCTCTTGCATGTGTGGAGGAGCCGGGAAGGGCTCGGTTGATGTGCATGAGTGAGTCTCACCTCATTTCATAGCATGGTATTACATGTTTCAACATGGAATATATTCTTGTTGTGGATTGTTGATTGATAGCATGTGACATTTCATATGCATTTAGGTTGGGGAGTAGCCTCTTTAGGAGATACCCTATTGAGCGTGGCTCACCCTTTATGGGAAAAACATTTCAGGTGTGGGTTTTGCTCCGGCGGATGGCTCATTTGGAGAGCATCAAGTATGAAGGGGGCCGGCTTGTGGCCTTAGTTTAAGTTTTGTAAAACCTTTAACAAAATTCCATTTTGATGTATATATATTATGGAATGAATTGTAATAGAGATTGTATGAGTTGGGTATTATATGGAAAATCTCATTAAACATGTATTGAATGAGTTTGGAGTGTATGGGGTAGCTTTAAGGATGGTTTGGAGGGGAAATAAATCCATTTTTATGCTCACAGTCTGAAAACCTACCGGAAGGTGTGTGTCGGCCTTCCGGAAGGTTTTGCTAAAAAACCCCAGCTTGCCTTGTTCACAGCTAATACCTTCCGGAAGGTTTTGCCCACTAGAATGAACCTTCCGGAAGATTTTAGCTACTGGAGTAAAACCTACCGGAAGGACTTGTCTACTGGAATGGACCTTCCGGAAGGTTTTGCCTTGGGTTTCTTTTTGACTGCCAAATTCTTCCGGAAGGTTTTGTTTTCTGGACTGAACCTTCCGAAAGGTTTTGGCTACTGGAATGGACCTTCCGGAAGGTTTTGCTATTGATGTAGACCTTCCGGAAGTTCTTAAAATTGATTCTTTTCATTTAACTGTTCTTTCAGCGACTTTCCGGTAGGTGTATGTCGATCTTCCGGAAGGTTTTTCCAAAAACTTGAAAATTTCAAAATGCTTAGCCATGCTTTTGGGCTTTGTTTTCTTTGGTTCCTATGACATAAATGGACATAAATGGAGGTATAATTGACCTTGTGGATGGTAAATCCGATTAAAAGCATGTGAATGACGTGGTGTCGGGTTATACGACTATCACGAGTATTTTCCGCGGGTTGACGGATGGTCAACGGTTAATAAAGGACCCCCGGAAATTGGGGTGTCACAGGACGAGTGTTATCCCGCTAATTTTTCTAGATAACATACCAACAAACTTCCACTAGTCTATCTAAAATTTAAATTATTTTCCCCTAATCACCATGAACTCGAAGTCATACCATATCCACTAGATTTAGTCCACCCACAGCTCTACTACGGGTTCATAGGCTATACAAGAATATTGACAGTCATGTTGGTACCCAAAACTCGTGCGTGGTATGATCATGCAACTAAACGGATTCGTAAAGAAAGGTTCATATTGCAATTAACTGTCCATAGTTAATTTCAATGCCAAACTTGATGCAAATCATATCACAACTTCAAGGGATCTAGTTCAAGTCCCAATTGGGCCAGTTACAAGAGAACGAGAGCAAGGAAGTTTAAAGATATACTCAACGGACTGATTCAAGAGGCATGGACTCAAGCAAATTCGTGGAGGCCCATTGAGCATGATCCATGTGACCAACAAAGACTCATCAACATGATTCAAGTTCTAGACGAATCTGGTAAAGGCTAAGTTTAAATTGGCAAGTTTAAGAATACTCCTTTTTTGGGTCTGATTGTAAGGCTTGCATGCCATTTACTTTCCTTTTTCTTCTTTTAGGCAAGTATGAGTTTTAGTGTTTAGTTATTGCTATTTGGATTCGGATTGTCAAAATATAAACTCCAATTAGGATTTGTTCCCTTAGCAGATTAGGATTGGTTTCCTTAGTAGATTAGGATTTGTCTCCTTAGCAGATTAGGATTTTAGGAATTTTCCTTGTAATGGCCATCCTTATAAATAGGCGTTTAATCAATGAAAAGAGCAGATCATTATTAAGCAAATTGGAGAGTATTTTCTCTGCGGTTCTTTGAAGAACTATTTGAACTTATCGGGATTTCCCCTTGCGTTCACCAGCGACTCATCAAACGGAATATCCACCACCGTTTGTGGCATCTCCCTTACACCGTGGTTCTTGTTTTGCAATAAACAACGAATTGAGGTCATATATACCAATGTTCTTGTCTATTGTAAACAACATGTCGAGGTGTATCGTTCAAATCTGATTGTAGAACGAGCTTGGGTTCCTTTTTCGTTGTCGGATCTCGTTACTTTGTCGGAATCCACATCAAAACTCATCATGGTTTGCACACTAAAAAATAAGAAGGAATTCTCTGATTGTCATGACTGTGCCACTCATAAATATGTGTGAGGATCGAATTTATGTAATCAAGGCAAATTTTACTTACTCATTTCCAAACAACGTAATACATCTATCAAATGGAACGATCTTGGCATAATCCCATGAAACGAATGTTAAGCAGCATAAAAATAATGCAATTGACACATCTCATAGGTATTTAAGCATGTGCACTCAACCATTCCACCAAAAATCGAATAGGGCTTTCTATAGTTGTAATGGGACCTTGGGTAAGGCTTTGAGCAACGAAAGGATTAATTTTTCAGAAGAAGTTATCCCTTAGACGAATTTAATATTCAATAATATACTCAACCCTTGATTTGATGCAACATAAAAGCTCAAATCCCTCATTCTTCCTTCACAAGACTTTGGATTGAGGTGTCCCTTGGCCTCACATTTTCCTTTCCATCTTTGCCACGGTCATAGAAGTCATGTAGACAAAGAGAACCCAGGCTGGGGGAGTAGTCCCAGAGATTTATTTAGAGGGACTTGGACGCAAAATCTTTCTTGGAGTCATTTCGAATGTCAAAGATCAAAACAAGAATCAAGAGGAACTAGAGAGACTTGAGGGTTTAGAGGGCCTCCTTAGGTTTTTCGAAAAGTATAGGATAGGTTTGATGGATTGGGTCTTAAGGATAAAAGAGAACCAAATGCTTTGCTACCGATAGAAACCCTTTAAATTTTTTTGACACAACAGGAACGTGCCGGTAGGGAGTAGCACACGACCTAGCGGTAGCGCAGTTTAGAATTGCCACAATTTTTCCAATTTTTTTTATTATTTTTATTCTTCAAAACTAATTAAAACAAATTAATTAAAACCCGAAGTCCTAAACCCCAAAGTGTACCCAATTTAAGTCCTTAATCACATTCCACAGTGCGACAAGTTCTAAGTATACGCAATCCAATTTGATATACAAAGTTGCAAATATAATTCTAAGGAATTTAAAGAATATGAAACAATCTATTGGAGCGTAAAATTAAAAGAAAAGTTAAAATTGCACAACACATTCGGGGGCAACATGAATGCAATTATTTAGCTTAGTCACTAAGCATTTGAACCCCTAGGTTACCCCTAGTGGACGAGTGTTGTCCCGTTAATTTTTCTAGATAACATACCAACAAACTTCAACTAGTCTATCCAAAATTTAAATTATTTTCCCCTAATCACCATGAACTCGAAGACATACCATATCCACTCGATTTAGTCCACCCACAGCTCTAATACAGGCTCAAAGGCTATACAAGAATATTGACAGTCATGTTGGTACCCAAAACTCGTGCATGGTATGATCACGCAACTAAACGGATTCGTAAAGAAAGGTTCATATTGCAATTAACCGTCCATAGTTAGTTTCAATGCCAAACTTGATGCAAATCATAGCACAACTTCAAAGGATCTAATTCAAGTCCCAATTGGGCCAGTTACAAGAGAACGAGAGCATGGAAGTTTAAAGATGTACTCAACGGACTGATTCAAGAGGCATGGACTCAAGCAAATTTGAGGTGGCCCATTAAGCATGATCCACGTGAGCAACAAAGACTCATCAACATAATTCAAGTTCTATAAGAATCTGGTAAAGGCTAAGTTTAAATTGGCATGTTTAAGAATACTCCTTTTTTGGGTCTGATTGTAAGGCTTGTATGCCATTTAGTTTCCTTTTTCTTCTTTTAGGCAAGTAAGAGTTTTAGTGTTTAGTTATTGCTATTTGGATTTGGATTGTCAAAATATAAACTCCAATTAGGATTTGTTCCCTTAGCAGATTAGGATTGGTTTCCTTAGTAGATTAGGATTTGTCTCCTTAGCAGATTAGGATTTTAGGAATTTTCCTCGTAATGGCCATCCTTATAAATAGGCGTTTAATCAATGAAAAGAGCAGATCATTATTAAGCAAATGGGAGAGTATTTTCTCTGCGGTTCTTTGAAGAACTATTCGAACTTATCGGGATTTCCCCTTGTGTTCACCAGCGACTTTTCAAACGGAATTTCCACCACCGTTTGTGGCGTCTCCCTTACACCGAGGTTCTTGTTTTGCAATAAACAACGGATTGAGGTCATATATACAAATGTTCTTGTCTATCGTAAACAACAGGTCGAGGTCTATCGTTCAAATCTGATTGTAGAACGAGCTTGGGTTCCTTTTTCGTTGTCGGATCTTGTTACTTTGGCGGAATCCACATCAAAACTCATCATGGCTTGCACACTAAAAAAAGAAGAACGAATTCTATGATTGTCATGACTGTGCCACTCGTAAATATGTGTGAGGATCGAATTTATGTAATCAAGGCAAATTTTACTTACTCATTTCCAAACAACGAAATACATCTATCAAATGGAACGATCTTGGCATAATCCCATGAAACGAATGTTAAGCGGCATAAAAATAATGCAATTGACATATCTCATAGGTATTTAAGCATGTGCACTCAACCATTCCACCAGAAATCGAATAGGGCTTTCTATGGTTGTAATGGGACCTTGGGTAAGGCTTTGAGCAATGAAAGGATTAATTTTTTAGAAGAAGTTATCCCTTAGACGAATTTAATATTCAAGAATACACTCAACCCTTGATTTGATGCAACATAAAAGCTCAAATCCCTCATTCTTCCTTCACAAGACTTTGGCTTGAGCTGTCCCTTGGCCTCACATTTTCCTTCCATCTTTGCCACGGTCATAAAAGTCATGTAGACAAAGAGAACCCAGGCTGGGGGAGTAGTCCTAAAGATTTCTTCAGAGGGACTTGGACGCAAAATCTTTCTTGGAGTCATTTCGAATGTCAAAGATCAAAACAAGAATCAAGATGAACTAGAGAGACTTGAGGGTTTAGAGGGCCTCCTTAGGGTTTTTCGAAAACTATAGGATAGGTTTGATGGATTGGGTCTTAAGAATAAAAGAGAACCAAATGCTTTGCTACCGATAGAAACCCTTTAAATTTTTTTGACACAACAGGAACGTGCCGGTAGGGAGTAGCACACGACCTAGCGGTAGCGCAGTTCAGAATTGCCACAATTTTTCTAATTTTTTTATTATTTTTATTCTTCAAAACTAATTAAAAAAAATTTATAAAAACCCGAAGTCCTAAAACCCAAAGTGTACCCAATTTAAGTCCTTAATCACATTCCACAGTGCGACAAGTTCTAAGTATACGCAATCCAATTTGATATACAAAGTTACAAATATAATTCTAAGGAATTTAAAGAATATTAAACAATCTATTGGAGTGTAAAATTAAAAGAAAAGTTAAAATTGCACAACACATTCGGGGGCAACATGAATGCAATTATTTAGCTTAGTCACTAAGCCTTTCAACCCCTAGGTTACCCCTAGTGGACGAGTGTTGTCCAACTAATTTTTCTAGATAACATACCAACAAACTTCCACTAGTCTATCCAAAATTTAAATTATTTTCCCCTAATCACCATGAACTCGAAGACATACCATATCCACTCGATTTAGTCCACCCACAGCTCTAGTACAAGCTCAAAGGCTATACAAGAATATTGACAGTCATGTTGGTACCCAAAACTCGTGCATGGTATGATCATGCAACTAAACGGATTCGTAAAGAAAGGTTCATATTGCAATTAACTGTCCATAGTTAGTTTCAATGCCAAACTTGATGCAAATCATAGCACAACTTCAAAGGATCTAGTTCAAGTCCCAACCGGTTACAAGAGAACGAGAGCATGGAAGTTTAAAGATGTACTAAACGGACTGATTCAAGAGGCATGGACTCAAGCAAATTTGAGGTGGCCCATTAAGCATAATCCACGTGACCAACAAAGACTCATCAACATAATTCAAGTTCTAGAAGAATCTGGTAAAGGCTAAGCTTAAATTGGCATGTTTAAGAATACTTCTTTTTTGGGTCTAATTGTAAGGCTTGCATGCCATTTACTTTCCTTTTTCTTCTTTTAGGCAAGTAAGAGTTTTAGTGTTTTGTTATTGCTATTTGCATTTGGATTTTCAAAATATAAACTCCTATTAGGATTTTTTCCTTTAGCAGATTTGGATTGGTTTCCTGAGTAGATTAGGATTTGTCTCCTTAGCAGATTAGGATTTCAGGAATTTTCCTTGTAATGGCCAGCCTTATAAATAGGCGTTTAATCAATAAAAGAGCAGATAATTATTAGCCAAATTGGAGAGTATTTTCTCTGCGGTTCTTTGAAGAACTATTCGAACTTATCGGGATTTTCAGTTGCGTTCACCAACGACTTATCAAACGGAATTTCCACCACCATTTGTGGCGTCTCCCTTATACCGAGGTGCTTGTTTCGCAATAAACAACGGGTTGAGGTCATATATACCAATGTTCTTATCTGTCGTAAACAACAGGTCGAGGTCTATTATTCAAATATGATTGTAGAACGATCTTGGGTTCCTTTTTCGTTGTCGGATCTCGTTATTTTAGCGGAAACCACATCAAAATTCACCACGGTTTGAACACTCAAAAAAAAGAAGGAATTCTCTGATTTTCATGACTGTGGCACTCCTAAATATGTGTGAGGATCGAATTTATGTAATCAAGGCAAATTTTACTCACTCATTTCCAAACAACAGAATTCATCTATCCAATGGAACGATCTCGGCATAATCCCATGAAACGAATGTTAAGCGGCATAAAAATAATGCAATTGACATATCTCATAGGTATTAAAGCGTGTGCACTCAAGCATTCCACCAAAAATTGTATCGGGCTTTCTATGGTTGTAATGGGACCTTGTGTAAAGCTTTGAGCAACGAAAGGATTAATTTTTCAGAAGAAGTTATCCCTTAGACGAATTTAATATTCAATAATACACTCAACCCCTGATTTGATGCAACATAAAAGCTCAAATCCCTAATTCTACCTTCACAAGACTTTGGCTTGAGGTGTCCCTTGGCCTCACATTTTCCTTTCCATCTTTGCCAAGGTCATAGAAGTCATGGAGACAAAGAGAACCCAGCCTAGGGGAGTAGTCCTAGAGATTTCATCAGAGGGACTTGGACGCAAAATCTTTCTTGGAGTCATTTCGAAAGTCAAAGATCAAAACAATAATCAAGAGGAACTAGAGAGACTTTTGGGTTTAGAGGGCCTCCTTAGGGTTTTTTCGAAAACTATAGGATATGTTTGATGGATTGGGTCTTAAGGATAAAAGAGAACCAAAAGCTTTACTACCGATAGATACCCTTTTAATTTTTTTTGACATAACAGGAACGTACTGGTAGGGATCAGCACACGACCTAACGGTAGAGCAGTTCAAAATTCCCACAATTTTTCCAATTTTTTTTATTATTTTTATTCTTCAAAAGTAATTAAAAAAAATTAATAAAAACCCTAACTCCTAAAACCCAAAGTGTACCCAATTTAAGTCCATAATCACATTCCAAAATGCGATAAGTTCTAAGTATACGCAATCCAATTTGATATACAAAGTAACAAATATAATTCTAAGGAATTTAAAGAATATTAAACAATCTATTGGAGCGTAAAATTACAAGAAAAATTAAAATTGCGCAACAAATTCGGGGGCAACATGAATGCAATTATTTGGCTTAGTTACTAAGCCTTTGAACCCATACGCTACCCCTAGCGGACGAGTGTTGTCCCGCTAATTTTTCTCGATAAGATACCAACAAACTTCCATTAGTTTATCCAAAATTTAAATTATTTTCCCCTAATCAACATGAACTCGAAGACATACCGTATCCACTCGATTTAGTCCACCCACAGCTCAACTACAGGGTCAAAGGCTATACAAGAATATTGACAGTCATGTTGGTACCCAAAACTCGTGCGTGGTATGATCATGCAACTAAACGGATTCATAAAGAAAGGTTCATATTGCAATTAAATGTCCATAGTTAGTTTCAATGCCAAACTTGATGCAAATCATAGCACAACTTCAAGGGATCTAGTTAAAGTCCCAATTGGGCCGGTTACAAGAGAAGGAGAGCAAGGAAGTTAAAAGATGTACTCAACGAACTGATTCAAGAGGCATGGACTCAAGCAAATTCGTGGAGGCCCATTGAGCATGATCTACGTGAGCAACAAAGACTCATCAACATGATTTAAGTTCTAGAAGAATCTGGTCAAGGCTAAGCTTAAATTGGCATGTTTAAGAATACTCCTTTTTTGGGTCTGATTGTAAGGCTTGCATGCCATTTACATTCCTTTTTCTTCTTTTAGGCAAGTAAGAGTTTTAGTGTTTAGTTATTGCTATTTGGGTTTGGATTTTCAAAATAAAAACTCCTATTAGGATTTGTCTCCGTAGCAGATTAGGATTTTAGGAATTTTCCTTGTAATGGTCAGCCTTATAAATAGGCGTTTAATCAATGAAAAGAGCAGATCATTATTAAGCAAATTGGAGAGTATTTTTGCTCTACGGTTCTTTGAAGAACTATTCGAACTTATTGGGATTTCCCGTTGCGTTCACCAGCGACTTATCAAATGGAATTTCCACCACCGTTTGTGGCGTCACCCTTATACTGAGGTTCATCTTTCGCAATAAACAACGGGTTGAGGTCATATATACCAATGTTCTTTTCTGTCGTAAACAACAGGTCGAGGTCTATCATTCAAATCTGATTGTAGAACGATCTTGGGTTCCTTTTTCGTTGTCGGATCTCGTTATTTTGGCCGAATCCACATCAAAACTCACCATGGTTTGCACACTAAAAAAAAAAAAAAAAAGGAATTCTCTGATTGTCATGGCTGTGCCACTTGTAAATCTGTGTGAGGATCGAATTTATGTAATCAAGGCAAATATTACTCTCTCATTTCCAAACAATGGAATACATCTTTCCAATAGAACGATCTTGGCATAATCCCATGAAATAAATGTTAAGCGGCATAAAAATAATGCAATTGACATATCTCATAGGTATTAAAGCATGTGCACCCAAGCATTCCACCAAAAATCGAATCGGGCTTTCTATGGTTGTAATGGAACCTTGGGTAAAGCTTTGAGAAACGAAAGGATTAATTTTTCGGGTTAATTGCACTAGAGGTCCCCTGTAAAACCCGGGAAATTTGGACTTTTTCCAAAAAGGGCAAAATAGTAATTTGCCACTATAATGCGTATTTAAAATACTCATGTTTTAGACCTCGGATGAGGAAACGGAATTCGCTGTTGAATTCGTATCGCGAAAACGAGTCACCTTGTCAAATTTCGTCGAATTCCGAGATAGTCGGATTTTGCACGTCGTTCGAGGCGACTGCGTGGCGAATGACCTCACGAACGTCCCCATAAATAAATTTTATAAAATTTCCTTAAAATTAAGTTAAAGTTCAAATAAAATTAATTTGAACTTAAACCGGGATCAAATAAATCGTTTCGGGACGAAATCGAACCCGATTAAGCGAGGGACATGTGGCACGACGTGGGCCGAGTATTTAAAACTATAAATAGGGGTAAATATCTAGAAAATCAGATTATTTTTGCCCCTTGTGTTCTTGTTTGGCCGGCCAAGAGAGAGAGAAGAGAGAAAAGAGAGAAAACCTTGATCTTCAAGCTTTCTCCGTCGATTCCTGGAGTTCCGTCCTCGGATTCCGTCGAGCCAAGAGCTAAAGTCGATCACATCGACGAGGGCTACGCAACCACACCAAGAACGGGGGATTTCACCGAAGATCCAAAAGAGGAGAATTGGGGGAAATCAATTCTTGGGCTAGGAAAGAATTCTTGAAGCTTCCTTCGGGTGTTTTACGCTTCAAGAGGTAGGGTTTCTCCTACTTGGGACTATTTTTCACCTATGGTGTCATATGGGTGGGTAGGTGTGTATAGAACTATAGGGTTTACTTACCTATGGTTATGAAAAGGGAGGTAAAAATGGTTGAATTCAAGTTCTAGTTTGAACTCGATATATAGAGGTTCCTTGTGTCATTCTTGGAAGTTTGGCATATAGTGTTGCCTTGAAGGTGTTGTTAAATGCCTTTTGTATGTTAAAGTGTGTGACACATGACTATGTATAGCATGCTTAAGTCTTGTGTTGATTGGATATGTTGCTAATGTGTTAGCTTCATGGGAATATGGTATTTATATGCTTTGATATGATTTGCCATGGATATATATATTGAGCATTATGTTGTATGCAATGGAACATGGCATTGCATATGCATCTCATTACACGGGTGTGTGTGCATGGTTGATGTCAATACCACACTTGGGGATTGACAGTATGGCTTGGGAAAAGTTGGGTCGAAGACCTAGCTAAGCCGCTTGATTGCATGATAAATTGGGTCGGGATGAGCAAGAAGAGGCATGACAACCTCTCGGGTGAAAGACCCGGTGTTTGGGGGGTGCACTCCGTTGGTATAAGAGCTCATAAAGTGTACGGGTGTGGAAGACCATTGGTTAAGTCCATAAAGAAGTCCGATCCCAAGAAAGACCCTAGTTTTCAAAATATCATTTGATGTAAACATAAATGATGAAATGAAACACTTTGGCATTGCATCGTGTTGTATGAGTTGGTGAGAACTCGGGTTAAAATGCATGAGTGAGTGACATCTCATTTCATGGCATGGTATGTTGCATTCCAACTTAGAATGCATGTCCTTTTGATAAATGACTGTTTGCAAATGAATGTTGCATGAGCATGAGTATCTAGGGGGAGAGTAGCCCTGGTAGGGTTTACTTTACTGGGCGTTGGCTCACCTTATACGGGAAACATTTCAGGTATGGGGTTTACACCGGCGGATGGCTCACTTGGAGAGCATCAAGAATGAAGGGGGCCGGCATGTGGCCTTAGTTCGAGTTTTTGTAAAACTTTTGTATGAATTCCATTTTGATGTGTAAATTATGGAATTAAATGTAATGGAACTTGTATAAGTTGTGCATTATATGAAAAATCGTATTATACATGTGTTGGATGAGTTAGGAATGTATTATAATGGATTGGAAGTGAAAAACAAAGGAAAAAGGCAAAACTGGCAAAATCGTACCGGTACGCGTACCGGTACGTAGACAGACAGAAGGCAGAGCGTACCGGTACGCGTACCGGTACGCCGATGTCCAGTGGGTTCAGTGTACCGGTATGCGTACCGGTACGCCCTCCAAAACTCAGAATTTTTTTTTTATTTTTTTTTTCTTTGCCAAGCCTTTGGGCTATGTTTTTCCTTCCCTCCAATGATCAAATTGGACCCTAATGGGGTATGAATCATGGGGAGTTGGACTGGGGTTGGATCGAATGAATGTTGAACCGAATTTTCATTGAGGATTATAACCTCGGTTTAAGGATGTTATTGATGTGGTGTCGGGTTAAGCGACATCCACGGGTATTTCCGCGGGTTGATGGGTTGTCAACGGTTAATACAGGACCCCCGGAAAATGGGGCGTCACAGCTTGGTATCAGAGCATAGGCCATAGATCATATGTGGTCTTGTGGGAAATGAGTCTATCATCTTCCATTGCAAGGGAGAACGAGGTTTAGAGCCCTAGGTAATTCGAAAACCTAAGCTTGATTGGGCATGGGTCTAGACCATTGCATTCCATGTGCATTTCATGTTATGTGCTATATTTGCTACATGTTATGTGCTCTACTTGGTACATGCTATGTACTACTTGTTATGTGGGTTATATACATGGTAGGATGTATATGTAAATGAACACACTAGGGTTAGAAAACATAACCTTGGGTTCGGAAAAGGGATGAACGGGATAGTTCAAGGCATAAATGTGTAATAGTGGATGGCATAAGCACCACTAGGGGGACGATGAGGTAAATCTCAAAGTTAAAAAAAATTTGATCCCTATCTTGGGATCCTTTGTGAGACTCTATTGCCATTTGACATGTGTGTAGATGGCAAACCGAGGAAGAGGACGCCGAGGCGGTGGGTGGAATAACCAACCACTACTGGCATTTGATCAACAAGCCTTTATAAAGGCTATTGATACTGCGGTAGTGACGATTGCACAAGTTGTGCTACAGCTGCTACCATTGCACAGACTAGTGCAAGTGGGGGACAAGGAGGTTCAAGTCACCTCCAGAAGTTCAAGGCACACCAGCCTCCGATCTTCATGGGAGGGGCGGATCCGATGGTAGCTGACCATTGGTTCCGGCGAGTGGACAAGGTCTTAGGGGCAATGGAGATCATCTCCGATGCTACGAAGATAACCCTAGCTACTTTTTAGCTAGAGGGAATCCCAAGTGTGGTGGGATTGGGTAAAGATCTCAAGGAACTTGGGGATAATGACATGGGCAGAGTTCAAGGAACTCTTCAAGGGTAAGTACTTTCCGGTGGCCGCTCGACATGCAAAGGCCCGGGAGTTCTTAGACTTGAGGCAAGGGACAAGGACGGTGATGGAATACGTGGCTAAGTTCACTGAACTAGCCCGTTTCGCCGATGATTACGTGGCCACAGATACGGCCAAAGTAAGAAAGTTTGAGGATGACTTGAAGTTGTCCATCAGAGGTAAAATTGTGGGTTTTCTTTTTCAAAACTTGGGCTTAGAGGTTGAAACCTTGGAAGAGCCATTGCATGTGAGTTCTCCCCTAGGTGCTAGGGTGAGGGTTGATCAGATATGTCGGGGTTATGAGTTAGAGATCTCAGGGATTCTACTCATCGTGGACCTTCGGGTCATGGACATGTCAGAGTTCGATGTAATCCTTGGGATGGATTGGTTGGCGGCACACCGAGTCGTCATTGATTGTGATCGGAAGCGGGTCACTGCTTACACACCGGATGGGGTTTGTTTCATGTTTCAGGGGGATAAGCATGATGCTTTACCCGAAGCCGTGTAAGAATCTAGATGGCACGTGCAGTTGATGGGTTGGCTAGCAAGCCTTACCCTGGAGGACGAGGCGAGACAAGAGTTGGGTCTATCTCGGGTTGTGTGTGATTATGAGGATGTTTTTTCGGATGAACTACCGGGATTACCTCCACATAGGGATGTAGACTTCATTATAGAGTTGTATCCCGGTACATCGCCCATCTCTATGACTCCACATAGGATGGCGCCTGCTGAGTTGCAAGAAGGTCCAATTGCAGGAATTGTTGGACAGGGGGTTCATTAGACCGAGTACCTCACCTTGGGGCGCTCAAGTGTTATTTGCAAAGAAGAAGGACAAAACCCTTCGACTATGCATAGATTACCGGCAGTTGAATAGGGTTACTATCAAGAATAGGTACCCTTTGCCAAGGATTGATGACTTGTTTGATCAGCTGAGAGGGGCGCGAGTTTACTCCAAGATAGATCTCCGCACTGGTTACCATCAGTTGAGGGTTAGGGAGGCAGATATCCCTAAGACGGCATTTCGAATGCGGTATGGGCATTTTGAGTTCACTGTCATGCCTTTCGGATTGACGAATGCTCCGGCAGCATTCATGGATCTCATGCATAGGGTGTTTCAACCCTACCTTGATCAATTTGTTGTAGTCTTTGTTGACGACATCTTGATCTACTCCAAGTCTGAGGAGGAGCATGAGGGTCACTTGAGGATTGTTCTCCAGGCCTTGAGAGACCATTAGTTGTACGCCAAGTTCAGCAAGTGTGAATTTTGGCTGACTGAGGTGAAGTTTTTGGGACATGTGGTGTCAGCTTCGGGTGTATCCGTAGACCCAGAGAAGGTTGAGGCAGTCATGAATTGGGAGAGGCCGAAGTCAGTTTTCGAGATACGTAGTTTCTTGGGATTGGCAGGGTATTACCGGCGGTTTATTGAGGACTTCTCCCGACTAGCTGCACCTATGACCAGGTTGACTCGAAAAGAGGTCAAGTTCGAGTGGAATGATTCTTGCGAGAAAGCATTCCAGGAGTTAAAGAGGAGGCTTACTTCAGCCCCTATCTTGATAGTCCCGGAAAGGGCACAGAGGTACACAGTGTATTGTGATGCCTCGAAGGACGGACTAGGATGTGTCTTGATGCAGTCCGGGAGGGTGGTGGCTTATGGTTCTCGGCAGTTAAAGAACCACGAGCAGAATTACCCCACACATGATATGGAGTTGGCGGCCATTGTCTTTGCCTTGAAGGCTTGGCGCCACTATCTATACGGTGAGCACTTCGAGGTGTTTTCAGACCACAAAAGTCTGAAGTACATCTTTATACAACGGGACCTCAACATGAGGCAACGCAGGTGGATGGAGTATCTGGAGGATGATGACTTCACTTTGCATTACCATCCCGGTAAGGCAAATGTGGTGG
The DNA here is from genome assembly GCA_951799425.1 of Ilex aquifolium. Lineage (NCBI taxonomy): Eukaryota > Viridiplantae > Streptophyta > Magnoliopsida > Aquifoliales > Aquifoliaceae > Ilex > Ilex aquifolium. The sequence goes on from OX637399.1 coordinate 17,292,711, forward strand.
CTGATGCACTCAGCCAGAAGTCACGGGGAGTCTAGTATAGCTTCCCGATAGTGGTAGATGCTCGAGACTGTGGGACAGTTCGGGCTATGTTATATGGGTCAGGCTCAGGGTACTTTGGGGAGTTTGGTGGCTACGGCTTCCCTACTGAGCAGGGTTATTGAGTCCTAGAGTCAGGACACAGAGCTATTATCCATTCGGGACCGTGTACAGGCAGGTACAGGTGACGAGGGCTGGGCCATTCACTCGGATGGTAGTCTTCGGTATCGAGGAAGGGTTGTGGTTCCTCAGTTGGCGGATCTGAGAGAGGAGATCCTTAAGGAGTTCCATTGCTCTCGTTTTGCGATTCATCCAAGGGGCACGAAGATGTATCATGATCTTCGTCGCCAGTATTATTGGAATGGGATGAAGCGGCAGGTTGGTGATTTTGTTAGTAGATGTCTCACGTGTCAACAAGTGAAGGCTGAACACCAGAGACCAGCAGGGTTACTCCAGCCATTGGAGGTAGCTGAGTGGAAGTGGGAACATGTCACGATGGATTTTGTGACTCACTTGCCACGGACATCGCGGGGACATGATGCGGTATGGGTGATAGTGGACCGGCTTACGAAGTCGGCACACTTTTTGGCTGTGCGGATGACCTTCACACTGGAGGAATTCTGCAGGTTATATATACGGGAGATTGTCCGGTTGCATGGGGTACCCGTATCTATAGTATCATATCGGGATCCCAAGTTTACGGCTCATTTTTGGAAGAGTTTCCAACGAGCCATGGGGACACAGCTGATGATGAGCATTGCTTTTCATCCCCAGACGGACGGTCAGTCTGAGAGGACCATTCAGACATTAGAGGACATGCTACGGGCATGTGTCCTATATCTCAAGGGTAGCTGGGAAGATCATTTACCCTTGGTGGAGTTCGCCTATAACAATAGTTATCAGGCGAGCATACAGATGGCACCCTATGAGGCACTATATGGGAAGCCATGTCGATCTCCGGTTTGTTGGACAGAGGTTGGAGAGAGACCTGCTACGGGTCCAGATTTGGTTAGAGACACCTCAGAGAAGGTGGACTTGATACGGAAGCGTCTTCTCACGGCTCAGATCCGGCAGAAGAGCTACGCCGATAGACGACGGCGACCTCTAGAGTTTGAGGTGGGAGATCATGTCTTCTTGAAGGTTATGCCTAAAAGAGGAGTGGTCCGGTTTGGTAAGCGGGGAAAACTGTCGCCGAGATACATCGGGCCCTTCGAGGTACTCGAGAGGGTGGGTACAGTTGCTTACCGGTTGGCATTACCACCAGATTTATCGAGCGTTCACGCGGTGTTCCATGTCTCTATGCTCCGGAAATACACCCCTGATCCGACTCATGTGGTGGATTGGGGCGAGCTTGTTGTTGATGCGGATGGGACCTTCGAGGAGGGACCGGTGCGTATCATGGATAGCCGGGATCAGGTTTTGCGAGGCAAGACTGTGAGGCTAGTGAAGGTGCTGTGGCAGCACCGGGGAGTGGAAGAGGCAACATGGGAGCGCGAGGACACCGTACGTGCCAATTATCCTTTTTTGTTTGAGGATAGAGGTACGTTTTTATAGTCATTTACCATTACATGACTGTAGCATATGCATGAGATTGCATGTATGTGTACGTGAATTTCGGGGACGAAATTCTTTTTAAGGAGGGAAGAATGAAAAACCCGGGAAATTTGGACTTTTTCCAAAAATGGCAAAATAGTAATTTGCCACTATAATGCGTATTTAAAATACTCATGTTTTAGACCTCGGATGAGGAAACAGAATTCGCTGTTGAATTCGTATCGCGAAAACGAGTCACCTTGTCAAATTTCGTCGAATTCCGAGATAGTCGGATTTTGCACGTCGTTCGAGGCGACTGCGTGGCGAATGACCTCACGAACGTCCCCATAAATAAATTTTATAAAATTTCCTTAAAATTAAGTTAAAGTTCAAATAAAATTAATTTGAACTTAAACCGGGATCAAATAAATCGTTTCGGGACGAAATCGAACCCGATTAAGCGAGGGACATGTGGCACGACGTGGGCCGAGTATTTAAAACTATAAATAGGGGTAAATATCTAGAAAATCAGATTATTTTTGCCCCTTGTGTTCTTGTTTGACCGGCCAAGAGAGAGAGAAGAGAGAAAAGAGAGAAAACCTTGATCTTCAAGCTTTCTCCGTCGATTCCCGGAGTTCCGTCGCTCGGATTCCGTCGAGCAAAGAGCTAAAGTCGATCACATCGACGAGGGCTACGCAACCACACCAAGAACGGGGGATTTCACCGAAGATCCAAAAGAGGAGAATTGGGGGAAATCAATTCTTGGGCTAGGAAAGAATTCTTGAAGCTTCCTTCGGGTGTTTTACGCTTCAAGAGGTAGGGTTTCTCCTACTTGAGACTATTTTTCACCTATGGTGTCATATGGGTGGGTAGGTGTGTATAGAACTATAGGGTTTACTTACCTATGGTTATGAAAAGGGAGGTAAAAATGGTTGAATTCAAGTTCTAGTTTGAACTCGATATATAGAGGTTCCTTGTGTCATTCTTGGAAGTTTGGCATATAGTGATATGCTATGTATTTATATGATGGTCATTCTTGGAATTTTGGCATATAGTAATATGTTATGTGTTTATATGATGAGGTGCTAGTTGTGTACATTGAGCCTTGTCATATGAATGAAATGATTATGTGATAACATGATGGTTGCCTTGAAGGTGTTGTTAAATGCCTTTTGTATGTTAAAGTGTGTGACACATGACTATGTATAACATGCTTAAGTCTTGTGTTGATTGGATATGTTGCTAATGTGTTAGCTTCATGGGAATATGGTATTTATATGCTTTGATATGATTTGCCATGGATATATATATTGAGCATTATGTTGTATGCAATGGAACATGGCATTGCATATGCATTTCATTACATGGGTGTGTGTGCATGGTTGATGTCAATACCACACTTGGGGATTGACAGTATGGCTTGGGAAAAGTTGGGTCGAAGACCTAGCTAAGCCGCTTGATTGCATGATAAATTGGGTCGGGATGAGCAAGAAGAGGCATGAAGACCTCTCGGGTGAAAGACCCGGTGTTTGGGGGGTGCACTCCGTTGGTATAAGAGCTCATAAAGTGTACGGGTGTGGAAGACCATTGGTTAAGTCCATAAAGAAGTCCGATCCCAAGAAAGACCCTAGTTTTCAAAATATCATTTGATGTAAACATAAATGATGAAATGAAACACTTTGGCATTGCATCGTGTTGTATGAGTCGGTGAGAACTCGGGTTAAAATGCATTAGTGAGTGACATCTCATTTCATGGCATGGTATGTTGCATTCCAACTTAGAATGCATGTCCTTTTGATAAATGACTGTTTGCAAATGAATGTTGCATGAGCATGAGCATCTAGGGGGAGAGTAGCCCTGGTAGGGTTTACTTTACTGGGCGTTGGCTCACCCTATACGGGAAACATTTCAGGTATGGGGTTTACACCGGCGGATGGCTCACTTGGAGAGCATAAAGAATGAAGGGGGCCGGCATGTGGCCTTAGTTCGAGTTTTTGTAAAACTTTTGTATGAATTCCATTTTGATGTGTAAATTATGGAATTAAATGTAATGGAACTTGTATAAGTTGTGCATTATATGAAAAATCGTATTATACATGTGTTGGATGAGTTAGGAATGTATTATAATGGATTGGAAGTGAAAAACAAAGGAAAAAGGCAAAACTGGCAAAATCGTACCGGTACGTAGACAGACAGAAGGCAGAGTGTACCGGTACGCGTACCGGTACGCCGATGTCCAGTGGGTTCAGTGTACCGGTACGCGTACCGGTACGCCCTCCAAAACTCAGAATTTTTTTTTTATTTGCCAAGCCTTTGGGCTATGTTTTTCCTTCCCTCCAATGATCAAATTGGACCCTAATGGGGTATGAATCATGAGGAGTTGGACTGGGGTTGGATCGAATGAATGTTGAACCGAATTTTCATTGAGGATTATAAACTCGGTTTAAGGATGTTATTGATGTGGTGTCGGGTTAAGCGACATCCACGGGTATTTCCGCGAGTTGATGGGTTGTCAACGGTTAATACAGGACCCCCGGAAAATGGGGCGTCACATCCCCAAAGTATGGGGTTTGTCTCATTTTGGTCCCCAATATTTCAATTGCATCATTTTGGTCCCTGAAGTATTGAATATGTTTCTATATGGTCCTTTAAGCAAACAACATCTAAATTGCTAACGATTTTTTATCATAAACTTGTCACGTAATAGCTAAATATGGATAAAAAATAATTTTGATAGCTCTCAAACAAAATTAGGGTAGCTCTTAACAAAAAAATGTGTAATATGGGTAGCTTTTGACCAAATTTTGGATAGCTCGTGATCAAAACTGTGTAATTTAGGTTGGTATTTAACCAAAATTTGAGTAGAAATTTGATCAAGAGTTATCCAAATTATTTTTTTGTCCATATTTAAGTATCATGTGACAACTTTATCATAAAAAATATTAGCAATTTGGACACTGTCTGCATGAGGGACCATATAGAAACATATTCAATACTTCAGGGACCAAAATGATGCAATTGAAACATTGGGGACCAAAATGAGACAAATTCCATACTTTCGGGACTTCCAGTTCAATTAACCCTAATTTTTCAGAAGAAGTTACCCCTTAGATGAATTTAATATTCAGTAATACATTCAACCCTTGATTTGATGCAACATAAAAACTCAAATCCCTCATTCTTCCTTCAGAAGACTTTGGCTTGAGGTGTCCCTTGGCCTTACATTTTCCTTTCCATCTTTGCCAAGGTCATAGAAGTCATGGAGACAAAGAGCACCCAGGCTATGGGAGTAGTCCAAGAGATTTCATCAGAGGGACTTGGACGCCAAATCTTTATTGGATTCATTTCGAAAGTCAAAGATCAATACAAGAATCAATAAGAACTAGAAAGACTTGAGGGTTTAGAAGGCCTCCTTAGGGTTTTTCGAAAACTATAGGATAGGTTTGATGGATTGGGTCTTAAGCATAAAAGAGAACCAAAAGCTTTGCTATCGATAGAAATCCTTTTAATTTTTTTTGACATAACAGGAACGTACTGGTAGGGAGTAGCACACGACCTAACGGTAGAACAGTTTAGAATTCCCACAATTTTTCCAATTTTTTTTATTATTTTTCTTCTTCAAAACTAATTAAAAAAAATTAATAAAAACCCTAAATCCTAAAACCCAAAGTGTACCCAATTTAAGTCCTTAATCACATCCACAGTGCGACAAGTTCTAAGTATACACAATCCAATTTGATATACAAAGTAACAAATATAATTCTAAGGAATTTAAAGAATATTAAACAATCTATTGGAGAGTAAAATTAGAAGAAAAATTAAAATTGCACAACACATTCGGGGGCAACATGAATGCAATTATTTAGCTTAGTCACTAAGCCTTTGAACCCCTAGGTTACCCCTAGTGGACGAGTGTTGTCCCGCTAATTTTTGTAGATAAGATACCAACAAACTTCCACTAGTCTATCCAAAATTTAAATTATTTTTCCCTAATCACCATGAACTCAAAGACATACCATATCCACTCGATTTAGTCCACCCACAGCTCAACTACAGGGTCAAAGGCTATACAAGAATATTGACAGTCATGTTGGTACCCAAAACTCGTGCGTGGTATGATCATGCAATTAAATGGATTCGTATAAAAAGGTTCATATTGCAATTAACTGTCCATAGTTAGTTTTAATGCCAAACTTGATGCAAATCATAGCACAACTTCAAGGGATCTAGTTCAAGTCCCAATTGGGCCGGTTACAAGAGAATGACAGCAAGGAAGTTTAAAGATCTACTCAACGGACTGATTCAAGATGCATGGACTCAAGCAAATTCACGGAGGCCCATTGAGCATGATCCGGGTGTGCAACAAAGACTCATCAACATGATTCAAGTTCTAGAAGAATCTGGTCAAGGTTGAGTTTAAATTGGCATGTTTAAGAATACTCCTTTTTTGGGTCTGATTGTAAGGCTTGCTTGCCATTTACTTTCTTTTTTCTTCTTTTAGGCAAGTAAGAGTTTTAGTGTTTAGTTATTGCTATTTGGGTTTGGATTGTCAAAATATAAACTCCTATTAGGATTTGTTCCCTTAGGTATTAAAGCATGTGCACTCAACCATTCCACCAAAAATCGTATCGGGCTTTCTATTGTTGTAATGGGACCTTGGGTAAAGCTTTGAGCAACGAAAGGATTAATTTTTCAGAAGAAGTTATCCCTTAGACAAATTTAATATTCAATAATACACTCAACCCTTGATTTGATGCAACATAAAAGCTCAAATCCCTCATTCTTCCTTCACAAGACTTTAGCTTGAGCTGTCCGTTGGCCTCACAGTTTCCTTTCCATCTTTGTCAAGGTCATAGAAGTCATGGAGAGAAAGAGAACCCAGGCTAGGGCAGTAGTCCTAGAGATTTTGTTAGAGGGACTTGGACGCAAAATCTTTCTTGGAGTCATTTCGAAAGTCAAAGATCAAAACAAGAATCAAGAGGAACTAGAGGGACTTGAGGGTTTAGAGGGCCTCCTTAGGGTTTTTCGAAAACTATAGGATTGGTTTGATGGATAGGGTCTTAAGGATAAAAGAGAACCAAAAGCTTTGCTACCGATAGAAACCCTTTTAATTTTTTTGACATAACAAGAACGTACCGGTAGGGAGCGGCACACGACCTAGCGGTAGCACAGTACATAATTCCCACAATTTTTCCAATTTGTTTTATTATTTTTCTTCTTCAAAACTAATTAAAAGGAATTAATTAAAACCTTAAGTCCTAAAACCCAAAGTGTACCCTATTCAAGTCCTTTATCACATTCCACAGTGCGACAAGTTCTAAGTATACGCAATCAAATTTGATATACAAAGTAACAAATATAATTCTTAGGAATTTAAAGAATATTAAACAATCTATTGGAGCGTAAAATTAAAAGAAAAATTAAAATTGCACAACACATTCGGGGGCAACATGAATGCTATTATTTGGCTTAGTCACTATGCCTTTGAACCCCTAGGTTACCCTTAGTGGACGAGTGTTGTCTCGCTAATTTTTCTAGATAAGATACCAACAAACTTCCACTAGTCTATCCAAAATTTAAATTATTTTCACCTAATCACCATGAACTCGAAGACATACCATATCCACTCGATTTAGTCCACCCACAACTCAACTACAGGCTCAAAGGCTACACAAGAATATTGACAGTCATGTTGGTACCCAAAACTCGTGCGTGGTATGATCATGCAACTAAACGGATTCGTAAAGAAAGGCTCATATTGCAATTAACTGGCCATAGTTAGTTTGAATGCCAAAATTGATGCAAATCATAGCACAACTTCAAGGGATCTAGTTCAAGTCCCAATTGGGCCGGTTACAAGAGAACGAGAGCAAGGAAGTTTAAAGATGTACTCAACGGACTGATTCAAGAGGCATGGACTTAAGCAAATTCGTGGAGGCCCATTGAGCATGATCAACGTGAGCAACAAGGATTCATCAAGATGATTCAACTTCTAGAAGAATTTGGTCAAGGCTAAGTTTAAATTGGCATGTTTAAGAATACTCCTTTTTTGGGTATGATTGTAAGGCTTGCATGCCATTTACTTTCTTTTTTCTTCTTTTAGGCAAGTAAGAGTTTTAGTGTTTAGTTATTGCTATTTGGGTTTGGAATGTCAAAATATAAACTCCTATGAGGATTTGTTCCCCTAGCAGATTAGGATTGGTTTCCTTAGTAGATTAGGATTTGTCTCATTAGCAGCTTAGGATTTTAGGAATTTTCCCTGTAATGTCCAGCCTTATAAATTGGCGTTTAATCAATGAAAAGAGCAGATTATTATTAAGCAAATTGAGGAGTATTTTCTATGCGGTTCTTTGAAGAACTATTCGAACTTATCAGGATTTCCCGTTGCGTTCACCAGCGACTTATCAAACTGAATTTCCACCACCGTTTGTGGCGTCTCCCTTATACCGAGGTTCTTGTTTCGCAATAAACAACGGGTTGACGTCATATATACCAGCGTTCTTGTCTGTTGTAAACAACAGGTCGAGGTCTATCATTCAAATCTGATTGTAGAACGATCTTGGGTTCCTTTTTCGTTGTCGGATCTCGTTATTTTGGCGGAATCCACATCAAAACTCGCCATGGTTTGCACACTCAAAAAAAAGAAGGAATTCTCTGATTGTCATGACTGTGCCACTCATAAATATGTGTGAGGATCGAATTTATGTAATCAAGGCAAATTTTACTCACTCATTTCCAAACAGTGGAATACATATATCAAATTGAACGATCTTGGCATAATCCCATGAAACGAATGTTAAGCGGCATAAAAATAATGCAATTGACATATCTCATAGGTATTAAAGCTTGTGCACTCAACCATTCCACCAAAAATCGAATCTGGTTTTCTATTGTTGTAATGGGACCTTGGGTAAAGCTTTGAGCAATGAAAGGATTAATTTTTCAGAAGAAGTTATCCCTTAGACGAATTTAATATTCAATAATACACTCAACACTTGATTTGATGCAACGTAAAAGCTCAAATCCCTCATTCTTCCTTCATAAGACTTTGAACCGAGGTGTCCCTTGGCCTGACATTTTCCTTTCCATCTTTACCAAGGTCATAGAAGTCATGGAGACAAAGAGAACCTAGGCTAGGGTAGTCGTCCCAGAGATTTCGTCAAAGGGACTTGGACGCAAAATCTTTCTTGGAGTCATTTCGAAAGTCAAAGATCAAAACAATAATCAAGAGGAACTATAGAGACTTGAGGGTTTAGAGGGCCTAGTTAGGTTTTTTCGAAAACTATAGGATAGGTTTGATGGATTGGGTCTTAAGGATAAAAGAGAACCAAAAGCTTTGCTACCGATAGAAACCCATTTAATTTTTTTGACATAACAGGATCGTACCGGTAGGGAGCAGCACACGACCTAGCGGTAGCGCAGTACATAATTCCCACAATTTTTCCAATTTTTTTTTATTATTTTTATTCTTCAAAACTAATTAAAACAAATTAATTAAAACCCTAAGTCCTAAAACCCAAAGTGTACCCAATTCAAGTCCTTAATCACATTCCACAATGCGAAGAGTTCTAAGTATAGGCAATCCAATTTGATATACAAAGTAACAAATATTATTCTAAGGAATTTAAAGAATATTAAACAATCTATTGGAGCGTAAAATTAAAAGAAAAATTAAAATTGCACAACACATTCGGGGGCATCATGAATGCAATTATTTGACTTAGTCACTAAGCCTTTGAACCCCTAGGTTACCCCTAGTGGACGAGTGTTGTCCCGCTAATTTTTGTAGATAAGATACCAACAAACTTCCACTAGTCTATCCAAAATTTAAATTATTTTCCCCTAATCACCATGAACTCGAAGACATACCATATCCACTCGATTTAGTCCACCCACAGCTCTACTACAGGCTCAAAGGCTATACAAGAATATTGACAGTCATGTTGGTACCCTAAACTCGTGCGTGGTATGATCATGCAACTAAACGGATTCGTAAAGAAAGGTTCATATTGCAATTAACTGTCCATAGTTTTTTTTAATCCCAAACTTGATGCAAATCATAGCACAACTTCAAGGGATCTAGTTCAAGTCCCAATTGGGCCGGTTACAAGAGAACGAGAGCAAGGAAGTTTAAAGATCTACTCAACGGACTGATTCAAGAGGCATGGACTCAAGAAAATTCATGGAGGCCCATTGAGCATGATCCACGTGAGCAACAAAGACTCATCAACATGATTCAAGTTCTAGAAGAATATGGTCAAGGCTAAGCTTAAATTGGTATGCTTAGGAATACTCCTTTTTTGGGTCTGATTGTAAGGCTTGCATGCCATTTACTTTCTTTTTTCTTCTTTTAGGCAAGTAAGAGTTTTAGTGTTTAGTTATTGCTATTTGGGTTAGGATTTTCAAAATATAAATTCCTATTAGGATTTGTTCCCTTAGCTGATTAGGATTGGTATCCTTAGTAGATTAGGATTTGTCTCATTAGCAGATTAGGATTTTAGGAATTTTCCTTGTAATGGCCAGCCTTATAAATAGGCGTTTAATCAATGAAAAGAGCCGATCATTATTAAGCAAATTGCAGAGTATTTTCTCTGCGGTTCTTTGAAGAACTATTCGAACTTATCGGGATTTCCCGTTGCATTCACCAGCGACTTATCAAACTGAATTTTCACCACCGTTTGTGGCGTCTCCCTTATACCGAGGTTCTTGTTTCGCAATAAACAAGGGGTTGAGGTCATATATACCAATGTTCTAGTCTGTCGTAAACAACAGGTCGAGGTCTATCATTCAAATTTTATTGTAGAACGATCTTGTGTTCCTTTTTCGTTATCGAATCTCATTTTTTTGGCGGAATCCACATCAAAACTCACCATGGTTTGCACGCTAAAAAAAAAAAGGAATTCTCTGATTGTCATGACTGTGCCACTCCTAAATATGTGTGAGGATCGAATTTATGTAATCAAGGCAAATTTTACTCACTCATTTCCAAACAATGGAATACATCTATCAAATGGGACGATCTTGGCATAATCCCATGAAACGAATGTTAAGCGGCATAAAAATTATGCAATTGACATATCTCATAGGTATTAATGCATGTGCACTCAACCATTCCACCAAAAATCGAATCTGGTTTTCCATTGTTGTAATAGGACCTTGGGTAAAGCTTTGAGCAATGAAAGGATTAATTTTTCAGAGGAAGTTATCCCTTAGACAAATTTAATATTCAATAATACACTCAACCCTTGATTTAATGGAACATCAAAGCTCATATCCCTCATTCTTCCTTCACAAGACTTTGGCTTGAGGTTCCCTTGGCCTGACATTTTCCTTTCCATCTTTGCCACGATCATAGAAGTCATGGAGACAAAGAGAACCCAGGTTGGGGGAGTAGTCCCAGAGATTTCATCAGAGGGACTTGGACGCAAAATCTTTCTTGGAGTCATTTCGAAAGTCAAAGATCAAAACAAGAATCAAGAGGAACTAGAGAAACTTGAGGGTTTAGTGGGCTTCCTTAGGGTTTTTTCGAAAACTATAGGATATGTTTGATGTATTGGGTCTTAAGGATAAAAGAGAACCAAATGCTTTGCTACCAATAGAAACCCTTTTAATTTTTTTGACATAATAGGAACGTACCGATAGGGAGTAGCACACGACCTAGCGGTAGCGTAGTTCAGAATTTCCACAATTTTTCCAAATTTTTTTCTTATTTTTCTTCTTCAAAACTAATTAAAACAAATTAATTAAAACCCTAAGTCCTAAAACCCTAAGTGTACCCAATTTATGTCCTTAATCACATTCAGTGCGACAAGTTCGAAGTATACGCAATCCAATTTGATATAACAAGTAACAAATATAATTCTAAGGAATTTAAATAATATTAAACAATCAATTGGAGCGTAAAATTACAAAAAAAATAAAATTGCACAACACATTCGGGGGCAACATGAAAGCAATAATTTTGCTTAGTCACTAAGCCTTTGAACCCCTATGTTACGCCTAGTGGACGAGTGTTGTCCCGCTAATTCTTCTAGATAAGATACCAAAAAACATCCACTAGTCCATCCAAAATTTAATTTATTTTCCCCTAATCACCATGAACTCGAAGACATACCATATCCACTTGATTTAGTCCACCCACAACTCTACTACAGGCTCAAAGGCTATACAAGAATATTGACAGTCATGTTGGTACCCAAAACTCGTGCGTGGTATGATCATGCAACTAAACCGATTCGTAAAGAAAGGTTCATATTGCAATTAACTGTCCATAGTTAGTTTCAATGCCAAACTTGATGCAAATAATAGCACAACTTCAAGAGATCTTGTTCAAGTCCCAATTGGGCAGGTTATAAGAGAACGAGAGCAAGGAAGTTTAAAGATGCACTCAACGGTCTGATTCAAGAGGGATGGACGCTAGCAAATTCATGGAGGCCCATTGAGTATGATTCACGTGAGCAACAAAGACTCATCAACATGATTGATGTTCTAGAAGAATCTGGTCAAGGCTAAGCTTAAATTGGCATGTTTAAGAATACTCCTTTTTTGGGTTTGATTGTAAGGCTTGCATCCCATTTACTTTCCTTTTTCTTCTTTTAGGCAAGTAATAGTTTTAGTGTTTTGTTATTGCTATTTGGGTTTGGATTTTCAAAATATAAACTCCTATTAGGATTTGTTCCCTTAGCAGATTAGGATTGGTTTTCTTAGTAGATTAGGATTTTTATCCTTAGCAAATTAGGATTTTAGGAATTTTCGTTGTAACGGCTAGCCTTATAAATAGGCGTTTAATCAATGAAAAGAGCAGATCATTGTTAAGCAAATTGGAGAGTATTTTCTCTGCAGTTCTTTGAAGAACTATTCAAACTTATTGGGATTTACCGTTGCATTCACCAGCGACTTATCAAACGGAATTTCCACCACTGTTTGAGGCGTCTCCCTTGTACTGAGGTTCTTGTTTCGCAATAAACAAGGGGTTGAGGTCATATATACGAATGTTCTTGTCTGTCGTAAAAAACAGGTCGATGTCTATCATTCAAATCTGATTGTAGAACAATCTTGGGTTCCTTTTTCGTTATCGGATCTCGTTATTTTGGCAGAATCAACATCAAAACTCACCATGTTTTGCACTCTAAAAAAAAAAATGGAATTCTCTGATTGTCCTGACTGTGCCACTTGTAAATTATGTGTGAGGATCGAATTTATGTAATCAAGGCAAATTTCACTCACTCATTTCCAAACAATGGAATACATCTATCAAATGGGACGAGTTTGGCATAATCCCATGAAACGAATGTTAAGAGGCATAAAAATAATGCAATTGACATATCTCATAGGTATTAAAGCAACCATTCCACCAAAGATCGAATAGGGCTTTCGATGGTTGTAATGGGACATTGGGTAAAGCTTTGAGCAACGAAAGGATTAATTTTTCAGAAGAAGTTATCCCTTAGATGAATTTAAATATTCAATAATACACTCAACCCCTGATTTGATGCGACATAAAAGCTCATATCCCTCATTCTTCCTTCACAAGACTTTGGCTTGAGGTGTTCATTGGCATCACATTTTACTTTCCATCTTTGCCACGGTCATAGAAGTCATGGAGACAAAGAGAACCCAGGCTGAGGGAGTAGTCCCAGAGATTTCAACAGAGTTACTTGGACGCAAAATCTTTCTTGGAGTCATTTCGAAAGTCAAAGATCAAAACAAGAATCAAGAGGAACTAGAGAGACATGAGGGTTTAGAGGGCCTCCTTAGGGTTTTTTGAAAACTATAGGATAGGTTTGATGGATTGGGTCTTATGGATAAAAGAGAACCAAATGCTTTGCTACCGATAGAAACCCTTTTAATTTTTTTGATATAACAGGAATGTACCGGTAGGGAGCAGCACACGACCTAGCGGTAGCGCAGTTCAGAATTCCCACAATTTTTTCAATTTTTTTTATTATTTTTCTTCTTCAAAACTAATTAAAACAAATTAATTAAAACCCTAAGTCCTAAAACCCAAAGTGTACCCAATTTAAGTCCTTAATCACATTCCACAGTGCGACAAGTTCTGAGTATACGCAATCCAATTTGATATACAAAGTAACAAATATAATTCTAAGGAATTTAAAAAATATTAAACAATCTATTGGAACGTAAAATTAAAAGAAAAATTAAAATTGCACAACAAATTCGGTGGCAACATGAATGCAATTATTTAGCTTAGTCACTAAGCCTTTGAACCCCTAGGTTACGCCTACTAGATGAGTGTTGTCCCACTAATTTTTCTAGATAACATACCAACAAACTTCCACTAGTCTATCCAAAATTTAAATTATTTTCCCCTAATCACCATGAACTCGAAGACATACCATATCCACTCGATTTAGTCCACCCACAGCTCTACTATAGGCTCAGAGGCTATACAAGAATATTGACAGTCATGTTGGTACCCAAAACTCGTGCTAGGTATGATCATGCAACTAAACGGATTCGTAAAGATTGGTTCATATTGCAATTAACTGTCCATAGTTAGTTTCAATGCCAAACTTGAAGCAAATCATAGCACAACTTCAAGGGATCTAGTTCAAGTCCCAATTGGGCCGGTTACAAGAGAACGAGAGCAAGGAAGTTTAAAGATGTACTCAACGGACTGATTCAAGAGGCATGGATTCAAGCAAATTCATGGAGGCTCATTGAGCATGATCCATGTGAGCAACAAAGACTCATCAACATGATTCAAGTTCTAGAAGAATCTGGTCATTGATTAGTACTTAAAATTAGCATTTTTACTATGCCTTTTTAAGACTTATTATACTTTGATGGAGTTTAAGTGATGTCATTTCAGGTCTTTAAGTGAACAAGGACTCAAAAAACAATAAGTATGACAGTTGAGTATAACACCAGCATATTAGGGAACAAAATTGGAGAAGTTTGGAGCACTGTAAGAACGTTCGAACGCCAACTCTCGTTCGAACGTCCACTTGAACTGTGAGCAGACCTGACTGCTGAGAGAAGGCGTGTTGCAGCCACGAAAGAAGACTCTGAGGTTCTGAAGTACTTGAGTGCCACGTTCGAACGCCAACTCACGTTCGAACATCCACTTGAGTTGATTGAAGACCAGACTACTGCATAGAGTGTGGAAATGAACTTCACAGAAGACAACAGACCACTTGAGTGAGAGGTTCAGACCACATCTGGCATTCGAACGCCCTGATTAGCACAAAACTTTGTATATTTTTATGTGCTAATCATCTTATTTTAATTGCTTTTGGAGATTAAATGATGGGAGTTGGGTTAATTGAGTTCTTAACGATGATATTTGGTGTTTGCAGTTAAAAGGTGCTAAATGAGGCTTCTTAAGGCCTTCCCAAACCATTTAAGACAAATGAGGATGAAAAGGTAGCTTGGGGATAGCTTAGGAGAGGATGAAATCAGAAAATCAGGAAGTCAGCCAAACCGTACCGGTACGCGTACCGGTACGCTAAGGCTACTGGAGTTCAGCGTACCGGTATGCTTATCGGTACGCTTAAGCCACTGGAGTTCGACGTACCGGTACGCTTTGCCTGATCTGTCCAAATGCTCTGCAACTCATGTCTGCTGATTTGAGGGTCCCACCAACAGACCTCCCATGCTCTCCTGACACCCCCACAACACTATTCACCCCTTTCACACCCTTGATTGCAAGTTTGGAGCCTGGGCAATCAATGAGGAGAGAGAAGAGAAGATGAGCTGGGTGTGCAGACAAGCTCTGCAACCCCTCTGTCCAGCCCATTCCTCCTGCACCCCTACAGATGGAGGTCACTTCTGAAGACTAGGGCACCTCTCCAAGCACATTTTTGGAGGGAAAGGGGATCTCCAGCATTGGCATTCAGCACATTAGACAGAGATAGATAGATATAGAGAGAGAGTCTAGAGAAGATGATGAATAGTATTCTAGAGAGATAAACTTGAGATTTTTACATTTTCTTCATGACATTGTCTTGTAATCTACTGTAAGAACCTTTCAAGCTTCATTGAATGTTATTAATGCTAGTTCTTAGAAGTTGATTGCAAGTTTATTTCTCTCTTTAAACTTTCACCATTAATGCATCATAAGTTTTCCTTTTCTTACTTTTAAAATGGGTATTTATTGCTGTCATTTATAATTTATGTTGATGTGCATTTAGTTACTCAAGAGCTTTATTCCTTTGCAATGCATCCTCACTATATTGTTTATTTCATCCCAAGCATGAGTAGCTAAAATCTTTTAGTTGGCAAAACCAAGGGGAACCTCCACTTGGGTATGCCATTTCAACTCATTCTCCTCCCTTTTTCAGAGATCAATGGTTCGGTTTGACAGGGTTGAGGGTGGATAAATTGGTGAGTCTTTGATATTCCGTAGGCTTAGTCACAGTTTATGCTTAGATACTCACCCTTCTTATCCCCAGCTTCCCGCGAATCAATCGTTCATTCATGCTCTATTTGAGGAGGGACTCGAGTTGAGATGACATTCCTAGTGGAGTAACTGATTCACACATAATTTTGTACATTTCAATGTGCTAATCATATTGTTTTAATTGATTTTGGAATTTAAATAATGGAAATTGTTTTGATTAAGTACCTAACAAAGATATTTGATGAATGAAGTCAAACAATGCAAAAGAGGCTTTCTAAAGTGTCTCCAAACTGATCTTGGATGAATGGAGATGAGAATGAGCTTTGATGATGGAGTGAATGAAGAAGGAAGGATGAATTGGGCATATCCAGCTGACAACTACCGGTAGTCACTACCGGTATCCGTAACTAAAGGGTGGAGGAAACAGGAATGTTGCAGTACAAGGAATTATCTACCGGTAGTCACTACCGGTAGTCAATAGCCACTGGAGTCCCCACTACCGGTAGTCAATAGCCACTGGAGTCATGACTACCGGTATCTGTTTTCGATCTACCGGTAGTCAATCTTGATTCAGCCCAGTTTCTGCAGGCCTTTCTCTGCCGCTTCAAGGGTCCCACCATCAAGTCTCCCCCACTTCTCTGGCACGCCCACCTTACTGTTCATCATGATTCACACTTCCTTCTAGACTTGTGGAGTTAAGGCATTAAATGAAGTGAGAGAGGATGGGATGTGCTGGGTGTGCAGACATGCTCTGCCACCCCCTGTCTTTCCCTGGTTGCTGCATCCCTATGGATGTAAATCACATCTGTAGATCCACCTCTCTCTCCAGGCACGTTTTTTTGGCAAAGCAAGAGTCTCCTGCAAAAAAAAAATGGTATTACATTAGAGAGTTTTTAGAGAGAGATGCTAGAAGCGTAGAGATGATGAATAGTAGATTCTAGAGAGAGAAAGTTATAATTTTCACTTATTTTCCAGTACATTGCCTTGCATTCTTCTCTAAGACTCTTTAGAACTTCTTCTAATGCCATTAATGTAAGTTCTTTCATGCTTTTCACTAGTTTAATGTTCTCTTCCACTTTCTACCATTAATGAATTAAAGTTCTTCATTTTCATAGCTATGTAATGGGTTTAAATGCATTTTCTTTTAGCTCATGAATTCTTGTACTTTGTAGCTTTAGAAGTTCATAGATTTGCAATGCACTTTCATTACATAGTCATTTCCATTCCAAGTATGAGTAGCTAAATCCTTTAGTTGGCAAGACCAAGAGGGATCTCCTTTGGGGATACCATTTCAACTCTTTCTCCTCCTTCCCTTTAGAGTCAAATGGTTCGTTTTGACCGGATGGAAGATGGATGAGTCGATGAGTCTTTGATAAACCGTAGGCCTAGTCACGGTTTATGCTTAGATACTCACCGACGTCATCCTCGACTTTCCGTGATTCAAGCGTTCATTCATGCTCAATCGGAGGAGTGATTTGAGTTGAGGTGGTATACCCATTGGAGTGATCTCTTGGAATTGCCAACACTTGTTTTATCATTACATCTTCATTAGCATACACTTCACCAACCAACTTCCAAGAACAAAGATTTTACTCTTTAATTTTCCACTAAATCACTTTCACATTGGTTCACTTCCTTTCCTGTGGAATCGACCTTGGAATACTTTCCAAGTAAAACACAACTCACGAAAGTCTCCTTGCGATTGGGGAGCATTTTTGTGCATACACATTCCATATCTACATCATCCCATTTCCCTTTCCTCATTGCCCTTTCTTTTGACACTATCCCAAAGGGGGAGAAATCCTTCCTTCCGCTCATACATTGCATCATTTGAGGGATAGCATTTTAGGGGTTAGGAAAGACATAGTTTCCAATCAATCAGTAACCTCTTGGGTTTGCCAACATTAGTTTCTCATTTCATTTTCATCAACACACACTCACCAAACAACTTCCAACTACAAAGATTTTACACTTTCCTTTTACTAAAAATCACCTTCCCCTCAGTTTACTTCCTTCCCCGTGGAAACGACCTTGGAATACCACCAAGTAAAACGACCCGCCAAAATTCTCCTTGCGCTTGGGGAGCACTTTTGTACACACACACACAATTTTTGTGCATTCACATCTCACATTTCCACCATCTCATTTTCTTTTCTCCTTGCCCTTTCTTTTGACACTGTCCTAAGGGAGAGTGACACTCCCCTTTATCCATACACTACACATTCTAAGGGATGGTTTTTAGAGGTTAGGAAACAACAATGTTTTTCACCAAACATTTTTGGCGCCGTTGCCGGGGAAGGCAAGTGTCAAACCAAGAAGGTGATTTCCGGACGACGGAGGTAAGTCCCGTGATCTTCATCACGGGCTTAGGTACGTTGTCTCGTGTATATATTTTTGTTTGTGTATAATTTCATTTATAGATATTTTGTTGCATGTGGGGAAGGGACGACCAAAATCGGTTAGTTAGGCAACCCATTGGCCCCAACATGAATCTTGACCAAGACCCACCCGAGGATACGGGTGATAATTTTGAAAATGTGGATGCCAACCTGAACGTGCAAAGAGGTGGGGGAGGACCAGAACATAGAGTACCCAATCCACGAATGCATTTTCCCCTACCTAGGAATGAAGGGAACAATATCCCAATTGATCCTCCGACGAGGTCAATGCGGGAATTCCTTCAACCAACCCGCACCACCACACCTTCATGCATCCACCTTCCGGTCCAGGCTCATCTCTTCATAGTTAAACCAGGGATGTTGCAATTACTTCCCACTTTTCACGACATTGAGAATGAGAGCCCCTATTCTCATATAAGAGACTTTGAGGAAATAGTTGCAACCTTTCTCCCCAATCACAATATGGAAGGGATAGCAACAATGAAATTGTTCCCTTTTTCCCTGACTGATAAGGCAAAAACTTGGCTTCATTCCTTGAGATCCCGGATCGTGACATCTTGGGGACAAATGATTTTCGTGTTTTTGAACAAGTTTTTTCCGGTGCATAAAACCACCACCCTAAAGAAGCAAATTCAAAATTTTTCTGACCTGCCCAATGAACAATTTTATCACTGCTGGGAACGATACAAGGATTTGCTACAATCCATTCCACACCATGGCTTTGAACCATGGCAAATGGTGAGTTTCTTCTATGAAGGAATCACACCCGGCTATCGACAGTTCATCGATATGATGTGCAATGGGGAGTTTTTTAGCAAAGACCCTGATGAGGCCTTAGATTATTTTGATGCATTAGCGGAAAATGCACAGTCATGGGACATCACTAATCCCACCGATGTACCAAGGTCTTCCCCTCAAGGGAGTAGCCAAACTCATAGGGGAGGGATTTATGACCTAAGTGACCGGGAGGACCTACTTTCAAAAATTACAAAATTATCTAGGAAGGTTGAGAGCCTTGAGATCAATAGGAGGCAAGGGGTGTCACAAGTGTCAAAGGCCGAGGAATTCTGCTCAATATGTGAGAATGTGGAGCATTCCACATCGGAGTGCCCCAACATTCCGGCGCTTAAGGAAGCATATCATGAGCAAGTCCATGCATTTAACCAACCAAGGTAATCATTCTCTCCTTACTCAAACACGTATAATCCAGGTTGGAGTAACCACCCAAATTTTAGTTAGAGGAATGAGAATCCCACGCCACATGGTTCAATTACACATACACCTCCTGCGCCTCCTAAGCAAGGTCAATACCAAGGCCAAGGCCAAGGCCAAGGCCAAGGGCAAGCGTCTAGCTCCCAATACCCCCGGAATAATCCGCAAGGGTATTCTTCGAACCCACCACCATAGAATTTTTCTAATTAAGGACCGTCCAATCCTTCCACCTACCAACCTCCTCATAAGAGGAACTTGGAGGATGTGCTTTACAACTTCATCCAAAGCCAAACCACCTTTAACAACAACATCTCGGCTCAACTCACAAAAATTACCAATGCCATAGGGGTGTCACAGCAAGAGAAGGGGAAATTCCCCGCTCAACCCGAAGAAAACCCTAAGGGGCAACATGCCATTGAGTCATCTGACCCCACCAAAGAGAGTTGTGAGCAACTTAAAGCTGTCAGCACCCTCCGTAGTGGCAAAGAAATTGACAAAACCATTTTGCCTACGGTCTCACCAAATACCACATTGCCAAAAGGAAAAGATATCTTGGGTGACGCCGAAGAGGGTGAGTTGAGTGAAGAGAAAGAAAGGGAGGTTGATGAGAAAGAAAAATTGACTGATGATTGTGTGTTTATTCCTCCCATGCCTGCCCCTTTCCCACATCATTTGAAGCCACCTGTCAAGGTGGCTAATTATGCTGATATCTTGGAAATGTTTAAGCAGGCGAAGATTAACATTCCACTCCTCGACGCCATCAAGCAAATCCCATCTTGTGCTAAAATTTTGAAGGATCTATGCACGGTGAAAAGGAGATTGAATGTCCACAAGAAGGCGTTCCTCACGGAACAAGTTAGCTCAATTTTGAGGACCAATACTCCTCCAAAATTCAAAGACCCCGGCTGTCCAACAATTGCCATCACCATAGGAAATTGTGGGGTGGAACAAGCATTGCTTGACTTAGGGGCAAGTGTCAATCTCCTTCCCTACTCAGTGTATCAAAAACTCAAGCTTGAGGAGTTGAAGCCCACCTCAATTACGCTTCAATTAGTGAATCGTAGCATCCGCACACCAAGGGGAGTAGTGGAAGATGTCTTGGTTCAAATTGATAAATTTTACTTTTCCGTTGATTTTATTGTGCTAGATACACATCCTGTTGCTAACCTTAGTTCCAAGATTCCTGTTATACTTGGAAGACCCTTTCTTGCTACGTTTAATGCTGTGATAAATTGCAGGAACGGTCTAATGAAGTTGGCGTTTGGGAACATGACAATGGAGCTCAATGTATTCAACTTGGTAAAGCAATCGGGTGATGATGAGGAAGTAAGTGAGGTCAATAGAATCGACACCTTGGTTGAGGAGCACTTGGAGTTGGAGAGGATGTTGAAATTCAAGGAAGAAGGAGTTGTGGATCTTGAGGAGTTGGATGAGCAAGAGGAGGTATGAGAATTGAAAGGGATGGGAAGTTGGATCCCTACATTTGAGGAGTTACCCCAACAAGAAAAGAAAATTTTTCCGTCAGATGAACAAAAGCCAAACCTGGAGTTGAAGCCGTTACCCTCCCATTTGAAGTACGCCTATCTTGGCGATGGAGAAACATTCCCGGTGGTCATTAGCTCTACATTGAATATGGAACAAGAAAAAGAACTCTTGGAGGTATTGAGAAAGCATAAATGAGCAATTGGGTGGACCATTGCGGATATCAAGGGTATAAGCCCTCTCATTTGCACACACTGCATATATCTTGAGGAGGACTCCAAACCTTCCCGAAAACCACAAAGACGGTTGAATCCCATCATGAAAGAGGTGGTGAGGGATGAGGTTCTGAAACTACTTGATGTGGGGATCATTTTTCCAATCGCTGATAGTAAGTGGGTTAGCCCCACACAAGTAGTGCCTAAGAAATCCATAGTTATGGTGGTTGCGAATGATGAGAATGAACTTATACCAACAAGAGTGATCACCGGATGTAGGGTGTGCATCGATTACCGAAAGCTGAACGCTTGCACAAGAAAAGACCACTTCCCATTGCCATTCCTCGATCAAGTCCTAGAACGAGTAGCGGGTCATCTATTCTACTGCTTTTTAGATGGATACTCCGGCTATAATCAGATCGAGATTGCTTTGGAGGATCAAGAGAAGACCACCTTCACGTGCCCCTATGGTACTTTTGCCTGATCTGCCCAAATGCTCTACAACTCATGTCTGCTGATTTGAGGGTCCCACCAACAGACCTCCCATGCTACCCTGACACGCCCACAATACTATTCACCCCTTTCACACCCTTGATTGCAAGTTTGGAGCCTGGGCAATCAATGAGGAGAGAGAAGAGAAGAGGAGCTGGGTGTGCAGACAAGCTCTACAACCCCTCTGTCCAGCCCATTCCTCCTGCACCCCTACAGATGGAGGTCACTTCTGAAGACTAGGGCACCTCTCCAAGCACATTTTTGGAGGGAAAGGGGATCTCCAGCATTGGCATTTAGCACATTAGACAGAGATAGATAGATATAGAGAGAGAGTCTAGAGAAGATGATGAATAGTGTTCTAGAGAGATAAACTTGAGATTTTTACATTTTCTTCATGACATTGTCTTGTAATCTGCTGTAAGAACCTTTCAAGCTTCATTGAATGTTATTAATGCTAGTTCCTAGAAGTTGATTGCAAGTTTATTTCTCTCTTTAAGCTTTCACCATTAATGCATCATAAGTTTTCCTTTTCTTACTTTTAAAATGGGTATTTATTGCTGTCATTTATAATTTCTGTTGATGTGCATTTAGTTACTCAAGAGCTTTATTCCTTTGCAATGCATCCTCACTACATTGTTTATTTCATCCCAAGCATGAGTAGCTAAAATATTTTAGTTGGCAAAACCAAGGGGAACCTCCACTTGGGTATGCCATTTCAACTCATTCTCCTCCCTTTTTCAGAGATCAATGGTTCGATTTGACTGGGTTGAGGGTGGATAAATTGGTGAGTCTTTGATATTCCGTAGGCCTAGTCACAGTTTATGCTTAGATACTCACCCTTCTTATCCCCAGCTTCCCGCGAATCAATCGTTCATTCATGCTCTATTTGAGAAGGGACTCGAGTTGAGATGGCATTCCTAGTGGAGTAACCTCTTGGGTTTGCCAACATTTGTTTCTCACTTCATTTTCATCAACACACACTCACCAAACCACTTTCAACTACAAAGATTTTACACTTTCTTTTACTAAAAATCACATTCCCCTCGGTTTACTTCATTCCCCGTGGAAACGACCTTGGAATACCACCAAGTAAAACACGACCCGCGAAAGTCTCCTTGTGCTTGGGGAGCACTTTTGTACACACACACACAATTTTTGTGCATTCACATCTCACATTTCCACCATCTCATTTTCTTTTCTCCTTGCCCTTTCTTTTGACACTGTCCCAAGGGAGAGTGACACTCCCCTTTATCCATACACTACACATTCTAAGGGATGGTTTTTAGAGGTTAGGAAACAACAATGTTTTTCACCAAGCACGCCCATAATGCAAAGACAGAAGAAACGTTCAAACGGCAGACAACGTTCGAACGCCCATAAAGTAAAAATAGAGACAACGTTCGAACGCCAACTCACATTCGAACGTTCTCCATAGACTGGTTGCAGAGTAGTTAGTTTTTCACTTGGACTTAGGCGACATACACTATTCCTTCACCCCCTCTTTTCTCCTCCTCTTGCCTATAAATACTCCCACCGTTGGAGAACTAAAAAAAACCAAGTAGAGAGGTTGATGGAGGCTTAGACTCCCACTCATATTGTAGAAGTAGCTTACATTTCCTTGTATGAAGTAGTTGTTCTAGAGATTAGTTTGGCTTAGTCCAACATCTCTTAGCTTGTTATAAAATTAGTCTTATGCTTATGCTTTCATTTCCATTCATAGAGGGAGATAGCTTACCTTTGGTTGTGGATCCCCTCTAATATCTTTCTTCTACTTTTAATTTTTGTATCATTCACTTCCATTGCTTGAGCTTCTTTCTTCCCTTAGAGGAGTGAAACTCTTCCACTTTTCTAGAGCTTCGCCAAAGCCGTGAAGGGTGGAACGTGATTCACTCATTTTTTGTCGAAAATCGGCTCCTTGTTTATTGTGCTTTGTTTGGTGAACCCTCTACTTGGAGGAATGAGCATCACTCACTTTTCTAGCTTTACCAAAGCCATGAAGAGTGAGTAGTTTCTCATTCACTCTTTAGTAAGAGGAGAAGGGCATGTATAAATTATCCGGATGTTATATTTGTGCCATTTTGATTATGCTTAATGCTATATATTCCCCATGCTTATTGAATGATTGATTGCATCTAGCAAAGCTAAGGTACTTTGTATAACCAGAAGTTCTTTCTATAACATAGATAACTCTTGTATAGAAAGACTCATTGGTTCAAGGCAAGTACCCCGGCTAGATCTTCATGACTATCCTTCAATCTTCACCATTATTGTGCTTCAATTAAAGAATGGAAATGGAACATTAATGTCATGATTGGATATCTTCTAGAAACACTTGCTTGTTTGTAGACGGGTTAAGTCTCGGCATAGACAATTCTTGTAAACTTCTAGAAAGACATCGAAATCGTGTTCTTAATTCTCTTAATCCACCTTTATCTTCCTATTAACCTGTTGTTGACACGGGGGTTAATTGAGTTATCAAGGAAAAATGTAACATACCGGATAATTAACTACATGTTCAGATTCTTGAGCTAAAGAGTGACTCTTTTACATTAGAGCTTATCTCAAATTTTGTTTAGAAAATTCTCTTGGAAAGAATCTTATATTCTGTCCAGGAAATCTCACACCTTACATAACTTCAAAACTCAAGGGTTACAATCAATAGGTCTCGACCACCCCCCAAAACACCAAGAAGAGTTCCTTGTGGATTCGACTCCGGACTCAAACCGGATTATTACTACAGCTTGACCGCCTACACTTGGGTGTGCACATTTCGGATCATGCCAGTCATGGCTAAGCTTAAATTGACATGTTTAAGAATACTCTTTTTTTGGGTCTGATTGTAAGGCTTGCATGCCATTTACTTTCCTTTTTCTTCTTTTAGGCAAGCAAGAGTTTTAGTGTTTAGTTATTGCTATTTGGGTTTGAATTGTCAAAATATAAACTCCTATTAGGATTTGTTCCCTTAGCAGATTAGGATTGGTTTCCTTAGTAGATTATGATTTGTCTCCTTAGCAAAGTAGGATTTTAGGAATTTTGCTTGTAATGGTCAGCCTTATAAATAGGCGTTTAATCAATGAAAGAGCAGATCATTATTGAGCAAATTGGAGAGTATTTTCTCTGCGGTTCTTTGAAGAACTATTCGAACTTATCGGAATTTCCCCAGGCGTTCAACAGCGACTTATCTAACAGAATTTCCACCACCGTTTATGGCGTCTCCCTTATACCGAGGTTCAAGTTTCTACAATAAACAATGAGTTGAGGTCATATATACCAATGTTCTTGTGTGTCATAAACAACGGGTTGAGGCCTATCATTCAAATCTGATTGTAGAACGATCTTGGGTTCCTTTTTCGTTGTCGGATCTCGTTATTTTGGCGAAATCCACATCAAAACTCACCATGGTTTGCACACTAAAAAGAAAGGAATTCTCTGATTGTCATGACTGTGCCACTCATAAATATGTGTGAGGATCGAATTTATGTAATCAAGGCAAATTTTACTCACTCATTTTCAAACAATGGAATAGATCTATCAAATGGAACGATCTTGGTATAATCCCATGAAATGAATGTTAAGCGGCATAAAAATAATGCAATTCACATATCTCATAGGTATTAAAGCTTGTGCACTCAACCATTCCTCCAAAAATCGAATAGGGCTTTATAGGGTCGT
This sequence comes from Ilex aquifolium, assembly GCA_951799425.1. Classification (NCBI taxonomy): domain Eukaryota; kingdom Viridiplantae; phylum Streptophyta; class Magnoliopsida; order Aquifoliales; family Aquifoliaceae; genus Ilex; species Ilex aquifolium. Next base: position 17,318,114 of record OX637399.1, read on the forward strand.
AATGGGACTTTGGCTAGAGCTTTGAGCAACGAAAGGATTAATTTATCAGAAAAATTTATCCCTTAGATGAATTTAATATTCAAAAATACACTCAACCCCTGATTTGATGCAACATAAAAGCTCATATTCCACATTCTTCCACCACAAGACTTTGGCTTGAGGTGTCCCTTGGCCTCAAATTTTCCTTTCCATCTTTGCCACGGTCATAGAAGTCATGGGGACAAGGAGAACCCAGGCTGGGGGAGTATTCCCAGAGATTTCATCAGAGGGACTTGGACGCAAAATCTTTATTGGAGTCATTTCGAAAGTCAAAGATCCAAACAAGAATCAAGAGGAACTAGAGAGACTTGAGGGTTTAGAGGGCCTCCTTAGGGTTTTTAGAAAACTATAGGATAGGTTTGATGGATTGGGTCTTAAAGATTATAGAGAACCAAATGTTTTGCTACCGATAGAAACCCTTTTAGTTTTTTTGACATAACAGGAACGTTCCGGTAGGAAGCAGCACCCAACCTAGCGGTAGCGAAGTTCAGAATTCCCACAGTTTTTCCAATTTTTTTTTCTTCTTCAAAACTAATTAAAACAAATTAATTAAAACCCTAAGTCGAAAAACCCAAAGTGTACCCAATTTAAGTCCTTAATCACATTCCACAGTGCGACAAGTTCTAAGTATACGCAATCCAATTTGGGATACAAAGTAACAAATATAATGCTAAGGAATTCAAAGAATATTAAACAATATATTGCGGCGTAAAATTGAAAGAAAAATTAAAATTGCACAACACATTCGGGGGCAACAAGATTGCAATTATTTAGCTTAGTCACTAAGCCTTTGAACCCCTAGGTTACCCCTAGTGGACGGGTGTTGTCCCGCTAATTTTTCTAGATAAGATACCAAAAAACTTCCACTAGTCTATCCAAAATTTAATTTATTTTCCCCTAATCACCATGAACTCAAAGACATACCATATCCACTTGATTTAGTCCACCCATAGCTCTACTACAGGCTCAAAGGCTATACAAGAATGTTGACAGTCATGTTGGTACCCAAAACTCGTGTGTGGTATGATCATGCAACTAAACGGATTCGTAAAGAAAGGTTCATATTGCAATTAACTGGTTAGTTAGTTTAAATGCCAAACTTGATGCAAATCATAGCACAACTTCAAGGGATCTAGTTCATGTCCCAATTCGGCCGGTTACAAGAGCACGAGAGCAAGGAAGTTTAAAGATGTACTCAACGGACTGATTCAAGAGGCATGGACTCAAGTAAATTCGTGGAGGCCCATTTAGCGTGATCCACATGAGCAACAAATACTCATCAACCCGATTCAAGTTCTAGAAGAATCTGGTCAAGGCTAAGCTTAAATTGGCATGTTTAAGAATACACATTTTTTGGGTCTGATTGTAAGGCTTGCATGGCTTGCATGCCATTTACTATCCTTTTTTAGTGTTTAGTTATTGCTATTTGGGTTTGCATAGTCAAAATATAAACTCCTATTAAGATTTGTTTCCTTAGTAGATTAGGATTTGTCTCCTTACCAGATTAGAATTTTTGGAATTTTCCTAGTAATGGCAAGCCTTATAAATAGGCGTTTAATCAGTGAAAACAACAGATCATTATTAGGCAAATTGGAGAGTATTTTCTCTGCGGTTCTTTGAAGAACTATTCGAACTTATCGGGATGTCCCATGGCATTCACTAGTGAGTTATCAAACGGAATTTCAACCACCGTTTGTAGCGTCTCCCTTATATCGAGGTTCTTGTTTCGTAATAAACCAGGGGTTGAGGTCATATATATATCAATGTTCTTGTTTTTCATAAACAATAGATCGAGGTCTATCATTCAAATATGATTGTAGAACGATCTAGGGTTCCTTTCTCTTTGTCGGATCTCGTTATTTTGGCGGAATCCACATCAAAACTCACCATGGTTTGCACACTCAAAAAAAAAGGAATTCTCTGATTGTCATGACTGTGCCACTCATAAATATGTGTGAGGATCAAATTTATGTTATCAAGGCAAAGTTTACTCACTCATTTCCAAACAATGGAATACATCTATCAAATGGAACGATCTTGGCATAATCCCATGTAACGAATGTTAAGCAGTATAAAAATAATGCAATTGATATATCTCATAGATATTAAAGCATGTGCACTCAACCATTCCACCAAAAATTAAAATCGGGCTTTCTAGGGTTGTAATGGGACGTTGGGTAAAGATTTTAGCAACGAAAGGATTAATTTTTCAGAAGAAGTTATCCCTTGGATGAATTTAATATTCAAAAATACACTCAACCCCCGATTTGATGCAACATAAAAGCTCATATCCCACATTCTTCCTCCACAAGACTTTGGCTTGAGGTGTCCCTTCGCCGCAAATTTTCCTTTCCATCTTTGCCACGGTCATAGAAGTCATGGGGACAAGGAGAACCCAGGCTGGGGGAGTAGTCCCAGAGATTTCATTAGAGGGACTTGGACGCAAAATCTTTATTGGAGTCATTTCAAAAATCAAAGATCAAAACAAGAATCAAGAGGAACTAGAGAGACTTGAGGGTTTAGAGGGCCTCCTTAGGGTTTTTCGAAAACTATAGGATAGGTTTGACGGATTGGGTCTTAAGGATTATAGAGAACCAAATGCTTTTCTACCGATAGAAACCCTTTTAGTTTTTTTGACATAACAGGAACGTACCGGTAGGAAGCAGCACACGACCTAGCGGTAGCGAAGTTCAGAATTCCCAAAGTTTTTCCAAAATTTTTTATTATTTTTCTTCTTCAAAACTTATTAAAACCCTAAGTCCAAAAACCCAAAGTGTACCCAGTTTAAGTCCTTAATCACATTCCACAATGCGACAAGTTCCAAGTATACACAATCCAATTTGTGATACAAAGTAACAAATATAATGCTAAGGAATTTAAAGAATATTAAACAATCTATTGCGGCGTAAAATTCAAAGAAAAATTAAAATTGCACAACACATTAGGGGGCAACAAGATTGCAATTATTTAGCTTAGTCACTAAGCCTTTGAACCCCTAGGTTACCCCTAGTGGACGAGTGTTGTCCCGCTAATTTTTCTAGATAAGATACCAAAAAACTTCCACTTGTCTATCCAAAATTTAATTTATTTTCCCCTAATCACCATGAACTCGAAGACATACCATATCCACTTGATTTAGTCCACCCACAGCTCTACTACAGGCTCAAAGACTATACAAGAATATTGACAATCATGTTGGTACCCAAAACTCGTGTGTGGTATGATCATGCAACTAAACGGATTCGTAAAGAAAGGTTCATATTGCAATTAACTGGTTAGTTAGTTTCAAAGCCAAACTTGATGCAAATCATAGCACAACTTCAAGGAATCTAGTTCATGTCCCAATTGGGCCGGTTACAAGAACACGAGCAAGGAAGTTTAAAGTTGTACTCAACGGGCTGATTCAAGAGGCATGGACTCAAGCAAATTCGTGGAGGCCCATTTAGCGTGATCCACGTGAGCAAAAAAGACTCATCAACATGATTCAAGTTCTAGATGAATCTGGTCAAGGCTAAGCTTAAATTGGCATGTTTAAGAATACACCTTTTTTGGGTCTGATTGTAAGGCTTGCATGCCATTTACTTTCCTTTTTCTTCTTTTAGGCAAGTAAAAGTTTTAGTGTTTAGTTATTGCTATTTGGGTTTGGATAGTCAAAATATAAACTCCTATTAAGATTTGTTTCCTTAGTAGATTAGGATTTGTCTCCTTAGCAGATTAGGATTTTAAGAATTTTCCTAGTAATGGCCAGCCTTATAAATTGGCGTTTAATCAATGAAAAGAGCAGATCATTATTAGGCAAATTGGAGAGCATTTTCTCTGCAGTTCTTCGAAGAACTATTCGAACTTATCGGGATGTCTAGTGGCGTTCACTAACGACTTATGAAACGGAATTTCCACCACCGTTTGTGGCGTCTCCCTTATATCGAGGTTCTTGTTTCGCAATAAACCAGGCGTTGAGGTCATATATATATATCAATGTTCTTGTTTGTCGTAAACAACAGGTCGAGGTCTATCATTCAAATATGATTGTAGAATGATCTAGGGTTCCTTTTTCGTTGTCGGATCTCGTTATTTTGGCGGAATCCACATCAAAACTAAGCATGGTCTACACACTCAAAAAAAAAAGGAATTCTCTGATTGTCATGACTGTGCCACTCGTAAATATGTGTGGGGATCGAATTTATGTAATCATGGCAAATTTTACTCACTCATTTCCAATAATGGAATACATCTATCAAATGGAACGATCTTGGCATAATCCCATGAAACGAATGTCAAGCGGCATAAAAATAATGCAATTGACATATCTCATAGGTATTAAAGCATGTGCACTCAACCATTCCACCAAAAATCGAATAGGGCTTTCTAGGGTTGTAATGGGACCTTGGGTAAGGCTTTGAGCGACGAAAGGATTAATTTTTCAGAAGAAGTTATCCCTTAGACAAATTTAATATTCAATAATACACTCTACCCTTGATTTGATGCAACATAAAAGCTAAAATCCCTCATTCTTCCTTCACAAGACTTTGGCTTGAGGTGTCCCTTGGACTCACATTTTCCTTTCCATCTTTGCCACGGTCATAGAAGTCATGGAGACAAAGAGAACCCAGGCTGGGGGAGTAGTCCCAGAGATTTCATCAGAGGGACTTGGACGCAAAATCTTTCTTGGAGTAAATTCGAAAGTCAAAGATCAAAACAAGAATCTAGAGGAACTAGAGAGACTTGAGGGTTTAGAGGGCCTCCTTAGGATTTTTCGAAAACTATTGGACAGGTTTGATGGATTGGGTCTTAAGGATTAAAGAGAATCAAATGCTTTGCTACCGATAGAAACCCTTTTAATTTTTTTGACATAACAGGAACGTACCGGCAGGGTGCAGCACATGACCTAGTGGTAGCGCAGTTCAGAATACCCACAATTTTTCCAATTATTTTTTTTATTATTTTTCTTCTTCAAAACTAGTTAAAACAAATTAATTAAAACCCTAAGTGTACCCAATTTAAGTCCTTAATAACATTCCACAATGCGACAAGTTCTAAGTATACGCAATCCAATTTGTGATACAAAGTAACAAATATAATGCTAACGAATTTCAAGAATATTAAACAATCTATTGGGGCGTAAAATTAAAAGAAAAATTCAAATTGCACAACACATTCGGGGGCAACATGATTGCAATTATTTAGCTTACTCACTAAGCCTTTGAACCCCTAGGTTACCCCTAGTGGACGAGTGTTGTCCCGCTAATTTTTCTAGATAAGATACCAACAAACTTCCACTAGTCTATCCAAAATTTAAATTATTTTCCCCTAATCACCGTGAACTCGAAGACAAACCATATCCACTCAATTTAGTCCACCCACAACTCTACTATAGGCTCAAAGGCTATACAAGAACATTGACAGTCATGTTGGTACCCAAAACTCGTGCGTGGTGTGATCATGCAACTAAACGGATTCGTAAAGAAAGGTTCATATTACAATTAACTGTCCATAGTTAGCTTCAATGCCAAACTTGATGCAAATCATAGCACAACTTCAAGTGATCTAGTTCAAGTCCCAATTGGGCCGGTTACAAGAGCACGAGAGCAAGGAAGTTTAGAGATGTACTGAACGGACTGATACAAGAGGCATGGACTCAAGCAAATTAGTGGAGGCCCATTTAGCTTGATCCACGTGAGCAACAAAGACTCATCAACTTGATTCAAGTTCTAGAAGAATCTAGTCAATGCTAAGCTTAAATTGGCATGTTTATGAATACTCCTTTTTTGGTTCTGATTTAAGGCTTGGATGCCATTTACTTTCATTTTTCTTCTTTCAGGCAAGTAAGATTTTTAGTGTTTATTTATTGCTATTTTGGTTTGGATTGTCAAAATATAAACTCTTATTAGGATTTTTTTCCTTAGTAGATTAAGATTTGTCTCCTGAGCAGATTAGGATTTTAGGAATTTTCCTTATAATGGCCAGCCTTATAAATAGGCGTTTAATCAATGAAAAGAGCAAATCATTATTAAGCAAAATGGAGAGTATTTTCTCTGTGGTTTTTTGAAGAACTTTTCAAACTTATCGAGATTTCCCCTGGCGTTCACCAGCGACTTATCAAACGGAATTTCCACCACCGTTTGTGGCGTCTCCCTTATAACGAGGTTCTTGTTTCACAATAAACAAGGGGTTGAGGTCATATATACCAATGTTCTCGTTTGTCGTAAACTACGGGCAGAGGTCTATCATTCAAATCTAATTGTAGAACAATCTTGGGTTCCTTTGTTGTTGTCGGATCTCGTTATTTTGGCAGAATCCACATAAAAACTCACCATGGTTTGCACACTCAAAAAAAAAAAGGAATTCTCTAATTGTCATGACTGTGTCACTCGTAAATATATGTGAAGATCGAATTTATGTAATCAAGGAAAATTTTACTCACTCATTTCCAAACAATGGAATACATCTATCAAATGGAATGATCTTGGCATAAATCCATGAAACGAATGTTAAGCAGCATAAAAATAATGCAATTGACATATCTCATTGGTATTAAAGCATGTGCACTCAACCATTCCACCAAAAATCGAATAGGACTTTCTAGGGTTGTAATGGGACCTTGGGTAAAGCTTTGAGCAACGAAAGGATTAATTTTTTAGAAGAAGTTATCCCTTAGACGAATTTAATATTCAAAAATACACTCAACCCTTGAATTGATGCAACATAAAAGCTCATATCCCTCATTCTTCCTTCACAAGACTTTGGCTTGAGTCGTCCCTTGGCCTCACATTTTCCTTTCCATCTTTGCCACGGTCGTAGAAGTCATGGAGACAAAGAGAACCTAGGCTGGGGGAGTAGTCCCAGAGATTTCATTAGAGGGACTTGGACGCAAAATCTTTCTTGGAATCATTTCGAAAGTCAAAGATCAAAACAAGAATCCAGAGGAACTAGAGAGACTTGAGGGTTCAGAGGGAGCAGCACACGACCTAGCGGTAGCGTAGTTCAGAATTCCCATAATTTTTCTTATTTTTTTTATTTTTTTTCTTCTTCAAAACTAATTAAAACAAACTAATTAAAACCCTAAGTTCTAAAACCCAAAGTGTACCCAATCTAAGTCCTTAATCACATTCCACAGTGGGACAAGTTCTAAGTATACAGAATCCAATTTGTGATACAAAGTGACAAATATAATGCTAAGGAATTTAAAGAATATTAAACGATCTATTGGGGCGTAAAATTAAAAGAAAAATTAAAATTGTACAACACATTCGGGGGCAACATGATTGCAATTATTTAGCTTAGTCACTAAGCCTTTGAACCCCTAGGTTACCCCTAGTGGACGAGTGTTGCTCGCTAATTTTTCTAGATAAGATACCAACAAACTTCCACTAGTCTATCCAAAATTTAAATTATTTTCCCCTAATCACCATGAACTCGAAGACATACTATATCCACTCGATTTAGTCCACCCACAGCTCTACTACAGGCTCAAAGGCTATACAAGAATATTGACAGTCATGTTGGTACTCAAAACTCGTGCGTGGTATGATCATGCAGCTAAACGGATTCGTAAAGAAAGGTTCATATTGCAATTAACTGTCCATAGTTAGTTTCAATGCCAAACTTGATGCAAATCATAGCAAAACTTCATGGGATCTAGTTCAAGTCCCAATTTTGCCGGTTACAAGAGCACGAGAGTAAGGAAGTTTAAAGATGTACTCAACGGACTGATTCAATAGGCATCGACTCAAGCAAATTCGTGGAGGCCCATTTAGCATGATCCACGTGAGCAACAAAGACTCATCAACATGATTCAAGTTCTAGAAGAATCTGGTCAAGGCTAAGCTTAAATTGGCATGTTTATGAATACTCCTTTTTTGGTTCTGATTTTAAGGCTTGGATGCCATTTACTTTCCTTTTTCTTCTTTTGGGCAAGTAAGAGTTTTAGTGTTTAGTTATTGCTATTTGGGTTTGGATTGTCAAAATATAAAATCTTATTAGGATTTGTTTCCTTAGTAGATTAAGATTTGTCTCTTGAGCAGATTAGGATTTTAGGAATTTTCCTTGTAATGGTCAGCCTTATAAATAGGCGTTTAATCAATGAAAAAAGCAAATCATTATTAAGCAAATTAGAGAGTATTTTCGCTGCGGTTCTTTGAAGAAAAATTCGAACTTATCGGGATTTCCCATGGCGTTCACTAGCGACTTATCAAACGGAATTTCCACCACCGTTTGTGGCATTTCCCTTATACCGATGTTCTTGTTTCACAATAAACAAGGGGTTGAGGTCATATATACCAATGTACTCATTTGTCGTAAACAACGGGTCGAGGTCTATCTTTCAAATCTGATTGTAGAACGATCTTGGGGTCCTTTTTTGTTATCGGATCTCATTAATTTGGCGGAATCCAAATCAAAACTCACCATGGTTTGCACACTCAAAAAAAAGGAATTCTCTGATTGTCATGACTGTGCAACTCGTAAATATGTGTGAGGATCGAATTTATGTAATCAATGCAAATTTTATCACTCATTTCCAAACAATGGAATACATCTATCAAATGGAATGATCTTTGCATAATACCATGAAACGAATGTTAAGCGGCATAAAAATAATGCAATTGACATATCTCATAGGTATTAAAGCATGTGCACTCAACCATTCCACCAAAAATTGAATAGGGCTTTCTATGGTTGTAATGGGACCTTGGGTAAAGCCTTGGGCAACGAAAGGATTAATTTTTCCGAAGAAGTTATCCCTTAGACGAATTTAATATTCAATAATACACTCAACCCTTGATTTGATGCAACATAAAAACTCATATCCCACATTCTTCCTTCACAAGACTTTCACTTGAGGTGTCCCTTGGCCTCACATTTTCCTTTCCATCTTTGCCACGGTCATAGAAGTTATGGAGACAAAGAGAACCCATGCTAGGGGAGTAGGCCCACAGATTTATCAGAGGGACTTGGAAGGAAAATCTTTCTTGGAGTCATTTCAAAAATCAAAGATAAAAACCAGAATCAAGAGGAACTAGATAGACTTGAGGGTTTAGAGGGCCTCCTCAGGGTTTTTCGAAAACTATAGGACATGTTTGATGGAATGGGTCTTAAGGATTAATGAGAACCAAATGCTCTGCTACCGATAGAAACCCTTTTAATTGTATTTGACAGAACAGGAACGTACCGGTACAGAGCAGCACACGACCTAGTGGTAGCACAGTTCAGAATTCCCATAATTTTTCCAATTTTTTTATTATTTCTCTTCTTCAAAACTAATTAGAACAAATTAATTAAAACCCTAAGTCCTAAAACCCAAAGTGTACCCAAATTAAGTCCTCAATCACATTCCACAGTACGACAAGTTGTAAGCATACGCAATCCACTTTGTGATACAAAGTAACAAATATAATGCTAAGGAATTTAAAGAATATTAAACAATCTATTGGAGCGTAAAATTAAAAGAAAAATTAAAATTGCACAACACATTCGGGGGCTACATGAATGCAATTATTTAGCTTAGTCACTAAACCTTTGAACCCCTAGGTTACCCCTAGTGGACGAGTGTTGTCCCGCTAATTTTTCTAGATTAGATACCAACAAACTTCCACTTGTCTATCCAAAATTTAAATTATTTCCCCTAATCACCATGACCTCAAATACATACCATATCCACTCTATTTAGTCCACCCACAACTCTTCTATAGGCTCAAAGGCAATACAAGAATATTGACAGTCATGTTGGAACCCAAAACTCGTGCGTGGTATGATCATCCAACTAAAGGGATTCGTAAAGAAAGGGTCATATTGCAATTAACAGTCCATAGTTAGTTTCGAAGCCAAACTTGATGCAAATACTAGCACAACTTCAAGGGATCTAGTTCATGTCCCAATTGGGCCGGTTACGAGAGCACGAACAAGGAAGTTTGAAGATGTACTCAACAGATTGATTCAAGAGGCATGGACTCAAGCAAATTCGTGAAGGCCCATTGAGCATGATCCACGTGAGCAACAAAGACTCATAAACATGATTCAAGTTCTAGAAGTATCTGGTCAATGCTAAGCTTAAATTGGCATGTTTAAGAATACTCCTTTTTTGGGTCTGATTGTAAGGCTTGTGTGGCTTGCATGCCATTTACTTTCCTTTTTCTTCCTTTAGGCAAGTAAAAGTTTTAGTTTTTAGTTATTGCTATTTAGGTTTGGACTGTCAAAATATAAATTCCTATTAGGATTTGTTTCCTTAGCAGATTAGGATTTGTTTCCTTAGTAGATTAGGATTTGTCTCCTTAGTAGATTAGGATTTTAGGAATTTTCCTTGTAAGGGCCAGGCTTATAAAATGGAGTTTAATCAATGAAAAGAGCAGATCATTATAAAGCAAATTGGAGAGTATTTTCTCTGCGGTTCTTTGAAGAACTATGCGAACTTATCGAGATTTCCTGTGGCATTCACCAGCGACTTATCAAACGGAATTTCCACCACCGTTTGTGGCGTCTCCCTTATATCGAGGTTCTTGTTTCGCAATAAACAACGGTTGAGGTCATATATACCAATGTTCTTGTTTGTGGTAAACAACAAGTCGATGTCTATCATTCAAATCAAATTGTAGAACGATCTTGGGTTCCTTTTTCGTTGTCGGATATCGTTATTTTGGCGGAATCCACATCAAAACTCACCATGGTTTGCACATTAAAAAAAAAGGAATTCTCTGATTTTCATGACTGTGCCACTCGTAAATATGCGTGAGGATCGGATTTATGTAATCAATGCAAATTTTACTCACTCATTTCCAAACAATGGAATACATCTATCAAATGGAACGATCTTGGCATAATCCCCAGAAACGAATGTTAAGTGGCATAAAAATAATGCAATTGACATATCTCATAGGTATTAAAGCATGTGCACTCAACCATTCCACCAAAAATCGAATAGGGCTTTCTATAGTTGTAATGGGACCTTTGGTAAAGCTTTGAGCAATGAAAGGATTAATTTTTCAGAAGAAGTTATCCATTAGAAGAATTTAATATTCAATAATACACTCAACCCTTGATTTGATGCAACATAAAAGCTCTTATCCCTCATTCTTCCTTCACAAGTCTTTGGCTTGAGGTGTCCCTTGGCCTCACATTTTCCTTTCCATCTTTGCCACGATCATAGAAGTCATGGAGACAAAGAGAACCCAGGCTTGGGGGGGGGGGTAGTCCCAGAGATTTCATTAGAGGGACTTGGACATAAAATCTTTCTTGGAGTCATTTCGAAAATCAAAGATCAAAACAAGAATCAAGAGGAACTAGATAGACTTGAGGGTTTGGAGGGCCTCCTAAGGGTTTTTTGAAAACTATAGGACATGTTTGATGGATTGGGTCTTAAGGACTAATGAGAACCAAATGCTCTGCTACCGATAGAAACCCTTTTAATTTTGTTTGACAGAACAGGAACGTACCGGTACGGAGCAGCACACGACCTAGCGGTAGCGCAGCTCAGAATTTCAACAATTTGTCCAATTTTTTTATTATTTTTGTTCTTCAAAACTAATCAAAACAAATTAATTAAAACCCTAAGTCCTAAAACCCAAAGTGTACCCAATTTAAGTCCTTAATCACATTCCACAGTTCGACAAGTTCTAAGTATACGCAATCCAATTCGTGATACAAAGTAACTAATATAATGCTAAGGAATTTAAAGAATATTAAACAATCTATTGGAGCGTAAAATTAAAAGAAAAATTAAAATTGCACAACACATTCGGGGGCAAGATGAATGCAATTATTTAGCTTTGTCACTAAGCCTTTGAACGCCTAGGTTACCCCTAGTGGACGAGTGTTGTCTCGCTAATTTTTCTAGGTAAGATACCAACAAACTTCCACTAGTCTATCCAAATTTTAAATTATTTTCCCCTAATCACCATGAACTCGAAGACATACCATATCCACACGATTTAGTCCACCCACAGCTCTACTACAGGCTAAAAGGCTATACAAGAATATAGACAGTCATGTTGGCACCCAAAACTCGTGCGTGGTATGATCATGCAACTAAACGGATTCGTAAAGAAAGGTTCATATTGCAATTAATTGTCCATAGTTAGTTTCAATGCAAATCATAACACAACTTCAAGGGATCTAATTCAAGTCCCAATTGGGCTGGTTACGAGAGCACGAGGAATGAAGTTTAAAGATGTACTCAACGGACTGATTCAAGAGGCATGGACTCAAGAAAATTCGTGGAGGCCCATTGAGCATGATCCACATGACCAACAATGACTCATCAACATGATTAAAGTTCTAGAAGAATCTGGTTAAGGCTAAGCTAAAATTGGCATGTTTAAGAATACTCCTTTTTTGGGTCTGATTGGTAGGCTTGCATGCCATTTACTTTCCTTTTTCTTCTTTTAGACATGATTGTTGTATGGCAATTGTACATTACATTGCATTATGCACGGAGGCATCACATTCATGAATATTGAGCATGAGTGGGGGTGTGTTTGCATGGTTGTAATCAAACACCACATATGGTGAATGATGGGTGGGCTCGGGAAGGTTGGATTAAAGATCCGACTGAGTCACACGGTTTGCATGGTAAATAGGGTCGGGGTTAGTAAGAAAGGCTAGAAAATCCCTCGGGTGCAAGACCCGGTAATTGGGGTACGCACTCCCTTGGTTCGGTCCATAAAGTGTGTGGGTGTACGCGGAACCCTCAGTGGAAGTCCATAAATTTCGTGTGGGTTGGGTTTTCCTTGGTGTAAGTCCATAAATACCCACCCCAAGAAAGACCCGGAGATTTTAAAATGGTCATTGGATGTACAACATCTATGGCGGGGCTTGGAATGTCCAGTTTTAAATACATGACATGACATGTGTTGTGGGAGCCAGTGAGGGCTCCGATTGAAGTTGCATGAGTGAGTCTCATCTCATTTCTTGGCATGACATAGAAAATTCCAACATTTAGTTGCATATTCTTGATTGGAATTGTTGTGGATGGTTGATTGTTGCATGTGAACATTTCATATGCATCTAGGTCGGGGAGTAGCCTCTTTAGGAGATATCCTATTGAGCGTGGCTCACCCTTTATGGGAAAATATTTCAGGTGCAGGGTTCACACCGGTGAACGGCTCCCAATTCGAGCCTCAAGGGTGAAAAAAACCGACTTGTGCTTTTATGACTCATTTTGTATAACTTTTGTGAAAATCCCATTTTGGCAAGTAAATATAAAAGAATTGTAATCGAACTTATATGGACTGTTTTAATGTAAAAAAAAAAATTGCATGTGGTTATTTGAGTATGGATAAATAGACCCGGTGTGGTCAATGTAGTATAATTGCACATGTTGTGTTTTGGGTAGAGCTCCTCGTACAAAGGAGACTCTGCCCGAATTTTGTTAAATTAAGGACCCCCGGTTTTTGGGGCGTCACAATTATATTTGTTACTTTGTATATCAAATTGGAATGTGTATACTTAGAACTTGTCGCACTATGGAATGTGATTAAGGACTTAAATTGAGTACGCTTTGGGTTTTAGATCTCGGGGTTTTAATTAATTTGTTTTAATTAGTTTTGAAGAAGAAAATTAATAAAAAAATTAGAAAAATTGTGGGAATTCTAAACTGCGCTACCACTAGGTCGTGTGCTGCTCCCTACCGATACGTTCCTATTATGTCAAAAAAATTAAAAGGGTTTCTATCGGTAGCAAAGAATTTGGTTCTCTTTTATCCTTAAGACCCAATCCATCAAACCTATCCTATAGTTTTCAAAAAACCCTAAGGAGGCCCTCTAAACCCTCAAGTCTCTCTAGTTCCTCTTGATTCTTGTTTTGATCTTTGACTTTCGAAATGACTCCAAGAAAGATTTTGCGTCCAAGTCCCTCTGATGAAATCTCTAGGACTACTCCCCCAACTTGGGTTCTCTTTGTCTCCATGACTTCTATGACCGTGGCAAAGATGGAAAGGAAAATGTGAGGCCAAGGGACACCTCAAGCCAAAGTCTTGTGAAGGAAGAATAAGGGATATGAGCTTTTATGTTGCATCAAATCAAGGGTTGAGTGTATTATTGAATATTAAATTCATCTAAGGGATAAATTCTTCTGAAAAATTAATCCTTTCGTTACTCAAAGCTTTACCCAATGTCCCATTACAACCATAGAAAGCCCTATTCGATTTTTGGTGGAATGGTTGAGTGCACATGCTTTAATACCTATGAGATATGTAAATTGCATTATTTTTATGCCGCTTAACAATCATTTCATGGGATTACGCCAAGATCGTTCCATTTGATGGATGTATTCCATTGTTTGGAAATGAGTTAGTAAAATTTGCTTTGATTACATAAATTCGATCCTCACACATATTTACGAGTGGCACACTCATGACAACCATAGAATTCCTTTATTTATTTATTTTTTAGTGTGCAAACCATGGTTAGTTTTGATGTGGATTCCGCCAAAATAACGAAATCCGACAACGAAAAAGGAACCCAAGATCGTTCTACAATCAGATGTGAATGATAGACCTCGACCTGTTGTTTACGACAGACAAGAACATTGGTATATATGACCTCTACCTGTTGTTTATTGTGAAACAAGAACCTCGGTACAAGGGAGACACCACAAACGGCGGTGGAAATTCAGTTTGATAAGTCGCTGGTGAACGCAACGGGAAATCCCGATAAGTTCGAATACTTCTTCAAAGAACCGCAGAGAAAATACTCCCCAATTTTCTTAATAATGATATGCTCTTTTCATTGATTAAACACCTATTTATAAGGCTGGCCATTACAAGGAACATTCCTAAAATCCTAATCTGCTAAGGAGACAAATCCTAATCTACTAAGGAAACCGATCCTAATCTGCTAATGGAACAAATCCTAAAAGGAGTTTATATTTTGACAATCCAAACCCAAATAGCAATAACTAAACACTAAAACTATTACTTGCCTAAAAGAAGAAAAAGGAAAGTAAATGGCATGCAAGCCTTACAATCAGACCCAAAAAAGGAGTATTCTTAAACATGCTAATTTAAACTTAGCCTTGACCAGATTCTTCTAGCACTTGAATCATGTTGATGAGTCTTTGTTGCTCACGTGGATTATGCTCAATGGGCCTCCACAAATTTGCTTGAGTCCATGGCTCTTGAAACAGTCCACTAAGTACATCTTTAAACTTCCTTGCTCTCGTTCTCTTGTAACCTGCCCAATTGGGACTTGAACTAGATCCCTTGAAGTTGTGCTATGATTTGCATCAAGTTTGGCATTAAAACTAACTATGGACAGTTAATTGCAGTATGAACCTTCCTTTACGAATCCGTTTAGTTGCATGATCATACCACGCACGAGTTTTGGGTACCACCATGACTATCAATATTCTTGTGTAGCCTTTGAGCCTATAGTAGAGTTGTGGGTGGACTAAATCAAGAGGATATGGTATGTCTTCGAGTTCATGGTGATTAGGGGAAAATAATTTAAATTTTGGATAAACTAGTGGAAGTTTGTTGGTATCTTATCTAGAAAAATTAGCGGGACAACACTTGTCCACTAGACGTAACCTAGGGGTTCAAAGGCTTAGTGACTAAACTAAATAATTGCATTCATGTTGCCCCCGAATGTGTTGTGAAATTTTAATTTTTCTTTTAATTTTACAATCCAATGGATTTTTTTAATATTCTTTAAATTCCTTAGAATTATATTTGTTACATTGTATATTAAAATGGATTGCGTATACTTAGCACTTGTCGCACTGTGGAATGTGATTAAGGACTTATATTGGGTGCACTTTGGGTTTTAGGACTTAGGGTTTTAATTAATTTCTTTAATTAGTTTTGAAGAAGAAAATTAATAAAAAAAAATTGGAAAAATTTTAGGAATTCTGAACTGCGCTACCGCTAGGTCGTGTGCTACTCCCTACTGGTACGTTCCTGTTATGACAAAAAAATTAAAAGGGTTTCTATCGGTAGCAAAGCATTTGGTTCTCTTTAATCGTTAAGACCCAATCCATCAAACCTGTCGTATAGTTTTCGAAAAACCCTAAGGAGGCCCTCTAAACCCGCAAGTCTCTCTAGTTCCTCTTGATTCTTGGTTTGATGTTTGACTTTCGAAATGACTCCTAGAAAGATTTTTCGTCCATGTCCCACTGATGAAATCTCTGGGACTACTCCCCCAGCCTGGGTTCTCTTTGTCTCCGTGACTTCTATGACCGTGGCAAAGATGGAAAGGAAAATATAAGGCCAAGGGACACCTCAAGCCAAAATCTTGTGAAGGAAGAATAGGGATATGAGCTTTTATGTTGCATCAAATCAAGGGTGGAGTGTATTATTGAATATTAAATTCGTCTAAGGGATAACTTCTTCTGAAAAATTAATCCTTTCGTTGCTCAAAGCTTTACCCAAGGTCCTATTACAACCATAGAAAGCCCTATTCGATTTTTGGTGGAATGGTTAAGTGCACGTGCTTTAATACCTATGAGATATGTCAATTGCATTATTTTTATGCCGCAAAACATTCGTTTCATGGGATTATTCCAAGATCGTTCCATTTTGATAGATGTATGCCATTGTTTGGAAATGAGTGATTAAAATTTGCCTTGATTACATAAATTCGATCCTCACACATATTTACGATTGGCACAGTCATGACAATCAGAGAATTACTTTTTTTTGAGTGTGCAAACCATGGTGAGTTTTGATGTGGATTCTGCCAAAATAACAAGATCCGGCAGCAAAAAGGGTACCCAAGATCGTTCTACAATCAGATTTGAATGATAGACATCGAACCGTTGTTTACGACTCTGGACTAGTTGCACATTGATTGCTCGGATGGTTCCCGGCACACAATTCACAAACAACTGCCACACTCTGAATAGGTTGCACTCCTAAAGCATTAATTTTCTTTGTCAATGTAGCAACCTGTGCAGCCAATGCAGTAACCGCATCAACTTCATAAATACCTGCTACCTTTTGTTGATTGATCTTTGTAGAAGGCCACTGATAATTGTTGGCAGCCATCGTCTCCAATAACTCGTAGGCTTCATCAAAATTTTTCCCCATCAATGCCCCTCCTGCAGCTGCATCGATACTATTTCGGGTAGCACTAAACAACCCGTTGTAGAACGTTTGAACTTGCAACCAATTAGGAATACCATGGTGAGGGCATTTTCGGAGTAAGTCTTTGAATCGCTCCCAAGCTTCATAGAGAGTCTCAGAATCATGTTGTGCGAATGAAGTGATGTCGTTCCTCATCCTTGCAGTTTTAGCTGGTGGAAAGAATTTAGCTAAAAATTTCTTAGCTAAATCTGTCCACGTGGTAATAGAGTCCGGCGGCAATGAATGCAACCAACTCTTTGCCCTATCATGAAGTGTGAAAGGGAAAAGTCGGAGTCTAATCGCATCTTCTGAAACCCCAATGTAATTGAATGTGTCGCATATCTCCAGAAAACTCACCAAATGATCGTTTGGATCATCGTTACGCAAACCCCCAAACTGCACTGAATTCTGAATCATTTGAATGGTACCCGGCTTGATCTCAAAATTATTTGCTTGAATTGCGGGCCTTTGAATGCTCGATTGTATTTCTGTAACAAGAGGCATAGCATAATCCCTTAGCAATTTCTGTTCTTCTTCAGCCATAATTTCTTGATTATTTACTTCTTGACACTGCTTTCGCAAGTTTCGACACCTTCTCTCGATTTCGTCTTCGTACGGTAGTAGCTCCTGACCTTTAGATCGTGTTAGCATACAAAATTCAAGAGTACCAACAAAAGAAAATAAAACAGAAACTTAAATAAGTTTAAACTAAGATCAAATTGATTGAAATTAATATTGAAATAGTTACTAGAATAATTCCCCGGCAACGGCGCCAAAAACTTGTTGTCCGAATTTGGTATTGACAATTTACGTGCAAGTATACACGATCAACAAGTAATAAAGTGATAAGTAGAGTATCGTTCCCACGGAGAATTATTGCTAATAACTTTCAAGTACTAACTTTATATCAATTCAATTTTATTTAAACAATTGCAATCAACTATGAATTCACTAATTTAAAACTAAATCTAAACTTAATAATCAAGGGGTGAATTTACCGGATAAAAGAAGTTAAGATTACAACTTCCCCTAATGCTTCGTATAAATCTTTCCACTCTCTTTCTAGCTAATTGATCAAAATAAATTGTTAACTGAGACTTCAAAATTATTTATCAAACCTCTTTCGATAGTTAGATAAGCATATCTCTCCCAATTAAATTGCTATATTCCTATGCAAAATAAGTTGGAATAGATTAATTAAGTTCAAACTCTCATAAAAGTTACACACGGCATATAAGTATATTCCTATCCTATACACAAACCCAGCAATTCAATCCTAAGAAGAATTAACCAGACGCATGTCATCATATTCAAATCTAAACCTAGAATTCATCTTCTAATTTCATCTAAGTTATCAAATTAATTGTTGGTCACACAATCATATATTAAACACAAAATATGAAAAACACCTCATGTATGATCAACAAGAACTAGAAGCGAGAGTAGATCAATTTAACTAGACATTAGGTTCCGTTGCAATCTTAATAAAGATTTAGTTCATAATATAATTGAAAAACATCCTCCTCAAATTAAACAACATCTCAAAAAATCAAGAACTAAAAGTAAGAGAAAAGGAATGAAAACTTAGTTGCAATCTTCAATCTCTCTCTAGCCTTCAATCCCGATTTTCTTCAAGTCGGTTCCTTCGATTCTTGTCTTCAATTTTCTATCAATCCTTGGTCTTCTTCCTCCTGTTTTCAGCCCCCAAAAATAGTATTTTTATATTCCCCTCAAATCCTAGCACATAAGAGGCATTAGAGTCCAATTTCGGGTCAAAAACAAGTCCTAATTCGCGTCCAACTTCCATCACAAGCGCAGCTACGCTGGAACGGCGCTGGGACAGCGCTGAATGGGCAGTAAGTTGGCCCAGGGGCGCTGGAACAGCGCTGGAACAGCGCTGGTCTCTTTTAAGCCTTAAGCTCCCCTGTTGTTTTGCCTTAAAAAACCCAACATTTAGGCTCCAAATTGACATTGTTTCCTTCCAAATGATCTTGTTTACTTCCAAATGATGATTCCTGTCAAATAACATCAAAACACACAAAAAAAATAAAAGAGAACATAAAATAATTGAAAAATTGCAAATTCCTCAAGCCGAAAGTACTCAATTCGTAGGTATAAAACCGACTCATCAAATTCCCCCAAACTTAAATATTTGCTTGTCCTCAAGCAAAATACTAAGAACACAAACTGTAAAGATTAATCAACCAACTACGCAAACAATGGATCAATATGAATTTGAATAATGGCCCCAAAAGTTACTACAAATAATAATTCACGGGAAACTTCAAAACAATGCAAAGTCATTCAATTCAACATACTCCTTAATTTTACCCCCGCTCATGACCCTTTAAATACAAGTGCATATTCGAACTGTTTAAACTAGCCATCACCCAGATAAATTTACGTAGTCAGGCGCTCCATAAGAGATACTCAATATCAACTCTATAAACTTACGTTTCACATCAACCTCTACTAATTAAAGCAAAACATATAACTAGAAGGTACAAAGATTTAAAAAAAAAAATTTTGTCTCTCTCGCTCTCTCTTTTTCATTCATTTGGTGAGTGCATTTTATGCTCCATCTCAACCTCCTATTGAGCGAGTGCGTTTTACGCACCATCTCGTTCTCAACATGTGTTTATGAGTGACTGCGTTTTACGCTCCATCTCTACTCACCACATGCCCCTTTCTTGTTTCTTGTCTTCCTATTCTTTTTTCTTTCTAACTGATGAAGGATCAAATCAAAATAATTTTTCAAAAACTCCCTTTTTTTTTATATATACTATCCCATCATAACCAATATTTCCCCCAAACTTATATGAATGCCTAAACTTGCTTTGAATGATGCTTAAATAAATTTTCTAGAGTTTCACTGATATCTCCCACAAGCACTTAGCCAAATAAATTCTCTAAATGATAACTAACCAAAAAGATTGATATGTGCTCATGAATGAAAAGATCATAAATAGTGTAAAACCAACTAGTATGTCAAACTTCAAACTCAACATGTTCATCAATTTCCCTTGAATTAACAATTAATCCATTTCATCATTGGCCATGATCAAATTCACTCAACCCATTGCTCAAGTCGTACTAACACATGTTTTCTAAATGCAAAACAGACTATCTAAATGCATACCTAATAATGCAAATGCAAACAAGAAAACACCCCCAAACTTAAAATAAACATTGTCCTCAATGTATAAAGTAGGAAAAATTAAGACAGAGGACTTCCCTGAGACTTCGCTAGTTCGCATCATCGTCAGCGTCCTCATCGTCCGCTGAGTTGGGAGTGTATTCGGGAAACATAGATGGACTAGTTCTTGGCTCCTAGTAAGGCTTTGTGTGTGCTCTAACTTTATGTTCAATCCTTGGGACCTGTAAGCAATTGACATACCAATTAAAGTGCACTAACTAACTAACTACATTATTTCTTAAAAAAAAACAAAATTAAAATAAAATGAAATAAAACTTAGAAACTAAAATTTGGATTGCCTCCCAATTAACGCTTGTTTTATAGTCTTCAGCCAGACTTCTTCCTGTTTCATCCTGGGTCGGCAAGGGTAATTGAGGTCTTTTCACAATCAATGTCGCCCCCCCAATAGTGCTTAAGTCTTTGCCATTTCACCTTGAAAGTTCTTTTCAAATTGGCTTCCTCAACTTTGATTGCTCCATGTAGGAACATCTCCTCTTTATATAGCTTGATGTTCTCAAGAGGATCTGAAATATAACTTTCTACGAATACCCCATTCACTCTCTTTTCAACCAAATCAACCCGAAAACATTCTTCCGCTTCCTCTGGAAATTTCATAGCTGAGAATACATTGAATGTAACATCTTGATCTTGGACTCGCATAGTTAGCTCACCTTTCTGTACATCGATAAGTGTTCTCCCCGTTGCTAAGAATGGTCGCCCAAGAATAATAGGTATTTCCCTATCCTCCTCACAATCTAAGATTATGAAATCAGCTAGAAAAATGAATTTATCCACTTTCACTAGAACGTCCTCAACTATGCCCCTTGGATAAGTGAGTGATCTATCCGCCAGCTGCAATGTGACATTAGTAGGCTTTGCTTCTTTCAACCCCAATTGCTAATAAATTGACAGTGGCATCAAGTTGATACTAGCTCCCAAGTCACACAATGCTTTCCTGAAAAATTGGCTGCCTATTGTGCATGGAATTGTAAAACTACCCAGATCTTTGAGCTTTGATGGTAGCTTCTTTTGAAGAATAGCATTGCATTCCTCCATAAGTGCCACTGTCTAAAAATCACCTAGTTTTCTCTTCCTTGACAGAATTTCCTTCAAAAATTTCACATAGTTAAGCATGTTCTCCACTGCTTCTGCAAAAGAGATATTTATTTGGAGCTTCTTAAACACTTCCATGAATTTAGAGAACTGTTTATCCCACTTCTGTTTCTGCAAACGTTGTGGAAATGGCACGGGAGGCACAATAGGACTCTGCTTGCCTTCATCAGAATTTACCACTGGATCACATTCCTTCTTTTCATGGTCCACATTCCTACTATCTTTTATTTCTTTACCCCCACTATCATCTCCATGTGATTGTCTTGGAGTTCCACCAACCACCTTAGGTAACTCTTTTCCGCTTCGTAATGTAATAGCATTGCAGTACTCCTTACCTTCCCGCTTAGGATTGATCTCCGTATCACAAGGTAGAGTGCCTTGAGGTCGGTTGTTAATGGCATTAGCAAGCTGACCCATTTGATTTTCCATGTTTCGAATTGATACTTCCATACTGTTCATCCTTGTCTCACTTTGTGCTATGTACCTAGAAAACAGCTCCTCCAAATTTGACTTCTTTTCCTGCTGTGGTGGAGCTTGATTCTGAAAGCCTAGTGGGTATGATTGTCATGGAGTAGAAGGTTGGGCTTGATTATTATTCCAAGAAAATTTTGGATGAGTCCCCCAACCAGGGTTATAATCGTTGGAATTATTGCTATATTGCTACCTGTTGTGGTTACCAATGTATTGTACCGACTCTAGACTAGTTGCACATTGATTGCTCGGATGGTTCCCGGCACACAATTCACAAACAACTGCCACACTCTGAATAGGTTGCACTCCTAAAGCATCAATCTTCTTTGTCAATGTTGCAACCTGTGCAGCCAATGTAGTAACCGCATCAACTTCATAAATACATGCTACCTTTTGCTGATTGATCTTTGTAGAAGGCCACTGATAATTGTTGGTAGCCATCATCTCCAATAACTCGTAGGCTTCATCAAAATTTTTCCCCATCAATGCCCCTCCTGCAGCTGCATCGATACTATTTCGGGTAGCACTAAACAACCCGTTGTAGAACGTTTGAACTTGCAACCAATTAGGAATACCATGGTGAGGGCATTTTCGGAGTAAGTCTTTGAATCGCTCCCAAGCGTCATAGAGAGTCTCAGAATCATGCTATGCGAATGAAGTGATGTCGTTCCTCATCCTTGCAGTTTTAGCTGGTGGAAAGAATTTAGCTAAAAATTTATGAGCTAAATCTGTCCAGGTAGTAATAGAGCCCGGCGGCAATGAATGCAACCAACTCTTTGCCCTATCATGAAGTGTGAAAGGGAAAAGTCGGAGTCTAATCGCATCTTCAGAAACCCCAATGTATCTGAATGTGTCGCATATCTCCAGAAAACTCACCAAATGATCGTTTGGGTCATCGTTAGGCAAACCCCCAAACTGCACTGAATTCTGAATCATTTGAATGGTACCCGGCTTGATCTCAAAATTATTTGCTTGAATTGCAGGCCTTTGAATGCTCGATTGTATTTCTGTAACAAGAGGCATAGCATAATCCCTTAGCGATTTCTGTTCTTCTTCAGCCATAATTTCTTGATTATTTACTTCTTGACACTGCTTTCGCAAGTTTCGACACCTTCTCTCGATTTCGTCTTCGTACGGTAGTAGCTCCTGACCTTTAGATCGTGTTAGCATACAAAATTCAAGAGTACCAACAAAAGAAAATAAAACAGAAACTTAAATAAGTTTAAACTAAGATCAAATTGATTGAAATTAATATTGAAATAGTTACTAGAATAATTCCCCGCCGTTGTTGTCCGAATTTGGTATTGACAATTTACGTGCAAGTATACACGATCAACAAGTAATAAAGTGATAAGTAGAGTATCGTTCCCACGGAGAATTATTGCTAATAACTTTCAAGTACTAACTTTATATCAATTCAATTTTATTTAAACAATTGCAATCAACTATGAATTCACTAATTTAAAACTAAATCTAAACTTAATAATCAAGGGGTGAATTTACCGGATAAAAGAAGTTAAGATTACAACTTCCCCTAATGCTTCGTATAAATCTTTCCACTCTCTTTCTAGCTAATTGATCAAAATAAATTGTTAACTGAGACTTCAAAATTATTTATCAAACCTCTTTCGATAGTTAGATAAGCATATCTCTCCCAATTAAATTGCTATATTCCTATGCAAAATAAGTTGGAATAGATTAATTAAGTTCAAACTCTCATAAAAGTTACACACGGCATATAAGTATATTCATATCCTATACACAACCCCAACAATTCAATCCTAAGAAGAATTAACCAGTGTGACGCCCCATTTTCCGGGGGTCCTGTATTAACCGTTGACAACCCATCAACCCGCGGAAATACCCGTGGATGTCGCTTAACCCGACACCACATCGATAACATCCTTAAACCGAGGTTATAATCCAAAATGAAAATTCGGTTCAGCATTTAATCGATCCAACCCCAGTCCAACTCCCCATGATTCATACCCCATTAGGGTCAAATTTGATCATTGGAGGGAAGGAAAAACATAGCCCAAAGGCTTGGCAAAGAAAACAAAAATAAAAAAAAATTCTGAGTTTTGATGGGCGTACCGGTACGCGTACCGGTACACTGAACCCACTGGACATCGGCGTACCGGTACGCTCTGTCTTCTGTCTGTCTACGTACCGGTACGCATACCGGTACGATTTTGCCAGTTTTGCCTTTTTCCTTTGTTTTTCACTTCCAATCCATTCTAATACATTCCTAACTCATCCAACACATGTACAATACGATTTTTCATATAATACACAACTTATACAAGTTCCATTACATTTAATTCCATAATTTACACATCAAAATGGAATTTATACGAAAGTTTTTACAAAAACTCTAACTAAGGCCACAAGCCGGCCCCCTTCATTCTTGATGCTCTCCAAGTGAGCCATCCGCCGGTGCAAACCCCACACCTGAAATGTTTCCCGTATAGGGTGAGCCAACGCCTAGTAAAGTAAACCCTACCAGGGCTACTCTTCCCCTAGATGCTCATGCTCATGCAACATTCATTTGCAAACAATCATTTATCGAAAGGACATGCATTCTAAGTTGGAATGCAACATACCATGCCATGAAATGAGATGTCACTCACTCATGCATTTTAACCCGAGTTCTCACCGACTCATACAACACGATGCAATGCCAAAGTGTTTCATTTCATCATTTATGTTTACATCAAATGATATTTTGAAAACTAGGGTCTTTCTTGGGATCGGACTTCTTTATGGACTTAACCAATGGTCTTCCACACCCGTACACTTTATGGGCTCTTATACCAACGGAGTGCACCCCCCAAACACCGGGTCTTTCACCCGAGAGGTCGTCATGCCTCTTCTTGCTCATCCCGACCCAATTTATCATGCAATCAAGCGGCTTAGCTAGGTCTTCGACCCAACTTTTCCCAAGCCATATTGTCAATCCCCAAGTGTGGTATTGACATCAACCATGCACACACACCCATGTAATGAGATGCATATGCAATGCCATGTTCCATTGCATACAACATAATGCTCAATATGCTCATGACAAACATATAAACATTTCCAATACATCAATGGCAATTATATCAAAAGCACATAACTACCATATCTCATTATGTTCAATATATCATTTCATGCATATATCAACAACACTCTTCATCCAACAACCATATCCTAAGCATATGATTTCACAATCACCCAAACATGTTATAACATAGCATCATGCAAGTAACACACACAATTTCACCTAGGCATTTTATCAAACACCTAGTAATCATTAAAGTCATGTTTCACATAACACATTCCAAGCAACCATATAGCTCAAATGTCACCAGGTTATAAGAGAAACCACATGGAACTCCTATGTAATAACATCGAGCTAGAAGTTAGCCTAGGCCAACTCTATGCTCCCTTTCCATTACCATAACTATAGACATATATATATTTCAATACATATGCATATATAACTTTTAACCCTTAGTCTACTAACACCTAAGGTAAAAATAGTCCCAAGTAGGAGAAACCCTACCTCTTGAAGCGTAATTCTCTCGAAGGAAGCTTCAAGAACACTTTCCAAGCCCAAGTCTAGATTTCCCCCAAATCTCCTCTCTTGGATCTTCGGTGAAATCCCTTGCTCTTGGTGTGGTTGCGTAGCCCTCGTCGATGTGATCGACTTTAGCTCTTGGTTCGACGGAATCCGAGCGACGGAACTCCGGGAATCGACGGAGGAAGCTTGGAGTTTTAGGTTTTCTCTCTTTTCTCTCTCTTGGCCGGCCAAACAAGAACACAAGGGGCAAAAAATAATCTGATTTTCTAGATATTTACCCCTATTTATAGTTTTAAATACTCGGCCTACGTCGTGCCACGTGTCCCTCGCTTAATCGGGTTCGATTTCGTCCCGAAACGATTTATTTGGTCCCGGTTTAAGTTCAAATTAATTTTATTTAAACTTAAACTTAATTTTAAGGAATTTTTATAAAACTCATTTATGGGGACGTTCGTGAGGTCATTCGCCACGCAGTCGCCTCGAACGACGTGCAAAATCCGACTATCTCGGAATTCGACGAAATTTGACAAGGTGACTCGTTTTCGCGATACGAATTCAACAGCGAACTCTGTTTCCTCATCCGAGGTCTAAAACATGAGTATTTTAAATACGCATTATAGTGGCAATTTACTATTTTGCCCTTTTTAAAAAAAAATCCAAATTTCCCGGGTTTTACATTCTTCCCCCCTTAAAAAGAATTTCGTCCCCGAAATTCACGTACACATACATGCAATCTCATGCATATGCTACAGTCATGTAATGGTAAATGACTATAAAAACGTACCTCTATCCTCAAACAAGAAAGAATAATTGGCACGTACGGTGTCCTCGCGCTCCCATGTTGCCTCTTCCACTCCCCGGTGCTGCCACAGCACCTTCACTAGCCTCACAGTCTTGCCTCGCAAAACCTGATCCCGGCTATCCATGATACGCACCGGTCCCTCCTCGAAGGTCCCATCCGCATCAACAACAAGCTCGCCCCAATCCACCACATGAGTCGGATCTGGAGTATACTTCTGGAGCATAGAGACATGAAACACCGCGTGAACACCCGATAAATTTGGCGGCAACGCCAACCAATAAGCAACTGTACCCACCCTCTCGAGTACCTCGAAGGGCCCGATGTATCTCGGCGACAGTTTTCCCCGCTTACCAAACCGGACCACTCCTCTTTTAGGCATAACCTTCAAGAAGACATGATCTCCCACCTCAAACTCTAGAGGTCGCCGTCGTCTATCGGCGTAGCTCTTCTGCCGGCTCTGAGCCGTGAGAAGACGCTTCCGTATCAAGTCCACCTTCTCTGAGGTGTCTCTAACTAAATCCGGACCCGTAGCAGGTCTCTCCCCAACCTCTGTCCAACAAACTGGAGATCGACATGGCCTCCCATATAGTGCCTCGTAGGGTGCCATCTGTATGCTCGCCTGATAACTATTGTTATAGGCGAACTCCACCAAGGGTAAGTGATCTTCCCAGATACCCTTGAGATCTAGGACACATGCCCGCAACATGTCCTCTAATGTCTGGATAGTCCTCTCTGACTGACCATCCGTCTGGGGATGAAAAGCAGTGCTCATCATCAACTGAGTCCCCATGGCTCGCTGGAAACTCTCCCAAAAATGAGATGTGAATCTGGGATCCCGATCCGATACTATAGATACGGGCACCCCATGCAATCGGACAATCTCTCGTATATATAACTTGCAGAATTCCTCCAATGTGAAGGTCATCCGCACAGCCAAAAAGTGTGCCGACTTGGTAAGCCGGTCCACTATCACCCACACCGCATCATGTCCCCGCGATGTCCGTGGCAAATGAGTCACAAAATCCATTGTGACATGCTCCCACTTCCACTCAGCTACCTCCAAAGGCTGGAGTAATCCCGCTGGTCTCTGGTGTTCAGCCTTCACTTGCTGACATGTGAGACATCTACCAACAAATTCACCAACTTGTCCCTTCATCCCACTCCAATAATACTGACGACGAAGATCATGATACATCTTCGTGCCCCCTGGATGAACCGCAAAACGAGAACAATGAAACTCCCTAAGAATCTCCTCCCTTAGATCCGGAGATTGGGGAACCACAATCCTTCCCCTATACCGAAGACTACCATCCGAATGAATGGCCCAGCCCTCGTCACCTGTACCCGACCGTACCCGGTCCTTAATGGACGCTATCTCTAGGTCTTGCCCTTGAGACTCAATCACTCTGCTCAGTAGGGAAGGCGTAGCCACCAAACTTCCCAAGGTACCCTGAGCCTGCCCCATGTAATGTAGCCCAAACTGTCCCACAGTCTCGAGCATTTCCCACTCTCGGGAAGCTACACTAGCCAAGACTCCCCGTGACTTCCGGCTAAGTGCATCAGCCACCACATTTGCCTTACCGGGGTGGTAATGCAAAGTGAAGTCATAGTCTTCCAGAAACTCCATCCACCTGCGTTGCCTCATGTTGAGGTCCCGCTGTGTAAAGATGTACTTCAGACTCTTGTGGTCCGAAAACACTTCAAACTGCTCACCGTATAGGTAGTGGCGCCAAGCCTTCAAGGCAAAGACAATGGCCGCCAACTCCATATCATGCGTGGGGTAATTCTGCTCGTGGGTCTTTAACTGCCGGGAACCATAAGCTACCACTCTCCCGGACTGCATCAAAACGCATCCAAGTCCGTCCTTAGAGGCATCACAATACACTGTGTACCCCTGTCCCCTTTCTGGAACTATCAGTATAGGAGCGGAAGTAAGCCTCTTCTTCAACTCCTGAAATGCCTTCTCGCAAGAATCATTCCACTCAAACTTGACCTCTTTCCGGGTCAACCTAGTCATAGAGGAAGCTAGTCGGGAGAAGTCCTCAATGAACCTCCTGTAATACCCTGCCAATCCCAAGAAACTACGTATCTCGAAGACTGACTTCGGCCTCTCCCAATTCATGACTGACTCAACCTTCCCCGGGTCTACGGATACACCCGAAGCCGACACCACATGTCCCAAAAATTTCACCTCAGTAAGCCAAAATTCACACTTGCTGAACTTGGCATATAACTGATGGTCTCTCAAGATCTGAAGAACGATCCTCAAGTGACCCTCATGCTCCTCCTCAGACTTGGAGTAAATCAAGATGTCGTCAACGAAAACCACGACAAACTGATCAAGGTAGGGTTGGAACACCCTATGCATGAGATCCATGAATGCCGCTGGGGCGTTCGTCAATCCGAAAGGCATCACTGTGAACTCGAAATGCCCATAACGCGTCCGAAACGCCGTCTTAGGGATATCTGTCTCCCTAACTCTCAACTGATGGTAACCGGTGCGGAGATCTATCTTGGAGTAGACCCGCGCCCCTCTCAGCTGATCAAACAAGTCATTAATCCTCGGCAAAGGGTACCTATTCTTGATAGTAACCCTATTCAACTGCCGGTAGTCTATACATAGTCGAAGGGTTTTGTCCTTCTTCTTTGCAAATAACACCGGAGCGCCCCAAGGTGAGGTACTCGGTCTAATGAAACCCCGGTCCAACAATTCCTGCAATTGGACCTTGAGTTCTCGCAACTCAGCAGGCGCCATCCTATGTGGAGTCATAGAAATGGGTGATGTACCAGGATGCAACTCTATATTAAAATCTACATCCCTATGTGGAGGTAATCCCGGAAGTTCACCCGGAAAAACATCCTCATAATCACACACAACCCGAGGCAGACCAAACTCCTGTCTCGCCTCGTCCTCCAGGGTAAGGCTTGCTAGCCAACCCATCAACTGTCCGTGCCATCTAGAGTCGTACACGGCTTGAGGTAAAGCATCGTGCTTATCCCCCTGAAACATGAAACAAACCCCATCCGGTGTGTAAGCAGTGACCCGCTTCCGATCACAATCTATGACAACTCGGTGTGCCGCCAACCAATCCATCCCAAAGACTACATCGAACTCCGACATGTCCATGACCCGAAGGTCCACGGTGAGTAGAATCCCTGAGATCTCTAACTCACACCCCCGACATATCTGATCAACCCTCACCCTAGCACCTAGGGGAGAACTCACGTGCAATGGCTCTTCTAAGGTCTCAACCTCTAAACCCAAGTCTTTCACACAAGATGCAGAAATGAATGAATGCGATGCACCAAAGTCAAATAATACTCACACATAAAGAGTTTCCGAATCGTCTCACTAGGGAAGCATATTCCTCTCCTTAGTAGACATTTATACTATGAACCCTCCCGTTCATTTGTTTTCCCACTCCCAAGGTTATGTTTCCTAACCCTAGTGTGTTCGTTTCCATATACATTCTACGATGTATATTATCCACATAGCACATAGCACATAGCACATAACATGTAGCATTTAAACACATAAGATGAAATGCACAATGCATGCAATGGTCTAGACCCAATGCCCATCAAGCTTAGGTTTTCGAATTAGCTAGGGCTCTAAACCTCGTTCTCCCTTGCAATGGAAGATGGTAGACTCATTTCCCACAAGACCACATATGATCTATGGCCTATGCTCTGATACCAAGCTGTGACGCCCCATTTTCCGGAGGTCCTGTATTAACCGTTGACAACCCATCAACCCGCGGAAATACCCGTGGATGTCGCTTAACCCGACACCACATCGATAACATCCTTAAACCGAGGTTATAATCCAAAATGAAAATTCGGTTCAGCATTTAATCGATCCAACCCCAGTCCAACTCCCCATGATTCATACCCCATTAGGGTCCAATTTGATCATTGGAGGGAAGGAAAAACATAGCCCAAAGGCTTGGCAAAGAAAACAAAAATAAAAAAAAATTCTGAGTTTTGATGGGCGTACCGGTACGCGTACCGGTACACTGAACCCACTGGACATCGGCGTACCGGTACGCTCTGTCTTCTGTCTGTCTACGTACCGGTACGCATACCGGTACGATTTTGCCAGTTTTGCCTTTTTCCTTTGTTTTTCACTTCCAATCCATTCTAATACATTCCTAACTCATCCAACACATGTACAATACGATTTTTCATATAATACACAACTTATACAAGTTCCATTACATTTAATTCCATAATTTACACATCAAAATGGAATTTATACGAAAGTTTTTACAAAAACTCTAACTAAGGCCACAAGCCGGCCCCCTTCATTCTTGATGCTCTCCAAGTGAGCCATCCGCCGGTGCAAACCCCACACCTGAAATGTTTCCCATATAGGGTGAGCCAACGCCCAGTAAAGTAAACCCTACCAGGGCTACTCTTCCCCTAGATGCTCATGCTCATGCAACATTCATTTGCAAACAATCATTTATCGAAAGGACATGCATTCTAAGTTGGAATGCAACATACCATGCCATGAAATGAGATGTCACTCACTCATGCATTTTAACCCGAGTTCTCACCGACTCATACAACACGATGCAATGCCAAAGTGTTTCATTTCATCATTTATGTTTACATCAAATGATATTTTGAAAACTAGGGTCTTTCTTGGGATCGGACTTCTTTATGGACTTAACCAATGGTCTTCCACACCCGTACACTTTATGGGCTCTTATACCAACGGAGTGCACCCCCCAAACACCGGGTCTTTCACCCGAGAGGTCGTCATGCCTCTTCTTGCTCATCCCGACCCAATTTATCATGCAATCAAGCGGCTTAGCTAGGTCTTCGACCCAACTTTTCCCAAGCCATATTGTCAATCCCCAAGTGTGGTATTGACATCAACCATGCACACACACCCATGTAATGAGATGCATATGCAATGCCATGTTCCATTGCATACAACATAATGCTCAATATGCTCATGACAAACATATAAACATTTCCAATACATCAATGGCAATTATATCAAAAGCACATAACTACCATATCTCATTATGTTCAATATATCATTTCATGCATATATCAACAACACTCTTCATCCAACAACCATATCCTAAGCATATGATTTCACAATCACCCAAACATGTTATAACATAGCATCATGCAAGTAACACACACAATTTCACCTAGGCATTTTATCAAACACCTAGTAATCATTAAAGTCATGTTTCACATAACACATTCCAAGCAACCATATAGCTCAAATGTCACCAGGTTATAAGAGAAACCACATGGAACTCCTATGTAATAACATCGAGCTAGAAGTTAGCCTAGGCCAACTCTATGCTCCCTTTCCATTACCATAACTATAAACATATATATATTTCAATACATATGCATATATAACTTTTAACCCTTAGTCTACTAACACCTAAGGTAAAAATAGTCCCAAGTAGGAGAAACCCTACCTCTTGAAGCGTAATTCTCTCGAAGGAAGCTTCAAGAACACTTTCCAAGCCCAAGTCTAGATTTCCCCCAAATCTCCTCTCTTGGATCTTCGGTGAAATCCCTTGCTCTTGGTGTGGTTGCGTAGCCCTCGTCGATGTGATCGACTTTAGCTCTTGGTTCGACGGAATCCGAGCGACGGAACTCCGGGAATCGACGGAGGAAGCTTGGAGTTTTAGGTTTTCTCTCTTTTCTCTCTTCTCTCTCTCTTGGCCGGCCAAACAAGAACACAAGGGGCAAAAAATAATCTGATTTTCTAGATATTTACCCCTATTTATAGTTTTAAATACTCGGCCTACGTCGTGCCACGTGTCCCTCGCTTAATCGGGTTCGATTTCGTCCCGAAACGATTTATTTGGTCCCGGTTTAAGTTCAAATTAATTTTATTTAAACTTAAACTTAATTTTAAGGAATTTTTATAAAACTCATTTATGGGGACGTTCGTGAGGTCATTCGCCACGCAGTCGCCTCGGACGACGTGCAAAATCCGACTATCTCGGAATTCGACGAAATTTGACAAGGTGACTCGTTTTCGCGATACGAATTCAACAGCGAACTCTGTTTCCTCATCCGAGGTCTAAAACATGAGTATTTTAAATACGCATTATAGTGGCAATTTACTATTTTGCCCTTTTTAAAAAAAAAATCCAAATTTCCCGGGTTTTACAACCAGACACATGTCACCATATTCAGATATAAACCTAGAATTCATCTTCCAATTTCATCTAAGTTATCAAATTAATTGTTGGCCACACAATCATATATTAAACACAAAATATGACAAACAACTCATGTATGATCAACAAGAACTAGAAGCGAGAGTAGATCAATTTAACTAGACATTAGGTTCCGTTGCAATCTTAATAAAGATTTAGTTCATAATATAATTGAAAAACATCCTCCTCAAATTAAACAACATCTCAAAAAATCAAGAACTAAAGGTAAGAGAAAAAGAATGAAATCTTAGTTGCAATCTTCAATCTCTCTCTAGCCTTCAATCCCAATTTCCTTCGTGTCGGTTACTTCGATTCTTGCCTTCAATTATCTATCAATCCTTGGTCTTCTTCCTCCTGTTTTCAGCCCCCAAAAACAGTATTTTTATATTCCCCTCTAACCCTAGCACATAAGAGGCATTAGAGTCCAATTTCGGGTAAAAAACAAGTCCTAATTCGCGTCCAACTTCCATCACAAGCGCAGCTGCACTGGAACGGCGCTGGGACAGCGCTGAATGGGCAGTAAGTTGG
Source organism: Ilex aquifolium (assembly GCA_951799425.1). NCBI lineage: Eukaryota > Viridiplantae > Streptophyta > Magnoliopsida > Aquifoliales > Aquifoliaceae > Ilex > Ilex aquifolium. Next base: position 17,351,078 of record OX637399.1, read on the forward strand.
CGCAGGGGTGCTGATTCTGTGCTGGAACAGCGCTGGTCTCTTTTAAGCCTTAAGCTCCCTTGTTGTTTTGCCTTCAAAAACCCAACATTTAGGCTCCAAATTGATCTTGTTTACTTCCAAATGATGATTCCTATCAAATAACATCAAAACACACAAAAAAAATAAAAAAGAACATAAAATAATTAAAAACTTGTAAATTCCTCAAGCCGAAAGTACTCAATTCGTAGGTATAAAACCGACTCATCAAGACAAATCCTAATCTACTAAGGAAACAAATCCTAATCTCATAAGGAAACAAATCCTAATAGGGGTTTATATTTTGACAATCCAAACCCAAATAGAATTAACTAAAAACTAAAACTCATACTTGCCAAAAAGCAGAAAAGGGAAAGCAAATGGCATGCAAGCCTTCCAATCAGACCCAAAAATGGAATATTTTTAAACATGCCAATTTAAGCTTAGTTTTGACCAGATTCTTCTAGAACTTGAATGATGTTGATGAGTTTTGTTGCTCACATGGATCAAGCTCAATGGGACTCCACGAATTAGCTTGATTCCATGCCTCTTGAATCAGTCAGTTGAGAACATCTTTAAACTTCCTTGCTCGTGCTCTCGTAACCGGCCCAATTGGGACTTGAACTAGATCCCTTGAAATTGGGCTATGATTTGCATCAAGTTTGGCATTGAAACTAACTATGGACAGTTAATTGCAATATCAACCTTTCTTTACGAATCCGTCTAGTTGCATGATCATACCACGCACGAGTTTTGGGTATCAACATAACTGTCAATATTCTTACACAGCCTTTGAGCCTGTAGTAGAGCTGTGGATGGACTAAATCAAGTGTATATGGTATGTCTCCGACTTCATGGTGATTAGGGAAAAATAATTTAAATTTTGGATAGACTAGTGGAAGTTTGTTGGTATCTTATCTAGAAAAATTAGCGGGGCAACACTCGTCCACTAGGGGTAACGTAGGGGTTCAAAGGCTTAGTGACTAAGCTAAATAATTGCATTCATGTTGCCCACGAATGTGTCGTGCAATTTTAATTTTTCTTTTAATTTTTCGCTCCAATATATTGTTTAATATTCTTTAAAATCCTTAGTATTATATTTGTTACTTTGTATCACAAATTGGATTGCGTATACTTATAAATTGTCGCAATGTCGAATGTAATTAAGGACTTAAATTGGGTACACTTTGGGTTTTAGGACTTAGGATTTTAATTAATTTGTTTTAATTAGTTTTGAAGAAGAAAAATAATAAAAAAAATAGAAAAAATTGCGGGAATTATGAATTGCGCTACCGCTAGGTCGTGTGCTGCTCCCTACCGGTACGATCCTATTCTGTCAAAAAAATTAAAAGTGTTTCTATTGGTAGTAGAGCATTTAGTTCTCTTTAATCCTTAAGACCCAATCCATCAAACCTATCCTATAGTTTTCGAAAAACCCTAAGGAGGCCCACTAAACCCTCAAGTTTCTCTAGTTCCTTTTGATTCTTGTTTTGATCTTTGACTTTCGAAATGACTCCAACAAAGATTTTGCGTCCAAATCCCTCAGATGAAATCTCTGGGATTACTCCCCCAACCTGGGTTCTCTTTGTCTCCATGACTTCTATGGCCGTGGCAAAGATGGAAAGGAAAATGTGAGGCCAAGGGACACCACAAGTCAAAGTCTTGTGAAGGAAGAATGAGGGATATGTGTTTTTATGTTGCATCAAATCAAGGGTATAGTGTATTATTGAATATTAAATTCATCTCAAGGGTAATTTTCTGAAAAATTAATCCTTTCGTCGCTCAATGCTTTACCCAAGGTCCCATAACAACCATAGAAAGCCCTATCCAATTTTTGGTGAAATGGTTAAGTGCACATGCTTTAATACCTATGAGATATGTCAATTGCATTATTTTTATGCCTCTTAACATTTGTTTCCTGGGATTATGCCAAGATCGTTCAATTTGATAGATGTATTCCATTGTTTCAAAATGAGTAAGTAAAATTTGCCTTGATTACATAAATATGATCCTCACACATATTTACGAGTGGCACAGTCATGAGAATCAGAGAATTACTTTTTTTTGAGAGTGCAAACCATGGTGAGTTTTGATGAAAACTCCGCCAAAATAACGAGATTCGACAATGTAAAAGGAACCAAAGATCGTTCTACGATCAGATTTGAATGATAGACCTCGACCCGTTGTTTACGACAAACAAGAACCTTGGTATATATGACATCAACCCGTTGATTTTATTGCGAAACAAGAACCTCGGTATAAGGGAGACGCCACAAACATTGGTGGAAATTGTGTTTGATAAGTCGCTGGTGAATGCCACGGGAAATCCCAATTAGTTCGAATAGTTCTTCGAAGAACTGCAGAGAAAATACTGTCCAATTTCCTGAATAACAATCTGCTCTTTTCATCAATTAAACGCCTATTCATAAGGCTGGCCATTACAAGGAAAATTCCTAAAGTCCTAATCTGCGGAGGAGACAAATCCTAATATGCTAAGGAAACAAATCCTAATCTGCTAAGGAAACAAATCCTAATAGGAGTTTATATTTTGACAGTCCGAACCCAAATAAGAATAACAAAAAACTAAAACTCTTACTTGCCTCAAAGGAGAAAAAGGAAAGTAAATGGCATGCAAGCCATACAATCAGACCCAAAAAATGAGTATCCTTAAACATGCCAATTTAAGCTTAGCCTTGACCAGATTTTCTAGAACTTGAATCATGTTGATGAGTCTTTGTTGCTCACGTGGATCATGCTCAACGGGCCTCCACAAATTTTCTTGAGCCCATGCCTCTTGAATCAATCCGTTGAGTATATCTTTAAACTTCCTTCCTCGTGCTCTCGTAAGTGGCCCAATAGGGACTTGAACTAGATCTCTTGAAGTTGTGCTATGATTTGCATCAAGTTTGGCGGTGAAACTAACTATGGACAGTTAATTGCAATATGAACCTTTCTTTCTGAATCCGTTTTGTTGTATGATCATACCACGCACGAGATTTGGATACCAACATGACAGTCAATATTCTTGTATAGCCTTTGAGCCTGTAGTAAAGTTGTGGGTGGACTAAATCGAGTGGATATGGTATCTCTTCGAGTTCATGGTGATTAGGGGAAAATAATTTAAATGCTGGATAGACTAGTGGAAGTTTGTTGGTATGTTTTCTGGAAAAATTAGCGGGGCAACACTCGTCCACTAGGGGTAACCTAGGGGTTCAAAGGCTTCGTGACTAAGCTAAATAATTGCATTCATGTTGCCCATGAATATGTTGTGCAATTTTAATTTTTCTTTTAATTTTACGCTCCAATAGATTTTTTAATATTCTTTAAATTCCTTAGCATTATATTTGTTACTTTATATCACAAATTGGATTGCGTATACTTAGAACTTGTCGCACGGTGGAATGTGATTATGGACTTAAATTGGGTACACTTTGGGTTTTAGGACTTAGGGTTTTAATTAATTTGTTTTAATTAGTTTTGAAGAAGGAAAATAAAAATAAAAATAGGAAAAATTGTGGGAATTCTGAACTGCACTACCGCTAGGTCGTGTGCTGCTCCCAACCGGTACGTTCCTATTTTGCCAAAAAAATTAGAAGGGCTTATATCGGTAGCAGAGCATTTGGTTCTCTTTAATCCTTAAGACCCAATCCATCAAACATGTCCTATAGTTTTCGAAAAACCCTAAGGAGGCCCTCTAAACCCTCAAGTCTCTCAAGTTCCTCTTAATTCTTGCTTTGATCTTTGAATTTTGAAATGACTCCAAGAAAGTTTTCTCTGGGACTACTCCCCCAGCCTGGGTTCTCTTTGTCTCCGTGACTTCTATGACCGTGGCAAAGATGGAAATGAAAATGTGAGGCCAAGGGACACCTCAAGCCAAAGTCTTGTGAAGGAAGAATGAGGGATATGTGTTTTTATGTTGCATCAAATCAAGGGTTTAGTGTATTATTGAATATTAAATAAGTCTAAGGGATAAATTCTTCTGAAAAATTAATCCTTACGTTGCTCAAAGCTTTACCCAAGGTCCCATTACAACCATATAAAACCCTATTCGATTTTCGGTGGAATGATGTAGTGCACATGCTGTAATACCTATGAGATATGTCAATTGCATTAATTTTATGCCGCTGAACATTCTTTTCATGGGATTATGCCAAGATCGTTCCATTTGATAGATGTATTCCATTGTTTGGAAATTAGTGAGTAAAATTTGCCTTGATTACATAAATTCGATCCCCACACATATTTAAGAGTGGCACAGTCATGACAATCAGATAATTCATTTTTTTTTGTGCAAACCACGGTGATTTTTGATGTGGATTCCGCCAAAATAACGAGATCCGACAATGAAAAAGGAACCCAAGATCGTTCTACGATCAGATTTGAATGATAAACCTCGACCCCTTGTTTACGACAACCAAGAATCTTGGTATATATGACCTTAACCCATTTTTTCTTGAGAAACAAGAACCTCGATATAAGGGAGACGCGACAAACGGTGGTGGAAATTCCGTTTGATAAGTTGCTGGTGAACGCCACGGGAAATCCTAATAAGTTCAAATAGTTCTTCAAAGAACCACAAAGAAAATACTCTCCAATTTGCTGAATAATGATTTTCTATTTTCATTGATTAAACGCCTATTTATAAGACTGGCCATTACAAGGAAAATTCCAAAAATCCTAATCTGCTAAGTAGACAAATCTTAATCTCCTAAGAAAACAAATCCTAATCTACTAAGGAAACAAATCCAAATAGGAGTTTATATTTTGACAATCCATACCCAAATAGCAATAACTAAAAACTAAAACTCATACTTCCCTAAAAGAAGAAAAAGGAAAGTAAATGGCATGCAAGCCTTCCAATCAGACCCAAAAAAAGTGTATTCTTCAACATGCCAATTTAAGCTTAGCCTTGACCGGATTCTTCTAGAACTTGAATCATGTTGATGAGTCTTTGTTGCTCACGTGGATAATGCTCAGTGGGCCACCACGAATTTGCTTGAGTCCATCCCTCTTGAATCAGTCCGTTGAGAACATCTTTAAACTTCCTTGCTCGTGCTCTCGTAACTGGCCCAATTGAGACTTGAACTTGATCCCTTGAAGTTGTGCTATGATTTACATCAAGTTTGGCATTGAAACTAACTATGATGACAGTTAATTGCAATATGAACCTTACTTTACGAATCCTTTTAGTTGCATGATCGTACCACGCACAAGTTTTGGGCACCAACATGACTGTCACTATTCTTGTATAGCCTTTGAGCTTGTAGCAAAGCTATGGATGGACTAAATCGAGTGTATATGGTATGTCTTCGAGTTCATGGTGATTAGGGGAAAATAATTTAAATTTTCGTTATGCTAGTGGAAGTTTGTTGGTATCTTATCTAGAAAAATTAGCGGGACAACACTCGTCCACTAGCGGTAACCTAAGGGTTCAAAGGTTTAGTGACTAAGCTAAATAATTGCATTCATGTTGCCCACGAATGTGTTGTGCAATTTTAATTTTTCTTTTAATTTTACGCTCCAATAGATTGTTTAATATTCTTTAAAATCCTTAGCATTATTTTTGGTTACTTTGTATCACAAATTGGATTGTGTATACATAGAACTTGTCGCACTGTGGAATGTGATTAAGGACTTAAATTGGGTACACTTTGGGTTTTAGGACTTAGGGTTTTAATTAATTTGTTTTAAATATTTGAAGAAGAAAAATAATAAAAAAATAGGAAAAATTATGGGAATTCTGAATTGGGCTACCGCTAGGTTGTCTACTGCTCCCTACCAGTACGTTCCTATTCTGTCAAACAAATTAAAAGGGTTTCTATCGGTAGCAGAGCATTTGGTTCTCTTTAATCCTTAAGACCCAATCCATCAAACATGTCCTATAGTTTTTGAAAAACCCTAAGGAGGCCCTCAAAACCCTCAAGTCTCTCTAGTTCCTCTTGATTCTTGTTGTGATCTTTGACTTTCGAAATGACTCCAAGAAAGATTTTACGTCCAACTCCCCCTGATGAAATCTCTGGGACTACTCCCCCAGCCTGGGTTCTCTTTGTCTCCATGACTTCTATGACCGTGGCAAAGATGGAAAGGAATGTGAGGCCCAGGGACACCTCAAGCCAAAATCTTGTGAAGGAACAATGAGGGATATGTGTTTTTATGTTGCATCAAATCAAGGGTTTAATGTATTATTGAATATTAAATTCCTCTAAGGGATAACTTCTTCTGAAAAATTAATCCTTTCGTTGCTCAAATCATTACCCAAGGTCCCATTACAACCATAGAAAGCCCTATTCAATTTTCGGTGGAATGGTTGAGTACAAATGCATTAATACCTATGAGCTATGAGATATGTCAATTGCATTATTTTTATGCCGCATAGCATTCGTTTCATGGGATTATGCCAACATCGTTCCATTTGATACATGTATTCCACTGTTTGGAAATGAGTGAGTTAAATTTGCCTTGATTACATAAATTCGATCCACACACATATTTACGAGTGGCACAGTCATGAAAATCAGAGAATTCCTTTTTTTTTTTAGTGTGGAAAGCATGGTGAGTTTTGATGTGGATTCCGCCAAAATAACGAGATCCGACAACGAAAAAGGAACCCAAGATCATTTTACGATCAGATTTGAATGATAGACCTCGACCCGTTGTTTACGACAAACAAGAACCTTGGTATATTGTAACACCCCGCATTTTCTTTTATATATATGTATATAGATATATAGTAAATAAATGATGTAAAAATTTGGATATGTGTAATGATGTAAGAATGAACTATATAGGTTGTAATAGTAGGAGAAATGCTAGAGATGCATATTAATTGGGAAGTTTGAGTTTCAAAGACTTTTAAACTTGGAAAGGGTGATTAGATGAATTTCTAAATGTTTTTAGGTCAAAATAAGGTGTCCATTGAATCCGGAAGGTCGAACAACCTTGGGAGAGGTAATATGAGGTGTATTGGAAGTCAGGAAGATTTTCGGAATGAAAGCACATTTAAGAGAAAATTTGGGTAGAAGGGACTTTGGACACTTCCTAGTATTTTGATCATAACTCTTTATCCTAATGTCCAATTGATCCAAAATTTTGACAGTAGATAGTAGACATCTAGGGCTACAAAAGTGTATTTCACGAAAAATTTCCAAATCAATCTCTAACTAGGCCAAAACTTCACTGGAAGTTTCAGCAAAAATAGGAATTCCGTTCGAACGTGAAATGACGTTCGAACGTGAATAACGTTCGAACGTAAGTGCGTTCCAGTACTCTTCTCTGATGGAAAAACAAAAGTATTGGGAGCAACGACCGTTCGAACGCCAATGACGTTCGAACGTGAGTTACGAATTATGAACTTCAGAATCGCACACATGAGGCCATTTCTTCCACTATAAATACATAAGGATGCATCTCTTTGCATCATTTCAACATTTCTAACCCTAGGAAGACTTAGAGAGGAGAAAAGAAGGGGAAAACACAAGAAATCAAGGGAGGATTTGCCTATTGAAGAAGATCCAATCTTCATCTTCTTCACTCAAAACTAAAGAAGCAAGGTAGGGGTTTTCTCTCACTCACTTACATTGAGACTAGGGTATTTATATATGTATGTTTTGGCTATCAATGGTATATATATATGCTATGGAATCATCCTCTCTTAGGCTTTTTGGCAAAGATTACATGTTTTGAACAAAGTTAGGGTTTAATACCCATGAAGTCTCTTCTCTAGTTTTAAAACCCTCATTTTTAGAGGGTGATGTATTTCCTTCTTAAATGCTTTCTTTATTATGGATTTTCAAAACCTTAGTGCTTTGTGTTGGGTAGAAAAATGATGTTATTGTGATCTCATGTATTTTTCTTTGTTGGTTGTGGAATTATCACATGATATATTTTGAGGGATTTTTGGATAGATGATTGTAAATTGAAATCAATATTGGAATTGTAAGCATTGGTTGAGTTGTTTGTGATGCACATGAGTGAGAGGTTCCTTGTAAGGATGCTCACCCCTTCCCAAGAGGTTCCTCGTAAGGATGCTTGGGAAGCAAAGATGATCTAACGGGGGTGGAGGTTGCCCTAAAGTATGCCACCTACCGAAAGAATGGGGGGTGGAGGTTGCCCTAAAGTATGCCACCTACCAAAAGAAGTGTGAGAGGTTCCTTGTAAGGATGCTCACCCCTTCCCAAGAGGTTCCTTGTAAGGATGCTTGGGAAGCAAAGATGATCTAACGGGGGTGGAGGTTGCCCTAAAGTATGCCACCTACCAAAAGAAGTGTGAGAGGTTCCTTGTAAGGATGCTCACCCCTTCCCAAGAGGTTCCTTGTAAAGATGTTTGGGAAGCAAAGATGATCTAACGGGGGTGGAGGTTGCCCTAAAGTATGTCACCTACCGAAAGAATGGGGGTGGAGGTTACCCTAAAGTATGCCACCTACCGAAAGAACGGGGGTGGAGGTTGCCCTAAAGTATGCCACCTACCGAAAGAATGGGGGGTGGAGGTTGCCCTAAAGTATGCCACCTACCGAAAGAATTGTTGGAAATGGTTTATGGCAATTAATGGTGATTATTTGTATGTGGTACTCTTTTATTCATTTAAGTAATGTTTTTACATAAACTTGAGATCCTTTTCAAATGTCACTGCTTTATTTCAAATTTTGTATCTATGTTATGTTAAAAATGCGACCGACCGTTTTAAATGCTTTTCTAAACCTTGTTTGGGTTTGAGAGAATGTTTCTACAGAGCTTTGTGCTCACCCCCTACCGCTAACATTTTTCAGATTACCCGCTTGAGGAGGACGTAAGGGTCGAGGAGCCCGCTACTTGGGAAACTCCACTTGACGGGAGTGTGGATCCCGAGGTGGACGCATAGAGCGACCTCCTTCCCTTTTGTACTAGACTAGAACATTCTTTTGGAACATTGTGTAGTCTAGTTTCTTTTGTTTATTCCGCTGTGCAACTTTAATTAATTTTTGAGATGTAAATGCCATAGCTTGGCTTATTCTTTTGGGATGATCTTGTAAATTCTATGGATGATGAATGGAAAATTTTTCTTATTGATGGAATTATATTAGTGCTCTCATGATATGAATGTTTTAGAATGTAATTGCCGTCCAGGGTGTGTTTTGAGGTGTTACATATATATGACCTCAACCCGTTGTTTATTGTGAAACAAGAGCCTCGGTATAAGGGAGACGTGAAAAATGGTGGCGGAAATTCCGTATGATAAGTTACTGGTAAACGCCACGGGAAATCCCGATAAGTTCGAATAGTTCTTCAAAGAACCGCAGAGAAAATACTCTCCAATTTGCTGAATAATTATCTACTATTTTCATTGATTAAATGCCTATTTAGAAGGCTGGCCATTGCAAGGAAAATTCCTAAATTCCTAATCTGCTAAGGAGACAAATCATAATCTGCTAAGGAAGCAAATCCTAATAGCAGTTTATATTTTGACAATCCAAACCCAAATAGCAATAACTAAAAACTAAAACTCTTACTTGCCTAAAAGAAGAAAAAGGAAAGTAAATGGCATGCAAGCCATGCAAGCCTTCCAATCATACCCAAAAAAGGAGTATTCTTAAACATGCCAATTTAAGCTTAGCCTTGACCAGATTCTTCTAGAACTTGAATCATGTTGATGAGTCTTTGTTGCTGATTCAATTAATAAGATGCTGATGGAAACACAAATTTCAAAGATGTGAAAGATAATGGAATTGGGTTTCTATCAAGACAATGATCCATATGGAACCTTGCATTATTGTATTTTGATTCTTATTTTAAGTAATTTGCTAGTATTAGTATTTTATATGTCCTTTTAATATTTTTTTAGAGTTAGGGGTATTTTTGTAATTTCTAAAATTTCTGGAATAGGTCATATTTTTTTAATATGACAAATATATAAACTCCTACTAGGATTTGTTTCCTTAGTAGATTAGAATTTGTTTCCTTAGTAGATTAGAATTTGTTTCCTTAGTATATTAGGATTTTAGGAATTTTTATTTTTTTTTGTAATGGCCAGCCTATAAATCGGCGTTCAATCTGTAAAACCCGAGAAAATTTCAACCTTTGTGAAAAAGGGCAAAACGGTAAATTGCCACTACAGTACAGGTTGTAAACCTGAATTTTTCTAGAACTCGGATGACGAAACGGACCTCACCGTTGGATTCGTCTCGCGAAATCTAGTTACCACGTCAAATTTCGTGGAATTCCGAGATAGTCGGATTTTTCGCGTTTTACGAGACGAACGGGCCCCGGGTGACCCTGTACACGAAATTTTTATAAAGTTTCCAAATTTGGGGAAATATTAGAGACAAGTGAAATAAAAATATTTTAAACTTAAATCGGGACGAAATTTAATCGTTTCGGGGTTAAAACGGACCCGGAAAAGAGAGGCCGTGTGGCGCGTTGTGGGCCAAGTGTTCCAAGGGTATATAAAGGGGGGAAAATCAGATTTTTCCCCCATTCTTCTTGCCGTTCAGCCGATAGAAAAGAGGAGAGGGAGAGAGCTTGAAAATCTTCACTTCTCTCTACGATCTAGAAGGCTACGAAGCTCGGATCCATTCAATCCAAGAATTAAAGTCGCTCTACTCATCGAGGGCTACGCGGCTATACCAAAAAGCACAAGTTTTACCGAAGGTCAAGGTACGGGATTTTCGGGAAGTGAGGGTTTTTGCTTGAATCGGGTCTTGGAATTTCCCTTGGTCGTTCCTCACGCTTCAAGAGGTAGGGTTTCTTCCTACTAAGGTTTATTCCAAGCCTATAATGTTTTTATGGAATGGGTAGGATGATAGCCTATGTGTCTCTTGCCTATTGTTGTGAAATTGGGTGAATTGGGTATTGAAATGGGTAAAGGAAATCCTAACTTGGATGAATATTTAGAAGTTACTAATTGTGATTTCTATGAATTGGATATGTGAAATGAACCCAATGTAAATTCATGTGTTATATGAAATTGTGGGCGTGTTATGTGTTTATATATATGCCATGAAATTTTAGTATGTTGATAACATGCTTGGAATTTGTATTATGGGAATTATATGCTTTTGATATGATTTTGCCATGGAATATGAGAAATGTGTTGAGAATGTTCATATGTCACTCATATCATATCGAACATTGTATTGGTGTTGCAATGGAGCACCACATTTCATATGCACGGGAACATCGCATTTTAGGAGGTGTGTGTGCATGGTTATTTGTCTTCACCACACATGGTGGATGACGAGTGAGCTCGGGTAATATGGGTCGATGACCTAGACGAGTTGAATGGTTTATATGTTGATAGGGTTGGGGTAGTAAGAAGGGCTAGAAAATCCCTCGGGTGAGAGACCCGGTGATTGGATACGCACTCCGTTGGTATAAGAGCCCATAAAGTGTGTCGGTGTACGCGGAACCGTTGGTGGAAGTCCATGAATTCCGTGTAGGTTGGGTGACCTTTGGTGTGAGTCCATGAACATCCACCCCTTACAAAGACCCTAGAATGAAATGTCATTTGATGTGGAACATAAATGACGGATTGGTACACATTGGCACTTGCATGTGTAGAGGAGCCGGGAAGGGCTCGGTTGATGTGCATGAGTGAGTCTCACCTCATTTCATAGCATGACATTACACGTTTCAACATGGAATATATTCTTGTTGTGGATTGTTGATTGATAGCATGTGACATTTCATATGCATTTAGGTTGGGGAGTAGCCTCTCTAGGAGATACCCTATTGAGCGTGGCTCACCCTTTATGGGAAAAACATTTCAGGTGTGGGTTTTGCTCCGGCGGATGGCTCATTTGGAGAGCATCAAGCATGAAGGGGGCCGGCTTGTGGCCTTAGTTTAAGTTTTGTAAAACCTTTAACAAAATTCCATTTTGATGTATATATATTATGGAATGAATTGTAATAGAGATTGTATGAGTTGGGTATTATATGGAAAAATCTCATTAAACATGTATTGAATGAGTTTGGGGTGTATGGGGTAGCTTTAAGGATGGTTTGGAGGGGAAAGAAATCCATTTTTATGCTCACAGTCTGAAAACCTACCGGAAGGTGTGTGTCGGCCTTCCGGAAGGTTTTGCTAAAAACCCCAGCTTGCCTTGCTCACGGCTAATACCTTCCGGAAGGTTTTGCCCACTGGAATGAACCTTCCGGAAGATTTTAGCTACTGGAGTAAAACCTACCGGAAGGACTTGTCTACTGGAGTGGACCTTCCGGAAGGTTTTGCCTTGGGTTTCTTTTTGACTGCCGAGTTCTTCCGGAAGGTTTTGTTTTCTGGAATGAACCTTCCGGAAGGTTTTGGCTACTGGAATGGACCTTCCGGAAGGTTTTTGCTACTGATGTCGACCTTCCGGAAGTTCTTGAAATTGATCCTTTTCATGTAACAGTTCCTTCAGCGACCTTCCGGTAGGTGTATATCGACCTTCCGGAAGGTTTTTCCAAAAACTTGAAATTTTCAAAATGCTTAGCCATGCTTTTGGGCTTTGTTTTCTTTGGTTTCTATGACATAAATGGACATAAATGGAGGTATAATTGACCTTGTGGATGGTAAATCTGATTAAAAGCATGTGAGTGACGTGGTGTCGGGTTATACGACTATCACGAGTATTTCCGCGGGTTGACGGATGGTCAACGGTTAATAAAGGACCCCCGGAAAATTGGGGCGTCACAGCTTGGTATCAGAGCCTAGGTATGCGATTTACCTAGGGCTTGATGGGGCATGGGTTTAGACCATTGCATTCATTGTACATTACATGTTATGTGCTTAAATTGATGCATGTTATGTGATATGTGGTATGTGTATTATATGCATGGTAAAATGTGTATGGAAATGGACACACTAGGGTTAGAGAACTTAACCTTGGGAGTGGGAAAGCAAATGAACGAGAAGGTTCAAAGCGAAAGGGTCCACTATTGGAGGCATACGCTCTACTAGTGAGACAATGAGAAAGATTTGAGCGTTTTAACTTTGATCCCTATCTAGGGATACTAAGTTGTTGTGCCATTGCCATTTGACTTGTGTGTAGATGGCAAGTGGAAGAAGAGGACGTCGAGGCGGTGGGCGGAACAATAACCAACCACCACCGGTCTTCGATCAACGAGCGTTTACGGAAACCATGGGCCTAATGGCGGCTACTGTTGCACAAGCTAGTGCAAATGCCGGACATGGAGGCGCGAGTAACCTCCAACAGTTTAAAGCACACAAACCTCCAGTCTTCATGGGAGGGGCAGACCCGATGGTGGCCGACCATTGGTTCCGGCAAGTCAACAAGATCTTAGGGGCGATGGAGGTCACCTCAGACGCTACTAAGATAAGGCTAGCTGCATTCCAGCTAGAAGGAGAAGCCCAATTGTGGTGGGATTGGGTGACGGCCTCGAAGAACTTAGAGGCCATGACATGGGGAGAGTTCAAGGAGCTCTTCTTGGGTAAATATTTCCCAACGGCCGTTCGACATGCAAAGGCCCGCGAGTTTCTAGATTTAAAGCAAGGGTCAATGACAGTGATGGAGTATGTGGCTAAGTTCACCGAATTAGCCCGATTTGCTGATGATTACGTGGCCACGGATATGGCCAAGGTAAGAAGGTTTGAGGATGGGTTGAAGCTATCCATCCGGGGAAAGATTGTGGGCCTCCGCCTGCAAGACTTGGACTCTATGGTCGAGACAGCTATGGCCATTGAGAGGGAGGTGGACGATGCTCGAAGCATCCGTGAGGCGGGTGCTAAGGATAAGAAGAAGGAGGGCCAATCCTCTTCTTCTAGTTCGGGGAAGAAACAGAGGACCTCTGCTCCTCAAGGACAGGGCCGCGGCTATCAAGGCCAAGGCCAAGGTCAGCTTTCCCAAGGCGGGAGAAACTTCAGGACTACCTACCAGGCGGGCCAGAAGACATGTTTCCATTGCCACCAACCGGGGCATATGAAGCGGGATTGTCCGCAGAGGCAAGGATCCCAGAGCTATGGGACACCTCAGTCCCAGTCATCAGTGGGGCAGTCGCAGACACGCCTTGTTCCTCCCTACCCCACCACGGGCCAGGGAAACCAGTATCAGTTCCAGGGCGCTACTCAGGCCCCTACCACCTTTCGAGCGGGGACTCCGCAGTCGGGCCAGATGGGCCAAGGCATGGGTCGAGGCCGAGGACAGGGCATGCAAGCCGGGACTTCGGGGACCCAGGGGCGTGTCTACGCCATTACACCTCAGGCTGAGCCAGTGGACCAGTCAGTCATTCAGGGTACATTTCTACTTTCTCGCCTATGGACTAAAGTGTTATTTGATTCTGGTGCATCACATTCATTCATTTCTGCATCATGTGTGAGGGATTTGGGCTTAGAGGTTGATACCTTGGAGGAGCCGTTATATGTGAATTCACCCCTAGGAGCTAGGGTGTGTGTGAATCAGATATGTCGGGGTTGTGAGCTAGAGATCTCAGGGATTCTACTCACCGTGGACCTTAGGGTTATGGACATGTCGGAATTCGATGTCATCCTTGGGATGGACTGGTTGGCGGCGTATCGGGTCGTTATTGATTGTGACAAGAAGAGGGTCACCGCCTATACACCGGACGGTGTTTGTTTCAAGTTTCAGGGGGAAAAGCATGATGCTCTACCTCAAGTCGTGTATGATTCACGATGGCATGGGCAATTGATGGGTTGGCTTGCGAGCCTTACACTGGAGGACGAGGCGAGACAAGAATTGGGTCTACCTCGGGTGGTGTGTGAATATGAGGACGTTTTTCCGGACGAGTTACCGGGATTACCTCCCCATAGGGATGTGGACTTTAGCGTTGAGTTGCATCCGGGTACTTCACCCATTTCTATGACTCCACATAGGATGGCGCCAGCTGAGTTGCAAGAACTCAAGGTCCAATTACAAGAATTATTGGACAAGGGCTTTATTAGACCGAGTACCTCACCTTGGGGCGCTCCGGTGCTGTTTGCCAAGAAGAAGGATAAGACCCTTCGATTGTGTATAGACTATCGGCAGTTGAACCGGGTCACCATCAAGAATAGGTACCCTTTGCCGAGGATCGATGATCTGTTTGATCAGCTGAGGGGAGCGCGGGTCTATTCAAAAATAGATCTCCGCACGGGCTACCATCAGTTGAGGATTAGGGAGTCAGATATCCCTAAGACGGCGTTCAGAACGCGGTACGGGCATTTCGAGTTCACGGTGATGCCATTTGGGTTGACGAATGCCCCGGCGGCATTTATGGATCTCATGCATAGGGTGTTCCAGCCCTATTTAGATCAGTTTGTCGTAGTGTTTGTTGATGACATCCTGATCTACTCCAAGACAGACGAGGAGCATGAGGGTCACTTAAGGATTGTTCTCCAGACCTTGAGGGACCACCAGTTGTACGCCAAGTTCAGCAAGTGTGAATTTTGGCTTACGGAGGTGAAATTTTTGGGACACGTGGTGTCGGCTTCGGGGGTATCAGTTGATCCGGAGAAAGTCGAGGCAGTTATGAACTGGGAGAGGCCAAGGTCAGTCTTCGAGATACGTAGTTTCTTGGGATTGGCAGGGTATTACCGGAGGTTCATCGAGGACTTCTCCCGACTCGCCGCACCTATGACTAGATTGACCCGGAAGGAGGTCAAGTTCGAGTGGAATGATTCGTGTGAGAAGGCATTCCAAGAACTAAAGAGGAGACTCACTTCAGCTCCTATCTTGATTGTTCCAGAAAGGGGACAAAACTACACGATATATTGCGATGCCTCTAAAGACGGACTGGGTTGTGTCTTGATGCAGTCCGGGAGAGTGGTGGCTTATGGTTCTCGACAGTTGAAGAATCACGAGCAGAATTACCCCACGCATGACATGGAGTTGGCGGCCGTTGTCTTTGCCTTAAAGGCTTGGCGCCACTATTTGTATGGTGAACGATTTGAAGTGTTTTCGGACCACAAAAGTCTGAAGTACATCTTCACTCAACGGGACCTCAACATGAGGCAACGTAGGTGGATGGAGTACCTAGAAGACTATGACTTCACTTTGCATTACCACCCCGGTAAGGCAAATGTGGTGGCTGACGCACTTAGTCGTAAGTCACGAGGTGTCTTAGCTAGTGTGGCTTCCCGGGAGTGGCGGATGCTTGAGGCCGTGGGCCAATTTGGGCTGCATTATCGGGGTCGGACTCAGGGTGTTTTAGGGAGTTTGGTGGCTACGCCTTCCCTACTGAGCAGAGTGATCGAGTCACAGAGACATGACTCAGAGTTATCATCCATCAGGGACCGAGTGCAGGCGGGTACTGGTGACGAGGGCTGGGCCATTCACTCGGATGACAGTCTTCGGTTTAGGGGAAGGGTAGTGGTTCCCCAGTCGGCGGAGCTGAGAGAGGAGATCCTCAGGGAGTTCCATTGCTCTCGTTTTGCGGTGCACCCAGGCGGCACGAAGATGTATCATGATCTTCGTCGCCAGTATTACTGGAGCGGAATGAAGAGGCAAATTGGCGACTTTGTCAGTAGATGCCTCACATGTCAGCAGATTAAAGCCGAGCACCAGAGGCCAGCAGGGTTGCTCCAGCCCTTGGAAGTGGCTGAGTGGAAGTGGGAGCACATCACAATGGACTTTGTGACCCACTTGCCACGGACATCACGGGGACATGATGCGGTGTGGGTGATAGTGGACCGGCTTACGAAGTCGGCACACTTTTTGGCGGTGCGGATGACCTTCACTCTGGAGGAATTCTGCAGGTTGTACATAAGGGAGATAGTCCGGTTGCATGGGGTACCCGTGTCTATAGTATCGGATCGGGATCCCAGGTTTACGGCTCACTTTTGGGAGAGTTTCCAGCGAGCCATGGGGACTCAGTTGAGGATGAGCACAGCCTACCATCCCCAAACGGACGGTCAGTCGGAGAGGACCATCCAGACATTAGAGGACATGCTACGGGCATGCGTCCTAGATCTCAAGGGTAGCTGGGAAGAGCATTTGCCCTTAGTGGAATTCGCCTACAATAACAGTTATCAGGCGAGCATACGGATGGCACCCTATGAGGCACTTTATGGGAGGCCTTGTCGTTCTCCGGTTTGTTGGACTGAAGTTGGGGAAAGACCCTCTACGGGTCCAGACTTGATTAGAGACACCTCGGAGAAGGTGAACCTGATAAGGAAGCGTCTTCTCACGGCTCAGAGCCGGCAGAAGAGTTACGCCGATAGGCGGCGGCGGCCTCTGGAATTTGAGGTGGGAGACCACGTCTTCTTAAAGGTGATGCCTAAGAGAGGGGTGATCAGATTCGGCAAGCGGGGAAAACTGTCGCCGAGGTATATTGGGCCCTTTGAGGTGCTTGAGAGAGTTGGCACTGTGGCTTACAGATTGGCGTTACCGCCAACTTTATCGGGTGTTCACGCCGTATTCCATGTCTCCATGCTCCGGAAGTATACTCCAGATCCGACACATGTTGTGGATTGGGGCGAGCTCATAGTTGATGCGGATGGGACCTTCGAGGAGGGACCAGTGCGTGTCATGGATAGCCGAGAGCAGGTTTTGCGAGGCAAGACCGTGAGGCTAGTGAAGGTGTTGTGGCAGCACCGAGGAGTGGAGGAGGCAACATGGGAGCGTGAGGACACCATACGTGCCAACTATCCTTTCTTATTTGAGGATGGAGGTACATTCTTATAGTCATTTAGTGTTATATGACTGTTGCATATGCGTGTAATTGTGTGTGCATGAGTGTGTGAATTTCGGGGACGAAATTCTTTTAAGGGGGGAAGAATGTAAAACCCGAGAAAATTTCAACCTTTGTGAAAAAGGGCAAAACGGTAAATTGCCACTACAGTACAGGTTGTAAACCTGAATTTTTCTAGAACTCGGATGACGAAACGGACCTCACCGTTGGATTCGTCTCGCGAAATCTAGTTACCACGTCAAATTTCGTGGAATTCCGAGATAGTCGGATTTTTCGCGTTTTACGAGACGAACGGGCCCCGGGTGACCCTGTACACGAAATTTTTATAAAGTTTCCAAATTTGGGGAAATATTAGAGACAAGTGAAATAAAAATATTTTAAACTTAAATCGGGACGAAATTTAATCGTTTCGGGGTTAAAACGGACCCGGAAAAGAGAGGCCGTGTGGCGCGTTGTGGGCCAAGTGTTCCAAGGGTATATAAAGGGGGGAAAATCAGATTTTTCCCCCATTCTTCTTGCCGTTCAGCCGATAGAAAAGAGGAGAGGGAGAGAGCTTGAAAATCTTCACTTCTCTCTACGATCTAGAAGGCTACGAAGCTCGGATCCATTCAATCCAAGAATTAAAGTCGCTCTACTCATCGAGGGCTACGCGGCTATACCAAAAAGCACAAGTTTTACCGAAGGTCAAGGTACGGGATTTTCGGGAAGTGAGGGTTTTTGCTTGAATCGGGTCTTGGAATTTCCCTTGGTCGTTCCTCACGCTTCAAGAGGTAGGGTTTCTTCCTACTAAGGTTTATTCCAAGCCTATAATGTTTTTATGGAATGGGTAGGATGATAGCCTATGTGTCTCTTGCCTATTGTTGTGAAATTGGGTGAATTGGGTATTGAAATGGGTAAAGGAAATCCTAACTTGGATGAATATTTAGAAGTTACTAATTGTGATTTCTATGAATTGGATATGTGAAATGAACCCAATGTAAATTCATGTGTTATATGAAATTGTGGGCGTGTTATGTGTTTATATATATGCCATGAAATTTTAGTATGTTGATAACATGCTTGGAATTTGTATTATGGGAATTATATGCTTTTGATATGATTTTGCCATGGAATATGAGAAATGTGTTGAGAATGTTCATATGTCACTCATATCATATCGAACATTGTATTGGTGTTGCAATGGAGCACCACATTTCATATGCACGGGAACATCGCATTTTAGGAGGTGTGTGTGCATGGTTATTTGTCTTCACCACACATGGTGGATGACGAGTGAGCTCGGGTAATATGGGTCGATGACCTAGACGAGTTGAATGGTTTATATGTTGATAGGGTTGGGGTAGTAAGAAGGGCTAGAAAATCCCTCGGGTGAGAGACCCGGTGATTGGATACGCACTCCGTTGGTATAAGAGCCCATAAAGTGTGTCGGTGTACGCGGAACCGTTGGTGGAAGTCCATGAATTCCGTGTAGGTTGGGTGACCTTTGGTGTGAGTCCATGAACATCCACCCCTTACAAAGACCCTAGAATGAAATGTCATTTGATGTGGAACATAAATGACGGATTGGTACACATTGGCACTTGCATGTGTAGAGGAGCCGGGAAGGGCTCGGTTGATGTGCATGAGTGAGTCTCACCTCATTTCATAGCATGACATTACACGTTTCAACATGGAATATATTCTTGTTGTGGATTGTTGATTGATAGCATGTGACATTTCATATGCATTTAGGTTGGGGAGTAGCCTCTCTAGGAGATACCCTATTGAGCGTGGCTCACCCTTTATGGGAAAAACATTTCAGGTGTGGGTTTTGCTCCGGCGGATGGCTCATTTGGAGAGCATCAAGCATGAAGGGGGCCGGCTTGTGGCCTTAGTTTAAGTTTTGTAAAACCTTTAACAAAATTCCATTTTGATGTATATATATTATGGAATGAATTGTAATAGAGATTGTATGAGTTGGGTATTATATGGAAAAATCTCATTAAACATGTATTGAATGAGTTTGGGGTGTATGGGGTAGCTTTAAGGATGGTTTGGAGGGGAAAGAAATCCATTTTTATGCTCACAGTCTGAAAACCTACCGGAAGGTGTGTGTCGGCCTTCCGGAAGGTTTTGCTAAAAACCCCAGCTTGCCTTGCTCACGGCTAATACCTTCCGGAAGGTTTTGCCCACTGGAATGAACCTTCCGGAAGATTTTAGCTACTGGAGTAAAACCTACCGGAAGGACTTGTCTACTAGAGTGGACCTTCCGGAAGGTTTTGCCTCGGGTTTCTTTTTGACTGCCGAGTTCTTCCGGAAGGTTTTGTTTTCTGGAATGAACCTTCCGGAAGGTTTTGGCTACTGGAATGGACCTTCCGGAAGGTTTTTGCTACTGATGTCGACCTTCCGGAAGTTCTTGAAATTGATCCTTTTCATGTAACAGTTCCTTCAGCGACCTTCCGGTAGGTGTATATCGACCTTCCGGAAGGTTTTTCCAAAAACTTGAAATTTTCAAAATGCTTAGCCATGCTTTTGGGCTTTGTTTTCTTTGGTTTCTATGACATAAATGGACATAAATGGAGGTATAATTGACCTTGTGGATGGTAAATCTGATTAAAAGCATGTGAGTGACGTGGTGTCGGGTTATACGACTATCACGAGTATTTCCGCGGGTTGACGGATGGTCAACGGTTAATAAAGGACCCCCGGAAAATTGGGGCGTCACAAATCAATGAAAAAAATTAGATCATTATTCAGCAAAATTGGTGAGTGTTTTCTTTGCAGTTCATTGAAGAACTATTTGAACTTATCGGGATTTTCCGTGGCATTCACCGGCGACTTATCAAACAGAATTTTCACCACCGTTGGTGGTGTCTTCATTATACCGACGTTCTTGTTTCATAACAAACAACGGGTTGAGGTCATATATACCAAGGTTCTTGTTTGTCGTAAGTAACGGGTCGAGGTCTATCATTCAATTCAGATCTAGAACGATCTTCGGGTCTTTTTCGTTGTCGAAACTCGTTATTTTGGCAGGTTTTGCTAAAATGATTTGGTATCAGAGCATAGGTTCTAGTTCAGCAACAACGATGTCCCAAGAGCTTGATTTATTTGCATCTTTCAAGGATCTACATGAAGAGTCACCAATGCTTCTTTCTATCCATTTTGCTCCACCAATTGATTTTATCATTCTAGAAAACTTCAACGACACAATCAAGGGGACCAATTTCCAAATTTTTTTCTTTGTTCCCTCAATTAGAGAAGAAAAGGAGACATCATCTTAAAGCTTCTCAGAGACAGCTACATATACAAGTTCAAAGTTTTTGGACTTTAATACTACAACACTTTAAAACTCGAGGTCGAGTTTTCTCCAGCCTGGGGAGAATGATGCAACCCATAAGATGTTCAAGGAAAAACAAATTCGAAGATGTGAAAGATAATGGAATTGGCTTTCCATCAAGACAAAGATCCATATGGAACCTTGCATTATTGTATTTTGATTATTATTTTAAGTCAATTTGCTAGGATTAGAATTTTATATGTCCTTTTAATATTTTTTTAGAGTTAGGCGTATTTTTGTAATTTCTAGAATTTCTGGAACATGTCATATTTATTTATATGAAAAAAATATAAATTCCTACTAGGATTTTTTTCCTTAGTAGATTAGGATTTTTTTTCCTTAGCAGATTAGGATTTGTTTCTTTAGTAGATTAGGATTTGTTTCCTTAGCAGATTAGGATTTGTTTCTTTAGTAGATTAGGATTTTAGGAATTTTTTCTTGTAATAGCCAGCCTATAAATAGGCGTTCAATCAATGAAAAAAATTAGATCATTATTCAGCAAAATTGGAGAGTGTTTTCTCTGTGGTTCTTTGAATAACTATTCGAACTTATCGGGATTTCCAGTGGCATTCACCGGAGACTTATCAAACGAAATTTTCACCACCGTTTGTTGCGTCTTCCTTGTACCGAGGTTCTTGTTTCGCCACAAACAGCGGGTTGAGGTCATATATACCAAGGTTCTTGTTTGTCGTAAGCGACGATTCGAGGTCTATCATTCAAGTCTGATCTAGAACAATCTTGGGTTCCTTTTCGTTGTCAGAACTCATTATTTTGGCGGGTTTTGCTCACATATCAGTTGCTCACGCGGATCATGCGTAATGGGCCTCCACGAATTTGCTTGAGTCAATGCCTCTTGAATCAGTCCGTTGAGTACATCTTTAAACTTCTTTGCTCGTGCTCTCGTAACCAACCCAATTGGGACTTGAACTAGATCCCTTGAAGTTGAGCTATGATTTGCATCAAGTTTGGCATTGAAACTAACTATGGACAGTGAATTGGAATATCAACCTTTCTTTACGAATCCGTTTAGTTGCATGATTATACCACGCACGAGTTTTGGCTACCAACATGACTGTCAATATTCTTGTATACCCATTGAGCCTGTAGTAGAGCTGTGGGTGGACTAAATCGAGGGGATATGGTATGTCATCGAGTTCATGGTGATTAGGGGAAAATAATTTAAATTTTGGATAGACTAGTGGAAGTTTGTTGGTATCTTATCTAGAAATATTAGCAGGACAACACTCGTCCACTAGGGGTTCAAAGGCTGAGTGACTAAGCTAAATAATTGCATTCATGTTGCCCACGAATGTGTTGTGCAATTTTAATTTTTCTTTTAATTGTACGCTCGAATAGATTGTTTAATATTCTTTAAATTCCTTAGCATTATATTTGTTACTTTGTATCACAAATTGGATTGCGTATACTTAGAACTTGTCGCACTGTGGAATTTGATTAAGGACTTAAATTGGGCACACTTTGGGTTTTCAAACTTAGGGTTTTAATTAATTTGTTTTAATTAGTTTTGAAGAAGAAAAATAATTAAAAAATAGCAAAAATTATCGGAATTCTGAACTGCGCTACCGCTAGGTTGTGTGCTGCTCCCTTCCGGTACATTCCTGTTATGTCAAAAAAATTAAAAGGGTTTCTATCGGTAGCTGAGCATTTGGTTCTCTTTAATCCTTAAGACCCATTCCATCAAACATGACCTATAGTTTTCGAAAAACCATAAGGAGGCCCTCTAAACCCTCAAGTATCTCTTGTTCCTCTTGATTCTTGTTTTGACCTTTGACTTTCGAAATGACTCCAAGAAAGATTTTGCGTCCAACTCCCTCTGATGAAATCTCTGGGACTACTCCCCCAGCCTGGGTTCTCTTTGTCTCCATGACTTCTATGACCGTCGCAAAGATGCAAAGGAAAATGTGAGGCCAAGGCACACCTCAAGCCAAAAGACTTGTGAAGGAAGAATAAGGGATGTGTGCTTTTATGTTGCATCAAATCAAGGGTTAAGTGTATTATTGAATATTAAATTCGTCTAAGGGATAACTTCTTCTGAAAAATTAATCCTTTCGTTGCTCAAAGCTTCACCCAAGGTCCCATTACTACCATAGAAAGCCCTATTCAATTTTTGGTGGAATGGTTGAGTGCACTTGCTTTAATACCTATGAGATATGTCAATTGCATTATTTTTATGACTCTTAACATTCGTTTCATGGGATTATGCCAAGATCATTCCATTCGATAGATGTATTCCATTGTTTGGAAATGAGTGAGTAAAATTTGTCTTGATGACATAAATTTGATCCTTACAGATATTTACGAGTGCCACAGTCATGACAATCAGAGAATTCCTTTTTTTTTAGTGTGCAAACCATGGTGAGTTTTGATGTGGATTCGGCCAAAATAACGAGATCCGACAACAAAAAAGGAACCCAAGATCGTTCTACGATCAGATTTGAATGATAGACCTCGACCTGTTGTTTACGACAAACAAGAACCTTGGTATATATGACCTCAACACGTTGTTTATTGCGAAACAAGAACCGTAGTATAAGGGAGACGCAAAAAACGGTGGTGGAAATTCCATTAGATAAGTCGCTGGTGAACGCCACGGGAAATCCTGATAAGTTCGAACAGTTCTTCAAAGAACCTTAGAGAAAATACTCTACAATTTGTTTAATAATGATCTGCACTTTTAATTGATTAAACACCTATTTATAAGGCTGGCCATTACAAGGAAAATTCCAAAAATCCTAATCTGCTAAGGAGACAAATCCTAATTTGCTAAGGAAACAAATCATAATCTGCTAAGGAAACAAATCATAATAGGAGTTTATATTTTGACAATCCAAACCCAAATAGCAATAAGTAAAAACTAAAACTCTTACTCGCCTAAAAGAAGAAAAAGGAAATTAAATGGCATGCAAGCCATGCAAGCCTCCCAATCAGACCCAAAAAAGGAGTATTCTTAAACATGCCAATTTAAGCTTAGACTTGACCAGATTCTTCTAGAACTTGAATCATGTTGATGAGTCTTTGTTGCTCACATGGATCATGTTCAATGGGCCTCCACGAATTTGCTTGAATCCAGGCCTCTTGAACCAGTCTATTGAGTACATCTTTAAGCTTCTTTGCTTGTGCTCTCGTAACCGGCCCAATTGGGACTTGAACTAGATCCCTTGAAGCTGTGCTATGATTTGCATCAAGTTTGGCAATGAAACTAACTATGGATAGTTAATTGCAATATGAACCTTTCTTTACGAATTCGTGTAGTAGCATGATCATACCACGCACGAGTTTTGGGTACCAACATGACTGTCAATATTCTTGTATAGCCTTTGAGCCTGTAGTAGAGCTGTGGGTGGACCAAATCGAGGGGATATGGTATGTCTTCGATTTCATGGTGATTATGGGAAAATAATTTAAATTTTGGATAGACTAGTGGAATTTTGTTGTTATCTTATCTAGAAAAATTAGCAGGACAACACTCGTCCACTTGGGGTAACCTAGGGGTTCAAAGGCTGAGTGACTAAGCTAAATAATTGCATTCATGTTGCCTACAAATGTGTTGTGCAATTTTAATTTTACGCTCCAATAGATTGTTTAATATTCTTTAAATTCCTTAGCTTTATATTTGTTACTTTGTATCACAAATTGGATTGCGCATACTTAGAATTTGTCGCACTATAGAATGTGATTAATGTAAAATCCGGGCAAATTTGAACTTTTTCTGAAAAATGGCAAAATGGTAATTTATCACCCTAATGCGTATTTAAAATATTCATGTTCTAGAGCTCGGATGACGAAACGGAGTTCGCCGTTGGATTCGTCTCGCGAAACCGAGTCATCCTGTCAAATTTCGCCGAATTCCGAGATAGTTGTATTTTTCACGTTTTTCGAGGTGACTGGTGTCCAGTGACCCCCAAAAACGAATTTTTTATTTTTATTAAAATTATAAAATTTCTTTAGAATTTGATGAAAGTTCAAATAAAATTAATTTGAACTTAAATCGGGACGAAATTAATCGTTTCGGGGCGAAAATGGACCCGAACAAGTGGGGGTCGTGTGGCTCGATGTAAGCCATGTTTTAAAAGTTATAAATATGGGCTAAATATCTGAAAAATCAGATATTTCCTTCCTCAAATCTGCTGGTTCCAATGTGTGAGAGAAAGAGAAGAGAAAAGTGGGAAATCAAGCTTTCTTCCACCGATCTTCGAAGTTCCGTCGCTCGGATTAACTCGGACCAAGAGTTAAAGTCAATCACCGCGACGAGGGCTACGTCTACGTACCAAGAAAAGTGGATTTCACCGAAGGTCCAAAGAAAAGATTTTGGAGAAATCAAGTTCTTGGGCTATTTTTGGGGTTCTTGACGTCTCTACACTTCAATCTACGCTACAAGAAGTAGGGTTCTTCCTACCTTGGTTTTATTCTTACCTTAAGTGGGCCTTTTAATGGCTGAAATGGGACTGCATATAGGCTGTCCAAATGGACAGTTTTTGGACTGTTTAGGTGTAACACCCCGCATTTTTTTTTATATATGCATATAGATATATAGATATAGCAAATAATGGTTGTAAAGATGTGGATAGGGGAATTGAAGTGGGTTTGAACTTTGTAAATTTGAAAAGTAAAGATTTAAAATGTTAATGAAAATCATAGTTGAAATTTAGTTTTAGTGAGTGAAAATATAAAATGTGAGGTCCTATAACTTGTATTAGATAGGTTTGGTGTATAAATATGTGTTGGAGAGGTTTGTGATGGATTTGGTTAGTTTTGGAATGGATTGGAAATGGAAAACAAAAGAAATAGGCAAAACTGGGTAATTGGTACCGGTACTGGGTACCGGTACTGAATGGTACCGGTACCCCGATTCCAGAAGGTTTCTTGTACCGGTACTGGGTACCGGTACTGAATGGTACCGGTACCGGGTACCGGTACTACCGAACCAGACTGTTGATTTTAAGTCGCGAACAAGCCGATTTTTCCTCCACTATAAATACATTTTGTCACCTCCTTAGCCTTCATTACACCACTCCAAACCCTAGAAAACATAAGAGAGGAAGAGAGAGAGAGAGAAACACAAGATCAAGAGAAAACAAGAGATTGAAGAGTTGATTCAAGATCAAAGCCCTAATTTTTCCAAGAACATTAAGGTAGGGGATTTCTTCCTATTCTCTTACATTGAGGCTAGGATTAAATTATATGTATTCTTTTGGTTCAAAATCATATATACTTGCTATTATTGACTTGATTCTTGATCCTCTTGCATTTATTGCCATGTTTTAAACATTGTGGTAGTTGGGTAACCATTGAGGGTCCCTTTTTCATTCTCAAACCCTAGTTTTAAGAAAAATGAATCTTTCCTCTTTACATTTTCTTTGTTCTCACCATCACAACCTTAGTGCTTGATATTGTATAATAAAATAATGTTTATGGTGATCTCTTGCTCTTTTTCTTCCATTTTGCTATGGTACAAATTGTGAAATTTGGGGAATTGTGGAGTTATTTGTTAATTGAGGAAATTGTGGATATCGTGTGTCTTGTTTGGTTGTTTGGAGGAACAAGGGTGAGAGGTTCCTTGTAAGGATGCTTGAGAAGTAAGGCTTTGAGGGTGAATGGGGGACTTGTGTAATTGTTGGTTATGTGAGATAGTTATTGGTATTTTACTTCTTATGTGGTTGTACGATACGAACATGGATTACTATGGACCGGGTATCATGTAGTGGGTATACGTCTTTATATGCCACGCGGGTATGAACTTTTCCTACCACATGGAGTGGGTAGACGCCTTTGTACGCCGTGTGGGTATAAACTTTTCATATCGCTAATGATCACGGGTTAGTAACGTAGGTTGTATCGGGCACACAGTGTGGGTCATCGTGCATTGTACCATAAATTGTTTTGACAAGAGTTTCGGGAAGTATGGGATTCTGCGAGAACTTGTTGAAAACGGTTCATGGTAGAATGAATTACAAATGGTATATGGTGTTTATTTATCCATTTCGATTACTATTGCTACTTAAACTTGAGATCTATTTAAAAGGTCCTGCTTTTCCTTCAAAATGTTATATATGCTATTTGTGAAAATGAGACCAACCATTTTATATGCTTTCCTAAACCTTGTTTGAGTTTGGGAAGATTTTGCTATAGAGCTTCGTGCTCATCCCCTACAATTAACATTTTTCAGATTATGCTATAGAGGAGGAGCTTGGCGCTAATGAGCCGGGCCTTGGGGAAGCCTCATTAGAGGGGTACCTGGATCCCGAGTGGGACATGTAGAGATGCCCCTTTTATTTTTGTACTAGACTAGGAACCAATATGTACAAACATTGTAAAGTCTAGTTTCTTTTGCTATTCCGCTGTGCTACTTTAATTAATTTTTGAGATGTAAATGCCATGGTTGGGCATATTCTTTTGGAAACGATGTAAATATTTTATGGATGATGAATGAAGTTTAATTTATTTATGGATGATATTAGTGCTCTCATGATGTGAATGTTTTAGAATGTAATGCCGTCCAGGGTGTGTTTTGGGGTGTTACATTAGGTGGCTGAAATGGGGCTGCATGTAAGGCCAATTCATGGACTGATTTTAGGCCATTTCATGGACTGTTTTTAGGGCCATTTCATGGACTGTTTTTAGGCCAATTCATGGACTGATTTAGGCCATTTCATGGAATGTTTTTAGGCCAATTCATGGACTGATTTTAGGCCATTTCATAGACTGTTTTTAGGGCCATTTCATGGACTGTTTTTAGGCCATTCATGGACTGTTTCTAGGGCCATTTTACGGCCTGTTTTATGGCCTGTTATGAACTGTTTTTATGGCCTGTTTAGGGACTGTTTTGAGGCCTATGTAGGGGCTGTTTTTGTGCTCCGATTAGGGGCTGTTTTGTGCTCCGATTAGGGGTTGTTTTGTGGATTGTTTTTGGCCCGTTAAGTGGGTTGTTATGTGGGCTAATACATGGGCGGTTATGTGTTAAATTATGCCTTTGTTATTAAGTGTGTTATTGGCATAAAAATTGTGATAACATGCTTGGAATTGTTTTATGAAAATTGTCAATGTATATATATGCTTGTGTTATATTGACATTATGGAGAATTATGGAATTATATGCTTATGATATAATTCTGCCATGGGATATGTGAAATGTATTGAGATTGTTCATAGGTCATTCATAGCATATTGAACATTGTATCGTTGTGCATAGAGGCATCACATTCATGGGCATACGTCATGAGTGTGGGTGTGTGATATGCATGGTTGATCAAACACCTTGTTTGGTGGTTGGTATGTGGGCTCGGGAAAAAAATGGATCGAAGATCCCCTTTGAGTCACATGGTTGCATGGAAGAAAACTTGTGTCGGGTATAACAAGTAGGGCTAGACTCTCCCTCGGGTGCAAAACCTGGTCACATGGTTCAGGCACTTCCCGGCAGTGAAATTCCAGAAAAGTGCTGGTGTTTACGGAACCGGTGGTTGAGATACCAAAATCCGTTGCCTAACAAGATACAAGATTTTGGTTTATAAAAGTACTCATCCAATGAGTAACACCCATCAATGATTTGGTTTTATAATGAAACAACTTTTATTTCAAATGATCATTGGATGGATTTTTCGTCAAATGACGGTTCAATTCACAAGTGCATTGCATGGTGTTGTGAGAATCGGTGAGGACTCGGGTTGAAGTTGCATAAGTGAGTCTCATCTCATTTCATGGCATGATATAGAATTCCTATCATTGGATGCATATTCTTGATAGCAATGCTTGAATGGATAAATGTGTTGATTGTTGCATATACACATTGCATATGCATTTAAGGTGGGGAGTAGCCTTTGTAGGATATACTCTACTGGGCGTTGGCTCACCCTATACGGGAAACATTTCAGGTGCGGGTTATGCGCCAGCGGACGGCTCACAATCGGGGCCACATGGTTGAAGAAAAGCCGACTTGTGGCTTTTAATCCTTTTTGTTTGTAAAATTTGGCATGTAATGTATGTAAAGAATTGTAATTGGACTTTTATGGACTAATTTTAATATAGCCTTGCATGTTTATATGAGTGTGAATAGATGGACCCGGTGTGGTCTATATTTACTCATAAATGGACTCGGTGTGGTCATTGTTGAATATTGGACCTCAGATGGGTCTTGTTATTTTGTGATGTACATGTTGTGTTTTGGGTAGAGCTCCCCGTACAAAAGATACTCTGCCCAATTTTGTTAAATTATGGACCCCGGTAAATGGGGCATAACATTGTGATATCGAGTTACTCGGTATCCACGGGCATTCTGCGGGTTGATGGGTAATCAACGGACCCCCAGATCTTTGGGGCGTCACAATTAAGGACTTAAATTGGGCACACTTTAGGTTTTAATTAATTTTTTTTAATAAGTTTTGAAGAAGAAAAATAATAAAAAATAGGAAAAATTCTGGGAATTCTGAACTGAGCTACCGCTAGGTTATGTGCTGCTCCCAACCGGTACATTCCTGTTCTGTCAAAAAAATAAAAAAGGGTTTCTATCGGTATCAGAGCATTTGGTTCTCTTTAATCCTTAAGTCCCAATCCATCAAACATGTCCTATAGTTTTCGAAAAACCCTAAGGAGGCCCTCTAATCCCTCAAGTCTCTCTAGTTCCTCTTGATTCTTGTTTTGATCTTTGACTTTCCAAATGACTCCAAGAAAGATTTTGTGTCCAACTCCCTCTGATGAAATCTCTGGGATTACTCCCCCAGCCTGGGTTCTCTTTGTCTCCATGACTTCTATGACCGTGGCAAAGATGGAAAGGAAAATGCGAGGCCCAGGGACACCTCAAGCCAAAATCTTGTGAAGGAAGAATGAGAGATATGTGTTTTTATGTTGCATCAAATCAAGGGTTTAGTGTGTTATTGAATATTAAATTCGTCTAAGGGATAACTTCTTCTGAAAAATTAATCCTTACGTTGCTCAAAGCTTTACCCAAGGTCCCATTACAACCATAGAAATCCCTATTTGATTTTCGGTGGAATGGTTGAGTGCACATTCTTTAATACCTATGAGATATGTCAATTGCTTTATTTTTATACCGCATAACATTCGTTTCATGGGATTATGCCAAGATCGTTCCATTTGATAGATGTATTCCATTGTTTGGAAATGAGTGAGTTAAATTTGCCTTGATTACATAAATTCGATCCTCTCACATATTTACAAGTGGCACAGTCATGAAAATCAGAGAATTCCTTTGTTTTGAGTGTGCAAACCATGGTGAGTTTTGAAGTGGATTCCGCCAAAATAACGAGATCCAACAACGAAAAAGGAACCCAAGATCGTTCTACGATCAGATTTGAATGATAGACCTCGACCCTTTATTTACAACAAACAAGAACCTTGATATATATGACCTCAACCCGTTGTTTATTGCAAAACAAGAACCTCGGTATAAGGGAGACGCGACAAACGGTGGTGGAAATTCCCTATGATAAGTCGTTGGTGAACGCCACGGGAAATCCCGATAAGTGTGAATAGTTCTTAAAAGAACCGTAGAGAAAATACTCACCAATTTAATGAATAATGATCTGCACTTTTCATTGATTAAACACCTATTTATAAGGCTGGCCATTACAAGGAAAATTCCTAAAATCCTAATCTGCTAAGGAAACAAATCATAATCTGCTAAGGAAACAAATTCTAATCTGCTAAGGAAACAAATCCTAATAGGAGTTTATATTTTGACAATTCAAACCCAAATAGCAATAACTAAAAACTAAAACTCTTACTTGCCTAAAAGAAGAAAAAGGAAAGTAAATGGCATGCAAGCCATGCAAGCCTTCCAATCTGACCCAAAAAAGGAGTATTCTTAAACATGCCAATTTAAGCTTAGCCTTGACCAGATTCTTCTAGAACTTGAATCATGTTGATGAGTCTTTGTTGCTGATTCAATCCATAAGATGCTCGAGGAAACACAAATCTGAAGATGCGAAAGATAATGGAATTGGTTTTCCATCAAGACCAAGATCCATATGGAATTTTGCATTATTTTATTTTGATTCTTATTTTAAGTCAATTTGCTAGTATTAGTATTTTATATGTTCTTTTAATATTTTTTTGAAGTTAGAGGTATTTTTTTAATTTCAAGAATTTCTGGAACAGGTCATATTTTTTAATATGACAAAATATAAACTCCTACTAGGATTTATTTCCTTAGTAGATTAGGATTTGTTTCTTTAGTAGATTAGGATTTGTTTCCTTAGCAGATTAGGATTTGTTTCCTTAGTAGATTAGGATTTTAGGAATTTTTTCTTGTAATGGCCAGCCTATAAATAAGCGTTCAATCAATGAAAAAAATTAGATCATTATTCAGCAAAATTGGAGAGTGTTTTCTCTGCGGTTCTTTGAACAACTATTCGAACTTATCGGGATTTTCCGTGGCATTCACCGCCGACTTATCAAACGAAATTTTCACCACCGTTTGTGGCGTCTTCCTTATACCGAGGTTCTTGTTTCACCACAAACAGCGGGTTGAGGTCATATATACCAAGGTTCTTGTTTGTCGTAAGCAACTAGTCGCGGTCTATCATTCAATTCTGATCTAGAATGATCTTGGGTTCTTTTTCATTGTCAAAAGTCGTTATTTTGGCGGGTTTTGCTCACATCATTTGGTATCAGAGCATTGGTTCTAGTTCAGCAACAATGATGTCCCAAGGGCTTGATTTGTTTGCATCTTTCAAGGATCTACATGAAGAGTCACCAATGCTTCTTTCTATCCACTTTGCTCCACCAACTGATTTTATCATTCCAGAAAACTTCAACGACACAATTAAGGGGACCAATTTCCAAATTTTTTCTTTGTTCCCTCAATTAGAGAAGAAAATGAGACATCATCTTAAAGCTTCTCAGAGACGGCTACATATACAAGTTCAAAGTGTTTGGACTTTAATACTACAACACTTTAAAACTCGAGGTCACGTTTCCAGGGGAGAATGGTGAAATCCATAAGACGCTCAAGGAAACACAAATATGAAGATGTGAAAGATAATGGAATTGGCTTTCCATCAAGACAAAGATCCATATGGAACCTGGCATTATTGTATTTTGATTCCTATTTTAAGTCAATTCGCTAGTATTAGTATTTTATATGTTCTTTTAATATTTTTTTAGAGTTAGGGGTATTTTTGTAATTTCTAGAATTTCTGGAACTGGTCATATTTTTTAATATGAAAAAATATAAACTCCTACTAGGATTTGTTTCCTTAGTAGATTAGGATTTTAGGAATTTTTTCTTGTAATGGCCAGCCTATAAATAGGCATTCAATCAATGAAAAAAATTAGATCATTATTCAGCAAAATTGGAGAGTGTTTTCTATGCGGTTCTTTGAACAACTATTCGAACTTATCGGCATTTCCCGTGGCGTTCACCGGCGACTTATCAAACGGAATTTTCACAACCGTTTGTGGCGTCTTCCTTATACCGAGGTTCTGGTTTCACCACAAACAGCGGGTTTGTAACGCCCCAAATACCACCCTGGACGGCATTACATTCTAAGACCATTCACAACATGAGAGCACTAATATAATTTCATCAATAAGAAAATATTTCCATTCATCATCCATAAAATTTACAATATTATCCCAAAAGAATAAGCCAAGATATGGCATTTACATCTCAAATTATCAAACGTAACTTAGCAGCGGAATAACAAAAGAAAACTAAACTTCAAATGATTTCAAAATAAATTCTCAAGTCTATTACAAAGGAAGCTATGTCTCTACAGGTCCATCTCGGGATCCACATTCCCTCCTATAGGAGCTTCCCAATATTCCGGCTCGTCAGTTCCGAGCTCCTCCTCTATACCAAGACCTGAAATATGTTGTTTGTAGGGGGTGAGCACTAAGCTCTGTAGCAACATTCCTCCCAAACTCGAACAAGGTTTATAATAGTATATAAAATGGCCGGTCTCATTTCACAAATAGCATATATAATCTTTGAAGTAAAACAGGGACATTTTAAAATGGATCTCAAGTTTAAGTAGCGACAGTAATTTAAATGAACAGTAAAAGAAACCAAGATCCAAGACATATCAATTTTTCCGAAATATAAACCGGTTTCCCACAAGACCTTGTGGAATCCCATACTCCCACAAGTTCTTATAGGAAACCATTTTCCACAATACTACAATAATTCATAACTTGACATTAATGGCCATAAACAATTCCCAACCATTCTTCCGGTAGGTGGCATACTTTAGAGCAACCTCCACCCCCATTTATTCCGGTAGGTGGCATACTTAAGAGCAACCTCCACCCCCATTTATTGATTCTCAAGCATCCAATTCCAATATTTATCTCAATTTACAATCATTTATCCAAAACCCCCAAATTAAGCATATGACGTTTTATAATGGCTAACCAAGAAAATACATGAGATCACAATAACATTATTTTACTACCCAACACAAACAACTACGATTTTCAAAGTTCATAATAGAGAAAGCATTTAAGAAGAAATACATCACTCTCCACAAACTAGGGTTTTAAAACATAAAAAGAGATTTCATGGGTATTCAACCCTAACATTGTTCAAAACATGTAATCTTTACCAAAAAGCCTAATAGATGATGATTCCATAGCATATAAATATCATTGATAGCCAAAACATACATATATAAATACCCTAACCTCAATGTAAGAGAGTGAGAGAAAACCCCTACCTTGATGTTCTTGAAGATCTAGGGTTTGATCTTGAATCACTCTCAAATCCTTTGTTTTCCCCTTTTGATCTTGTGTTTTCTCCTTCTTTATTCTTTTCTAAGACTCTCTCTAGGATTCCAAGAGGTGTGGGTAAGGGTGTAGTGAAAGTGTAGAAGAAGAGAGTAGAAGAATGGTGTTGTTGAGGAAATTTCGGTTTTGATCTCTATAAGGTGTAACTCTCTCAAGATCTTTGTGTTTTTCTCTCCTTTTCTCTTCTCTTAGGGCTCTAAGATGTTTGGGGTGAGAGTGGGATGGAAGAATGGGTCAAATGAGGCTTAAAAGTGTGTTTTAAAACACCAAAATCCCAAATTTTTCGGTGCCAAGCTTCGGGCGTACCGGTACGCGTACCGGTACGGTTTGGCTACTGGAGTTCGGCGTACCGGTACGCGTACCGGTACGGTTGGACTGCCAGATTTTTGTTCCAACTTCCAGCGCGATTTTGACCCATTTAGAGGTCGAATTGGAAAATTTTCATGAGATACACTTTTGTAGCCCTAGATGTCTACTATCTACTGTAAAAATTTCAGATCAATTGGATATAAGGGTAAAAAGTTATGACCAAAATACTAGAAGGTGTCCCAACTCCTTTTTACCCAAATTTTCTCTAAGTGTGTTTTCACTCCGAAATACTTCCTAACTTCCAATACACCTCATATTACCTCTCCCAAGGTTGTTCGACCTTCCGGATTCAATGGACACCTTATTTTGTCCTAAAAATATTTAGAAATTCATCTAGTCACCATTTCCAAGTTTAATCGTCTTGAAAACTCCAACTTCCCAATCCATATTTATCTCTAGCGTTCTCCTACTATTACAATCTATATAATTTATTCTTACATCCTTACACATCTCCACATTTTTTTTTTTTTACAACCATTATTTAATATACATCTATATACATATATAAACGAATAAATGCGGGGTGTTACAGGGTTGAGGTCATATATACCAAGGTTCTTGTTTGTCGTAAGCAACGGGTCGAAGTCTATCATTCAATTCTGATTTAGAACGATCTTGGGTTCCTTTTCGCTGTCGGAACTCGTTATTTTGGCGGGTTTTGCTCACATCAGTTGCTCCCTTGGATCATCCTCAATGGGCCTCCATGAATTTGCTTGAGTCCATGCCTCTTTAATCAGTCTGTTGAGTACATATTTGAACTTCCTAGCTCGTGCTCTCGTAACCGGCCCAATTGGGACTTGAACTAGATCCCCTGAAGTTGTGTTATAATAAGCATCAAGTTTGGCATTGAAACTATCTATGGACAGTTAATTGCAATATCAACATTTCGTTACGAATCTGTTTAGTTGCATGATCTTACCACGCACGAGTTTTGGGTACCAACATGACTGTCAATATTCTTGCATAACCTTTGAGCCTGTAATAAAGCAGTGGATGGACTAAATCGAGTGTATATGGTATGTCTTTGAGTTCATGGTGATTAGGGAAAAATAATTTGAATTTTGGATAGACTAGTGGAAGTTTGTTGGTATCTTATCTAGAAACATTAGCGGGACAACACTCGTCCACTAGGGGTAACCTAGGGGTTCAAAGGCTTAGTGACTAAGCTAAATAATTGCATTCATGTTGCCCACGAATGTGTTGTGCAATTTTAATTTTACGCTCCAATAGATTGTTTAATATTCTTTAAATTCTTTAGCATTATATTTGTTACTTTGTATCACAAATTGGATTGCGTATACTTAGAACTTGTCGCACTATGGAATGTGATTAAGGACTTAAATTGGGTACACTTTGGGTTTTAGGACTTATGGTTTTAATTAATTTGTTTTAATTAGTTTTGAAGAAGAAAAATAATAAAAAAATAGAAAAAATTGTGGAAATTCTGAACTGCGCTACCGCTAAGTCGTGTGCAGCACCCTACCTGTACGTTCCTGTTCTGTCAAAAAAATTAAAAGGATTTCTATCGGTAGCAAAGCATTTGGTTCTCTTTAATCCTTAAGACCCAATCCATCAAACATGTCCTATAGTTTTCGAAAAAC
The DNA here is from genome assembly GCA_951799425.1 of Ilex aquifolium. Classification (NCBI taxonomy): domain Eukaryota; kingdom Viridiplantae; phylum Streptophyta; class Magnoliopsida; order Aquifoliales; family Aquifoliaceae; genus Ilex; species Ilex aquifolium. Next base: position 17,386,735 of record OX637399.1, read on the forward strand.
CCTAAGGATAGTTTTCGAAAAACCCTAAGGAGGCCCTCTAAACCCTCAAGTCTCTCTAGTTCCTCTTGATTCTTGTTTTGATCTTTGACTTTCGAAATGACTCCAAGAATGATTTTGCGTCCAACTCCCTCTGATGAAATCTCTGGGACTACTCCTCTAGCCTGGGTTCTCTTTGTCTCCATGACTTCTATGATTGTGGCAAAGATGGAGAGGAAAATGTGAGGCCAAGGCACACCTTAAGCCAAAGACTTGTAAAGGAAGAATAAGGGATATGTGCTTTTATGTTGCATCAAATCAAGGGTTGAGTGTATTATTGAATATTAAATTCGTCTAAGGGATAACTTCTTCTGAAAAATTAATCCTTTCATTGCTATTCGATTTTCGGTGGAATGGTTGAGTGCACTTGCTTTAATGAGATATGTCAATTGCATTATTTTTAGGCCGCTAAACATTCGTTTCATGGGATTATGCCAAGATCGTTACATTTGATAGATGTATTTGGAAATGAGCGTGTAAAATTTTCCTTGATTACATAAATTCGATCCTCACACATATTTACAAGTGGCACAGTCATGACAATCATAGAATTCCTTTTTTTTGAGTGTGCAAACCATGGTGAGTTTTGATGTGGATTCCGCCAAAATAACGAGATCCGACAACGAAAAAGGAACTCACGATCATTCTACGATCAGATTTGAATGATAGACCTCGACCCGTTGTTTACGACAAACAAGAACTTTGGTATATATGACCTCAACCCATTGTTTATTGCGAAACAAGAACCTCGGTATAAGGGGGACGCCACAAACGGTGGTGGAAATTCCGTTTGATAAGTCGCTGGTGAACGCCACAAGAAATCCCAACAAGTTCGAATAGTTCTTCAAAGAACCGCAGAGAAAATACTCTCCAATTTGCTGAATAATGATCTACTCTTTTCATTGATTAAACGCCTATTTATAAGGCTGGCCATTACAAGGAAAATGAGACAAATCCTAATCTGCTAAGGAAACAAATCCAAATCTGCTAAGGAAACAAATCCTAATAGGAGTTTATATTTTGACAATACAAACCCAAATAGCAATAACTAAAAACTAAAACACTTACTTGCCTAAAAGAATAAAAAGGAAAGTAAATGGCATGCAAGCCTTACAATTAGACCCAAAAAAGGAGTATTCTTAAACATGCCAATTTAAGCTTAGCCTTGACCAGATTCTTCTAGAACTTGAATCATGTTGATGAGTCTTTGTTGCTCACATGGATCATGCTCAATGGGACTCCACGAATTTGCTTGAGTCCATGCCTCTTGAATTAGTCCTTTGAGTGCATCTTTAAACCTCCTTGCTCGTGCTCTCGTAATCGGCCCAATTGGGACTTGAACTAGATCCCTTGAAGTTGTGTTATGATTTGCATCAAGTTTGGCATTGAAACTAACTATGGACAATTAATTGCAATATGAACATTTCTTTACGAATCCGTTTAGTTGCATGATCATACCATGCACCAGTTTTGGGTACCAAAATGACTGTCAATATTCTTGTATAGCCTTTGAGCCTTTAGTAGAGCTGGGGGTGGACTAAATCGAGGGGATATGGCATGTTTTCGAGTTCATGGTGATTAGGGGAATTTCTTTGCGTTTGTGCTTCAAATAATTTTTGAAGTCCTTCCAATTTGGCGGATTGCAGTCACTTGGAAAGATTCACTAAGCACCATCCCTTCGGCATGAATCTTATGTAGGATCACTTGAAGATATTGAACTTGACTTATGATAGTCTTGGAATCCACCATTTTGTAATCAAGGAATCTGGCCACAACAATCTACTCGTCCAACGAACCATAAATTTTGTTGTGTACTCTCAAAATCTCCAAATGCAGACTGCCTTAATGATGTATGAGAATGCCTTACATGACTAAGAATGTATGTATTGGATGAATTGGAAATTTCACTCTAAACCAGTACGAACAGGTACCGAAATTTAATTTCAGTTCAGAAATTCTCGCCCAAACAAATTTCTTCTTTCCAGCATCCTCCATCTTGTATTTTCTATCTAAGTATTCCCACAGCTCTCTAGTCGTCTTGATTGGAATATACACATTATATAATGTGTTATCCAATCCATTGGGGATATAGTTTTTGCACAAAAAAATAAAATGCTTCCATGCATCTACCGCAGCAATAACTTGGCGGTCGGTCTCATTCTCACTACAAACAAGAGCATCCTCACGAAGAAACTTTGCAAGATTCAATGTAGTGAGATAGAATAGCATTTTCTGTTGTCATCTCTTGAAATCGTTCCCATTGAACTTTTCGAGCTTCTCCCTATGAGACACATGAGTAGGTACAGAAATAGGCACAACATGATTTGTAGTAGCAGGAATATTATTATCATTTGCTATCATTTCTGATAAACAAAGATTACAAGATATTCAAATTTAGGAAACACTAAGGCTCCGTTTGGTAATCGTTTTTACTTTGTGTTTACGCAACCTAACACTTTTCAAAACATGTTACTAAAACAGAGACAATCTATGTTACTGTTTAGTGTCCCTGTTTTGTATCACTGTTAGAAATTACTGTTTCAACATTACTGTATGGTGTAACTATTTGGTGTAACTGTTTTAAATCATACGCATAAATAAAGTCGTTATTTGGTGTAACTGTAACAGTTTGTTGTAGCTATTGAAATTAAACACATAAACAGAACATGCAATTTTTCACAAAATTTTCATGGTCTCTTCAAAATATCACAGATTGTAAAAACCAAGTTTTAACAATTTGAAATATTTTAGAATAGTTTAAAACATTAAAAAATGCATTAGAAACACAACAAGTAATTATACAAATCCGAAATTTGTCTTAAGATTGTTGTTTGTGGTATTCCAAATATAGTAAAATCACTTATTGAAATTTATGATTTGAAACATGTAATATATAACAAAATTGCAACGCCCCAAAATCCCCCTTGGACGGCATCACTATCTAAAACCATTCACATCATGAGAGCAACTAATAAAATTCATAAACAAAGAAACTTTCATTTATCATCCATAATATCTACAACGTCAGCCAAAAGAATAGGCCAAACCATGAGCATTACATTCAAAAGAATATGCCATTCATGGCAATTACACCCAAAAATCAACTATTATATTGCAGCGGAATAACAAAGACATTAGACTTCACATTTTCCCAAAAAGAACTTCCTAGTCTAGGACATAAGAGAATATAGCTCTAAACATTCACCTCTAGATTCACGTTCCCATCTATGGGAGCTCCCCAATGTACCGGCTCATCAACTCCAAGCTCCTCCTCTAGGTCATAATCTGAAAAGATGTTGTTTGTAGGGGGTAAGCACTAAGCTCTGTAGGAAAATCCTCCCAAACTCGAACAAGGTTTAGAAAACATATAAAACAAGTCGGTCTCATTTCACAAATATCATATATAAATTTTGAAAGAAAACAGTGACAGTTTATCCGATCTCAAGTTTAAGCAATATCAATGAAGTAAATGAAGAAGTAAAACCAATTTCCAAAACGAACAATTCCAACAAATCACTATAAACCATAGCCAACCATTGACACCATAAACCATAGCCAACCATTGGTACAATAAACCATAGCTCACAATGTATTTCAAACCACAACTTGTATCTCAAGTATGATGTATGATATCGCATGAATAAACACATCGAGAATATCCTGGCCCACACACACACACCCAATCCTCTCAAGGATATTCAACTTTAGGAAGGGCGTATACCAACACATTGGCAGTGACGAATCCAACCCAAGAATAGTATACTAACCCTCATCCTCGGTACCCGTGAGCGAATAGTGGTTTGGTCATCACAAGGCACCAACCCCACTACGAGTGGTAGGAAAAATTCAAACCCGCACGAAGTAAGAAACCCATCTACCCACTCTACGATACCCGGTCAACGGCCACCCATGGTCATCCGAACATCCACAAGAGATACAATACCCAACCAATTTCCTCAAGTCACAAACAAATCCAAAAATTCCCAAATTTCATATGGAGTATTACCATAGAACCATTTAAGAAAATATACAAGAGATCATCCACAATACCATTTTGTTATTCAATACAAAGTACTAAAGTTTTGAAATCAAGGACAAAGGAAGAATCAAGAGAAAAATCTATTTCTCTCGAAAACTAGAGACTTCCTTCCTCCCTTTTCTTTTTCCTTTTATCTTCCCCTAGGGTTCTAAGAGGTTTGGGGTGAGAGTGGAGTGAAAGGATAGAAGAAAATAGGATGAAAAGGTGTTTTAAACTCAGCCCAATCCCAAATTTTACTGTTTTAAAATTTCTGATTTTTACCGACAGTATCGGTACGCTGTACCGGTACGGTTTGCTCTCGGGACATCGGGGTACCAGTACGTTGTACCGATACGGTTTGTCCGGATTTGCCTTTTTCACCTGTTTTTCATTTTTAATCCATTCCAAACCCTTCCAAAACCAACCCAAACTTATACAACATACATTTGTATATCAAACATAGTTAGTACAAGTTCTATTACATGTGGGGGTTTACAAAAATGGTAACAATCAAGTATGAAATAGTTACACAGAAAATTGAAACAGTTAGAGAAGAATTAACAAAACAGTTACAGCAATCTTACTAAAACAGTTACACGTAACTGTTTGTTTAAACAATATAAATACTAACTCGGTTGCAGAATAGGAACTGCTATTGAACTTTAGGTAGATCAAGGCTAGTGTTTGACACTATGTCCTTAAGACAGATTTCGCCCCCACACACGGTGCTTATGGAGTATCAAGTGTCTACCTCCCAAGATACAATGATCTTCACACGAGGCAAGTAAGAGGTTTAGTTTTTAGTTATTCTTATTTGGGTTTGGACTGTCAAAATATAAACTCCTATTAGGATTTGTTTCCTTAGCAGATTAGAATTTGTTTCCTTAGCACATTAGAATTTGTCTCCTTAGCAGATTAGGATGTTAGGAATTTTCCTTGTAATGGCTAGCCTTATTATTATTATTTTTTTTTATGACTAGCCTTATAAATAGGTGCTTAATCAATGAAAAGAGCAAATCATTATTCAGCAAATTGTAGAGTATTTTCTCTGCGGTTCATTGAAGAGCTATTCGAACTTATCAGGATTTCCCGTGGCGTTCACCAGCGACTTATCAAACAGAATTTCCACCGCCGTTTGTGGCGTCTCCCTTATACCAAGGTTCTTGTTTCGCAATGAACGACGGGTTGAGGTCATATATACCAAGGTTCTTGTTTGTCGTAAACAACGGGTTGAGGTCTATCATTCAAATCTGATCGTGGAACGATCTTGGGTTCCTTTTTCGTTGTCGGATCTCGTTATTTTGGCGGAATCCACATCAAAACTTACTATGGTTTGCACACTCAAAAAAAAGGAATTCTCTAATTCTCATGACTGTGCCACTCGTAAATATGTGAGAGAATCAAATTTATGCAATCAAGGCAAATTTTACTCACTCATTTCCAAACAATGGAATACATCTATCAAATTGAACGATCTTGGCATAATCCCATGAAAAGAATGTTAAGCAGCACAAAAATAATGCAATTGACATTTCTCATAGGTATTAAAGCATGTGCACTCAACCATTCCACCAAAAATCGAATAGGGCATGCTATGGTTGTAATGGGACCTTGGGTAAAGCTTTGAGCAACGAAAGGATTAATTTTTCAGAAGAAGGTATCCCTTAGACGAATTTAATATTCAATAATACACTCAACCCTTGATTTAATGCAACATAAAAGCTAATATCCCTCATTCTTCCTTCACAAAATTTTGGCTTGAGGTGTCCCTTGGCCTCACATTTTCCTTTCCATCTTTGCCACGATCATAGAAGTCATGGAGACAAAGAGAACCCAGGCTGGGGGAGTAGTCCCATAGATTTCATCGGAGGGACTTGGATGCAAAATCTTTCTTGGAGTCATTTCGAAAGTCAAAGATCAAAACAAGAATCAAGAGGAACTACTAATTTTCTTACATCCTCTTTTAAATCAGTATGATACAAAAAAACAAAAGGAGAAGAAAAGAAAACAGTGAAAATAAAAGAAAAGAGTATTAGTTATTCAAATAACAGAAAGAAAATAGCCAAGAAAGTGAAAAATGGAAAAATAAAAAGGATGAATATGCAAAGTCTTAGAAAACTAAGAAGATGTGTGCCATAATACAAATAAAGGGTAGCTTTTGAATCCCATAGACGTCATTTCTTAAACCCTAAACCAATGGCCACATTACAACCTAAAAACAGCCCTTTTTTATTCCAGAAATTATCTATCTATATTAACCCTATCAATTCAAAACGGGAGAATGTTGATAATATGTCTAATATAGTGTTGATATCCAGTCATGAGATTATGTCAAAATTCAATTTTATTCAGATACCTGTTCTTCAGATATATTACATGTGATATTATTTGATTTGTTAACAATATTCCAAATCACATGTAATAATTGAGAGAATAGTTACTATAACGTATGTGTATACTTTGCTGAGTGTATTTCAGGAAAGGATTGACATCAAGACTACCATGAAAGATGGTAATATTTCTTGAGTGATTTTTGAAACAAAAGAAATCAGTACACACACACACACAAGTTTTTATAAAAATATATAGATAATGTTACAACTAACGTGTGTTACTCTTGTAGTGATCAGAAAAAGGAAGTATTGTAACAATGCACAGGAATACAGATTTAATTTTAGTTGTGAAAAATATAAGTTATAAACTCCTAACTACTGAAGTTTGTAGGCAGCTTCACTAAAAACCTTCACGAGACAAAACTCGTCCACTAGGGATCACCTAGGGGTTCAACGGCTTATTGCATATGCTAAATGCAATCGTGAAAAAATCTACGAAAATGATTTTACTTCTGTTATGTTATTTTTATTTTGTGAAATAATTTTTATAATTTGTGTTTACTAGGGACTAGTAAAGTTTAAGTTGGGGAGTGTGATTAACCCTAATTAGTGTGTAATCGAAAATGATTAAGTAATTAAATTTGTAAGATAAAACAATTAAACATTATGAATTAGGGTTTGTGCATAAAATAAAGTTTTAAATACTTTATGTTTGAATTTCAGGGTCTAATACAGAAATACAGGAGAATATGAGATAAACTTGCAAAGCTGGAAGCAACGAAGGACCAAAGTGTAAAAGCGACACATGGAAGCTCCAGAAAGCGACACATGCCCCTGCTGCAAGACATCACGAACACCAAGAACATGACACATGCCCCTGCTGCAGGTCATCACCATCCGGATGGTGAGGGGGGGTCCGGACGGCCAAGCTTGGTGGCTTGGCTTTAACTCTCCACCTCGTGCTTCCTTTGCCTATAAATATGCATGCCCTTATTCATTTCAAGAAGGCCGGCCACCCAAGAGCAAAAGAGAGAAAAAAAGAGAGAAAGAAAGAAAGAAAGAAAGAGTGAAAGAGAAAGTCATAGCCGGTCTGTTCTACACCGATATTCTGTATTTCTACATTTCTGTTTAGTCTTTCTATTCGGATAGTTGAACTACCACCACTTTGTTGTTTTGATTAATAATAAGAGTGGTTGTATTTCAAGTGTTCCTTATGAAAGAAGTTTTAGAGTTTGTGTTTTCATTTCAGTTATAATGACGAATACCCGCACTCCGTGCTTGTCAGTAGCAATGGGGTGTTAGTAGTCATTTATACCCTTCGGTGAAGGGTGAACATATGTATATTATTGGTTAGATTATGGAAATGCTCATGTTTTATTCATATATTTATCTATATATGTATTATACGCTTCATGCATGATACATCGATGTACGTAGTTTCGGTGCTGTGCCTGGAATTAAGTCATCGGTGCATCATCAACCTGCCAGTTAAACAACCACGGTGTTCCTACCGGTATGGCTTGTCCTCCACCGGAACTCTGAGGATGTTCTACTGATGCATGGTACAAAACCTAAATGATCCTCATGAATAGTTTGTCCTTTTGGGTTATTAGGGTTGTTTAATTACTATATATAACTATATTGTCAGTCTAGCAACCACGGTGTTCCTACCGGTATGGCTTGTCCTCCGCCGAAACGTTGAGGATGTTTAACTGGTATATATATCACAGATAACCTATTGAGTAATTCAAGTATTCCTCATGAATGGCTTGGCCCTCTGGTTTACTCGAATTAGTTAATTGGCACATCTATAACCAGCTAACCTAAGAAATTGATATGTTATGACTAATACCACCAGCTAACCTAAGAAGTTGTTGTGTTATGGTTTATTATGTACGCACTTACTATTACAAGACAAATGAATAATTCAAGTATTCCTCATGAATGGCTTGTCCTTCTGGTGTGCTTGGATTAATCAATTGTCATAACCAGCTAACCTAAGAAGTTGTTGTGTTATGACTAATACCACCAGCTAACCTAAGAAATTGTTATGTGATTGTTTATATACATCAGACCTGCCAGTTGACTTGTCAGTAACATGGAAGTTAGCATTTCTAGTATTTAACTGATATCAAGCATATGGGATCCTCTAAACTGAAGGGTATCTTTTATATTATTGTTATTAACAAGCTTAACTCTGCATTTAATTGATGTAAGGTAGCATTTCCAGTATTTAACCGATATAAAGAATATGGGTTCCTCTAAACTGAAGGTATCTTTTATATTATTGTTATTAACAAGCTTATCTCTGCATTTAATTTGAAGTAGACTAGTTATCAATCTAAGCTCACATCACAAGCTATCAATTGTTATAATGCTTTAAACAACTTTAATGTTTTTATTTTTATTTTAAATTCTAAATTACTTAAACTCTTCGTGGGATCGATACTTGGACTTAAACCGAGAAAACTACAATTTAACCACTTATACTAGGGTGTATAATTAATATAATTCAGATCACATAAAAGTACGAATCAGCTTGCATGGCTTGCATGCCATTTACTTTCTTTTTTCTTCTTTTAGGCAAGTAAGAGTTATAGTTTTTAGTTATTGTTATTTGGGTTTGGATTGTCAAAATATAAACTCCTATTAGGATTTGTTTCCAAAGTAGATTAGGATTTGTTTCCTTAGCAGATTAGGATTTGTCTCCTTAACAGATTAGGATTTTAGGAATTTTCCTCGTAATGGCCAGCCTTATAAATAGGCGTTTAATCAATGAAAAGAGCAGATCATTATTCAACAAATTGGAGAGTATTTTTTCTGCGGTTCTATGAAAAACTATTCGAACTTATCGGGATTTCCCGTGGCGTTCACCAGCGACTTATCAAACGGAATTTCCACCACCGTTTGTGGCGTCTCCCTTATACCGAGGTTCTTGTTTCGCAATAAACGACGGGTTGAGGTCATATATACCAAGGTTCTTGTTTGTCGTAAACAACGAGTCGAGGTCTATCATTCAAATCTGATTGTAGAACGATCTTGGGTTCCTTTTTCGTTGTCGGATCTCGTTATTTTGGCAGAATCCACATCAAAACTCACCATGGTTTGCACACTCAAAAAAAAAAAAAGGAATTCTCTGATTCTCATGACTGTGCCACTCGTAAATATGTGTGAGGATCGAATTTATGTAATCAAGGCAAATTTTACTCACTCATTTCCAAACAATGGAATACATCTATCAAATTGAACGATCTTCGCATAATCCCATGAAACGAATGTTAAACGGCATAAAAATAATGCAATTGACATATCTCATAGGTATTAAAGCATGTGCACACAACCATTCCACCAAAAATCGAATAGGGTTTTCTATGGTTGTAATGGGACCTTGGGTAAAGCTTTGAGTAATGAAAGGATTAATTTTTCAGAATAAGTTATCCCTTAGACAAATTTAATATTCAATAATACACTCAACCCTTGATTTGATGCAACATAAAAGCTCATATCCCTCATTCTTCCTTCACAAGACTTTGGCTTGAGGTGTCCCTTAGCCTCACACTTTCCTTTCCATCTTAGCCACTGTCATAGAAGTCATGGAGACAAAGAGAACCCAGGCTGGGGGAGTAGTCCCAGAGATTTCATCGGAGGGACTTGGACGCAAAATCTTTCTTGGAGTCATTTCGAAAGTCAAAGATCAAAACAAGAATCAAGAGGAACTAGAGAGACTTGAGGGTTTAGAGGGCCTCCATAGGGTTTGCGAAAACTATAGGACATGTTTGAGGGATTAGGTCTTAAGGATTAAAGAGAACCAAATGCTCTGCTACCGATGGAAACCCTTTTAATTTTTTTGACAGAACAGGATCGTACCGGTAGGGAGCAACACACAACCTAGCGGTAGCGCAGTTCAAAATTCCCACAATTTTTCCTATTTTTTTATAATTATTTTTCTTCTTCAAAACTTATCAAAACAAATTAATTAAAACCCTAAGTCCTAAAACCCAAAGTGTTCCCAATTTAAGTCCTTAATCACATTCCACAGTGCGACAAGTTCTAAGTATACGCAATCCAATTTGTGATATAAATTAACAAATATAATGCTAAGGAATTTCAAGAATATTAAATAATCTATTGGAGCAAAAAATTAAAAACAAAATTAAAATTGCACAACACATTCGTAGGCAACATGATTGCAATTATTTAGCTTAGTCACTAAGCCTTTGAACCCCTAGGTTACCCCTAGTGGACGAGTGTTGTCCCGCTAATTTTTGTAGATAAGATACCAACAAACTTCCACTAGTCTATCCAAAATTTAAATTATTTTCCCCTAATCACCATGAACTCGAAGACATACCATATCCACTCGATTTAGTCCACCCACAGCTCTACTACAGCCTCAAAGGCTATACAAGAATATTGACAGTCATGTTGGTACCCAAAACTCGTGCGTGGTATGATCATGCAACTAAACGGATTCGTAAAGAAAGGTGATTAACCTTAATAAGTATGTAAATTAAAAAATTAAAAAACTCGAATTAGCATAACTAACGCACTAAAAATTAGTACTTAGAGTAAATTAGGGTTTGTGCGGGAATGATACTAGTTTAAACATTTTATCTAAAAGTTGCAGGACAAATGCCGGATTAACGCAAGACCAAGGGAGCAATGTCAGGAGAATGCAAAGAATGAAGGACAAAGTGTAATAAAAGCATGTAAAGAGTCAGCATGCATGCAAGTGGGATTTTCCAGCAAAGCACCACCGTCCGGACGGTGGTGATGGCGTCCGGACGGTCACCTTTGTCAGAGTTCAAGTTGCCCACTTGCCCACTTGCCTTCCCACGCCTATAAATACCCATGCTCCTCTTCAGCTTTCAGAAGGCCGGAACTGAGAGAGAAACAAAGAGAGAAACTGAGAAAGATACGAGAGAAGTTCTGAAGCTTTTCCGAAGAGAGAAAAAGAGAGAAAAGAAAAGAGAAAGCATGCTCCGGTCCGTGTTATACTTCAGTCCTACGTCCTGTACTTTTATATTTTCGTTGTATCTTTCCATTCGAATAGTTGAACTGCTGCCACTTTTTCATCTTAATCGATCATAAGAGTGGTTGTGCTTCAATCGTTCCCTGCGAAAGACATTTAAATTCTGCACTTTACTTTCTGTTGTAATGACAACTGCTAGCACTCCTTGCTTGTCTATAGCAATGGAGTGTGAGTAGTTCCGTATATCCTCCGGTTCGAGGGGAACACATGTAAAACCCGGGAAATTTGGACTTTTTCTGAAAAGGGCAAAATAGTAATTTGCCACTATAATGCGTATTTAAAATACTCATGTTCTAGACCCCGGATGAGGAAACGGAGTTCACTGTTGGATTCGTATCGCGGAAACGAGTCACCTTGTCAAATTTAGTCGAATTCCGAGATAGTCGGATTTTACACGTCGTTCGAGGCGACTACGTGGCGATTCACCCTACGAACGTCCCCATAAATAAGTTTTATAAAAATTCCTTAAAATTAAGTTAAAGTTCAAATAAAATTAATTTGAACTTAAACTGGGATCAAACGAATCGTTTCGGGACGAAATCGGACCCGATTAAGCGAGGGACAAGTGGCGCGACGTGGGCCGAGTATTTAAAACTATAAATAGGGGTAAATGTCTAGAAAATCAGAATTTTCTTCCCTTGTGTTCTTGTTTGGCCGGCCAAGAGAGAGAGAAGAGAGAAAAGAGAGAAAACCTAAAACTCCAAGCTTCCTCCGTCGATTCCCGGAGTTCCGTCAGTCGGAATCCGTCGAACCAAGAGCTAAGGTCGATCACATCGACGAGGGCTACGCAACCACACCAAGAGCAAGGGATTTCACCGAAGATCCAAAAGAGGAGATTTGGGGGAAATCTAGACTTGGGCTTGGAAAGTGTTCTTGAAGCTTCCTTCGGGTGAATTACGCTTCAAGAGGTAGGGTTTCTCCTACTTGGGACTATTTTTCACTTATGGTGTCATATGGGTGGGTAGGTGTGTATAGAACTATAGGGTTTACTTACCTATGGTTATGGAAAGGGAGGTAAAAATGGTTGAATTCAAGTTCTAGTTCGAACTCGATATATAGAGGTTCCTTGTGTCATTCTTGGAAGTTTGGCATATAGTGATATGCTATGTATTTATATGATGGTCATTCTTGGAAGTTTGGCATATAGTAATATGCTATGTGTTTATATGATGAGGTGCTAGTTGTGTACATTGAGCCTTGTCATAGGAATGAAATGATTATGTGATAACATGATGGTTGCCTTGAAGGTGTTGTTAAATGTCTTTTGTATGTTAAAGTGTGTGACACATGACTAGGTATAGCATGCTTAAGTCTTGTGTTGATTGGATATGTTGCTAATGTGTTAGCTTCATGGGAATATGATATTTATATGCTTTGATATGATTTGCCATGGATATATATATTGAGCATTATGTCGTATGTAATGGAACATGGCATTGCATATGCATCTCATTACATGGGTGTGTGTGCATGGTGGATGTCAATACCACACTTGGGGATTGACAGTATGGCTTGGGAAAAGTTCGGTCGAAGACCTAGCTAAGCCGCTTGATTGCATGATAAATTGGGTCGGGATGAGCAAGAAGAGGCATGACGACCTCTCGGGTGAAAGACCCGGTGTTTGGGCGGTGCACTCTGTTGGTATAAGAGGCCATAAAGTGTACGGGTGTGGAAGACCATTGGTTAAGTCCATAAAGAAGTCCGATCCCAAGAAAGACCCTAGTTTTCAAAATATCATTTGATGTAAACATAAATGATGAAATGAAACACTTTGGCATTGCATCGTGTTGTATGAGTCGGTGAGAACTCGGGTTAAAATGCATGAGTGAGTGACATCTCATTTCATGGCATGGTATGTTGCATTCGAACTTAGAATGCATGTCCTTTTGATAAATGATTGTTTGCAAATGAATGTTGCATGAGCATGAGCATCTAAGGGGAGAGTAGCCCTGGTAGGGTTTACTTTACTGGGCGTTGGCTCACCCTATACGGGAAACATTTCAGGTATGGGGTTTACACCGGCGGATGGCTCACTTGGAGAGCATCAAGAATGAAGGGGGCCGGCATGTGGCCTTAGTTCGAGTTTTTGTAAAACTTTTGTATAAATTCTATTTTGATGTGTAAATTATGGAATTAAATGTAATGGAACTTGTATAAGTTGTGTATTATATGAAAAATCGTATTATACATGTGTTGGATGAGTTAGGAATGTATTAGAATGGACTGGAAGTGAAAAACAAAGGAAAAAGGCAAAACTGGCAAAATCGTACCGGTACGTGTACCGGTACGTAGACAGACAGAAGGCAGAGCGTACCGGTACGCGTACCGGTACGCCGATGTCCAGTGGGTTCAGCGTACCGGTACGCCCTCCAAAACTCAGAATTTTTTTTTTTTAATTTTTTTTTTCTTTACCAAGCCTTTGGGCTATGTTTTTCCTTCCCTCCAATGATCAAATTGGACCGTAATGGGGTATGAATCATGGGGAGTTGGACTGGGGTTGGATCGAATGAATGTTGAACCGAATTTTCATTGTGGATTATAACCTCGGTTTAAGGATGTTATTGATGTGGTGTCGGGTTAAGCGACATCCACGGGTATTTCCGCGGGTTGATGGGTTGTCAACGGTTAATACAGGACCCCCGGAAAATGGGGCGTCACAGCTTGGTATCAGAGCATAGGCCATAGATCATATGTGGTCTTGTGGGAAATGAGTCTATCATCTTCCATTGCAAGGGAGAACGAGGTTTAGAGCCCTAGCTAATTCGAAAACCTACGCTTGATGGGCATTGGGTCTAGACCATTGCATGCATTGTGCATTTCATCTTATGTGTTTAAATGCTACATGTTATGTGCTACGTGCTATGTGGATAATATACATCGTAGAATGTATATGGAAATGAACACACTAGGGTTAGGAAACATAACCTTGGGAGTGGGAAAACAAATGAACGGGAGGGTTCATGGTATAAATGTCTACTAAGGAGAGGAATATGCTTCCCTAGTGAGACGATTCGGAAACTCTTTATGTATGAGTATTGATTCCTATTTTTGGGATGCCTTGTAAAACTATATTGCTATTTGACTTATGTAGATGGCATATAGAGGGCGTGGACGCCGAGGCGGTAGGTGGAATAACCAACCACCTCCGGCCTTTGATCACCAAGCCTTTGCAGAGGCTATTGGTGAGGCGGCGGCGACTATTGCACAGGCTAGTGCTACAGCCGCTACCATTGCACAGACGGGTGCAAACATGGGACAAGGAGGCTCGAGTAACCTCCAGAAGTTCAAAGCCCATCATCCTCCGGTTTTTCTGGGAGGTGCGGATCCAATGGTAGCCGATCGTTGGATTCGGCAAGTGGAGAAGATCTTGAGGGCTATGGAGATCACTTCCGATGCCACCAAGATAACTCTGGCAACTTTTCAGCTGGAGGGAGAGTCCCAGCTATGGTGGGATTGGGTGAAGGACTCCAGAAATTTGGAGGCCATGACTTGGGCAGAGTTCCGAGAGCTCTATATGGGAAAGTATTTCCCAGCAACTGCTCGACATGCTAAGGCCAAGGAGTTCCTAGAATTGAAGCAGGGAAATATGAATGTGCTAGAATACGTGGCCAAATTCACGGAGTTGGCCCGTTTTGCTGATGACTATGTGGCCTCAGACGTGGCCAAGGTACGTAAGTTCGAAGATGGACTGAAGTTGTCCATTCGAGGCAAGATTGTGGGACTTCTCCTGCAAGACCTCGATTCGATGGTCAAGACTGCAATGGCTATCGAGAGAGAGGTGGAGGATGCGCACAACATCCGAGAAGCGGGTGTTAAGGACAAAAAGAAGGAGGGTCAATCCTCTTCTTCTAGTGCGGGAAAGAAACAAAGGACTTATGTTCCGCAGGGAGTTCAAGGGCAGAGCCGCGGCTATCAAGGCCAAGGCCGGGGTCGATTCTTCCAAGACGGGGGAAACTTCAGGACCGCCTTCCAGACGGGTCAGAAGACTTGTTATTTTTGTCACCAGCCGGGTCACATAAAGAAGGAGTGTCCTCGACTGCAGGGATCCCAGAGTTATGGGACATCCCAATCCCAGTCTTCTGCGGGACAGCCACAGACACAGTTTGTTCCTCCTTACCCCTCCATGGGTCAAAAGAGCCAGTACCAATCACAGGGTGCTGCACAAGGCCCTACCACTTCACGTGCGGGAACACCGCAAGCTGGCCAGATGGGCCAAGGCATGGGTAGAGGGCGAGGCCAGGGTTCACAAGCCGGGACTTCAGGGACCCAGGGGCGTGTCTACGCCATTATGCCACAGACTGAGCCGGCAGATCAGTCGGTGATACAGGGTACATTTCTACTCTCTCGTTTATGGGCAAGAGTATTATTTGACTCTGGTGCATCGCATTCATTCATTTCTGCATCTTGTGTGAAAGACTTGGGTTTAGAGGTTGAGACTTTAGAAGAACCATTACATGTGAGTTCTCCCCTAGGTGCTAGGGTGAGAATTGATCAGATATGTCGGGGTTGTGAGCTAGAGATCTCAGGGATTCTACTCACTGTGGACCTTCAGGTCATGGACATGTCGGAGTTCGATGTAATCCTGGGAATGGATTGGTTGGCGGCACACCGAGTCGTCATTGATTGTGACCGGAAGCGGGTTACTGCTTACACATCGGATGGGGTTTGTTTCAGGTTTCAGGGGGATAAGCACGATGCTTTACCTCAAGCCGTGTACGACTCTAGATGGCACGAACAGTTGATGGGTTGGCTAGCAAGCCTTACCCTGGAGGACGAGGCGAGACAGGAGTTTGGTCTACCTCGGGTTGTGTGTGATTATGAGGATGTTTTTCCGGGTGAACTTCCGGGATTACCTCCACATAGGGATGTAGATTTTAATATAGAGTTGCATCCTGGTACATCGCCCATTTCTATGACTCCACATAGGATGGCGCCTGCTGAGTTGCAAGAACTCAAGGTCCAATTGCAGGAATTGTCGTACCGGGGTTTCATTAGACCGAGTACCTCACCTTGGGGCGCTCCGGTGTTATTTGCAAAGAAGAAGGACAAAACCCTTCGACTATGTATAGACTACCGACAGTTGAATAGGGTTACTATCAAGAATAGGTACCCTTTGCCGAGGATTGATGACTTGTTTGATCAGCTGAGAGGGGCGCGGGTCTACTCCAAGATAGATCTCCGCACCGGTTACCATCAGTTGAGAGTTAGGGAGACAGATATCCCTAAGACGGCGTTTCGAACGCGTTATGGGCATTTCGAGTTCACAGTGATGCCATTCGGATTGACGAACGCCCCAGCGGCATTCATGGATCTCATGCATAGGGTGTTCCAACCCTACCTTGATCAGTTCGTCGTGGTTTTTGTTGACGACATCTTGATTTACTCCAAATCTGAGGAGGAGCATGAGGGTCACTTGAGGATCGTTCTTCAGATCTTGAGAGACCATCAGTTATATGCCAAGTTCAGTAAGTGTGAATTTTGGTTGACTGAGGTAAAGTTTTTGGGACATGTGGTATCGGCTTCGGGTGTATCCGTAGACCCGGAGAAGGTGGAGGCAGTCATGAATTGGGAGAGGCCGAAGTCAGTGTTCGAGATACGTAGTTTCTTGGGATTGGCAGGGTATTACAGGAGGTTCATTGAGGACTTCTCCCGACTAGCTTCCCCTATGACTAGGTTGACCCGGAAAGAGGTTAAGTTTGAGTGGAATGATTCTTGCGAGAAGGCATTCCAGGAGTTGAAGAGGAGGCTTACTTCCGCTCCTATACTGATAGTTCCAAAAAGGGGACAGAGGTACACAGTGTATTGTGATGCCTCTAAGGACGGACTTGGATGCGTCTTGATGCAGTCCGAGAGAGTGGTAGCTTATGGTTCTCGGCAGTTAAAGAACCACGAGCAGAGTTACCCTACACATGACATGGAGTTGGCAGCCATTGTCTTTGCTTTGAAGGCTTGGCGCCACTATTTATACGGTGAGCAGTTTGAGGTGTTTTCAGACCATAAAAGTCTGAAGTACATTTTTACACAGCGGGACCTCAATATGAGGCAACGCAGGTGGATGGAGTTCCTGGAGGACTATGACTTCACTTTGCATTACCATCCCGGTAAGGCAAATGTGGTAGCTGACGCACTCAGCCGGAAGTCACAGGGAGTCTTGGCTAGTATGGCTTCCCGAGAGTGGCAGATGCTCGAGACTGTGGGACAGTTCGGGCTATGTTATATGGGATAGACTCAGGGTACTTTGGGAAGTTTGGTGGCTACACCTTCCCTACTGAGCAAGGTTGTTGAGTCCCAGAGTCAGGACACGGAACTATTGTCCATCCGGGACCGTGTACAGGCTGGTACAGGTGACGAGGGCTGGACCATTCACACGGATGGTAGTCTTCGGTATCGAGGAAGGGTTATGGTTCCTCAGTTGGCAGATCTGAGAGAGGAGATCCTTAGGGAGTTTCATTGCTCTCGTTTCGCGGTTCATCCAGGGGGCACGAAGATGTATCATGATCTCCGTCGCCAGTATTATTGGAATGGGATGAAGCGACAGGTTGGCGAATTTGTTAGTAGATGTCTCACGTGTCAGCAAGTGAAGGCTGAACACCAGAGACCAGCAGGGTTACTCCAGCCATTGGAGGTAGCTGAGTGGAAGTGGGAACATATCACGATGGATTTTGTGACTCACTTGCCACGGACATCGCGGGGACATGACGCGGTATGGGTGGTAGTGGACCGGCTTACGAAGTCGGCACACTTTTTGGCTGTGCGGATGACCTTCACACTAGAGGAATTCTGCAGGTTATATATACGGGAGATTGTCCGGTTACATGGGGTACCCGTGTCTATAGTATCGGATCGGGATCCCAGATTTACGGCTCATTTTTGGGAGAGTTTCCAACGAGCCATGGGGACACAGCTGATGATGAGCACTGCTTTTCATCCCCAGACGGATGGTCAGTCTGAGAGGACCATCCAGACCTTAGAGGATATGCTGCGGGCATGTGTCCTAGATCTCAAGGGTAGCTGGGAAGATCATTTACCCTTGGTGGAGTTCGCCTATAACAATAGTTATCAGGCGAGCATACAGATGGCACCCTACGAGGCACTATATGGGAGGCCATGTCGATCTCCAGTTTGTTGGACAGAGGTTGGGGAGAGACCTACTACGGGTCCGGATTTGGTTAGAGACACCTCAGAGAAGGTGGACTTGATACGGAAGCGTCTTCTCACGGCTCAAAGCCGGCAGAAGAGCTACGCCGATAGACGACGGCGACCTCTAGAGTTTGAGGTGGGAGATCATGTCTTCTTGAAGGTTATGCCTAAAAGAGGAGTGGTCCGGTTTGGTAAGCGGGGAAAACTGTCGCCGAGATACATCGGGCCCTTCGAGGTACTCGAGAGGGTGGGTACAGTTGCTTACCGGTTGGCATTACCACCAGATTTATCGAGCGTTCACACGGTGTTCCATGTCTCTATGCTCCGGAAATACACCCCAGATCCGACTCATGTAGTGGATTGGGGCGAGCTTGTTGTTGATGCGGATGGGACCTTCGAGGAGGGACCGGTGCGTATCATGGATAGCCAGGATCAGGTTTTGCGAGGCAAGACTATGAGGCTAGTGAAGGTGTTGTGGCAGCACCGGGGAGTGGAAGAGGCAACATGGGAGCGCGAGGACACCGTACGTGCCAATTATCCTTTCTTGTTTGAGGATAGAGGTACGTTTTTATAGTCATTTACCATTACATGACTGTAGCATATGCATGAGATTGCATGTATGTGTACGTGAATTTCGGGGACGAAATTCTTTTTAAGGGGGGAAGAATGTAAAACCCGGGAAATTTGGACTTTTTCCAAAAAGGGCAAAATAGTAATTTGCCACTATAATGCGTATTTAAAATACTCATGTTCTAGACCCCGGATGAGGAAACGGAGTTCGCTGTTGGATTCGTATCGCGGAAACGAGTCACCTTGTCAAATTTCGTCGAATTCCGAGATAGTCGGATTTTGCACGTCGTTCGAGGCGACTGCGTGGCGATTCACCCTACGAACGTCCCCATAAATAAGTTTTATAAAAATTCCTTAAAATTAAGTTAAAGTTCAAATAAAATTAATTTGAACTTAAACTGGGATCAAACGAATCGTTTCGAGACGAAATCGGACCCGATTAAGCGAGGGACACGTGGCGCGACGTGGGCCGAGTATTTAAAACTATAAATAGGGGTAAATATCTAGAAAATCAGAATTTTCTTCCCTTGTGTTCTTGTTTGGCCGGCCAAGAGAGAGAGAAGAGAGAAAAGAGAAAAAACCTAAAACTCCAAGCTTCCTCCGTCGATTCCCGGAGTTCCGTCAATCGGAATCCGTCGAACCAAGAACTAAAGTCGATCACATCGACGAGGGCTACGCAACCACACCAAGAGCAAGGGATTTCAACGAAGATCCAAGAGAGGAGATTTGGGAGAAATCTAGACTTGGCCTTGGAAAGTGTTCTTGAAGCTTCCTTCGGGTGAATTACGCTTCAAGAGGTAGGGTTTCTCCTACTTGGGACTATTTTTCACCTATGGTGTCATATGGGTGGGTAGGTGTGTATAGAACTATAGGGTTTACTTACCTATGGTTATGGAAAGGGAGGTAAAAATGGTTGAATTCAAGTTCTAGTTCGAACTCGATATATAGAGGTTCCTTGTGTCATTCTTGGAAGTTTGGCATATAGTGATATGCTATGTATTTATATGATGGTCATTCTTGGAAGTTTGGCATATAGTAATATGTTATGTGTTTATATGATGAGGTGCTAGTTGTGTACATTGAGCCTTGTCATAGGAATGAAATGATTATGTGATAACATGATGGTTGCCTTGAAGGTGTTGTTAAATGTCTTTTGTATGTTAAAGTGTGTGACACATGACTAGGTATAGCATGCTTAAGTCTTGTGTTGATTGGATATGTTGCTAATGTGTTAGCTTCATGGGAATATGGTATTTATATGCTTTGATATGATTTGCCATGGATATATATATTGAGCATTATGTCGTATGTAATGGAACATGGCATTGCATATGCATCTCATTACATGGGTGTGTGTGCATGGTGGATGTCAATACCACACTTGGGGATTGATAGTATGGCTTGGGAAAAGTTCGGTCGAAGACCTAGCTAAGCCGCTTGATTGCATGATAAATTGGGTCGGGATGAGCAAGAAGAGGCATGACGACCTCTCGGGTGAAAGACCCGGTGTTTGGGCGGTGCACTCCGTTGGTATAAGAGGCCATAAAGTGTACGGGTGTGGAAGACCATTGGTTAAGTCCATAAAGAAGTCCGATCCCAAGAAAGACCCTAGTTTTCAAAATATCATTTGATGTAAACATAAATGATGAAATGAAACACTTTGGCATTGCATCGTGTTGTATGAGTCGGTGAGAACTCGGGTTAAAATGCATGAGTGAGTGACATCTCATTTCATGGCATGGTATGTTGCATTCCAACTTAGAATGCATGTCCTTTTGATAAATGATTGTTTGCAAATGAATGTTGCATGAGCATGAGCATCTAGGGGGAGAGTAGCCCTGGTAGGGTTTACTTTACTGGGCGTTGGCTCACCCTATACGGGAAACATTTCAGGTATGGGGTTTATACCGGCGGATGGCTCACTTGGAGAGCATCAAGAATGAAGGGGGCCGGCATGTGGCCTTAGTTCGAGTTTTTGTAAAACTTTTGTATAAATTCCATTTTGATGTGTAAATTATGGAATTAAATGTAATGGAACTTGTATAAGTTGTGTATTATATGAAAAATCGTATTATACATGTGTTGGATGAGTTAGGAATGTATTAGAATGGACTGGAAGTGAAAAACAAAGGAAAAAGGCAAAACTGGCAAAATCGTACCGGTACGTGTACCGGTACGTAGACAGACAGAAGGCAGAGCGTACCGGTACGCGTATCGGTACGCCGATGTCCAGTGGGTTCAGCGTACCGGTACGCCCTCCAAAACTCAGAAATTTTTTTTTTTAATTTTTGTTTTCTTTGCCAAGCCTTTGGGCTATGTTTTTCCTTCCCTCCAATGATCAAATTGGACCGTAATGGGGTATGAATCATGGGGAGTTGGACTGGGGTTGGATCGAATGAATGTTGAACCGAATTTTCATTGTGGATTATAACCTCGGTTTAAGGATGTTATTGATGTGGTGTCGGGTTAAGCGACATCCACGGGTATTTCCGCGGGTTGATGGGTTGTCAACGGTTAATACAGGACCCCCGGAAAATGGGGCGTCACAACACATGTATAATATTGATATGTTTATGGAATTGCTGATGTTTTATTTATACGTCTATTATATATATGAGACGGGCCAGCTAGAATGACCCCGGCGTTCCTACCGGTATGGTTAACCCTCCACCGGAATGCTGAGGAAGTTCCACTGACGCCTGGTATTACTATATATAATAATATTGCCTGCTAGAATAACCCCGGTGATCCCATCGGTATGGCTAGTCCTCCACCGGAACGCTGAGGAAGTTCTACTATCAATATATATATTACAAGATAACCTATTGAATAATTCAAGTATGCCGTTTGAGTGACTTCACTTTCTGGGTGACATATCTAAATACAGTTAGCCTAAGAAGCGGTTGTATTATGATTAACTACCACCGGTTGACCTGACAAGTCACCGGAAGATAGTCTATACCACCTGCGGATTCTGCTTGAATTAATCAATTGGACATCTATAACCAGTGTAGCCTAAGGAGCAGCTGAGTTATAATATATTACTACCACAATGAGCCTAAGAAGCTATTGTGTTCTTATTTGTATACATCAGACCTGCCGATTGACTTACCAGTAAAATGGAAGTTAATTGAGGTGAGGTAGCAATTCCATAATACGACCAATATAACGCATGTGGGATCCTTGAACTGAAGGATATCTTTTATATTTCTGTCATTAATTTACTTTACTTACGCATTTCATTATTGTTGCAATTTAATTCCGTCTTTTAATTAAGTTAAGTTACTCGAACAGACTAAGCTCACACCACAAGCTCTCAAACATCAAACTACTCCAAACAACCTCTTTATTGCTTTATTTTTATTTTATTGTTTTTATTTTTTATCTTTAACCTCTAATTACTAAAACTCTCTGTGGGATCGATACTTGGACTTAAAACCGAGAAAACTACAATTTGACCACTTATACTTGGGTGTAATATAATAATATAATTCAGACACACTAAAAAGTGCGAATCAAGTTTTTGGCGCCGTTGCCGGGGAGTTACGGTAATAATAAAAAATAAAAAATAAAAAAATAAATAAAAAAATAAACATAAATAAAGTAGTTGTTTGTTTATAATTTGTTTCTGTTTGTTTGCTTTTAAATAGTTTATGTTTGTACGGTCATCAGTAGGTTTAGTAAACCAGTCAGCTTCATCTTCTGCATCCACACAAGAATCGTTTGAATTAAGTATGGCTCGAAATGTACCTATGGAAGAACCTCCTAGAGAACAAGAAGTCATCCAAAACATCTGACCTTTAAGAGAATATCTACATCCTACGCGAACAAATGTCCCATCCTGTTTCGCTTTTCCAGCAGACGCTCCAAACATTAATATTAAATCAGGAACTATCCAGTTACTACCCCAATTCCATGGTCTAGAAACTGAAAATCCCTACATTCATATGAAAGAATTTGAAGAAGTCTGTGGAACGTTGCAAGATAACTCTGAAATGGTCAAACTAAAATTATTCCCATTTTCTTTAAAAGATAAAGCAAAACAATGGCTTAACACCTTAAGAGCCAACTCCATCACAAATTGGCAAACTTTGCAGACTGAGTTCTTTAAAAAATTATTTCATATACATCGTACTAACACGTTAAGACGTCAAATCATGAACTTTTCTGTAAAAGAAAATGAAACTTTTTATCAATGTTGGGAAAGATTCAAAGATCTTCTCCAAGCCTGTCCACATCATGCATTCGAAGATTGGACCTTAGTCGGATTTTTTTATGATGCACTCCCATCTGCAATGCGACAATTTGTTGAAATGATGGCACAGGGGGAGTTCATGAATAAAAGACCCGAAGAAGCATTCCAATTCTTCGATACTATTTCGGAAAGCTCCCAAATGTGGGACTCGACTTCGTCTAACATAGTAGAAAATAAGCCATCTACATCTGAAAGAGGAAAATATGTATTAAAAGAAGATGATGATCTAAGAGCTAAAATGGCCAGTTTATCTCGAAAACTAGAAGCCCTAGAAATGAAAAAACTAAAACAAGTGTCTATTGTAACCTCTACTGAACAAATATGTGAAATTTGTGCGTTGTCAGGACATCCTGCAGCAGAATGTCCAACTATACCTGCATTCAAAGAAGTTCTGATAGAAGAATCTAATGCAATTCCAACTTATAACAACAATAATAAGCCCTATATGAATCCCTATTCTGAAACTTACAATCCAGGATGGAGGAATCATCCAAATTTTAGTTGGAGAAACACGCAACCCACAAATCAAACACAAGGACCACCACAGGCACAAAATCAACAACAACAATACCAACCATATCAACCCCCACATAAAAGAACTCTGGAAGACACGATGAACCAATTTATTCAAAATCAGATGAGTTTTAATAACCAAACAACTCAAGTTTTTAACGAATTTAAAACTCAAACTTCCCAGAGTATTGAGGATATCAAGGATCATTTAGCTAAACTGACTCAATCCCTCAGTATACCAGAAAAAGGAAAATTTCCCTCCCAACCAAAACCTCCACAAAATCAAAATAAAATTAATTCTGTAACTTCTGATCCTTCCCCAAGCCAAGTACAATCTATTACAACGCTAAGAAGTGGGAAAATCATAAATAAAACTAGAAAACCTAAAATTGCAAAGAACATACGTAAATCGATTCCGGTAAACAAACCACTTGAACCAGAACCTTCAAAACAATTAGAACCAGAAAAGGAAAAAGATCAACCATGTCCGATCCCTTTACCTTTCCCCCAAAGAATTAAGAAACTCACATCCGAAAAAGATCAAGCTGAGATCTTGGAAATATTTAAACAAGTCAAACTTAACATTCCATTACTAGATGCAATTAAACGAGTTCCAGCATATGCTAAATTTCTAAAAGATCTTTGTACAAGAAAAAGAAGAACTAATGTACCAAAAAAGGCATTTCTAACTGAACAAGTTAACACTATCGTACATCATGAAACTCTTCTTAAATACAAAGACCCTGGTAATCCAACAGTTCCATGTATCATTGGAAATTTCCGAATCAATCGAGCCTTATTAGACCTCGGATCTAGTTGTAATCTAATGCCATATTCCGTCTATACCCAGCTAGGCTTAAGTGAACTAAAACCTTGCAAGGTCATATTACAACTAGCAGACCGATCAATAAAAATTCCAAGAGGAATTGTGGAAGATATTATTATTCAAGTGGATCAATTCTATTTTCCAGCAGATTTTATTGTCATAGACACAGAACCAACTTACGAAACATCTAGATCCATACCTCTAATCTTGGGCCGCCCGTTCCTAGCCACATCAAATGCCGTAATAAACTGTAGGAACGGAATAATGAAATTATCATTTGGAAACATGACCCTAGAATTAAATGTGTTTAACAGCTTAAAATAACCTAGAGAAGAAGAAAGTGATGAAGAAGAACCCTTTGAAACAAATTGTGTTAATACACTGACTCAAAGTTTCTTTGAAAACACTTTTCTAAAAAAAGAAGAAGATATATTTGAGTTACAATCAATATCTGATACCAAATCTGAAGATAAATCTGTGGAAAATCCACCAAGTAAAAAATTATCAATATCTGAACCCGTAGCACCAAACATAAAAATTGCTAAGACAGACTTAAAACCACTCCCAACCAATCTAAAATACGTTTTTTTAGAAAAAAATAAAATTCATCCAGTAATCATATCAGCAAACTTATCTGAAAAACAAGAGAAAGAATTAACAGAAGTACTGAAAAATCATCAAAGTGTCCTTGGATGGACAATATCAGATATCAAAGGTATAAGTCCACTCCTATGCACTCACTGTATATACCTGGAAGAAAATGCTAAACCATCTCGTCAAATGCAAAGAAGACTAAACCCACATCTAAAAGAAGTCGTTCGCAATGAAGTACTCAAACTATTAGATGCAAAAATCATTTATCCTATATCTGACAGCAAATGGGTTAGTCCTACACAAGTCGTTCCAAAGAAATCCGGAATCACTGTAATACAAAATAAGGAAAATGAATTACTCCCAATGCGTACAGTCACAGGCTGGCGAGTATGTATTGATTACAGAAAATTAAACTCTCTTACTAGGAAAGATCATTTTCCATTACCATTCTTAGATCAAGTCTTAGAAAGAATAGCTGGGCATGAATACTATTGCTTTTTGGATGGATATTCAGGCTACAACCAAATTGAAATTGCAATAGATGATCAAGAAAAAACCACTTTTACATGTCCCTTTGGTACCTTTGCATACAAACGAATGCCATTCGGACTTTGTAATGCACCAGCTACCTTCCAACGTTGCATCTTGAGTATATTCAGTGATATGGTAGAAAGATATTTAGAAGTCTTCATGGACGATTTTTCAGTATATGGAGATTCATTCCAACTTTGTCTAGAAAATCTAGAAAAAGTTCTCATTCGATGTGAGGAAACAAACCTTGTCCTAAACTGGGAAAAATGTCATTTTATGGTAACACAAGGTATTGTTTTAGGCCACATAGTCTCCAAAAAAGGAATCGAAGTAGATAAGTCAAAAATCGATCTGATAGCAAACCTGCCTCCACCAAAAACAGTAAAAGACATTCGCTCATTTTTAGGCCATGCAGGATTCTACAGAAGATTTATAAAAAATTTTAGTTCAATCTCTAAGCCTATATGCAATCTATTATGTCAAGATACATCATTTGAATGGAGTGAGACATGTCAATCCACATTTAACAAATTAAAAGACATGCTTATTTCTGCACCTATTATGCAATCTCCTGATTGGTCCTTACCCTTTGAAATAATGTGTGACGCAAGTGACTATGCAGTAGGAGCTGTATTAGGGCAAAGAAAAGACAAGAAACCATACGTGATCTATTATGCAAGCAAAACCTTAAATGATACCCAAATAAACTATTCAACCACAGAAAAAGAACTACTTGCAGTTGTATTTGCTTTAGATAAATTTCGTTCATACTTGGTTGGGTCGTCCATTGTGGTATTTACAGATCATGCAGCCCTAAAATATCTACTCACAAAGAAAGACACTAAACCACGTCTCCTGCGATGGAT
This sequence comes from Ilex aquifolium, assembly GCA_951799425.1. Taxonomy (NCBI): domain Eukaryota; kingdom Viridiplantae; phylum Streptophyta; class Magnoliopsida; order Aquifoliales; family Aquifoliaceae; genus Ilex; species Ilex aquifolium. Next base: position 17,413,449 of record OX637399.1, read on the forward strand.
ACTATTACTCCAAGAATTCGATCTTATAATCAAAGATAAAAAGGGAGTAGAAAACGTAGTAGCAGATCACTTGTCAAGATTAAACTACGAAATAAAGGAAAAACCAATTCCAATCAAAGAAACATTTCCGAACAACTTTTCGCAATAGCAGAAGTACCATGGTATGCGGATATAGCTAATTATCTAGCCACTGGAGCTATACCTCCTAATTACACTAAATCTGATACAAACAAGTTCCTAAGGGAAGTACGTAATTTTTTCTGGGATAACCCTTATTTGTTTAAATATTGTAAAGATCAAATAATAAGGCGTTGTATACCTAACCATGAAATAAATCAAGCAATTCAGTTCTGCCACTCTGAAGCATGCGGAGGCCATTTCGCTTCAAGAAAAACCGCTGCAAAAATCATGCAGTGTGGATTTTATTGGCCAACACTTTTTAAAGATACACATATCTTTTGTTTGAACTGTGACAGATGTCAAAGAATGGGAGATATTTCAAAAAGAAATATGATGCCTCTAAACCCTATTTTAATTATTGAAATTTTTGACTGCTGGGGCATCGATTTTATGGGTCCGTTCCCCCCATCATTTGGCTATCTATATATTCTGGTCGCAGTTGACTATGTCTCTAAATGGGTCGAGGCAGTTCCTTGTCGAAATAATGATCATAAAACAGTGATCAAATTTTTAAAAGAAAATATTCTGTCTAGATTTGGAATTCCTCGCACCATTATAAGCGACGGTGGATTACATTTTTGCAATAAAGTTTTTGAAAACCTCATGAAAAAATATTCCATTTCACACAAAATATCCACCCCATACCATCCGCAGACCAGTGGCCAAGCTGAATTAGCCAATAGAGAAATAAAATACATCCTAGAAAAGACAGTAAACCCAGATCGTAAAGATTGGTCTTTACGATTAACTGATGCGCTTTGGGCATACCGTACTGCATATAAAACTATTTTAGGAATGTCTCCTTATAGACTAGTGTACGGAAAACCATGTCATCTCCCTGTAGAATTGGAACATCGAGCATATTGGGCAATTAAAATAATGAATTTTGATTTAGACAAGACTGGAATAGCTCGAAAATTGCAAATCAATGAATTAGAAGAATTAAGAAACGAAGCATATGAAAATACTAAAATCACAAAATCAAGAACAAAAATTTTCCATGATAAAAATATCATGCGGAAATCTTTCGAACCATCTCAAAAAGTTTTATTATACAATGCAAAACTTCGTTTATTTCCAGGTAAATTAAGATCAAGATGGACAGGTCCCTACATCGTCAAACAAGTATTTGACTACGGAGCAGTTGAAATCAAAAATCGAGTAACCGGAACTATCTTTAAAGTAAACGGTCAAAGGCTTAAACCGTATTATGAAACTTTACTCAAAACATCACTGTTGTGCACCTTTCTGATCCTGTCCATTTACTTTAAAAATTAGCACTTAATCCTACTAATTCATTGTAATTTCTTTGACAGAGAAAACCGCCTGAGTAACAGCCAGAATCCTACTTGGTGAAAGGTTCTACCATCAATGTTGATGATTACTGTGCTTTCGTCACAACTAGTAATTAGTTTAAAGTGGGGAGGTATGAATGTGAATTTAATTTTTACTTTTAAAATAACTCTTCTACTTTAAACCGATAGCCTAAATATATATATATATATATAAATATATATCTTGTCTTTGTAACTGGCAGACGTTAAAGAACCGGATAGAGAGTCTTTTATCTTATATTAAACTAAACCGAGAATATACAGTATGGATGTAAAACTATTTTGGTTAAGTTTAATTATATTGCGTCATCTTCCAAAAGACGTTCACGCACTGATCATGCAAAAAGCCAGAAGAGTCAGAAATCTTGAAATATTTGAAAGCCAACCAAAACCACTATGCGGAAAAAGTCCGTATGCTAAACACAGACGAGCAAAGCGTCTCGGTGGTTGTGTCAGATGCGGTCGAACAGAACATTTAAGACAATACAATCCATGTGCGGAACCGATTTCAGGTCGAGCGTTCGATCGATTACGATGGATTAGGTATGGGCAGAGTAAGGACTACCCTGAGGCGCCATCCTACTCCACCCCGATGTTAACCAAGTACGTTCGAAATGAAGTTGGTCGAGTCACTGGTATTAATAATCCACGCAGTTCTGACTCCGACTCAATATAATCAACAGAATTTTGGAAGAAATATATATGTATACATATACATAACTATAATATATCTATAAACAATGTATATATTTGTATAAACATACAAGTTTTTCTAAATATACATAAGTATAAGAGTAAGTAGTTAAAAATGTACATAAATGTAAATAACTATAATTTAAGTAGGCAATTCCGTAAATAAGCAATAACAAATAAAAAAATTAAAAACCCATTTTTTACAACAAAAAAAGAGTGGTGAGCAAAAGTTTTTAGTAGAATGAATATATATGAAAATTTTGCGTATTGCAGGAAATTGAAGAAAGAACATTGCAGAAGAAATACAAGCAAAACACAAAGGAAAAAACATCAAACCCGAGAGTTGGGACCGTCCGGACGGCAGTCCCACCGTCTGGACGGTGGTCCCTACTACATATACATTCCTCCATGCAGCCGATCATCTTCAAACCCATTTTTGCACCAAAGTTTCGGCTACACCCGAAAATCCTAAACAAACACCCTCAAATCCACTACATTTGCTCAAAATCTACCACATTTGCTCCGATTATTCTCCTACCCATAACATTTAGAAGATATTTACCGATTGAAATCATTCAAAACCGAGAATCCGCAGAGAAATCAAGAAATTATGGATTTGAGGCAAAGACCAAGGAGATCATCAAGAAAGGCTCAAGCAAATCAACCCGAGCAACAACAAGCACCTCCACCAGCACCAGGACCGGACGACATCTTCGATGAGGTGATGTTCGAGAATTCCCAACAACAAGCCTGGTATGATAAACATTTTAGAACTAAAACAATAATTGTGGAGAGACCCATTATCTTTGAAGATTTTGAAGCTATAAGCATTAGAGAAATCTTGCATGCTAGAGGTTGGGTTGATTATGCTAGATTATCTGCACCTGTGTATGATTGCTTAGTCCGTGAGTTTTACAGTAATGCTATAATCATGGAAAAAAGACATTTACGTGCATTTGTGAGAGGTGCCATATTTCATGTTACACCAAACACCATAGCTGATTTCTTCCAATCCATGCGGAGAGAACCAGACCCACAATACCCATATGCTGAGAATGAATTACCTGATTTAAGTGCCATAGGAAGACAAGTCACGAATAACCCAGACTTTGGATGGGGTAGACCGAACAAATATATCAAGCAAGGAGATTTGACTGATACATATAGAATTCTGAATTTGTTCACGGTCAACAACTTACTACCCAGGGCACAGAAAAACCAAGTCTACACCGAACAAGCTTACCTGCTATATGCACTCGGGATAGGACACAATATCGATCTACCGAACCTAATCGTAGACCAAATGATCTTAACGGTAGCCAACAAAAAGCCCTCACTCCCGTATGGCATGTTAGTATCTCAATTGTGCAGGAATAATGGTGTAATCATTGACCCCGTATGGAAGGAAGTTGAGCACTATGGAGCATTAGACAAAACCTCATTGAAGAAAAGTCACGGAGGACAACAAGAAGATGTGCCTGAAGTACAACCAGCAGAGCCACAACAGCAACAGCAAGAAGAGCCATTCCACCCACCTGAGGAGTTCATTCCACAAGAGCAGCAACAGCCACAAGAGGATCAACCCTACATCCCTGTAGACGACCGAATCGACAGACAGATTTTGCTGGGATTGGAAGCCACCCTCACTCAAATGGATGCCAACATCAATCAACTTGGCCAGCGTATGACAGAATATGAATAGAGTCAGACAGAAATATTAAGGCTATTCAGACAACATTTTGGAGGAGGTCCTTCAACTTCTTGAAGACCAGGGGGTTCTACTTAAAACATTGCTTTCTTTCACTCACCCTTTTATTTTATGCACTTTCAATCTCTGCACTTAAAACTTGAAGTTGTGTTTTATGTTTTATGCTTGTGTGATTTGAACTTAGTTAAGTTTTGCTTATATATGTTTGAACTAGTATGTTTGAAATTTAAGTATGTGTAAATTGTCTTTGTCAAAATGAGAACATAAATTGCTAAAATAGGAAACATATTTCATACAATTCACAGTTAGATTAGGATTATATTCTAATGCCTTGGAAAAATACTCTCAATCTGATCTCATGAGACTTTCATATTTTAGTTGTACGTTATCTCAATATTTTTATTCGAACTTAACCTTAGAAGCACAAATAGATGTCTTTATTTTTGAAAACCATGCAAAATATTACACTCTTTCTATATATAGTGGAGATGTAAAAACCAAATGCAGAATTAGAGCCACTCTTTCTTGGAGAGAAATGCTACATCTACTCAACTACGAATCTTCGATTCAGTGGTAACTTTTCTTTGAATAATCTCATTTATTTGCTTTGATTAGCACGTATTGAAATATATTATGTACATTGCCCTTAATTGTTTATCTAGAAAGAATACAAATATAGGATTTCTGGAAAATGATCTTAGGCCATGTTTCATTAATCTTGAGCCTAAACCATTTCTTTTACGAAGTTATCCCTAGTCAGCCGTGATTGAGCCTGAAAGAAAATAAAGTCTTTTCTTAAACCCTAAGAAACACCCGAGCCACATAAAAATATAATACACCTACCCTTGCTATCTAATTTTCTTGCATCCTCGGTTTAAACAGCAGGATACAGAAAAGCAGAAAAAAGCAAAGAAAAGGGAGAAAAGAAAATCCCGACTCGAAAGAAAAGTCTAAAAAAGAGAACAAAAAGAAAGAAAATAGCCAAGAAAGTGAAAAATGGAAAAAAATAAAAATAACCTGCAAAGTCATAAGAAAACTAAACTAAGGTGTGCCACAATGTTAAACGATAGCATTTGAATCCCGCCGACGTCAGTTCTTACACCCCGACCCCTGACCACGTTACAACCCTAATAAAGTCCTTTTTGATTCCAGAAATCATATATTTGCATCCATTCTAGCAATCTAAAAAGGAAAATGTTAATAATATATTTAATACAGTGTTAATATTCTTTCATGAGATTATGTCAATTTCCAGTCCATTTAAAATAACCGCTCCTTTCTATTACATGTGAAATAATTTGTTTTTTTTATCAATATTCTAATCACATGTAAAATTGTGAGAACATTCACTATAACATATGTGCTATTCTTACTGAGTGTATTCCAGGGAAGGATTGACATCAAGACTACCATGAAAGAGGGTAATATTTTTCAAGTGATTTTTGAAAATAAAAACATCACTACACACACACACGTTTTTATAAAAATATATAGATAATACTACACCCAACATATGATACTCTCAAGGTGATCAGAAAAGGAAACATTCCAGCAAGACAGAAGAAATATCATTCTAATCATGCATGTGAAAAATATGAAATATGCATTCCTAATTACTGAAATTTGTAGGTAGCTTCACTGGAAACCTTCACGAGACACAACTCGTCCACTAGGAATCACCTAGGGGTTTAATGGCTTATTGCATATGCTAAATGCAATCGTGAAAAAATCTACGAAAATGATTTTACCCCTACTTGTATTATATTTTCTTTTTATTTTACTAGGGACTAGTAAAGTCTAAGTTGGGGGGTGTGATTAACCTTAATAAGTATGTAAATTAAAAAATTAAAAAACTCGAATTAGCATAACTAACGCACTAAAAATTAGTACTTAGAGTAAATTAGGGTTTGTGCAGGAATGATACTAGTTTTAACATTTTATCTAAAAGTTGCAGGACAAATGCCGAATTAACGCAAGACCAAGGGAGCAATGTCAGGAGAATGCAAAGAATGAAGGACAAAGTGTAATAAAAGCATGTAAAGAGTCAGCATGCATGCAAGTGGGATTTTCCAGCAAAGCACCACCGTCCGGACGGTGGTGATGGCGTCCGGACGGTCACCTTTGTCAGAGTTCAAGTTGCCCACTTGCCCACTTGCCTTCCCACGCCTATAAATACCCATGCTCCTCTTCAGCTTTCAGAAGGCCGGAATTGAGAGAGAAACCAAGAGAGAAACTGAGAAAGATACGAGAGAAGTTCTGAAGCTTTTCCGAAGAGAGAAAAAGAGAGAAAAGAAAAGAGAAAGCACGCTCCGGTCCGTGTTATACTTCAGTCCTACGTCCTGTACTTTTATATTTTCGTTGTATCTTTCCATTCGGATAGTTGAACTGCTGCCACTTTTTCATCTTAATCGATCATAAGAGTGGTTGTGCTTCAATCGTTCCCTGCGAAAGACATTTAAATTCCGCACTTTACTTTCTGTTGTAATGACAACTGCTAGCACTCCTTGCTTGTCTATAGCAATGGAGTGTGAGTAGTTCCGTATATCCTCTGGTTCGAGGGGAACACATGTATAATATTGATCTGTTTATGGAATTGCTGATGTTTTATTTATACGTTTATTATATATATGAGACGGGCCAGCTAGAATGACCCCGGCGTTCCTATCGGTATGGTTAACCCTCCACCGGAATGCTGAGGAAGTTCCACTGACGCCTGGTATTACTATATATAATAATATTGCCTGCTAGAATAACCCCGGTGATCCCATCGGTATGGCTAGTCCTCCACCGGAACGCTGAGGAAGTTCTACTGTCAATATATATATTACAAGATAATCTATTGAATAATTCAAGTATGCCGTTTGAGTGACTTCACTTTCTGGGTGACATTTCTAAATACAGTTAGCCTAAGAAGCGGCTGTATTATGATTAACTACCACCGGTTGACCTGACAAGTCACCGGAAGATAGTCTATACCACCTGCGGATTCTGCTTGAATTAATCAATTGGACATCTATAACCAGTGTAGCCTAAGGAGCAGCTGAGTTATAATATATTACTACCACAATGAGCCTAAGAAGCTATTGTGTTCTTATTTGTATACATCAGACCTGCCGATTGACTTACCAGTAAAATGGAAGTTAATTGAGGTGAGGTAGCAATTCCATAATACGACCAATATAACGCATGTGGGATCCTTGAACTGAAAGATATCTTTTATATTTCTGTCACTAATTTACTTTACTTACGCATTTCATTATTGTTGCAATTTAATTCCGTCTTTTAATTAAGTTAAGTTACTCGAACAGACTAAGCTCACACCACAAGCTCTCAAACATCAAACTACTCCAAACAACCTCTTTCTTGCTTTATTTTTATTTTATTGTTTTTATTTTTTATCTTTAACCTCTAATTACTAAAACTCTCTGTGGGATCGATACTTGGACTTAAAACCGAGAAAACTACAATTTGACCACTTATACTTGGGTGTAATATAATAATATAATTCAGACACACTAAAAAGTGCAAATCAAAAGGTGCATATTGCAATTAACTATCCATAGTTAGTTTCAATGCCAAACTAGATGCAAATCATAGCACAACTTCAAGGGATCTAGTTCAAGTCCCAATTGGGCCGGCTACGAGAGCAAAAGCATGGTAGTTTAAAGATGTACTCAACGGACTAATTCAAGAGCCATGGACTCAAGCCAATTCGTGGAGGCCCATTGAGCATGATCCACGTGAGCAACAAAGACTCATCAACATGATTCAAGTTCTAGAAGAATCTGGTCAAGGCTAAGCTTAAATTGGCATGTTTAAGAATACTCCTTTTTTGGGTCTAATTGTAAGGCTTGCATGCCATTTACTTTCCTTTTTCTTCTTTTAGGAAAGCAAGAGTTTTAGTTTTTAGTTATTGCTATTTGGGTTTGGATTGTCAAAATATAAAGTCCTATTAGGATTTGTTTTCTTAGCAGATTACGATTTGTCTCCTTAGCAGATTAGGATTTGTCTCCTTAGCAGATTAGGATTTGTCTAATTTTCCTTGTAGTGGCCAGCCTTATAAATAGGCGTCTAATCAATGAAAATAGTGAATCATTATTCAGCAAATTGGATAGTATTTTCTCTGTAGTTCTTAGAAGAACTATTCGAACTTATCGGGATTTCCCATGGCATTCACCCGCTACTTATCAAACGGAATTTCCACCACCGTTTGTGGCGTCTCCCTTATACCGTGGTTCTTGTTTCGTAATAAACAACGGGTTGAGGTCATATATACCAATGTTCTTGTTTGTCGTAAACAAATGGTCAAGGTCTATCATTCAAATCTGATTGTAGAACGATCTTCGGTTCGTTTTTCGTTGTCGGATCTCGTTATTTTCGCGGAATCCACATCAAAACTCACAATGGTTTGCACACTAAAAAAAATGAATTCTCTGATTCCCATGACTATGCCACTCGTAAATATGTGTGAGGATCGAATTTATGTAATCAAGGCAAATTTTACTCACTCATTTCCAAACAATGGAATACGTCTATCAAATTAAAAGATCTTGGCATAATCCCAAGAAACGAATGTTAAGCGGCATAAAAATAATGCAGTTGACATATGTCACAGGTATTAAAGCAAGTGCAATCAACCATTCCACCGAAAATTGAATAGGGCTTTCTATGGTTGTAATGGGACCTTGGGTAAAGCTTTGAGTAACGAAAGGATTAATTTTTCAGAATAAGTTATCCCTTAGACAAATTTAATATTCAATAATTCACTCAACCCTTGATTTGATGCAACATAAAAGCTCATATCCCTCATTCTTCCTTCACAAGACTTTGGCTTGAGGTGTCCCTTAGCCTCACACTTTCCTTTCCATCTTAGCCACTGTCATAGAAGTCATGGAGACAAAGAGAACCCAGGCTGGGGAAGTAGTCCCAGAGATTTCATCGGAGAGACTTGGACGCAAAATCTTTCTTGGAGTCATTTCGAAAGTCAAAGATCAAAACAAGAATCAAGAGGAACTAAAGAGACTTGAGGGTTTAGAGGGCCTCCTTAGGGTTTTTTCAAAAACTATAGGACATGTTTGATGGATTGGGTCTTAAGGATTAAAGAGAACAAAATGCTCTACTACCGATAGATACCCTTTTAATTTTTTGACAGAACAGGAACGTACCGGAAGGGAGCAGCACACGACCTAGCGGTAGCGCAGTTCAGAATTCTCACAATTTTTCCTATTTTTTATTATTTTTATTCTTCAAAACTAATTAAAACAAATTAATTAAAACCCTAAGTCCTAAAACCCAAAGTGCACCTAATTTAAGCCCTTAATCACATTCCACAGTGCGACAAGTTATAAGTATACGCAATCCAATTTGTGATACAAACTAACAAACATAATGCTAAGGAATTTAAAGAAATATTAAGCAATCTATTGGAGCATAAAATTAAAAGAAAAATTAAAATTGCACCACACATTCGTAGGCCACATGAATGCAATTATTTAGCTTAGTCACTAAGCCTTTGAACCCCTACGTTACCCCTAGTGGGCGAGCGTTGTCCCACAAATTTTTCTAGATAAGATACCAACAAATTTCCACAAGTCTATCCAAAATTTAAATTATTTTTCCCTAATCACCATGAACTCGAAGACATACCATATCCACTCGATTTAGTCCACACACAGCTCTACTACAGGCTCAAAGGATATACAAGAATATTGACAGTCATGTTGGTACCCAAAACTCATGTGTGGCATGATCATGCAACTAAACGAATTTGTAAATAAAGGTTCATATTGCAATTAACTGTCCATAGTTAGTTTCAATGCCAAACTTGATACAAATCATAGCAAAACTTCAAGGGATCTAGTTCAACTCCCAATTGGGCCGGTTACGAGAGAAAGAGCATGGAAGTTTAAAGATGTACTCAACGGACTGATTCAAGAGGCATGGACTCAAGCAAATTCCTGGAGGCCCATTGAGCAAAATCCAGGTGAGCAACAAAGACTCATCAACATGATTCAAGTTCTAGAAGAATCTGGTCAAGGCTAAGCTTAAATTGGCATGTTTAAGAATACTCCTTTTTTGGGTCTGATTGTAAGGCTTGCATGGCTTGCATGCCATTTACTTTCCTTTTTCTTCTTTTAGGCAAGTAAGAGTTTTAGTTTTTCATTATTGCTATTTGGGTTTGGATTGTCAAAATATAAACTCCTATTAGGATTTGTTTCCTTAGCAAATTAGGATTTGTTTCCTTAGCAGATTATGATTTTTCTCCTTAGCAGATTAGGATTTTAGAAATTTTCCTTGTAATTGCCAGCCTTATAAATAGGCGCTTAATCAATGAAAAGAGCATATCATTATCCAGGAAATTGAAGAGTATTTTCTATGCGGTTCTTTGAAGAACTATTCGAACTTGTCGGGATTTCCCATGGCGTTCACCAGCGACTTATCAAACATAATTTCCACCATCATTTGCGGCGTCTCCCTTACACCGAGGTTCTTGTTTCGCAATAAACAACGGGTTGAGGTCATATATACCATGGTTCTTGTTTGTCGTAAACAACGGATCCAGGTCCATCAATTAAATCTAATCGTAGAACGATCTTGGGTTCCTTTTTCGTTGTCGGATCTCGTTATTTTGGGGGAATCCACATCAAAACTCACCATGGTTTGCACACTCAAAAAAAAGGAATTCTCTGATTCTCGTGACTGTGCCACTCGTAAATTTGTGTGAGGATCGAATTTATGTAATCAAGGCAAATTTTACTCACTCATTTCCAAACAATGGAATACATCTATCAAATTGAACAATCCTGGTATAATCCCATGAAACGAATGTTAAGCGGCATAAAAATAATGCAATTGACATATCTCATAGGTATTAAAGCATGTGCACTCAGCATTCCACCGAAAATTGAATAGGGCTTTCTATGGTTGTAATGGGACCTTGGGTAAAGCATTGAGCAACGAAAGCATTAATTTCTCAGAAGAAATTACCCCTAAGAAGAATTTAATATTCAATAATACACTATACCCCTAATTTGATGCAACATAAAAGCACATATCCCTCACTCTTCCTTCACAAGACTTTGGCTTGAGGTGTCCATTGGCCTCACATTTTCCTTTCCATCTTTGCCACAGACATAGAAGTCATGGAGACAAACAGAACCCGGGTTGGGGGACTAGTCCCAGAGATTTTATCAGAGGGACTTGGATGGAAAATCTTTCTTGGAGTCATTTCAAAATTCAAAGATCAAAACAAGAATCAAGAGGAAATTGAGAGACTTGAGGGTTTAGAGGGCCTCCTTACGGTTTTTCGAAAACTATAGGACATGTTTGATGGACTGGGTCATAAGGATTAAAGAGAACCAAATGCTCTACTACCAATAGAAACCCTTTTAATTTTTTTTACAGAACAGGAACGTATCGGTAAGGAGCAGCACACGACCTAGAGGTAGTGCAGTTTAGAATTCCCACAATTTTTCCTATTTTTTTATTATTTTTCTTCTTCAAAACTAATTAAAACAAATTAATTAAAACCCTAAGTCATAAAATCCAAAGTGTACCCAATTTTAGTCCTTAATCACATTCCACAGTGCGACATGTTCTAAGTATACGCAATCTAATTTGTGATACAAAGTAACAAATATAATGCTAGTGAATTTAAATAATATTAAACAATCTATTGGAGCGTAAAATTAAAAGAAAAATTAAAATTGCACAACACGTTCGTAGGCAACATGATTGAAATTATTTAGCTTAGTCACTAAGCCTTTGAACCCCTAGGTTACCCCTAGTGAACGAGTGTTGCCTCGCTAATTTTTCTAGATAAGATACCAACAAACTTCCACTAGTCTATCTAACATTTAAATTATTTTCCCCTAATCACCATGAACTCGAAGATATACCATATCCACTCGATTTAGTCCACCCACAACTCTACTACAGGCTCAAAGGCTATACAAGAATATTGACAGTCATGTTGGTATCCAAAACTCGTGTGTGGTATGATCATGCAACAAAACGGATTCGTAAAGAAAGGTTCATATTGCAATTAACTGTCCATAGTTAGTTTCAACGCCAAACTTGATGCAAATCAAAGCACAACTTCAAGGGATGTAGTTCAAGTCCCAATTGGGCCGGTTACTAAATCACAAGCAAGGAAGTTTAAAGATGTACTCAGCGGATTGATTCAAGAGGCATGGACTCAAGCAAATTCGTGGAGGCCCATTGAGCATGATCCACGTGAGCAACAAAGACTCATCAACATGATTCAAGTTCTAGAAAATCTTGTCAAGGCAAAGCTTAAATTGGCATGTTTAAGAATACTCCTTTTTTGGGTCTGATTGTAAGGCTTGCATGGCTTGCATGCCATTTACTTTCCTTTTTCTTCTTTTAGGCAAGTAAAAGTTTTAGTTTTTCGTTATTGCTATTTGGGTTTGGATTGTCAAAATATAAACTCCTATTAGGATATGTTTCCTTAGCAAATTAGGATTTGTTTCCTTAGCAGATTAGGATTTGTCTCCTTAGCAGATTAGGATTTTAGAAATTTTTCTTGTAATTGCCAGCCTTATAAATAGGCGTTTAATCAATGAAAAGAGCATATCATTATCCAGGAAATTGGAGAGTATTTTCTATGCGGTTCTTTGAAGAACTATTCGAACTTTTCGGGATTTCCCGTGGCGTTCACCAACGACTTATCAAACGTAATTTCCACCACCGTTTGCTGCGTCTCCCTTATACCGAGGTTCTTGTTTCGCAATAAACAACGGGTTGAGGTCATATATACCATGGTTCTTGTTTGTCGTAAACAACGGATCCAGGTCCATCAATTAAATCTAATCGTAGAACGATCTTGGGTTCCTTTTTCGTTGTCGGATCTCGTTATTTTGGGGGAATCCACATCAAAACTCACCATGGTTTGCACACTCAAAAAAAAAGGAATTCTCTGATTCTCGTGACTGTGCCACTCGTAAATTTGTGTGAGGATCGAATTTATGTAATCAAGGCAAATTTTACTCACTCATTTCCAACAATGGAATACATCTATCAAATTGAACAATCTTGGCATAATCCCATGAAACGAATGTTAAGCGGCATAAAAATAATGCAATTGACATATCTCATAGGTATTAAAGCATGTGCACTCAACCATTCTACTGAAAATTGAATAGGGCTTTCTATGGTTGTAATGGGACCTTGGGTAAAGCATTGAGCAACGAAAGCATTAATTTCTCAGAAGAAATTACCCCTGAGAAGAATTTAATATTCAATAATACACTATACCCCTGATTTGATGCGACATAAAAACATATATCCCTCACTCTTCCTTCACAAGACTTTGGCTTGAGGTGTCCAATGGCCTCACATTTTCCTTTCCATCTTTGCCACGGACATAGAAGTCATGGAGACAAACAGAACCCGGGTTGGGGGACTAGTCCCAGAGATTTTATCAGAGGGACTTGGATGGAAAATCTTTCTTGGAGTCATTCCACATTCCACAGTGCGACATGTTCTAAGTATACGCAATCTAATTTGTGATACAAAGTAACAAATATAATGCTAGTGAATTTAAATAATATTAAACAATCTATTGGAGCGTAAAATTAAAAGAAAAATTAAAATTGCACAACACGTTCGTAGGCAACATGATTGAAATTATTTAGCTTAGTCACTAAGCCTTTGAACCCCTAGGTTACCCCTAGTGAACGAGTGTTGCCTCGCTAATTTTTCTAGATAAGATACCAACAAACTTCCACTAGTCTATCTAACATTTAAATTATTTTCCCCTAATCACCATGAACTCGAAGATATACCATATTGATTGGTTGGAAAACGTTGTTGTTTCCTAACCTCGTAACATCACCCTCACCCTCAATGTGTGTATGTGGCTTATAGTGATGGGGGAGTGTCACTCTCCCTCCGGATGATGCAAGAAGATAGGAAACAACAACAAAATGGATGTGAATGGAAATGTGATGAACAAAATAGATGGAATGAGATGCGGTGTGCACAAAAATGCTCCCCAATCGAAAGGAGTCTTTTGTGGTCGTGTGTTTTACTTGGAAAATATTCCAAGGTCGTCTCCTCAGGGAAGGAAAGAGAGTTTTGTGAAAGTGATTTTGCAAAAGTGAAAAGAAAGTGTAAAATCTTGTATTTGAGTTTTGTGTTTGGTTTGTGAATGAAAATGCAAATAAAGCAAGTGTTGGCTAATCCAAAGGGTTCATTCCAATGGGAATACCAAATCAACTCAAAGCCTTCTTCCGATTGAGCATGAATGAACGATTGATTCGGGGGAAGCTAGGGACGAGATTAGTGAGTATCTAAGCATAAACTGTGACTAGGCCTACGGAATATCAAAGGCTCACCAACTCATCCACTCTCAACCCCGTCAAACCGAACCATTTGACTCTAAAGGGAGGAATGAAGAAGAGTTGAAAATAGTATTCCCAAGAGGAATTTTCCCTTGGATTAACCAACTTAAATCCTAGCTAATCATACATAAAAATGAAAGACAAGCATAATGTAAAGACATATAATGAAGACATGAAGCATGAAAATTAACTTACAACAAGAAATCTAAAGCTATGAAGAGAAATATTCAAAACCCATTTTAAGCTAAAAATGAAGAACATGAAAGCATAACAATGGTGAAATGAAGAACATGTAAGTAAACTTGCAATAGACTTGAAAGGAATGAGATTAAAGACAATAAATGAAGCTTACAAGGTTCTTACATTAAACTACAAGTGAAAGAGTAGAAGAAAAATGCAAAAACGTCACTTTGAGCACTATTCATCATCTTCCCCCTTGGAGCTTTCTATCTCTACTCCTAAGCTTAGGTAGCCAACTCCCCTGCAATGCTGAATAATGCTGAGTATATGGAGTGTGAGAGCCTTCAATTTTCGTGTATGGTGGTCCCCCCAAGGTGTGTGCAGGTCTTACACAAAAGGGGGCTGAGTTGCAGCCTTGGACAGACCAGCCTGCCACTCCTCAGGCAGCCCACTCCTCACCCATCCTCCTTGAATGCCAAGCCTCAAAAGTCTTCAAGTTGTGTCAGGGAGGCATGCAAATGTGTTAGAAAATATTGGGATAGGCGTGGGAGAAGTGTAGGTGGGACCCCCAAGCAAGTGGGGCTGAGTTGCAGGAGTATCGGGGCTGCTTCAGGGGATCGTACCGGTACGCGTACCGGTACCCCGAACACCAGAAACTTCGTCGTACCGGTACGCGTACCGGTACACTCTTTTCTACTCTGGACCACTTTTGGTAGAATCGTCATAACTTTTGATCCAACCGTTGGATTGGGCTGAAATTTGGACACCAAACAGAAGACACCCATATCTACAACTTTCATGTTTTGAACTTTTCCAAATTCTGAGTAGAACATGGTCAAAATGGAGGAACTCCGAGGCAGTACTTCCAAATGATGTGGCTGCTGATGCCCTTGTTCCCAAGCACCAATGCCTTCTTGATTTCTTCACTTTTAAGCCTCCAATTCTTCATGTATTGTGTCCATGCCTTCACCACACATCCATCAAGGTTGCAATGTCCTAAAATCAATCATTTAAGCTATAAAAGGTTGCAACATCAAAATATCAACATTATAGTTCAAAACGGCTAACTTCTAAGCACTTATATGCAAAAGTTGAGTTGAAATGCTTGCAATGAGGCCATGAAATATGCAAAATTACGCACTCATCACATATCCACTCGATTTAGTCCACCCACAACTCTACTACAGGCTCAAAGGCTATACAAGAATATTGACAGTCATGTTGGTATCCAAAACTCGTGTGTGGTATGATCATGCAACAAAACGGATTCGTAAAGAAAGTTCATATTGCAATTAACTGTCCATAGTTAGTTTCAACGCCAAACTTGATGCAAATCAAAGCACAACTTCAAGGGATGTAGTTCAAGTCCCAATTGGGCCGGTTACTAAATCACAAGCAAGGAAGTTTAAAGATGTACTCAACGGATTGATTCAAGAGGCATGGACTCAAGCAAATTCGTGGAGGCCCATTGAGCATGATCCACGTGAGCAACAAAGACTCATCAACATGATTCAAGTTCTAGAAAATCTTGTCAAGGCAAAGCTTAAATTGGCATGTTTAAGAATACTCCTTTTTTGGGTCTGATTGTAAGGCTTGCATGGCTTGCATGCCATTTACTTTCCTTTTTCTTCTTTTAGGCAAGTAAAAGTTTTAGTTTTTCGTTATTGCTATTTGGGTTTGGATTGTCAAAATATAAACTCCTATTAGGATATGTTTCCTTAGCAAATTAGGATTTGTTTCCTTAGCAGATTAGGATTTGTCTCCTTAGCAGATTAGGATTTTAGAAATTTTTCTTGTAATTGCCAGCCTTATAAATAGGCGTTTAATCAATGAAAAGAGCATATCATTATCCAGGAAATTGGAGAGTATTTTCTATGCGGTTCTTTGAAGAACTATTCGAACTTTTCGGGATTTCCCGTGGCGTTCACCAACGACTTATCAAACGTAATTTCCACCACCGTTTGCTGCGTCTCCCTTATACCGAGGTTCTTGTTTCGCAATAAACAACGGGTTGAGGTCATATATACCATGGTTCTTGTTTGTCGTAAACAACGGATCCAGGTCCATCAATTAAATCTAATCGTAGAACGATCTTGGGTTCCTTTTTCGTTGTCGGATCTCGTTATTTTGGGGGAATCCACATCAAAACTCACCATGGTTTGCACACTCAAAAAAAAAGGAATTCTCTGATTCTCGTGACTGTGCCACTCGTAAATTTGTGTGAGGATCGAATTTATGTAATCAAGGCAAATTTTACTCACTCATTTCCAACAATGGAATACATCTATCAAATTGAACAATCTTGGCATAATCCCATGAAACGAATGTTAAGCGGCATAAAAATAATGCAATTGACATATCTCATAGGTATTAAAGCATGTGCACTCAACCATTCTACTGAAAATTGAATAGGGCTTTCTATGGTTGTAATGGGACCTTGGGTAAAGCATTGAGCAACGAAAGCATTAATTTCTCAGAAGAAATTACCCCTGAGAAGAATTTAATATTCAATAACACACTATACCCCTGATTTGATGCAACATAAAAGCACATATCCCTCACTCTTCCTTCACAAGACTTTGGCTTGAGGTGTCCAATGGCCTCACATTTTCCTTTCCATCTTTGCCACGGACATAGAAGTCATGGAGACAAACAGAACCCGGGTTGGGGGACTAGTCCCAGAGATTTTATCAGAGGGACTTGGATGGAAAATCTTTCTTGGAGTCATTCCACATTCCACAGTGCGACATGTTCTAAGTATACGCCATCTAATTTGTGATACAAAGTAACAAATATAATGCTAGTGAATTTAAATAATATTAAACAATCTATTGGAGCGTAAAATTAAAAGAAAAATTAAAATTGCACAACACGTTCGTAGGCAACATGATTGAAATTATTTAGCTTAGTCACTAAGCCTTTGAACCCCTAGGTTACCCCTAGTGAACGAGTGTTGCCTCGCTAATTTTTCTAGATAAGATACCAACAAACTTCCACTAGTCTATCTGACATTTAAATTATTTTCCCCTAATCACCATGAACTCGAAGATATACCATATCCACTCGATTTAGTCCACCCACAACTCTACTACAGGCTCAAATGCTATACAAGAATATTGACAGTCATGTTGGTATCCAAAACTCGTGTGTGGTATGATCATGCAACAAAACGGATTCGTAAAGAAAGGTTCATATTGCAATTAACTGTCCATAGTTAGTTTCAACGCCAAACTTGATGCAAATCAAAGCACAACTTCAAGGGATGTAGTTCAAGTCCCAATTGGGCCGGTTACTAAATCACAAGCAAGGAAGTTTAAAGATGTACTCAGCGGATTGATTCAAGAGGCATGGACTCAAGCAAATTCGTGGAGGCCCATTGAGCATGATCCACGTGAGCAACAAAGACTCATCAACATGATTCAAGTTCTAGAAAATCTTGTCAAGGCAAAGCTTAAATTGGCATGTTTAAGAATACTCCTTTTTTTGGGTCTGATTGTAAGGCTTGCATGGCTTGCATGCCATTTACTTTCCTTTTTCTTCTTTTAGGCAAGTAAGAGTTTTAGTTTTTCGTTATTGCTATTTGGGTTTGGATTGTCAAAATATAAACTCCTATTAGGATTTGTTTCCTTAGCAGATTATGATTTGTCTCCTTAGCAGATTAGGATTTGTCTCCTTAGCAGATTAGGATTTTAGAAATTTTTCTTGTAATTGCCAGCCTTATAAATAGGCGTTTAATCAATGAAAAGAGCATATCATTATCCAGGAAATTGGAGAGTATTTTCTATGCGGTTCTTTGAAGAACTATTCGAACTTTTCGGGATTTCCCGTGGCGTTCACCAACGACTTATCAAACGTAATTTCCACCACCGTTTGCTGCGTCTCCCTTATACCGAGGTTCTTGTTTCGCAATAAACAACGGGTTGAGGTCATATATACCATGGTTCTTGTTTGTCGTAAACAACGGATCCAGGTCCATCAATTAAATCTAATCGTAGAACGATCTTGGGTTCCTTTTTCGTTGTCGGATCTCGTTATTTTGGGGGAATCCACATCAAAACTCACCATGGTTTGCACACTCAAAAAAAAAGGAATTCTCTGATTCTCGTGACTGTGCCACTCGTAAATTTGTGTGAGGATCGAATTTATGTAATCAAGGCAAATTTTACTCACTCATTTCCAACAATGGAATACATCTATCAAATTGAACAATCTTGGCATAATCCCATGAAACGAATGTTAAGCGGCATAAAAATAATGCAATTGACATATCTCATAGGTATTAAAGCATGTGCACTCAACCATTCTACTGAAAATTGAATAGGGCTTTCTATGGTTGTAATGGGACCTTGGGTAAAGCATTGAGCAACGAAAGCATTAATTTCTCAGAAGAAATTACCCCTGAGAAGAATTTAATATTCAATAACACACTATACCCCTGATTTGATGCCACATAAAAGCACATATCCCTCACTCTTCCTTCACAAGACTTTGGCTTGAGGTGTCCAATGGCCTCACATTTTCCTTTCCATCTTTGCCACGGACATAGAAGTCATGGAGACAAACAGAACCCGGGTTGGGGGACTAGTCCCAGAGATTTTATCAGAGGGACTTGGATGGAAAATCTTTCTTGGAGTCATTCCACATTCCACAGTGCGACATGTTCTAAGTATACGCAATCTAATTTGTGATACAAAGTAACAAATATAATGCTAGTGAATTTAAATAATATTAAACAATCTATTGGAGCGTAAAATTAAAAGAAAAATTAAAATTGCACAACACGTTCGTAGGCAACATGATTGAAATTATTTAGCTTAGTCACTAAGCCTTTGAACCCCTAGGTTACCCCTAGTGAACGAGTGTTGCCTCGCTAATTTTTCTAGATAAGATACCAACAAACTTCCACTAGTCTATCTAACATTTAAATTATTTTCCCCTAATCACCATGAACTCGAAGATATACCATATCCACTCGATTTAGTCCACCCACAACTCTACTACAGGCTCAAATGCTATACAAGAATATTGACAGTCATGTTGGTATCCAAAACTCGTGTGTGGTATGATCATGCAACAAAACGGATTCGTAAAGAAAGGTTCATATTGCAATTAACTGTCCATAGTTAGTTTCAACGCCAAACTTGATGCAAATCAAAGCACAACTTCAAGGGATGTAGTTCAAGTCCCAATTGGGCCGGTTACTAAATCACAAGCAAGGAAGTTTAAAGATGTACTCAACGGATTGATTCAAGAGGCATGGACTCAAGCAAATTCGTGGAGGCCCATTGAGCATGATCCACGTGAGCAACAAAGACTCATCAACATGATTCAAGTTCTAGAAAATCTTGTCAAGGCAAAGCTTAAATTGGCATGTTTAAGAATACTCCTTTTTTTGGGTCTGATTGTAAGGCTTGCATGGCTTGCATGCCATTTACTTTCCTTTTTCTTCTTTTAGGCAAGTAAGAGTTTTAGTTTTTCGTTATTGCTATTTGGGTTTGGATTGTCAAAATATAAACTCCTATTAGGATTTGTTTCCTTAGCAGATTATGATTTGTCTCCTTAGCAGATTAGGATTTGTCTCCTTAGCAGATTAGGATTTTAGAAATTTTTCTTGTAATTGCCAGCCTTATAAATAGGCGTTTAATAAATGAAAAGAGCATATCATTATCCAGGAAATTGGAGAGTATTTTCTATGCGGTTCTTTGAAGAACTATTCGAACTTTTCGGGATTTCCCGTGGCATTCACCAACGACTTATCAAACGTAATTTCCACCTCCGTTTGCTGCGTCTCCCTTATACCGAGGTTCTTGTTTCGCAATAAACAACGGGTTGAGGTCATATATACCATGGTTCTTGTTTGTCGTAAACAACGGATCCAGGTCCATCAATTAAATCTAATCGTAGAACGATCTTGGGTTCCTTTTTCGTTGTCGGATCTCGTTATTTTGGGGGAATCCACATCAAAACTCACCATGGTTTGCACACTCAAAAAAAAAGGAATTCTCTGATTCTCGTGACTGTGCCACTCGTAAATTTGTGTGAGGATCGAATTTATGTAATCAAGGCAAATTTTACTCACTCATTTCCAACAATGGAATACATCTATCAAATTGAACAATCTTGGCATAATCCCATGAAACGAATGTTAAGCGGCATAAAAATAATGCAATTGACATATCTCATAGGTATTAAAGCATGTGCACTCAACCATTCTACTGAAAATTGAATAGGGCTTTCTATGGTTGTAATGGGACCTTGGGTAAAGCATTGAGCAACGAAAGCATTAATTTCTCAGAAGAAATTGCCCCTGAGAAGAATTTAATATTCAATAATACACTATACCCCTGATTTGATGCAACATAAAAGCACATATCCCTCACTCTTCCTTCACAAGACTTTGGCTTGAGGTGTCCAATGGCCTCACATTTTCCTTTCCATCTTTGCCACGGACATAGAAGTCATGGAGACAAACAGAACCCGGGTTGGGGGACTAGTCCCAGAGATTTTATCAGAGGGACTTGGATGGAAAATCTTTCTTGGAGTCATTCCACATTCCACAGTGCGACATGTTCTAAGTATACGCAATCTAATTTGTGATACAAAGTAACAAATATAATGCTAGTGAATTTAAATAATATTAAACAATCTATTGGAGCGTAAAATTAAAAGAAAAATTAAAATTGCACAACACGTTCGTAGGCAACATGATTGAAATTATTTAGCTTAGTCACTAAGCCTTTGAACCCCTAGGTTACCCCTAGTGAACGAGTGTTGGCTCGCTAATTTTTCTTGATAAGATACCAACAAACTTCCACTAGTCTATCTAACATTTAAATTATTTTCCCCTAATCACCATGAACTCGAAGATATACCATATCCACTCGATTTAGTCCACCCACAACTCTACTACAGGCTCAAAGGCTATACAAGAATATTGACAGTCATGTTGGTATCCAAAACTGGTGCGTGGTATGATCATGCAACAATACGGATTCGAAAAGAAAGGTTCATATTGCAATTAACTGTCCATAGTTAGTTTCAACGCCAAACTTGATGCAAATCACAGCACAACTTCAAGGGATGTAGTTCAAGTCCCAATTGGGCCGGTTACTAAATCACAAGCAAGGAAGTTTAAAGATGTACTCAACGGATTGATTCAAGAGGCATGGACTCAAGAAAATTCGTGGAGGCCCATTGAGCATGATCCACGTGAGCAAAAAAGACTAATCAACATGATTCAAGTTCTAGAAAATCTTGTCAAGGCAAAGCTTAAATTGGCATGTTTAAGAATACTCCTTTTTTTGGGTCTGATTGTAAGGCTTGCATGGCTTGCATGCCACTTACTTTCCTTTTTCTTCTTTTAGGCAAGTAAGAGTTTTAGTTTTTCGTTATTGCTATTTGGGTTTGGATTGTCAAAATATAAACTCCTATTAGGATTTGTTTCCTTAGCAGATTATGATTTGTCTCCTTAGCAGATTAGGATTTGTCTCTTTAGCAGATTAGGATTTTAGAAATTTTTCTTGTAATTGCCAGCCTTATAAATAGGCGTTTAATAAATGAAAAGAGCATATCATTATCCAGGAAATTGGAGAGTATTTTCTATGCGGTTCTTTGAAGAACTATTCGAACTTTTCGGGATTTCCCGTGGCGTTCACCAACGACTTATCAAACGTAATTTCCACCACCGTTTGCTGCGTCTCCCTTATACCGAGGTTCTTGTTTCGCAATAAACAACGGGTTGAGGTCATATATACCATGGTTCTTGTTTGTCGTAAACAACGGATCCAGGTCCATCAATTAAATCTAATCGTAGAACGATCTTGGGTTCCTTTTTCGTTGTCGGATCTCGTTATTTTGGGGGAATCCACATCAAAACTCACCATGGTTTGCACACTCAAAAAAAAAGGAATTCTCTGATTCTCGTGACTGTGCCACTCGTAAATTTGTGTGAGGATCGAATTTATGTAATCAAGGCAAATTTTACTCACTCATTTCCAACAATGGAATACATCTATCAAATTGAACAATCTTGGCATAATCCCATGAAACGAATGTTAAGCGGCATAAAAATAATGCAATTGACATATCTCATAGGTATTAAAGCATGTGCACTCAACCATTCTACTGAAAATTGAATAGGGCTTTCTATGGTTGTAATGGGACCTTGGGTAAAGCATTGAGCAACGAAAGCATTAATTTCTCAGAAGAAATTGCCCCTGAGAAGAATTTAATATTCAATAATACACTATACCCCTGATTTGATGCAACATAAAAGCACATATCCCTCACTCTTCCTTCACAAGACTTTGGCTTGAGGTGTCCAATGGCCTCACATTTTCCTTTCCATCTTTGCCACGGACATAGAAGTCATGGAGACAAACAGAACCCGGGTTGGGGGACTAGTCCCAGAGATTTTATCAGAGGGACTTGGATGGAAAATCTTTCTTGGAGTCATTCCACATTCCACAGTGCGACATGTTCTAAGTATACGCAATCTAATTTGTGATACAAAGTAACAAATATAATGCTAGTGAATTTAAATAATATTAAACAATCTATTGGAGCGTAAAATTAAAAGAAAAATTAAAATTGCACAACACGTTCGTAGGCAACATGATTGAAATTATTTAGCTTAGTCACTAAGCCTTTGAACCCCTAGGTTACCCCTAGTGAACGAGTGTTGGCTCGCTAATTTTTCTTGATAAGATACCAACAAACTTCCACTAGTCTATCTAACATTTAAATTATTTTCCCCTAATCACCATGAACTCGAAGATATACCATATCCACTCGATTTAGTCCACCCACAACTCTACTACAGGCTCAAAGGCTATACAAGAATATTGACAGTCATGTTGGTATCCAAAACTTGTGCGTGGTATGATCATGCAACAATACGGATTCGAAAAGAAAGGTTCATATTGCAATTAACTGTCCATAGTTAGTTTCAACGCCAAACTTGATGCAAATCACAGCACAACTTCAAGGGATGTAGTTCAAGTCCCAATTGGGCCGGTTACTAAATCACAAGCAAGGAAGTTTAAAGATGTACTCAACGGATTGATTCAAGAGGCATGGACTCAAGAAAATTCGTGGAGGCCCATTGAGCATGATCCACGTGAGCAAAAAAGACTCATCAACATGATTCAAGTTCTAGAAAATCTTGTCAAGGCAAAGCTTAAATTGGCATGTTTAAGAATACTCCTTTTTTTGGGTCTGATTGTAAGGCTTGCATGCCTTGCATGCCACTTACTTTCCTTTTTCTTCTTTTAGGCAAGTAAGAGTTTTAGTTTTTCGTTATTGCTATTTGGGTTTGGATTGTCAAAATATAAACTCCTATTAGGATTTGTTTCCTTAGCAGATTATGATTTGTCTCCTTAGCAGATTAGGATTTGTCTCTTTAGCAGATTAGGATTTTAGAAATTTTTCTTGTAATTGCCAGCCTTATAAATAGGCGTTTAATAAATGAAAAGAGCATATCATTATCCAGGAAATTGGAGAGTATTTTCTATGCGGTTCTTTGAAGAACTATTCGAACTTTTCGGGATTTTCCGTGGCGTTCACCAACGACTTATCAAACGTAATTTCCACCACCGTTTGCTGCGTCTCCCTTATACCGAGGTTCTTGTTTCGCAATAAACAACGGGTTGAGGTCATATATACCATGGTTCTTGTTTGTCGTAAACAACGGATCCAGGTCCATCAATTAAATCTAATCGTAGAACGATCTTGGGTTCCTTTTTCGTTGTCGGATCTCGTTATTTTGGGGGAATCCACATCAAAACTCACCATGGTTTGCACACTCAAAAAAAAAGGAATTCTCTGATTCTCGTGACTGTGCCACTCGTAAATTTGTGTGAGGATCGAATTTATGTAATCAAGGCAAATTTTACTCACTCATTTCCAACAATGGAATACATCTATCAAATTGAACAATCTTGGCATAATCCCATGAAACGAATGTTAAGCGGCATAAAAATAATGCAATTGACATATCTCATAGGTATTAAAGCATGTGCACTCAACCATTCTACTGAAAATTGAATAGGGCTTTCTATGGTTGTAACGGGACCTTGGGTAAAGCATTGAGCAACGAAAGCATTAATTTCTCAGAAGAAATTGCCCCTGAGAAGAATTTAATATTCAATAATACACTATACCCCTGATTTGATGCAACATAAAAGCACATATCCCTCACTCTTCCTTCACAAGACTTTGGCTTGAGGTGTCCAATGGCCTCACATTTTCCTTTCCATCTTTGCCACGGACATAGAAGTCATGGAGACAAACAGAACCCGGGTTGGGGGACTAGTCCCAGAGATTTTATCAGAGGGACTTGGATGGAAAATCTTTCTTGGAGTCATTCCACATTCCACAGTGCGACATGTTCTAAGTATACGCAATCTAATTTGTGATACAAAGTAACAAATATAATGCTAGTGAATTTAAATAATATTAAACAATCTATTGGAGCGTAAAATTAAAAGAAAAATTAAAATTGCACAACACGTTTGTAGGCAACATGATTGAAATTATTTAGCTTAGTCACTAAGCCTTTGAACCCCTAGGTTACCCCTAGTGAACGAGTGTTGGCTCGCTAATTTTTCTTGCTAAGATACCAACAAACTTCCACTAGTCTATCTAACATTTAAATTATTTTCCCCTAATCACCATGAACTCGAAGATATACCATATCCACTCGATTTAGTCCACCCACAACTCTACTACAGGCTCAAAGGCTATACAAGAATATTGACAGTCATGTTGGTATCCAAAACTTGTGCGTGGTATGATCATGCAACAATACGGATTCGAAAAGAAAGGTTCATATTGCAATTAACTGTCCATAGTTAGTTTCAACGCCAAACTTGATGCAAATCACAGCACAACTTCAAGGGATGTAGTTCAAGTCCCAATTGGGCCGGTTACTAAATCACAAGCAAGGAAGTTTAAAGATGTACTCAACGGATTGATTCAAGAGGCATGGACTCAAGAAAATTCGTGGAGGCCCATTGAGCATGATCCACGTGAGCAAAAAAGACTCATCAACATGATTCAAGTTCTAGAAAATCTTGTCAAGGCAAAGCTTAAATTGGCATGTTTAAGAATACTCCTTTTTTTGGGTCTGATTGTAAGGCTTGCATGCCTTGCATGCCACTTACTTTCCTTTTTCTTCTTTTAGGCAAGTAAGAGTTTTAGTTTTTCGTTATTGCTATTTGGGTTTGGATTGTCAAAATATAAACTCCTATTAGGATTTGTTTCCTTAGCAGATTATGATTTGTCTCCTTAGCAGATTAGGATTTGTCTCTTTAGCAGATTAGGATTTTAGAAATTTTTCTTGTAATTGCCAGCCTTATAAATAGGCGTTTAATAAATGAAAAGAGCATATCATTATCCAGGAAATTGGAGAGTATTTTCTATGCGGTTCTTTGAAGAACTATTCGAACTTTTCGGGATTTCCCGTGGCGTTCACCAACGACTTATCAAACGTAATTTCCACCACCGTTTGCTGCGTCTCCCTTATACCGAGGTTCTTGTTTCGCAATAAACAACGGGTTGAGGTCATAGATACCATGGTTCTTGTTTGTCGTAAACAACGGATCCAGGTCCATCAATTAAATCTAATCGTAGAACGATCTTGGGTTCCTTTTTCGTTGTCGGATCTCGTTATTTTGGGGGAATCCACATCAAAACTCACCATGGTTTGCACACTCAAAAAAAAAGGAATTCTCTGATTCTCGTGACTGTGCCACTCGTAAATTTGTGTGAGGATCGAATTTATGTAATCAAGGCAAATTTTACTCACTCATTTCCAACAATGGAATACATCTATCAAATTGAACAATCTTGGCATAATCCCATGAAACGAATGTTAAGCGGCATAAAAATAATGCAATTGACATATCTCATAGGTATTAAAGCATGTGCACTCAACCATTCTACTGAAAATTGAATAGGGCTTTCTATGGTTGTAATGGGACCTTGGGTAAAGCATTGAGCAACGAAAGCATTAATTTCTCAGAAGAAATTGCCCCTGAGAAGAATTTAATATTCAATAATACACTATACCCCTGATTTGATGCAACATAAAAGCACATATCCCTCACTCTTCCTTCACAAGACTTTGGCTTGAGGTGTCCAATGGCCTCACATTTTCCTTTCCATCTTTGCCACGGACATAGAAGTCATGGAGACAAACAGAACCCGGGTTGGGGGACTAGTCCCAGAGATTTTATCAGAGGGACTTGGATGGAAAATCTTTCTTGGAGTCATTCCACATTCCACAGTGCGACATGTTCTAAGTATACGCAATCTAATTTGTGATACAAAGTAACAAATATAATGCTAGTGAATTTAAATAATATTAAACAATCTATTGGAGCGTAAAATTAAAAGAAAAATTAAAATTGCACAACACGTTGGTAGGCAACATGATTGAAATTATTTAGCTTAGTCACTAAGCCTTTGAACCCCTAGGTTACCCCTAGTGAACGAGTGTTGGCTCGCTAATTTTTCTTGCTAAGATACCAACAAACTTCCACTAGTCTATCTAACATTTAAATTATTTTCCCCTAATCACCATGAACTCGAAGATATACCATATCCACTCGATTTAGTCCACCCACAACTCTACTACAGGCTCAAATGCTAGACAAGAATATTGACAGTCATGTTGGTATCCAAAACTCGTGTGTGGTATGATCATGCAACAAAACGGATTCGAAAAGAAAGGTTCATATTGCAATTAACTGTCCATAGTTAGTTTCAACGCCAAACTTGATGCAAATCACAGCACAACTTCAAGGGATGTAGTTCAAGTCCCAATTGGGCCGGTTACTAAATCACAAGCAAGGAAGTTTAAAGATGTACTCAACGGATTGATTCAAGAGGCATGGACTCAAGAAAATTCGTGGAGGCCCATTGAGCATGATCCACGTGAGCAAAAAAGACTCATCAACATGATTCAAGTTCTAGAAAATCTTGTCAAGGCAAAGCTTAAATTGGCATGTTTAAGAATACTCCTTTTTTTGGGTCTGATTGTAAGGCTTGCATGCCTTGCATGCCATTTACTTTCCTTTTTCTTCTTTTAGGCAAGTAAGAGTTTTAGTTTTTCGTTATTGTTATTTGGGTTTGGATTGTCAAAATATAAACTCCTATTAGGATTTGTTTCCTTAGCAGATTATGATTTGTCTCCTTAGCAGATTAGGATTTGTCTCTTTAGCAGATTAGGATTTTAGAAATTTTTCTTGTAATTGCCAACCTTATAAATAGGCGTTTAATAAATGAAAAGAGCATATCATTATCCAGGAAATTGGAGAGTATTTTCTATGCGGTTCTTTGAAGAACTATTCGAACTTTTCGGGATTTCCCGTGGCGTTCACCAACGACTTATCAAACGTAATTTCCACCACCGTTTGCTGCGTCTCCCTTATACCGAGGTTCTTGTTTCGCAATAAACAACGGGTTGAGGTCATATATACCATGGTTCTTGTTTGTCGTAAACAACGGATCCAGGTCCATCAATTAAATCTAATCGTAGAACGATCTTGGGTTCCTTTTTCGTTGTCGGATCTCGTTATTTTGGGGGAATCCACATCAAAACTCACCATGGTTTGCACACTCAAAAAAAAAGGAATTCTCTGATTCTCGTGACTGTGCCACTCGTAAATTTGTGTGAGGATCGAATTTATGTAATCAAGGCAAATTTTACTCACTCATTTCCAACAATGGAATACATCTATCAAATTGAACAATCTTGGCATAATCCCATGAAACGAATGTTAAGCGGCATAAAAATAATGCAATTGACATATCTCATAGGTATTAAAGCATGTGCACTCAACCATTCTACTGAAAATTGAATAGGGCTTTCTATGGTTCTTAATGGAACCTTGGGTAAAGCATTGAGCAACGAAAGCATTAATTTCTCAGAAGAAATTACCCCTGAGAAGAATTTAATATTCAATAATACACTATACCCCTGATTTGATGCAACATAAAAGCACATATCCCTCACTCTTCCTTCACAAGACTTTGGCTTGAGGTGTCCAATGGCCTCACATTTTCCTTTCCATCTTTGCCACGGACATAGAAGTCATGGAGACAAACAGAACCCGGGTTGGGGGACTAGTCCCAGAGATTTTATCAGAGGGACTTGGATGGAAAATCTTTCTTGGAGTCATTCCACATTCCACAGTGCGACATGTTCTAAGTATACGCAATCTAATTTGTGATACAAAGTAACAAATATAATGCTAGTGAATTTAAATAATATTAAACAATCTATTGGAGCGTAAAATTAAAAGAAAATTTAAAATTGCACAACACGTTCGTAGGCAACATGATTGAAATTATTTAGCTTAGTCACTAAGCCTTTGAACCCCTAGGTTACCCCTAGTGAACGAGTGTTGGCTCGCTAATTTTTCTTGATAAGATACCAACAAACTTCCACTAGTCTATCTAACATTTAAATTATTTTCCCCTAATCACCATGAACTCGAAGATATACCATATCCACTCGATTTAGTCCACCCACAACTCTACTACAGGCTCAAAGGCTATACAAGAATATTGACAGTCATGTTGGTATCCAAAACTTGTGCGTGGTATGATCATGCAACAATACGGATTCGAAAAGAAAGGTTCATATTGCAATTAACTGTCCATAGTTAGTTTCAACGCCAAACTTGATGCAAATCACAGCACAACTTCAAGGGATGTAGTTCAAGTCCCAATTGGGCCGGTTACTAAATCACAAGCAAGGAAGTTTAAAGATGTACTCAACGGATTGATTCAAGAGGCATGGACTCAAGAAAATTCGTGGAGGCCCATTGAGCATGATCCACGTGAGCAAAAAAGACTCATCAACATGATTCAAGTTCTAGAAAATCTTGTCAAGGCAAAGCTTAAATTGGCATGTTTAAGAATACTCCTTTTTTTGGGTCTGATTGTAAGGCTTGCATGCCTTGCATGCCACTTACTTTCCTTTTTCTTCTTTTAGGCAAGTAAGAGTTTTAGTTTTTCGTTATTGCTATTTGGGTTTGGATTGTCAAAATATAAACTCCTATTAGGATTTGTTTCCTTAGCAGATTATGATTTGTCTCCTTAGCAGATTAGGATTTGTCTCTTTAGCAGATTAGGATTTTAAAAATTTTTCTTGTAATTGCCAACCTTATAAATAGGCGTTTAATCAATGAAAAGAGCATATCATTATCCAGGAAATTGGAGAGTATTTTCTATGCGGTTCTTTGAAGAACTATTCGAACTTTTCGGGATTTTCCGTGGCGTTCACCAACGACTTATCAAACGTAATTTCCACCACCGTTTGCTGCGTCTCCCTTATACCGAGGTTCTTGTTTCGCAATAAACAACGGGTTGAGGTCATATATACCATGGTTCTTGTTTGTCGTAAACAACGGATCCAGGTCCATCAATTAAATCTAATCGTAGAACGATCTTGGGTTCCTTTTTCGTTGTCGGATCTCGTTATTTTGGGGGAATCCACATCAAAACTCACCATGGTTTGCACACTCAAAAAAAAAGGAATTCTCTGATTCTCGTGACTGTGCCACTCGTAAATTTGTGTGAGGATCGAATTTATGTAATCAAGGCAAATTTTACTCACTCATTTCCAACAATGGAATACATCTATCAAATTGAACAATCTTGGCATAATCCCATGAAACGAATGTTAAGCGGCATAAAAATAATGCAATTGACATATCTCATAGGTATTAAAGCATGTGCACTCAACCATTCTACTGAAAATTGAATAGGGCTTTCTATGGTTCTTAATGGAACCTTGGGTAAAGCATTGAGCAACGAAAGCATTAATTTCTCAGAAGAAATTACCCCTGAGAAGAATTTAATATTCAATAATACACTATACCCCTGATTTGATGCAACATAAAAGCACATATCCCTCACTCTTCCTTCACAAGACTTTGGCTTGAGGTGTCCAATGGCCTCACATTTTCCTTTCCATCTTTGCCACGGACATAGAAGTCATGGAGACAAACAGAACCCGGGTTGGGGGACTAGTCCCAGAGATTTTATCAGAGGGACTTGGATGGAAAATCTTTCTTGGAGTCATTCCACATTCCACAGTGCGACATGTTCTAAGTATACGCAATCTAATTTGTGATACAAAGTAACAAATATAATGCTAGTGAATTTAAATAATATTAAACAATCTATTGGAGCGTAAAATTAAAAGAAAATTTAAAATTGCACAACACGTTCGTAGGCAACATGATTGAAATTATTTAGCTTAGTCACTAAGCCTTTGAACCCCTAGGTTACCCCTAGTGAACGAGTGTTGGCTCGCTAATTTTTCTAGATAAGATACCAACAAACTTCCACTAGTCTATCTAACATTTAAATTATTTTCCCCTAATCACCATGAACTCGAAGATATACCATATCCACTCGATTTAGTCCACCCACAACTCTACTACAGGCTCAAAGGCTATACAAGAATATTGACAGTCATGTTGGTATCCAAAACTCGTGTGTGGTATGATCATGCAACAAAACAGATTCGTAAAGAAAGGTTCATATTGCAATTAACTGTCCATAGTTAGTTTCAACGCCAAACTTGATGCAAATCAAAGCACAACTTCAAGGGATGTAGTTCAAGTCCCAATTGGGCCGGTTACTAAATCACAAGCAAGGAAGTTTAAAGATGTACTCAACGGATTGATTCAAGAGGCATGGACTCAAGCAAATTCGTGGAGGCCCATTGAGCATGATCCACGTGAGCAAAAAAGACTCATCAACATGATTCAAGTTCTAGAAAATCTTGTCAAGGCAAAGCTTAAATTGGCATGTTTAAGAATACTCCTTTTTTTGGGTCTGATTGTAAGGCTTGCATGGCTTGCATGCCATTTACTTTCCTTTTTCTTCTTTTAGGCAAGTAAGGGTTTTAGTTTTTCGTTATTGCTATTTGGGTTTGGATTGTCAAAATATAAACTCCTATTAGGATTTGTTTCCTTAGCAGATTATGATTTGTCTCCTTAGCAGATTAGGATATTAGGAATTTTCCTTGTAATGGACAGCCTTATAAATAGGCGTTTAATCAATGAAAAGAGCATATCGTTATCCAGGAAATTGGAGAGTATTTTCTCTAGGGTTCTTTGAAGAACTATTCGAACTTGTCAGGATTTCCCGATGCGTTCACCAGCGACTTATCAAGCGTAATTTCCACCACCGTTTGCGGCGTCTCCCTTATACCGAGGTTCTTGTTTCGCAATAAACAACGGGCTGAGGTCATATATACCATGGCTCTTTTTTGTCGTAAACAACGGGTCGAGGTCTATCATTTAAATCTAATCGTAGATCAATCTTGGGTTCCTTTTTTCGTTGTCGGATCTCGTTATTTTGGCGGAATCCACATCAAAACTCACCATGGTTAACACACTCAAAAAAAAAGAATTCTCTGATTCTCATGACTGTGCCACTCGTAAATATGTGTGATGATCGAATTTATATAATCAAGGCAAATTTTACTCACTCATTTCCAACAATGGAATACATCTATCAAATTGAACGATCTTGGCATAATCCCTTGAAACGAATGTTAAGCGGCATAAAAATAATGCAATTGACATATCTCATAGGTATTAAAGCATGTGCACTCAACCATTCCACCGAAAATTGAATAGGGCTTTCTATGGTTGTAATGGGACCTTGGGTAAAGCATTGAGCAACGAAAGGATTAATTTTTAGAAGAAGTTACCCCTGAGAAGAATTTAATATTCAATAATACACTAAACCCTTGATTTGATGCAACATAAAAGAACATATCCCTCACTCTTCCTTCACAAGACTTTGGCTTGAGGTGTCTCATGGCCTCACATTTTCCTTCCCATCTTTGCCACGGTCATAGAAGTTATGGAGTCAAAGAGAACCCAGGCTGGGGGAGTAGTCCCAGAGATTTCATCATAGGGAATTGGACGCAAAATCTTTCTTGGAGTCATTTCGAAATTTAATGATCAAAACAAGAATCATGAGGAACTAGAGAGACTTGAAGGTTTAGAGGGCCCCCTTACGGTTTTTCGAAAACTATAGGACATGTTTGATGAATTTGGTCTTAAGGATTAAAGAGAACCAAATGCTCTACTACCAATAGAAACCCTTTTAATTTTTTTGACAGAACACGACCGTATCGTTAGGGAGCAGCACACAACCTAGCGGTAGCGCCGTTCATAATTCCCACAATTTTTCCTATTTTTTTGATATTTTTCTTCTTCAAAACTAATTAAAACAAATTAATTAAAACCCTAAGTCATAAATTCCAAAGTGTACCCAATTTTAGTCCTTAATCACATTCCACAGTGCGACATGTTCTAAGTATATGCAATCCAATTTGTGATACAAAGTAACAAATATAATGCTAATGAATTTAAAGAATATTAAACAATCTATTGGAGCATAAAATTAAAAGAAAAATTAAAATTGCACAACACATTCATTGGCAACAAGAATGCAATTATTTAGCTTAGTCACTAAGCCTTTGAACCCCTAGGTTACACCTAGTGAACGAGTGTTGTCTCGCTAATTTTTCTAGATAAGATACCACCAAAACTTCCACTAGTCTATCCAACATTTAAATTATTTTCCCATAATCACCATGAACTCGAAGATATACCATATCCACTCGATTTAGTCCACCCACAACTCTACTACAGGCTCAAAGGCTGTACAAGAATATTGACAGTCATGTTTGTATCCAAAACTCGTGCGTGGTATGATCATGCAACAAAACGGATTTGTAAAGAAAGGTTCATATTGCAATTAACTGTCCATAGTTTGTTTCAATGCCAAACTTGATTCAAATCATAGCAAAACTTCAAGGGATGTAGTTCAAGTCCCAATTGGACCGATTACTAGAGCACGAGCAAGGAAGTTTAAAGATATACTCAACGGATTGATTCAAGAGCCATGGACTCAAGCAAATTCGTGGAGGCCCATTGAGCATGATCCACGTGAGCAACAAAGACTCATCAACATGATTCAAGTTCTAGAAGAATCTGGTCAAGGCTACGCTTTAATTGGCATGTTTAGGGATACTCCTTTTTTGGGTCTGATTGTAAGGCTTGCATGTCATTTACTTTCCTATTTCTCCTTTTAGGCAAGTAAGAATTTTAGTTTTTAGTTATTCTTATTTGGGTTCGGACTGTCAAAATATAAACTCCTATTTGGATTTGTTTCCTTAGCAGATTTGGATTTGTTTACTTAGCAGATTAGGATTTATCTCCTTAGCACATTAGGATTTTAGGAATTTTCCTTGTAATGGCCAGCCTTATAAATAGGCGTTTAATCAATGAAAAGAGCAGATCGTTATTCAGGAAATTGGAGAGTATTTTCTCTGCGGTTCTTTGAAGAACTATTCGAACTTATCGGGATTTCACGTGGCATTCACCAGCGACTTATCAAATGTAATTTCCACCACCATTTGTGGCATCTCCCTTATATCGAGGTTCTTGTTTCGTAATAAACAATGGGTTGAGGTCATATATACCAAGGTTCTTTTTTGTCGTAAACAACGGGTCGAGGTATATCATTCAAATCTGATCGTAGAACGATCCTGGGTTCCTTTTTTGTTGTCGGATCTCGTTATTTTGGTAGAATCCACATCAAAACTCACCATGGTTTGCACACTCAAAAAAAAAAAGAATTCTCTGCTTCTCATGACTGTGCCACTCGTAAATATGTGTGAGGATCGAATTTATGCAATCAAGGCAAATTTTACTTACTCATTTCCAAACAAGGAATACATCTGTCAAATTGAACGATCTTTGCATAATTCGATGAAACAAATGTTAAGCGGCATAAAAATAATGCAATTGACATATCTCATAGGTATTAAAGCATGTGCACTCAACCATTCCACCGAAAATTGAATAGGGCTTTCTATGGTAGTAATGGGACCTTGGGTAAAGCATTGAGCAACGAAAGCATTAATTTTTCAGAAGAAGTTACCCCTGACAAGAATTTAATATTCAATAATACACTATACCATTGATTTGATGCAACATAAAAGCATATATCCCTCACTCTTCCTTCACAAGACTTTGGCTTGAGGTGTCCAATGGCCTCACATTTTCCTTTCCATCTTTGCCACGGACATAGAAGTCACGGAGACAAAGAGAACCCGGGCTGGGGGAGTAGTCCCAGAGATTTCATGAGAGGGACTTGGGCGCAAAATCTTTCTTGGTGTCATTTCGAAATTCAAAGATCAAAACAAGAATCAAGAGGAACTAGAGATACTTGAGGGTTTAGAGGGCCTCCTTAGGGTTTTTCGAAAACTATAGGACATCTTTGATGGATTGGGTCTTAAGGATTAAAGAGAACCAAATGCTCTACTACCTATAGAAACCCTTTTAATTTTTTTGACAGAACAGGAATGTATCGGTAGGGAGCAGCACACGACCTAGCTGTAGCGCAGTTAAGAATTCCCACAATTTTTCCTATTTTTTTATTATTTTTCTTCTTCAAAACTAATTAAACCAAATTAATTAAAACCCTAAGTCATAAAATCCAAAGTGTACCCAATTTTAGTCCTTAATCACATTCCACAGTGCGACAGGTTCTAAGTATACGCAATCTAATTTGTGATGCAAAGTAACAAATATAATGCTAATGAATTTAAATAATATTAAAAAATCTATTGGAGCGTAAAATTAAAAGTAAAATTAAAATTGCACAACACGTTCGTAGGAAAAATGATTGCTATTATTTAGCTTAGTCACTAAGCCTTTGAACCCCTAGGTTACCCCTACTGAACGAGTGTTGTCTCGCTAATTTTTCTAGATAAGATACCAACAAACTTCCACTAGTCTATCCAACATTTAAATTATTTTCCCCTAATCACCATGAACTCGAAGATATACCATATCCACTCGATTTAATTCACCCACAACTCTACTACAGGCTCAAAGGCTATAAAAGAATATTGACAGTCATGTTGGTATCCAAAACTCGTGTGTGGTATGATCATGCAACAAAACGGATTCGTAAAGAAAGGTTCATATTGCAATTAACTGTCCATAGTTAGTTTCAATGCCAAACTTGATGCAAATCGCAGCACAACTTCAAGGGATGTAGTTCAAGTCCCAATTGGGCCGGTTACAAAAGCACGAGCAAGGAAGATTAAAGATGTACTCAACGGAGTGATTCAAGAGGCATGGACTCAAGCAAATTCGTGGAGGCCCATTGCGCATGATCCACGTGAGCAACAAAGACTCATCAACATGATTCAAGTTCTAAAAGAATCTGGTCAAGGCTAAGCTTTAATTGTCATGTTTAGGGATACTCCTTTTTTGGGTCTGATTGTAAGGCTTGCATGGATTGCATGCCATCTACTTTCCAATTTCTCCTTTTAGGCAAGTAAGAGTTTTAGTTTTTAGTTATTCTTATTTGGGTTCGGACTGTCAAAATATAAACTCCTAATAGGATTTGTTTCCTTAGCAAATTAGAATTTGTTTCCTTAGCAGATTAGGATTTATCTCCTTAGTAGAATAGGATTTTAAGAATTTTCCTTGTAATGGCCATCCTTATAAATAGGCGTTTAATCAATGAAAAGAGCAGATCGTTATTCAGGAAATTGGAAAGTATTTTTGTAACGCCCCAAAACACACCCTGGACGGCATTACATTCTAAGACCATTCACAACATGAGAGCACTAATATAATTCCATCAATAAGAAAAAAATTTCATTCATCATCCATAAAATTTACAATATCATCCCAAAAGAATAAGCCAAGCTATGGCATTTACATCTCAAAGGATCAAACGTAACTTAGCAGCGGAATAACAAAAGAAAACTAAACTTCACATGATTTCAAAATAAATTCTCAATTCTATTACAAAGGAAGCTATGTCTCTATATGTCCACCTCGGGATCTAGATTTCCCTCGAATGGGGCCTCCCAATACCCCTGCTCGTCAACTCCGAGGTTCTCCTCTAGCACCGTATCTGAAAAATGTTAGCGGTAGGGGGTGAGCACTAAGCTCCGTAGCAACATTCCTCCCAAACTCGAACAAGGTTTATAAAAACATATAAAATGGTCGGTCTCATTTTACAAATAGCATACATAATCTTTGAAGTAAAACAGGGACATTTTAAAATGGATCTCAAGTTTAAGTAGCAACAGTAATTCAAATGAACAGTAAAAGAAACCAAGATCCAATACATATCCATTTTCCGAAATATAAACCATTTTCCCACAAGACCTTGTGTAAAACCCGAGAAAATTTGAACTTTTGTGAAAAAGGGCAAAAAGGTAATTTGCCACTATGGCACAGGTTGTAAACCTAAATTTTTCTAGAGCTCGGATGACGAAACGGACCTCACCGTTGGATTCGTCTCGCGAAAACTAGTTACCCTGTCAATTTTCATTGAATTCCGAGATAGTCGGATTTTTCGCGTCTTACGAGACGAACGGACCTCGGGTGACCCCGTACACGAAATTTTTATAAAATTTTCAAGTTTGGGGAAGTATTAGAGACAAGTTAAAATAAAAATATTTTGAACTTAAACTGGGACGAAATTTAATCGTTTCGGGGTTAAAACGGACCCGGAAAAGAGAGGCCGTGTGGCGCGTTGTGGGCCAAGTGTTCCAAGAGTATTTAAAGGGGAGAAAATCAGATTTTCTCCCCATTTGTTCAGCCGGTTTTAGCGTGAGAAAGAGGAGAGGGAAAAGCTAGGTTTTCTCCACCTTCTCTCTAAGATCCTCGTCTCCACGGAGCTCAAATCCACTCGGGCCAAGAGAGAAAGTTGTTCCCCTCGCCAAGAGCTACAAAACCATACCAAGGAGGTCGGGTTTTGGAGAGAATTCAAGGACGGGATTTTTGGAGGCTAGGGCTTTGAGCTCGAATCGGGTCTAGGAGGCTTCCCAACGTCGTTCCTTACGCTTCAAGAGGTAGGGTTCCCTCCTACCAAGGTTTATTCCACACCTAGAATGCTTAGGTGAAATGGGTAAATGAATAGATATGTATATGTATATGTCATTTGCCTATGGTTGTGAAATTGGGTGAAATGGGTTGAAATAAATTCTAATTGGATTGGTAATTAGAAGTTTCTAAATGAAATTTCTAGGATTGAGTATATGAAATTAACCCAATGTGACACTTGGGCTATGTGAAGTGTGGGCATGCTATGTGTTTATCTTATGCCTTGAAATTGAAGTATGTTATTTCTTGATAATGTGATGACATGCTTGGGTGTTGATTAAGATTAAATGTTGATATATTTTCATGTTTGTAATATATTGACATTGTAGCGAATTATGGAAATTATATGTACATGATATAATTTTGCCATGAAATATGTGAAATGTGATTAGAATGTTCATGTGTTACTCATAGCATATTGAACATGATAATATTGTCGCAATGGAGCATCACATTGCATATGCACGGGAACATCGCATTTAGTGGGTGTGTGTGCATGGTGGTTGTCTTCACCACGCTTGGTGGATGACAAGTGGGCTCGGGTAATATGGGTCGATGGCCTAGTCAAGTCTCACGGTTTGCATGGTTGTTAGGGTTGGGGTAGCAAGAAGGGCTAGACTATCCCTCGGGTGAGAGACCCGGTGATCGGAGACGCACTCCGTTGGTATAGAGCCCATAAAGTGTGTCGGTGTACGCGGAACCGTTGGTGGAAGTCCATAAATTCCGTGTCGGTTGGGTGCCGTTGGTGTAAGTCCATAAATGTCCACCCCAAGAAAGACCCTAGAATGAAAATGTCATTTGATGTGCAACATAAATGACGGATTGGTGCACATTGGCGTTTGCATGTGTAGAGGAGCCGGGGAGGGCTCGGGTGATATGCATGTGTGAGTCTCACCTCATTACATGGCATGACATTGTGAAATTCCAACATTGAATACATTTTATTGCTTGGAATGTTATGAATTGTTGTTTTGTGGCATGTGAACATTTCATATGCATATAGGTTGGGGAGTAGCCTCATTAGAAAATACCCTATTGAGCGTGGCTCACCCTTTGTGGGAAAAAAAAACATTTCAGGTGCGGGGTTCACACCGGCGGACGGCTCCCATTTCGAGCCCCAAGGTTGAAGAAAGCCGACTTGTGGCTTTTATTGTTGTTTTGTAAAGCTTTTGAAAAGAATTCCATTTTGATATGTAAATGTATGGAATCAATTGTAATAGAACTTGTATAAACCATGTTTTATATGAAAATCCTTGTCAAACATGTATTTGATGAGTTGGGAAGGGTTTTGAATGGATTGGAAAGGAAAAATGGTTGAAAATGGCAAAACTGGGCAGAGAGTACCGGTACTGGGTACCGGTACTGAATGGTACCGGTACTGGGTACCGGTACGGAATGGTACCGGTACAGGACACCGGTACCCTCTTTCCAGTGGGTTGACAGTACCGGTACCTGGTACCGGTACTGAATGGTACCGGTACTGGATACCGGTACCCTCTTTCCAGTGGGTTGACAGTACCGGTACGGGGTACCGGTACTGAATGGTACCGGTACTGGATACCGGTACCCCCCTTTCCAGTGGGTTGATAGTACCGGTACCGGGTACCGGTACTGAATGGTACCGGTACTGGGTACCGGTACTCTCTTCAAAATTTTCAGATTTTTACACTGCTTCGCCCTATTTTCAATCTACGTTTTCCTTCCCTCCAATGATGTAAATGGACTATAATGGAGTATAAATCATGGTATATTGAATATTGGTTGAACCCAAATGAATAACCGAATCCGGTTAACAATTGTGAGTTAAGATCCCGGTTAAGGGGATGCTACTACCATGGTGTTAGGTTGAGTGACATCCACGGGTATTTCCGCGGGTTGACGGGTGGT
The DNA here is from genome assembly GCA_951799425.1 of Ilex aquifolium. Classification (NCBI taxonomy): domain Eukaryota; kingdom Viridiplantae; phylum Streptophyta; class Magnoliopsida; order Aquifoliales; family Aquifoliaceae; genus Ilex; species Ilex aquifolium. The sequence continues at coordinate 17,452,750 of OX637399.1, forward strand.
CAACGGTTAATAAGGGACCCCCGGATTTTGGGGCGTCACACCTTGTGGAATCCCATACTCCCACAAGTTCTTGTAGGAAACCATTTTTCACAATAATACAATAATTCATAACTTGAATATTCCACAACCATATGTATGTGTATCTCAAACATGATGTAAGGCAAACCCCATGAATCAACACATTGAGTAATATCTAGCCCACACACACCCACACAAATCTTATCAAAGATATCCATCCTTTAGGAAGGGCGTATGCCATACCCATGGCAGTGACGTATCCAACCCAGGTATTAGTATACTAACCCTCTTACACGGCACCCGTGAGCAATAGCGGTTTAGTCTTACCAAAGCACTAACCCCACTACGAGTGGTAGGAGAAATGCCAACCCACACGGGGCAAGCAACACGTCTACCCACTCTACGATATCTCGTCAAAGGCCACCCATGGTCTTCCCACACTCATAAGAGATACAATACCAAACCCCATTTCACAATTTACAAGGATATCTTAAAATCCCCAATTTAAGCATGTGACATTTTCAATAACCAACCAAGAAAATGCAAGAGATCACAACAATATCATTTTATTACTCAACACAAAACACTATGATTTTGAAATCAAGAATAAAGGAAGAGTTCAAGAGGAAAACCCATCACTCTTGAAAACTAGGGTTTTTCAAACAAAAGAGAGATTTCATGGGTATACAACCCTAACTTTGTGTAAAACATGTTAACAATTGCAAGCAATCCAAGAAACAATGAATCCATAGCAAATACATATGATTAGGAGTCAAAACATATATATATAATAACCCTAACATCAATGAACAAGAATGGAAGAAAACCCCTACCTTAAGCTCTTGAAGAAACCTAGGGTTTGAGTCTTGAATCACTTGTGAACCCTTTGTCTTTCCTTGTTTTTCACCTTTGATCTTGTGTTTTTCTCTTCCCCTCTTTCTCTCTAATGTTTTCTAGGGTTTTAAGGTGTGTAATGAAGGCTAAGGGGATGGCAAGAAGTATTTATAGTGGGGGAAAAACCGGCTGTTCGCGAACTAAAATTGTCTGATTTTTATAGTGACTACCGGTAGTTAAACTATGACTACCGGTAGTTCGACTATTCTGGGCACTCGACTACCTGTTGACTACCGGTAGTCCGAGTACACTGGGCACTTGACTACCTGTTGACTACCGGTAGCTCGGGCACACTGGACCATTGACTACCGATTGACTACCGGTAGTCACTGCCCAGATTTTCTGCTTCAATTTCAAGTGCAGTTTTGACCCATTTAGAGGTCGAAGTGGAGAATTTTCATGAGAGACACTTTTGTAGCCCTAGATTTCTAATATCTGATTTCCAAATTTCAGATCAATTGGAGTTAGGAATAAAAAGTTATGATCGAAATAGTAGACAGTGTCCAAAATCCTTTATACCCAAATTTTCTCTAAAATGTGTTTTAACTCCAAAATACTTCCTAACTTCTAATACACCCCATATCACCTCTCCCAAGGTTTTTCGACCTTCCGGACTCAATGGAAACCTTATTTTGACCTAAATCCATTTAGAAACTTACTTAATCTCTCTTCTCAAGCTTACACACCTTCAAAACTTCAACTTCCAAATTAATTTGCATCTCTAGTTTTTTTTTTTTTTTTCCTACCATCACTACACATATCCACATTTTTACAACTATTATTTAATATATATCTATATACATATATAAACGAAAATGCGGGGTGTTACAATTTTTTCTGCGGTTCTTTGAAGAGCTATTAGAACTTATCGGGATTTCGCGTGGCGTTCACCAGCGACTTATCAAACGTAATTTCCATCACCATTTGTGGTGTCTCCCTTATACCGAGGTTCTTGTTTCATAATAAACAACGGGTTGAGGTCATATATACCATGGTTCTTGTTTGTCGTAAACAACGGATCCAGGTCCATCAATTAAATCTAATCGTAGAACGATCTTGGGTTCCTTTTTCGTTGTCGGATCTCGTTATTTTGGGGGAATCCACATCAAAACTCACCATGGTTTGCACACTCAAAAAAAAAGGAATTCTCTGATTCTCGTGACTGTGTCACTCGTAAATTTGTGTGAGGATCGAATTTATGTAATCAAGGCAAATTTTACTCACTCATTTCCAACAATGGAATACATCTATCAAATTGAACAATCTTGGCATAATCCCATGAAACGAATGTTAAGCGGCATAAAAATAATGCAATTGACATATCTCATAGGTATTAAAGCATGTGCACTCAACCATTCTACTGAAAATTGAATAGGGCTTTCTATGGTTGTAATGGGACCTTGGGTAAAGCATTGAGCAACGAAAGCATTAATTTCTCAGAAGAAATTACCCCTGAGAAGAATTTAATATTCAATAATACACTATACCCCTGATTTGATGCGACATAAAAGCACATATCCCTCACTCTTCCTTCACAAGACTTTGGCTTGAGGTGTCCAATGGCCTCACATTTTCCTTTCCATCTTTGCCACGGACATAGAAGTCATGGAGACAAACAGAACCCGGGTTGGGGGACTAGTCCCAGAGATTTTATCAGAGGGACTTGCCCAATTGGGACTTGAACTAGATCCCTTGAAGTTGTGGTATGATTTGCATCAGGTTTGGCATTGAAACTAACTATGGACAGTTAATTGCAATATGAACATTTCTTTACGAATCCGTTTAGTTGCATGATCATACCACGCACGAGTCTTGGATACCAACATGACTGTCAATATTCTTGTATAGCCTTTGAGCCAGTAGTAGAGTTGTGGGTGGACTAAATTGGGTGGGTATGGTATGTCTTCGAGTTCATGGTGATTAGGGGAAAATAATTTAAATGTTGGATAGACTAGTGGAAGTTTGTTGGTATCTTATCTAGAAAAATTAGCGGGACAACACTCGTTCACTAGGGGTAACCTAGGGGTTCAAAGGCTTAGTGACTAAGCTAAATAATTGCATTCATGTTGCCTACGAATGTGTTGTGCAATTTTAATTTTTCTTTTCATTTTACGCTCCAATAGATTGTTTGATATTCTTTAAATTCATTAGCATTATATTTGTTACTTTGTATCACAAATTGGATTGCGTATACTTAGAACGTGTCGCACTTTGGAACGTGATTAAGGACTTAAATCGGGTACACTTTGGGTTTTAGGACTTAGGGTTTTAATTAATTTGTTTTAATTAGTTTTGAAGAAGAAAAATAATAAAAAAATAGGAAAAATTATGGGAATTCTGAACTGCGCTACCGCTAGGTCGGGTGCTGCTCCCTACTGGTACATTCCTATTATGTCAAAAAAATTAAAAGGGTTTCTATTGGTAGCAGAGCATTTGGTTCTCTTTAATCCTTAAGACCCAATCCATCAAACATGTCCTATAGTTTTCGAAAACCCTAAGGAGGCCCCCTAAACCCTCATGTCTCCCTAGTTCCTCTTGATTCTTGTTTTGATCTTTGACTTTCTAATTGACTCCAAGAAATATTTTGCGTCCAAGTTCCTGTGATGAAATCTTTGGGACTACTCCCCCAACCCGGGTTCTCTTTGTCTCCTTGACTTCTATGACCGTGGCAAAGATGGAAAGGAAAATGTGAGGCCAAGGGACACCTCAAGCCAAATTCTTGTGAAGGAAGAATGAGGGATATGAGCTTTTATGTTGCATCAAATCAAGGGTTGAGTGTATTATTGAATATTAAATTCGTCTAAGGGATAACTTATTCTGAAAAATTAATCCTTTCGTTGCTCAAAGTTTTACCCAAGGTCCCATTACAACCATGGAAAGCCCTATTCGATTTTTGATGGAATGGTTGAGTGCACATGCTTTAATACCTATGAGATATGTCAGTTGCATTATTTTTATGCCGCTTAACATTCGTTTCATGGGATTATGCGAAGATCGTTCAATTTGATAGATGTATTCCATTGTTTGGAAATGAGTGAGTAAAATTTGCCTTGATTACATAAATTCTATCCTCAGACATTTACGAGTGGCACAGTCATGAGAATCGAAGAATTCCTTTTTTTTTAGTGTGCAAACCATTATGAGTTTTGATGTGTATTCCGCCAAAATAACGAGATCCGACAACGAAAAATGAACCGAAGATCGTTCTACAATCAGATTTGAATGATAGACCTCGACCCGTTGTTTACGAAAAATAAGAACATTGGTATATATGACCTCAACCCGTTGTTTATTACGAAACAAGAACCTCAGTATAAGGGAGACGCCACAAACGGTGTTGGAAATTCCGTTTGATAAGTCGCTGGTGAACGCCACGGGAAATCACGATAAGTTCGAATAGTTCTTGTAAAACCAGGGAAATTTGGACTTTTTCCAAAAAGGGCAAAATAGTAATTTGCCACTATAATGCGTATTTAAAATACTCATGTTTTAGACCTCGGATGAGGAAACGGAGTTCGCTGTTGAATTCGTATCGCGAAAACGAGTCACCTTGTCAAATTTCGTCGAATTCCGAGATAGTCGGATTTTGCACGTCGTTCGAGGCGACTGCGTGGCGAATGACCTCACGAACGTCCCCATAAATGAGATTTATAAAATTTCCTTAAAATTAAGTTTAAGTTTAAATAAAATTAATTTGAACTTAAACCGGGACCAAATAAATCGTTTCGGGACGAAATCGAACCCGATTAAGCGAGGGACACGTGGCACGACGTAGGCCGAGTGTTTAAAACTATAAATAGGGGTAAATATCTAGAAAATCAGATTTATTTTTGCCCCTTGTGTTCTTGTTTGGCCGGCCAAGAGAGAGAGAAGAGAGAAAAGAGAGGAAATTGATTTCTTCAAGTTTTCTCCGTCGATTCCCGGACTTCCGTCGCTCGGATTCCGTCGAACCAAGAGGCAAAGTTGATCTACGCGACAAGGGCTACGCGTGGGCACCAAAAAAACAAGGAATTTCACCGAAGATCTAAAGAGGCGATCTTGAGAGATTCAAAGTTTTGGAGTGGTTTTGGTGTTTTTGGGGGTTTTCTACACTCCTAAGAGGTAGGGGTTCTCCTACTTTGGTCTATTCTTGTTCTAGATGTAGATAAGTGTATATACATATATATATATATATATATATATATATATATATATATGTATATGTAGGTTTATATATAGATATGCATGGTTCCATGAATTTGGGATGAGGAAGTGTGTTTGGAAAGTATTCATAACAAATTCAACCTTGAAATTAACTATAGAGAATTACATGTGTGAATTCTCCTTAGGATTTGATGAATGTGGGCATGAATTGTTTGTAAATATATTGTATGCCTTTAAGGTGTTTGTTTAAATGCCTTGGTTGATGAAATGAGGTTATTTCAATGATATTGTGATAACATGTTTATGTGTATAGAGACAATTGAAATTATGCTCTATGTTGTCAAGACATGACTTTGATATGTTGACATGAATATGAGGTTTGGTAGTTATATGCACTTGATATAATTGCCATGAAGTTATGACATGTTGAACATGTGGATACATTGTTCATGTGGTAGTTATTGCATTTTGAGCATTTTCATGGCATCACATTCATGGGACTATTGCATGAGTGTTGGTGTGTGGGAGATGCATGGATATAATCAACACCTTGTTTGGTGATTGGTATGTGAGCTCGGGAAAGTCGGGATCAAAGATCCGACTGAGTTGCACGGTTGCATTGCATAAGAAAAGCTTGTGTCGGGTAAAGCAAGTAGGGCTAGACACTCCCTCGGGTGAAAAACCCGGAACCACTTGGTTCAGTCGCTTGTCCAGGGTGAAATTCCAGAAAAGTGGCATGCCCACGGAGCCGGGGTGAAATTCCAAAATCCGTTGCCCAGGAAGACACAAGATTTCGTTGTATAAAAACACCCATTCAATGGGTAGATTCCAATAATGATCGGGTTTCATAACGATCATTGGAATGATTTTTCGTCAATAGACGGGTTGCATTACACTTTGGCGTTGCATTGTGTTGTGTGAGTCGGTGAGGACTCGGGTTGAAACGCATGGGTGAGTGTCACTTCATTCCATGGCATAGCATTGTTGCATTCCATCATAGAATGCATAAGTATGAGAAATGTTTAGTTATATGTTTATGTGATGATTACATGAGCATGTGCATCTAGGGGAAGAGTAACCTCTATAGGTTTATCTCTACTGGGCGTTGTGCTCACCCTATACGGGAAACATTTCAGGTGTGGGGTTTGCACCGGCGGATGGCTCACTTGGAGAGCATCAAGCATGAAGGGGGCCGGCTTGTGGCCTTAGTTCGAGTTTTTGTAAAACTTTTGTATAAATTCCATTTTGATGTGTAAATTATGGAATTAAATGTAATGGAACTTGTATAAGTTGTGTATTATATGAAAAATCGTATTATACATGTGTTGGATGAGTTAGGAATGTATTAGAATGGATTGGAAGTGAAAAACAAAGGAATAAGGCAAAACTGGCAAAATCGTACCGGTATGCGTACCGGTACGTAGACAGACAGAAGGCAGAGCGTACCGGTACGCGTACCGGTACGCCGATGTCCAGTGGGTTCAGTGTACCGGTAGGCGTACCGGTACGCCCACCAAAACTCAGAATTTTTTTTATTTTTGTTTTCTTTGCCAAGCCTTTGGGCTATGTTTTTCCTTCCCTCCAATGATCAAATTGGACCCTAATGGGGTATGATTCATGGGGAGTTGGACTGGGGTTGGATCGAATAAATGCAGAACCGAATTTTCATTTGGATTATAACCTCGGTTTAAGGATGTTATCGATGTGGTGTCGGGTTAAGCGACATCCACGGGTATTTCCGCGGGTTGATGGGTTGTCAACGGTTAATACAGGACCCCCGGAAAATGGGGCGTCACAGTTCTTCTGAGAATCGCAGAGAAAATACTCTCCAATTTGATGAATAATGATCTGCTATTTTCATTGATTAAACGCCTATTTAAAAGGCTGGCCGTTACAAGGAAAATTTCTAAAATCCGAATCTGCTAAGGAGACAAATCCTAATATGCTAAGGAAACAAATCCTAATAAGAGTTTATATTTTGACAATCCAAACCCAAATAGCAATAACTAAAAACCAAAACTCTTAGTTGCCTAAAAGAAGAAAAAGGAAAGTAAATGGCATGCAAGCCATACAATAAGACCCAAAAAAGGAGCATTCTAAAAATGCCAATTTAAGCTTAGCCTTGACCAGATTCTTCTAGAACTTGAGTCATGTTGATGAGTCTGTGTTGCTCACGTGGATCATGCTCAATGGGCCACCACGAATTTTCTTGAGTCCATGCCTCTTGAATCAGTCCGTTGAGTACATCTTTAAACTTCCTTGCTCGTGCTCTCGTAACCGGTCCAATTGGGACTTGAACTAGATCCCTTGAAGTTGTGCTGTGATTTGCATCAAGTTTGGCATTGAAACTAACTATGGATAGTTAATTGCAATATGAACATTTCTTTACGAATCCGTTTTGTTGCATGATCATACCACGCACGAGTTTTGGATACCAACGTGACTGTCAATATTCTTGTATAGCCTTTGAGCCTGTAGTAGAGCTGTGGGTGGACTAAATCGAGTGGATATGGTATATCTTCGAGTTCATGGTGAATAGGGGAAAATAATTTAAATGTTGGATAGACTAGTGGAAGTTTGTTGGTATCTTATCTAGAAAAATTAGCGAGACAACACTCGTTCACTAGGTGTAACCTAGGGGTTCAAAGGCTTAGTGACTAAGCTAAATAATTGCATTCATGTTTCCTATGAATGTATTGTGCAATTTGAAATTTTCTTTTAATTTTACACTCCAATAGATTGTTTAATATTCTTTAAATTCATTAGCATTATATTTGTTACTTTTTATCACAAATTGGATTGCGTATATTTAGAACTTGTCGCACTGTAGAATGTGAATAAGGACTTAAATTGGGTACACTTTGGATTTTAGGACATAGGGTTTTAATTAATTTTTTTAATTAGTCTTGAAGAAGAAAAATAATAAAAAAATAGGAAAAATTGTGGGAATTCTGAACTGTGCTACCGCTAGGTCGTGTGCTGCTCCCTATCGATACGTTCATGTTCTGTCAAAAAAATTAAAAGGGTTTCTGTAGGCAGTAGTGTAAAACCAGGGAAAATTTGAACTTTTTCTGAAAAAGGGCAAAATGGTAATTCTCCACTCTTATGCGTATTTGAAATAATCATGTTCTAGACCTTGGATGAGGAAACGGAGTGCGCCATTGGATTTGCAACGCGAAATCTAGTAATCACTAGAAATTTCGTCGAATTCCGAGATAGTCGGATTTTTGCACGTCGTTCGAGGCGACTGCGTGGCGAATGTAATTTTAAAGGTCCCCAATAATGGATTTTATAAAATTTCCTTATAATTGGATTAAAGTTCCAATAAAATTAATTTGGACTTAATCCGGGACTTAATGAATCGTTTCGGGACGAAAAACGGACCCGAAAGTCGAAAATATGCGGTGCGATGTGGACCGCTCATTTGCGACTATAAATATCGGCAAATATCTGATTTTTTAGCCACAAAATCACTCAAAACCAGTGTGTCTTCAGTGCTGGATGTTGGGGAGAAAAGAGAAAGAAAAATTTTGATCTCCAAGCTTCCCGCTCCGATTCCGGGAGTTCCGTCCGTCGGAATTCGTCGATTCAAAAGGCAAAGTTCATCTACGCGACGAGGGCTACGCGTGGGTACCAAAAACAACAAGTTTCACCGAAGGTGAACGGGTGGGGGTGTACGAAAATCAAGATTCGAGTTGTATTTCTTTGCTCGGATTCCGTCGAGCTAGAAGGGAGAAGTGATCACGTCGACGAGGGCTACGCATGGGTACCAAAAATGAAGATTTTCACCGAAGGTGAAAAATCGGGATTTAGAAAAATCAAGCTTCGAGTTGGGTTTTCGGGTCTTGGGAGCTTCCTACGGGATTCTCACGCTACAAGAGGTAGGGGTTCTCCTACTTGGGTTGATTTCTTACCTAGAAATGCCTATGATAAATGGGCTGGATCCACATGAGCAACAAAGACTCGTCAACATGATTCAAGTACTAGAAGAATCTGATCAAGGCTAAGCTTAAATTGGCATGTTTAAGAATACTCATTTTTTGGGTCTGATTGTATGGCTTGCATGCCATTTACTTTCCTTTTTCTCCTTTTAGGCAAGTAAGAATTTTAGTTTTTAGTTATTCTTATTTGGGTTTTGGACTGTCAAAATATAAAATCCTATTCGGATTTGTTTCCTTAGCAAATTAGGATTTGTTTCCATAGTAGATTAGGATTTGTTTCTTAGAGTCATTACGAAAGTCAAAGATCAAAACAAGAATCAAGAGGAACCAGAGAGACTTGAGGGTTCAGAGGTCCTCCTTAGGGTTTTTCGAAAACTATAGGACATGTTTGATGGATTGGGTCTTAAGGATTAAAGAGAACCAAATGCTCTACTACCGATAGAAACCAATTAACTATCCATAGTTAGTTTCAATGCCAAACTCACCATGGTCTGCACAATCAACAAAAGGAATTCTCTGATTGTCATGACTATGCCACTCGTAAATATGTGAGAGGATAGAATTTATGTAATAAAGGCAAATTTTACTCACACATTTCAAAAGAATGGAATACATCTACCAAATGGAACGGTCTTGGCATAATCCCATGAAACAAATGTTAAGCGGCATAAAAATATTGCAATTGACATATCTCATAGGTATTAAAGCATGTGCACTCAACCATTCCACCAAAAATCGAATAGGGCTTTCTATGGTTGTAATGGGACCTTGGGTAAAGCTTTTTGGAACGAAATGATTAAGTTTTCAGAATAAGTTATCCCTTAGACGAATTTAATATTCAATAATACACTCAACCCTTGATTTGATTCAACATAAAATCTCATATCCCTCATTCTTCCTTCACAAGACTTTGGCTTGAGGTGTCCCTTGACCTCATATTTTCCTTTCCATCTTTGCCACGGTCATTGAAGTCATGGAGACAAAGAGAACCTGGGCTGGGGGAGTAGTCCCAGAGATTTCATCAGAGGGAGTTGGACGCAAAATCTTTCTTGGAGTCATTTCGAAAGTCAATGATAAAAACAAGAATCAAGAGGAACTAGAGAGACTTGGGGGTTTAGAGGGCCTCCTTAGGGTTTTTTGAAAACTATAGGAGAGGTTTGATGGATTGGGTCTTAAGGATTAAAGAGAAACAAATGCTTTGCTACCTATAGAAACCCTTTTAATTGTTTTGACAGAACAGGGACCTACCGGTGAAAAGCAGCACTCGACCTAGCAGTAGCAAAGTTCAAAATTCCCACAATTTTTCCTATTTTTTTTATTTTTTTTCTTCTTCAAAACTAATTAAAACAAATTAATTAAAACCCTAAGTCCTAAAACACAAAGTGTACGCAATTAAGTCCTTAATCACATTCCATAGTGCGACAAGTTCTAAGTATACGTAATCCAATTTGTGATACAAAGTAACAAATATAATGCTAAGGAATTTAAAGAATATTAAACAATCTATTGGAGCGTAAAATTAAAACCAAAATTAAAATTGCACAACACATTCGTAGGCAACATGAATGCAATTATTTAGCTAAGTCACTAAGCATTTGAACCCCTAGGTTACCCCTAGTGGACGAGTGTTGTACCGTGAATTTTTCTAGAGAAGACACCAAAAAACTTCCACTAGTCTATCTAAAATTTAAATTATTTTTCCCTAATCACCATGAACTCAAAGACATACCATACCCACTCAATTTAGTCCACCCACAACTCTACAGTAGGCTCAAAGGCTATACAAGAATATTGACAGTCATGTTGGTACCCAAAACTCATGTGTGGTATGATCGTGCAACCAAAGGGATTCGTAAAGAAAGGTTTATTTTGCAATTTACTGTCCACAGTTAGTTTCAATGCTAAACTCATCATGGTTTGCACACTCAAGAAAAGGAATTATTTGATTGTCCTGACTGTGCCACTCGTAAATATGTGTGAGGATCGAATTTATGTAATCAAGGAAAATTTTACTCACACATTTCCAAAGAATGGAATACATCTATCAAATGGAACGGTTTTGGCATAATCCCATGAAACGAATGTTAAGCGGCATAAAAATAATGCAAGTGACATATCTCATAGGTATTAAAGCATGTGCACTCAACCATTCCACCTAAAATCGAAGAGGGCTTTCTTTGGTTGTAATGGGAACTTGGGTAAAGCTTTGAGGAACGAAAGGATTAAGTTTTCAGAAGAAGTTATCCCGTAGATGAATTTAATATTCAATAATACACTCAACCCTTGATTTGATGCAACATAAAAGCTCATATCCCTCATTCTTCCTTCACAGGACTTTGGCTTGATGTATCCCTTGGCCTCACATTTTCCTTTCCATCTTTTCCACGATCACAGATGTCATGGAGACAAAGAGAACCCAGGTTGGGGGAGTAGTCCCAGAGATTTCATCAGAGGGAGTTGGAAGCAAAATCTTTCTTGGAGTCATTTTGAAAATCAAAGATCAAAACAAGAATCAAGAGGAACTAGAGAGACTTGGAGGTTTAGAGGGCCTCCATAGGGTTTTTCGAAAACTATAGCAGAGGTTTGATGCATTGGGTCTTAAGGATTAAAGAGAACCAAATGCTTTGCTAACGATTGATACCCTTTTAATTTTTTTGACAGAACAAGAACTTACCGGTTGGAAGCAGCACTTGACCTAGCGGTAGCACAGTTCAGAATAACCACAATTTTTCCTATTTTTTTTATTATTTTTCTTCTTCAAAACTAATTAAAACAAATTAATTAAAACCCTAAGTCCTAAAACCCAAAGTGTACCCAATTTAAGTCCTTAATCACATTCCACAGTGCGACAAGTTCTAAGTATACGCAATCCAATTTGTGATATAAAGTAACAAATATAATGCTAAGGAATTAAAGAATATTAAAAAATCTATTTGAGCGTAAAATTAAAAGAAAAATTAAAATTGCACAACACATTCGTGGGCAACATGAATGCAATTATTTAGCTTAGTCATGAAGCCTTTGAACCCCTAGGTTACCCCTAGTGGACGAGTGTTGCCCCGCTAATTTTTCTAGAAAACATACCAACAAACTTCCACTAGTCTATCCAGCATTTAAATTATTTTTCCCTAATCACCATGAACTCGAAGAGATACCATATCGACTCGATTTAGTCCACCCATAGCTCTACTACAGGCTCAAAGGCTATACAAGAATATTGACAATCTTGTTGGTGACTTGATCCGATATGTGTACACCCAAGTGCAGGCAGTCAAGTTGTAGTAATAATCCGGTTAAGTCTAGAGTCGAATCCACAGGGAACTGTTGTCGGTGTTTTGAAGTAAACGGTGACAGAGACCAAGTGACTGTAATCTTTTAGTTTTGAAGTTGTGTTATGTATGGGATTTTCTGGACAGAATATAGGATTCTTTCCAAAGGGATTTTCTAGACAAAATAAATGATGAGCTTAAATGTAAAAAGTCACTCTTTAGTTCGAGGATATGGACATGTAGTTAATCATCCGGTTTATTATACTTGTACTTGGTAACTCAATTAACCCCTATGTCAACAGCAAGTTAATCAGAAGATAAAGGTGGATTAAGAGCACGGTTTCGATGTCTTTCTAGAAGTTTACGAGAATTGTCTGTGCCGAGACTCAACCCGTCTACAAACAAGCAAGTGTTTCTACAAGGCATCCAACCATGACATTAATATTGCATTCTTTAAATGAAGCACAATAATGGTGAAGATTGAAGGGTAGTCATGAAGATCTAGCTGGGGTACTTGTCTTGAACCAATGAGTCTTTCTATGCAAGAGTTATCTATGTTATAGAAAGTACTCACGGTTATACAAAGTACCTTAACTTTGCTAGATGCAATCAATCATTCAATAAGCAAGGGAAATATAAAGCATTAAGCGTAATTGAAAATGCACAGGTATAACTTCCGGATGATTTATACGTTTCCATTACCTCTTACTAAAGAGTGAATGAGAAACTACTCACTCTTCATGGCTTTGGTAAAGCTAGAAAAGTGAGTGATGCTCATCCCTCCAAGTAGAGGAGTTACAAGATAAAACACACTACAAGGAGCCGATCTTCGACGTAGAATGAGTGAATCACGTTCCACCCTTCACGGCTTTGGTAAAGCTCTAGAAAAATGGAAAAGTTTCACTCCTCTTAGGGAAGAAAGAAGCTCAAGCAATGGAAGTGAGTGAAACTAATACTGAAAGTACAAGAAAGCTAGTCACTTTTGGAGGGTTTCTACCGCAACCAAAAGATGATCTATCTTCCTTTATGCAAGTAAATATAAACCTAAGTCTAAGACTAAATCTATAACAAGCTAAGAAATGTTGATCTAGTCTAAAAAACAAGTCTCTCCCTTGAAGCTCCCACAATGGGAGTATTTATAGGCAAAGAGGAGGGCACAAGGGAGTGTGAAAGAATAGTGCAAGGCCGCCAAAGTCCAAGTGAAAGCCAACCACTCTACAGCCAGTCTGGGGACAGCATTCGAACGTTGTCTAGCATTCGAACGTTCTTCCTGTCTTTGCTTGATGGCGTTCGAACGCCAAATGTAGTTTGAACCTCCTACTCAAGTGGCCTCTGTTCTTCTAAGAGAGCTACTTACATACGCCATGAACCACTGCCCTTGCACTCATCCGTCAGGTCTTCAATAAATCAGGACAACGTTCGAACGTGGATTGGCGTTTGAACGTTGTACTCAAGTACCTCTGTGTGTTTTCTTTCTTTGCTGTAACACGTCATGCATCAGCACTTCAGCAGTCTGATCTTCCATAATTCAAGAGAATGTTCGAACGTGGATTGGCGTTCGAACGTTCTTGCCTTGGTCCAAACTTTTCCAATTTTTCTCCAGAATATGTTGGTGTTGCACGAAAGTTTGATATTCATTGCCTTTGGTCCCTTGTACAGTTTATGTCCTGAAATGTCATCAATTAAACTCCATCACTGTATAATTAGTCTTAAAAAAGGCATAGTAATATGCTGATTTTAACTGCTAATCACACCCCCCCAACCTAAATATTGCTACTCTCTAGTAATACAACAACAATGAAATGTGATTTTATTTACAATGCCATTTTCGTAGGTCATCCGGTTTCATTTAGCGTATGCAACAAGCCATTGAACCACTAGGTTTACCCTAGCGAATGAGTGTTGTCTCGTGAGGGTTTTCATTGAAGCTACCCACAAACTTTAGTCAAACAGATGTGTATATGGGATTGCTGTTTAAAGTAAGTTAGCATCATGGCCGTTGGGACACCCAACCCTCAATTTCGACTTATCTCCCGCATACTCCTCTTTCATTAGTATTTATTCTATGCAAAAATTAGCATATGTCACATTGGCATTTGGAATTCCTTGTGTAGTAGGACTGATCATTCTAGCAACAAGAATTGTTATATAACAAACATTCCCTTTTTCCACCTTGCATGGATAGATTTGATTTCACAAACCTCTCTTAGAATGCTCTCAACAAAAATTTCCTCCAATTATAGTGACTTATCTCTCAAAGGGCATGTGATCAGAAGAGGGCCAATCGAAAAATCGCATGCACAATTAGTATGGGAGTGAAGTTTGAAGGAAACAGACTAATCATGTTTGGCATAATCTCATGGAAGAATATTGATGCAATTAAAGAGATACTATTTAACATACCCCAACTTTTGGTTGACGACCTACACGTGCATCAAACTTGAGATCAATTAGGGCTTTTTATAAGTTGTAATGTGGCCAGAGGTCAGTGACTAACGAAATGACGTCAATGGTATTCAAAAGCTATCCCTTCATTATGTAGTGTAGCACACCTCTTTCTAGTTTTTCGAAATTTTTGCCTAGATCTGGTATTTCTTTCTTTCATTTTGCTCATTTTTCACTTTCTTGGCCATCTTCTGTTTTTCTGTCTCTTTTTCTCTTTCGGTTGTTTTCCCCCCTGAATTTTCTTTCATTGTCACCATCGTCTTTTTCCCTTTCTCTTGCATTTCTGTATCATATTGATTTATAAAAGGGTGCAAGAAATTTAGATAGCAAGGGTATGTCGAGTATATTTTTCGGCGGTCTTGGTTATCATATGGGTTACTTTGAAAAAGAAGTCATTCATTGAAGGCTCAAGCATGGCTAACTAAGGATATAATTTTGTAAAAGAAATGGCTAAGGCTCAAAATCAAATCAAAGATGGCCTAAGATCCTTTCTCAAGTATGTGCACATGTATGTGTCGTATGAACAGCTTCCTTGTGGGATATGTCAATAGATTGCTTTAGTTGCTTCAATCAAAGCAAGTTTAATGAGATTATTCAAAAAGTAAATGTTGATATCCTCTCAAAAGTATCGCAAGGCTCGAAACTTACCATGGTATTTTTCGTTATCTCCACTAGTTATATCATGTTTCTCAAGGAATGTTGGTTATATATCAATTCCATTTTCGAGTCTGGTCATCTTGCACCTTGAGAATAACAAATACCAATGAACATTTGACATTTTAAGCATAGAGAAAATACCATTTTTCAAGGATCTATGGCAGTAAGTCTAGATTGCTAAGTTAGGTGTCAAACCGATCATGTGATTAATCACTTTAACAAATAGTCTCAAAATCCACATTTATTCCATCATTCATTAACAATATAATGCTAATTCTACACATGCATTTAAAAAGATAAAACTGAACCATTCATTTCACAAAATATGATAGCTTAGCACAAAAACAAAGGATTCAAACCATCCACAAAGAAGTAACAAACACACAACCACACTCAAGAACAGAAATCTCTCTCTCTCACTCTCCTCTAGCTCCACCAACTCCACCCCTCAGAAGGCGAAGAATCTCATCCTGCTTAGCTTCGATGCTAAGCATGATCTCTCGAAGTGAGCATCGGGTGCTGGTACTGGGCCCTACCTCCTCCTAAGTCTACTTCTGGGCTTTCTCAGCCTCTAGCTCTCTCTCCTCCTCCTCATCTAGCACATCCTGCACCTCCTATCCAGCTATGACCTTGGCTTCTTCTGAAGGAAGCCTTGTTAAGTGGCCCCATCGGCCTCTATATCGTCGTCTCTAGCCTCACCCTAACCCCTTGGTCTGTGCACATCTCTGTCACCAGGGTGCCAAAAGGGAGCGATTTCCTCTTCACATCGCATACCTTCATCATCTCTGTCAAAATCAACGAGAGGAAGTCTATACTGTGGCCCTTCCCAAGTGCGTATAGTAACCGGGCTGCCTCGGGGAGGATCTTGTTCTTGCATCCTATGGGGGTGAAGTTCGAGACCGTAATCAAATTCCACATTTTATACTTGTCAGTCAACTCCCCTTGCCGAAAAAATCTCCACCTCGTCCATGAAAAAGTGGCCAACCCCGTCAATTTCGCCCCCACATCATCCATTCCCACCTTCTTCCTCGAGGGGTAGGTTGGCCTTGGTACCCGAGGCACCTCTTGCCTAATCTCCCGGATGCAGTCCTCGTCCACATCTATATGGGTTCCCCTCACATAAGTTTTTATCATTCCATTGACTATTTCGGCGTTGGAGTAGAACTCCCGCACCAAATCAATCATGGCCTCACTGCCGTTTCTCAAGTATACCATCCACCTCCTCCTCTCCATGTTCTCAAAGATCCCCAACTCAGCAAAATCAGTCAATATCACAGTCCATTCACAAACTACTGCTTGATTTTGGTAAAAGTTCTCATACCTGTCTGCTTTGAGGGCCGTGGAAAAACGGGTCTTGTCATATCTACGGACAATGGGTGGCCTCCCCTCTCGCTCCTCAACCACCTCCTCCACGAAATTGGGTTCTTGATTGACCACTCTCCGCCTTGCAGGAAGCTTCATTCTTGGAGGCATGGCTTCTCGATTTTGGGGGTTTTTGGGTTTGAAAAGCTTGATTTTCTTGGTGAAAAGGGTGAGAAATGGGGTGGAATGTGTTTGGGTGGCTTGATTTCGGGTGAAAATTAGAAATGGATGGGGTTTTGGGGCTTAGGAAGTGAAGGGTCAACCTAGGGTTTGGAGGTTTTAAAGAGTTTTGGGCATTTTTGAACTGGGGAAGATGAACCAGGTATTTATAGCCTGGGAGTGAACGTTCGAACATCACTGAAGTTCGAACTTGAATAGAAGGATTTTAAAAGGATCGTTCGAACGTGAACCTGTCTTTCGAATGTGGTGAGCTCCCAGTACTTTTGAGTTCTGTCAGAGACCAAAGTACTGTAAGCTCATATCGTTTGAACGTTCTATTGGCGTTTGAACGTGGTATTATCGTTCGAACGTTAATTGGCTTTCGAACGTGGGGAGCTCCCAGTACTTTTGAATTCTCATCAGAGGCAATGCAAGTAGGTGACGTTCGAACGCAACCTGGCGTTCGAACGCCAAAGCAAAAATCAAAAATTTTTATGCCAATTCATGTACACATTAAAGGAAAGATATACACACAAATTTGATCAAAAAATTTATGGCGTCTCAGGATAAGTCCCTACCCACGCTTAAGGTTTGTATTCTAGGACATTCCTTACTCGGCCCATATTTTCCATTTCAATCAAAAGAGTTTGTACATATAACAAAAAGATTTTTATTTTACAAAATTTCGGACCCTTGGCTTTTATCCCCAAAGACACAATTTTCCACAGTTTTGTCAAAATAGTCTAATCCGAGTCTTCCTCTGTCTCCGTGCCTTTTGAACCATCAGTGACTCTTCTAATTTCCTGTCGCACAAATCGGTTAAGCAAAGTACCGGAATAGGATGGCGTGTCAGGATAATCCTTACTCTACCCATTCACTATCCAGTCTAATCGATCGAGTGCACGACCGAAAATTAGTTCAGAACACTGATTATATTCTTTCATGTGAAAGACCCGGCCACATTGTTTACAGGCACCAAGTCTTTTGGCACGATGACGTTTAGCAAAAGTGCTTCTGCCACACAATGGTTTCGCTTGCTCTTCTCGGATTTCAGTTTTTCTTACCAATCTTGTTTTTCTCATGATCACAGTATGCACGTCAGATGAAAAAGTGCGTAAAACTCCCAGACTAAACCAAAAAAGTTTAATATCCATGCTTGCTAAACTTTAAGACACTCTATCTAGTTCTTTAACGTCTGCCAGTCACAAAGACGAATGAAGCTGACTTAAAGACATGATCATCAATTTATACAAAATATGATCGAAAGCAACAACAACAACAACAACAACAACAACAAAATTTTACGGGCACAAAATACACAAGATATGAACTGTAGTTCTCACCCCCAACCTAAACTGAACATTGTCCCCAATGTTTCAAATTTACCAGTGTATGGAGTTTGGAAATGAGGTTGTAAGGTAGAGATCTGTTCATCTGCCGAAACCTACAAAAAATATTACACAAATTAATCATCTTTCTGAAGATCTGGGTTTCGGGTAGGATGGAAATCCTTGTGTGTAAGTGCGAACAAGAGCAGAACACCCATGAGCAAATACAAGATTAAAATGCAAAACATGAACCAAAGGATTGTGTCTGTGGAGTAAGTGATCATGGATTTGCAGGGGCTGGGTCTCTTTTGCAGAAAACAGAGAACAACGAAGAAGAAGAAAAAGAAAAGAAAGGAAGAAGAGGGAGGGCAACAGCAGCGGATGGGGAAAAAGGGTTGGAGGCCTTATAAAGGCGTCCTCTCTGGTCGGGTTGGGTCGGATTTTTCCTGATCCGACCCCTTTTTGTGTCGACAAGCGCGAATCTCGGAGGAATATTCTGGATCCATTAAAAGAATGGTTTCCACATTTTTAACAAAATTTTCTAAGAATGGCTTCAAACGCTGGCCATTGACAATAAAAATATTACCGTTTGATGGGTTTTTCACTTCCACTGCTCCATGTCCAAACACTTTTTTGACAATGTAAGGCCCAGTCCATCTTGATCTCAACTTACCAGGAAAAAGATGGAGCCCTGAATTATATAACATGACTTTTTGAGATGGTTCAAAAGACTTCCGCACAATATTCTTGTCATGAAAAATTTTCATTCTGGACTTAGCAATCTTAGCATTCTCATATGCTTCATTCCTCAGCTCTTCCAATTCATTAATCTGAAGTTTTCTTGAGATTCCAGCCTTGTCTAGGTCAAAATTCATTGTTTTAATAGCCCAGTATGCTCTGTGTTCCAATTTCACAGGTAGGTGACAAGGTTTGCCATAGACTAATCAACAGGGAGACATGCCCAAAATTGTTTTGAAAGTAGTGCGATAAGCCCAAAGTGCATCAATTAGTCTTAACGACCAATCTTTGAGGTCTGGGTTTACTGTTTTTTCTAAAATCAGTTTGATCTCTCAATTAACCAATTCTGCCTATCCATTAGTCTATGGATGATAGGGGGTTGCAATTTTGTGAAAAATCAAGTATTTTTTCATCAAATTCCAAAAGGACGATTACAAAAATGAGCACCCCCATCACTTATGATGGATTTTGGAATTCCAAACCGGGACAAAATGTTTTCTTTTAAAAATTTAATCACTGTTCGGTGATCATTATTTCGGCATGGAATTGCTTCAACCCATTTGGACACATAGTCTACAGCCACTAAAATGTATGGATAGCCAAAGGAAGGGGGAAATGGTCCAATAAAATCGATTCCCCAACAATCAAAAATTTCTATCACCAGAATGGGGTTTAAGGGCATCATATTTCTTTTAGAAATGCTTCCCAACTTTTGGCATCTATCACATGTTAGACAAAAGGCATGGACATCTTTAAAAAGTGTGGGCCAATAAAATCCACACTTGCCAAATTTTCACAGCAATTTTCTTTGATGAGAAATGACCACCACATGCTTCAGAATGGCAAAATGATATTACCTACCTGCTCTCACGCTCGGGGATGCAACGCCTTATGATTTGGTCCTTATATTACTTAAATAGGTATGGATCCTCCCAAAAGAAATTATGAACCTCCCTCAGAAATTTCTTTCTATCCATCAATGTAAAGGAAGGAGAAAACGTACCAGTAGCATGAAAGTTAGCAATATCAGCGTATCATGGTGTTTCCATGACTGTGAACAGTTGTTCATCAAGGAAATTTTCATTGATTGGCAGTCCATCCTCATGAAATTCATATGTTAACCTGGACAGATGATCTGCCACCATATTCTCAACACATTTCTTGTCTTTGATGATCAGATCAAACTCTTGTAGTAAGAGTATCCATCTTGAGAGCCTTGGCTTGGCATCCTTCTTTGTGAGCAAGAATTTTAATGTTGCATGGTCAGTGAACACAATAACAGAAGAACCAACAAGATAAGAACGAAATTTCTCCAAAGCAAAAACTACAGCAAGCAACTCTTTTTCAGTTGTCGAGTAATTCATTTGAGCATCATTCAAAGTTTTGCTTGCATAGTAAATCACATAGGGTTTCTTATCTTTTCTTTGTCGCAACACAACACCTACAACATAATCACTAGCATCATACATTAATTCAAATGGCAGAGTCCAGTTAAGGGGTTGCATTATTGGAGCAGAAATTAACATGCCTTTAAGTTTATCAAAAGCTTTCTGGCATGCTTCACTCCACACAAAAATCACGTCCTAACTCAGGAGATGACACATGTCTTTTATGAATCTCTTATAAAACCTTGCATGTCCTAGGAATGATCGGACATCCTTTACAGTCTTGGGAGCGGGCAAATTTCCAATCAGATCTATTTTTGCCTTGTCAACTTTCATGCCTTCAGACGACACAATGTGACCTAGGACAATGCCTTGTGTTACCATGAAATGGCATTTCTCCCAATTGAACACTAAATTGGCTTCCTTACATCTCATCAACACCTTCTCTAGGTTTGTTAGACACAAATCAAACAAGTCACCATATACAGAGAAGTCATCCATAAAACTTCCAAAAATTTCTCAACTATGTCACTAAACAAGCTTAGCATGCACCTTTGAAATGTTACAGGAGAGTTACAAAGTCCGAATAGCATCTTTTTGAATGCAAAGGTCCCAAAAGGGCATGTGAATGTTGTTTTCTCCTGGTCATCTAGTGCTATCTCAATTTGATTATACCCAGAATGCCCATCCAGGAAACAGTAGAATTCATGACCTGCAATTCTCTCTAAAACTTGATCAAGAAATGGAAGAGGAAAATGGTCTTTTCGAGTTACCAAATTGAGTTTTCGATAGTCTATGCACATCCGTCATCCTATGACAACTCGAGTTGGTACTAGTTCATTTGCATCATTTTTTACAACTATGACTCCAGACTTCTTGGGCACCACTTGGGTTGGGCTCACCCATTTTCTATCAGAGATGGGGAAGATTATCTCTGCATCTAATAGCTTAAGCACCTCAGTTCTCATAACTTCTTTCATGTGAGGGTTCAGTCGTCGCTGCATTTGACGAGAGGGTTTTGAATCCTCTTCAAGGTATATAGCATGATTGCAGACTAGCGGGCTTATACCTTTCAAGTCAGTGATGGTCCACCCAATGGTGCTTTTATGGCGTTTGAGAACTTCAATCAGCATAGAATCTTGCGAGTCAGTAATCTTAGATGAAATTACCACTGGGTATGACTCGTCCTCCCCTAAAAATGCATATTTGAGGTCAGATGGGAGTGGTTTTAGCTCAGGCTTTGGTGGCTTAACACTTGATGAGAGTGGCTTTGTGCCACTTGATGAGGTTTCTTCGAATTTGGTTGCCCTTGTCCCAACAGTGTGAGTAGGGCAATTCTTTGGGTTCTTATCATCATCTATTGTCTCAGATGTGACAGACTCCAACAGAGAAGTTTCAGTAGGGTTTTCACAGAATGTGTTATTCAGATGTTCCTATATCAGAGACTCAATGAAATTTATTTCTCTCACTTCTTTATCCTCTCCTGGGTGTTTGGCAATATTGAAAATATTCAGCTCAAGAGTCATATTCCCAAAAGTTAATTTCATGACTCCATTCTTGCAATTGATTAGTGCATTTAAGGTTGCTAGGAAGGGTCGACCAAGAATGACGGGAATTTGATTCTCTGAATGCATTGTTGGCTGAGTATCTAGGACAATGAAGTCAACAGGGAAGACAAAGTTGTCCACTTGGACAAGTACATCTTCAATAATGCCCCTAGGAACTTTGACAGATATGTCTACCAACTGGAGTGTGACACAAGTGGGTTTGAGTTCACCTAATCCCAACTGCTGGTAGACAGAGAATGGGAGCAAATTGACACTGGCTCCAAGATCTGACAGTGCTTGTTTTATTTTGAAGTTTCCAATGACACATGTCACAGTTGGACACCCCGGATCCTTGTATTTTGGAGGAGTTTTGTGTTGAAGTAGAGCACTGGCTTGTTCCGTCAAGAAGGCTCTTTTTTGGACATTCTGGCTTCTTTTGACTGTGCACAAGTCTTTCAGAAACTTTGCATAAGACGAAACCTACTTGATTGCATCCAGAAGTGGAATGTTGATTTTTACTTGCTTGAAAAGCTCGTAAATTTATAGCTGGTTATTCAACTTCGGTACTACTTTGAGTCTTTGGGGAAAAGGAGCAGGAATAGGACATGAAGGGTCTTTTTCCTTTGATGGCTCTGGCTCTTTTTCAATCAAAGGTTCAGGTTCAACTGGTTCTGTGACTGGGATTGACTTAGGTCTTGGTTTTGGAATTAACATGTCTCTTATGGTTTTGTCAATCACCTTACCACTTCTCAATGTAGTGATGACTTGGGCTTGGTCTTCTGGTTTATCCATGATTGAAGGATTTCCCACATGGAATTGGCCTTGCGGTTGTTTTGGTTGGGCAGGAAATTTGCCTTTCTCATGAGTGGTCATGGATTGGGTCAGCTTTTGGATGTGGCTTTTAAGATCCTCGTAGTTCATTTGGCTTTGCATAAACTGATTCAGTGTGTCCTTAAGGCTCCTCTTTTGTGGTGGTTGGTATGGTTGATATGTGGAGGGTCCTTGAGGTGGTGGGTGTGAACCTTGTTGTGGGTTCATGGGAGTTAGTTGAGTGTTTCTCCAACTGAAGTTTGGGTGATTCCGCCACCCTGGATTGTATGTTTCAGAATATGGGTTGGAGTAAGGCTTGTTGAAGTTGGAAATTGCATTTGTTTGTTCCAACAAGACCTCTTTGAATGTTGGTATGGTCGGACACTCCCCAGTAGGATGTCCTGTTAGCGCACAAATCTCACACACTTGTTCTGTGGGAGGGCCAACATCAACTTGATGGACCTTTTTCGCTCTTAGGTCATCATCTTCTTTTAAGACATACTTACCCCCTTGGCAAGTAGATGGTCTGGCTTCAACAGTGGTAGGAGAGGCTGGGTCCCACATCTGAGAACTATCAGATATGGTGTCAAAAAAATTGAATGCCTCCTCCGAACTTTTTCCCATAAATTCTCCTTGGGCCATCATTTTGACAAATTGATGTAGTCTAGAGGGCAAGGAGTCATAGAAAAATCCTACCAAAGTCCAATTCTCAAAAGCATGGTGTGGGCAGGACTGGAGAAGATCCTTGAATCTCTCCCAGCAATGGTAAAAGGTCTCTCCCTCTTTAACCGAAAAATTCATGATTTGTCTTTTGAGCGCATTAGTGCGGTGTAGAGGAAACAAATTTCTGAAAAATTCATTTTGTAATGTCTGCCAGTGAGGTATTGAATGGGCTTTTAAAGAATTTAGCCATTGTTTAGCTTTGTCCTTTAAAGAAAAAGGAAAAAGTTTCAACTTGGCCAGCTCAGTGTTGTCTTGAAATGTTCCACATTCTTCCTCAAAATCTTTTATATGCAGATATGGGTTTTCAGATTCGAGTCCATGAAATTGAGGAAGTAGTTGAATTGTCCCCACCTTTACATTAAAGAGGGGCACATTCGCCGGAAAAATAAAACAAGAGGGGACACTATTTCGTGTGGGATTCAAGTAATCCCACAAAGTTCGAATGTTAGGCACTTCCCCCTCTCTTACAGGAACTTCTCATTGTCTCTCATTATTTGTCATACTCTCGTCAAAAGAGTCTGCTACCGATCTGGGTGAAGATGGTTCAGACTGATTCAAAGACCCAACAGATTCTTCCGGCAAATTTTGATAGTGAGGATCGTCCTCAGTCATAAAAGAAAATAAAATTGTTCACAGTCAAAAAAATATATACATAAATGAAGGTCTTTTTAATTTTTACCTTAAAACACCTTTTTGGTTCCCCGATAACGGCGCAAAAAACTTGAATTGATCCGATATGTGTACACCCAAGTGCAAGCGGTCTAGTTGTAGTAATAATCCGGTTAAATCCGAAGTCGAATCCACAGGGAACTGTTGTCGGTGTTTTAAAGTAAGCGGTGACAGAGACCAAGTGACTGTAATCTTTTAATTTTGAAGTTGTGTGATGTATGAGATTTTCTGGACAGAATATAGGATTCTTTCCAAAGGGATTTTCTAAACAAAATAAAAGATAAGCTTAAATGTAAAAAGTCACCATTTAGTTCGAGGATCTGGACATGTAGTTAATCTTCCTGTTTATTATACTTGTACTTGGTAACTCAATTAACCCCTGTGTCAACAGCAAGTTAATCGGAAGATAAAAGTGGATTAAGAGCATGGTTCCGATGTCTTTCTAGAAGTTTACGAGAATTGTCTGTGCCGAGACTCAACTCGTCTACAAACAAGCAAGTGTTTCTACAAGGCATCCAACCATGGCATTAATATTTCATTCTTTAAATGAAGCACAATAATGGTGAAGATTGAAGGGTAGTCATGAAGATCTAGCCGGGGTACTTGCCTTGAACCAATGAGTCTTTCTATGCAAGAGTTATCTATGTTATAGAAAGTACTCACGGTTATACAAAGTACCTTAACTTTGTTAGATGCAATCAATCATTCAACAAGCAAGGGAAATATAAATCATTAAGCGTAATCGAAAATGCACAGATATAACTTCCAGATGATTTATACATGTCAATTACCTCTTACTAAAGAGTGAATGAGAAACTACTCACTCTTCATGGTTTTAGTAAAGCTAAAAAAGTGAGTGATGCTCATCCCTCCAAGTAGAGGAGTTACAAGATAAAACACACTACACAAAAAGCCGATCTTCAACGAATAATGAGTGAATCACGTTCCACCCTTCACGGCTTTGGTAAAGCTCTAGAAAAGTGGAAGAGTTTCACTCCTCTCAGGGAAGAAAAAAGCTCAAGCAATGGAAGTGAGTGAAACTAATACTGAAAGTAGAAGAAAGCTAGTCACTTTTGGAGGGTTTCTACCGCAACCAAAAGATGATCTATCTTCCTTTATGCAAGTAAATATAAACCTAAGTCTAAGACTAAATCTATAACAAGCTAAAAAATGTTGATCTAGTCTAAAAAACAAGTTTCTCCCTTGAAGCTCCCACAATGGGAGCATTTATAGGCAAAGAGGAGGGGACAAGAGAGTGTGAAAGAATAGTGCAAGGCCGCCAAAGTCCAAGTGAAAGCCAACCACTCTGCAGCCAGTCTGGGGACAGCATTCGAACGTTGTCTGGCATTCGAACGTTCTTCCTGTCTTTGCTTGATGGCGTTCGAACGCCAGATGTAGTTTGAACCTCCTACTCAAGTGGACTCTGTTCTTCTAGGAGAGCTACTTCCATACGCCATGAACCACTGCCCTTGCACTCATCCGTCAGGTCTTCAATAAATCAGGACAACGTTCAAACGTGGATTGGCGTTTGAACGTTGTACTCAAGTACTTCTGTGTGTTTTCTTTCTTTGCTGCAACACGCCATGCATCAGCACTTCAGCAGTCTGATCTTCCATAATTCAAGAGAACGTTCGAATGTGGATTGGCGTTCGAACGTTCTTGCCTTGGTCCAAACTTTTCCAATTTTGCTCCAGAATATGTTGGTGTTGCACGAAAGTTTGATATTCATTGCCTTTGGTCCCTTGTACAGTTAATGTCCTGAAATGTCATCATTTAAACTCCATCACTGTATAATTAGTCTTAAAAAAGGCATAGTAATATGCTAATTTTAACTACTAATCATGACCCTCTTTCGATCACAATCGATGACAACTGTGTGTTGCCAACTAGTCCATCCCAATGATGACATCAAACTCCGACATGTCCATGACCCTAAGGTCCACAGTGAGTACAATTCCCGAGATCTCTAACTCACAACCCCGACATATCTGATCAATACTCACCCTAGATCCTAGGAGAGAACTCACATGCCATGGCTCTTCCAAGTTCTCAACCTCTAAGCCCAAATCCCTCACACATAATGCAAAAATAAATACTCACATGCAACGGCTTTTCCAAGTTCTCAACCTCTAAGCCCAAATCCCTCACACATAATGCAAAAATAAATGAATGCGATGCACTAGAGTCAAATAATATGCTTGCCCATAAGTGAGAGAGTAGAAATGTACACTGAATAACCGATTGATCCACCGGCTCAGTCTGAGGTGTGATGGCGTAGACTGCCCCTAGGTCCCCGAAGTCCCGGCATGTGAGCCTTGTCCTCAACCTCGAACCATGCCTTAGCCCATCCGGCCTGATTGCGGAATCCCCACACGTGAAGTAGTAGGGGCCTGTGTAGCACCCTGGAATTGATACTAGCTTCCCTGGCCCATGGTGGGGTAGGGAGGAATGAAATAAGTCTGTGTATGCCCCACCAATGACTAGGACTGGGATCCCTGCATCTGAGGATAATCCCGCTTCATGTGACCTAGTTGGTGGAAAATGAAACATGTCATTTGGCCTGCTTGGTAGGAAGGCCTCTGATTTCTCTCGCCTTGGGAGGATTGACCTTGGCCTTGGCCTTGATAGCCACGGCCCTGTCCCTGATATCCTTGTGGAGTAGAAGTCCTCTGCTTCTTCTCCAAACTCGAAGAAGAGGATTGGCCCTCCTTCTTCTTGTCCTTAGCACCCGACTCTCAGATGCTCCTTGCGTTGTCTACCTCTCTCTCAATGGTCATAGCTGTCTCGACCATCGAGTCCAAATCTTGTAGGCGATGGCCCACAATCTTCCCCCGGATGGACAATTTCAAACCATACTCGAACCTCCTTACTTTGGCCATGTCTATTGCCACATAATCATCGGCGAAACGGGCTAACTCAGTGAACTTAGCCACGTACTCCATCACTGTCATAGTCCCTTGCTTCAAATCCAAGAATTCTCGGGCTTTCGTGTGTCGAACAGCCGATGGGAAGTACTTGCCCATGAAAAGCTCCCGGAACTCTCCCCATGTCATCGCCTCTAAGTCTCTAGAGGCCTTTGCCCAATTCCACCACAAATGGGCTTCCCCTTCTAGCTAGAATGCCGCTAGTCTGACCTTAGTGGCATCGAAAGTGATCTCCACAGCCTCCGAGATCTTGTCGACTTCCTAGAACCAATGGTCGGCCACCATCGGATCCGCCCCTCCCATAAAAGTCAGAGGCTTGTGTGCCTTTAACTTTTGGAGGTTACTTGAGCCCCCTTGGCCCACATTGGCGCTAGCCTATGCAAAGGTAGTCGTCGTCGTGCCAATAGCCTCCATGAAGGCTTGTTGGTCAAAGGCCGGAGGTGGTTGGTTGTTGTTCCGCCCACCTCCTCGATCGCATCTTCTTCCTCTATTTACCATCTACACACATGTCAAATAGAAATAGAGCACTAACTTAGTATCCCAAGATAGGGATCAAGTTCAAACTTTGAGGTTTCTCTCCTTATCTCACTAGTAGAGCATGTGCCACCCACTAGTAGACATCTATATCCTGAGCTATCGCGTTCATTCTTTTTCTGAACCCAAAGGTTATGTTCTCTAACCCTAGTGTCTCTTCTCCATATACATCCAATCATGCATATTGTCCACATAACATGTAGAATTTAAAGCACATAACATGTAATGCACAATGGATGCAATGGTCGAGACCCATGCCCCGCAAGCCTTAGGTAAATCGTAAACCTAAGCTCTGATACCAAGCTGTGACACCCCTAAAATCGGGGGTCCTTTGTCAACCCGTTGACCACCCGTCAACCCGCGGAAGTACCCATGAATGTCGCATAACCCAGCACCACGTCAAAACATCCCCTTTACCGGGATCACAACAACTCAAAGTTTGGACAGAGTCTCCCTTGTACCGGGCTCTCCCAAACGCACAAGCTATATACCATTCAACTACATGACCCATCTGATGTCCAATATACTACAATTTATACTTCATTATTGTTCATTTATATCATTTGAATAAAAGGACACAAAGCCCAAAAGCATGGCAAAGCATTTTTAAAAATTGAGATTTTTGGAAAACCTACCGGTAGGTTTGTCATCGTCCTACCGGTAGGTTTTGTCCACTGGAAAAGTTCTACCGGTAGGATTTACATCATTCTACTGGTAGGTTTTGCCTATTTTCGCCCATTTTCATCCTTTTTCAATTCCAATTCATTCCAACCCACTCCATATCAACTCAACACATGTATAATGAAGTTTTTCATATAAAACATGGTCCATACAAGTTCTATTACTATCATTTCCATAGATTTACATGCCAAAAATCAAATTTGATAAATGTTTTACAAAACGTGGTTTAAAAGTCACAAGTCGGCTTTTCTTCTTCCTTGAGTGCCCAAATGAGAGCCGTCCACCGGTGTGTACCCCGCACCTGAAATGTTTTCCCATAAAGGGTGAGTCACGCTCAATAGGGTATCTCCTAAAGAGGCTACTCTCCAACCTAGATGCATATGAAATGTTCACATGCACAATTCAACAAGCAACAACATTCCAATCAAGAATATGTAATTCAATGTTGGAAATCACCATGCCATGTCATGATATGAGATGAGACTCACTCATGCACTCAACTCGAGCCTCTATCGGTTCCCTCACACATACAATGCCATGAGTATAAAACCGGGCATTCCAAGCCCTTGCCATTGATGTTGCACATCCAATGGCCTTTTAAAAAAAATAAACCATGTGTCTTTGTTGGGTATTCGGATTTTGGAATCTCACCGTCGGTTCCGTACACCGTTACACTTTTTTGGACTTGCACCGATAGAAGTGTATAAACCAGTAACCGGGTCTTGCACCCGAGGGAGTATCTAGCCCTTCTTGTTATACCCAACACAAGTTTTTCATGCAACTGTGCGACTCTGTTGAACCTTGGTCCAACTATACCGAGCCCACTGACCAACCACCAAAAGTGATGTTTGATTCAAAGACATGCACACACCACACCCATGTCTAATGCCAACGAATGTGATGCCTCCGTGCATATGCAATGTAATGAACAATTACAATGTCAATATCATATCCATATGTAATGAATGTCATATGAACTATTTCAACCACATTTCAACACATTCCATGGCTAATTATATCCAAAGCATATAATTTTTCATAATCATCACAATACCAATACATCATCTAGCATATATGATGCCCACATAACATCATTTTCAAAGAAATTAAAAGCTAGCAATTTCCTCATACCAATTCAAGCTAGAAATAATTTTACCTAATTTCAATTCCAATTTCATCAATTTTACAACAATAGGCAAGCGCTAAAGATATCTAACAAACTACCCATTCCATATCACAAACCTAGGTTGAGAATAAATCTAGTTAGGATGAAAACCCTACCTCTTAAAGCGTAAAATATCCATAGGAAGCTCCAAGAACCCGATTCTAGCCCAAAACCCTTGATTTCTCCAAGCTCGTTTTTGAAACTTCACCCAAATCATTGCTTTTTGGTATGGTTGTGCAGCTTTCGACGAGGAGAACAACTTTTGTTCTTGGCTTGAGTCGATTTGAGCGACGAAACTCCGTAGATTGTAGAGAGATGGTGGAAAGAACTTGGACTTTCCCTCTCTTCTTTCTCCAACGTGAAGACCAGCTAAAAAAATGGGAAGAAAATCTGATTACACCCTTTAAATGCTTGGTCCACGTCGCGCCACACGTCCTCCATTCCCGGGTCTAGTTTTGTTCCGAAACGACTTAATTTCGTTTCGATTCGTGTTCAAAATATTTTTATTTCAACTAGCTTTATATTATTATCCAATTTTTGAATTTTTTTTATTCCTGGGTTCGTTTGTGAGGTCATCCGACACCCAGTCGCCTCGTAAAACGTAAAAAATCTAACTATCTCGAAATTCAACAAAAATTGACAGGGTAACTTGATTTCGCGAGACGAATCCGACGGTGAGATCCGTTTCGTCATCCAAGTTCTAGAAAAATACGGGTTTTCAACCCGCACCGAAGTGGCAATTTATCGTTTTGCTCTTTTTCATGTCTTTAATTTATGTGAAAATTGGAACCAAGTATAATATGGGGAACTCTTTTGCCAATAAAGACATACACAATCTCTTTGGGTTATTCAGGACACATGTTATGTACTTTTTTGTAAGTAGGTTCAATAGTCCATTTACTTTTTTTTTTATTTTCTATTTTGACCTTTAGTGTATCACGCATATCTTTTCAAGACTCATCTCTCTTCCTTTAATTTCTCTCTCCTCTCTCCTATCTCCTCCTTTAATTTATCCAACTATTTCTCTCTCCTCTCTCTTCTTTAACTTCTCTCTCATCAATCTTCCATTCCATTACTACTCTCTCCTCTATCTTCTGTCCCTTTAATTTCTCTCCTATCTCTTTCGTCTCTTTAATTTCTCTCTCCTATCTATACCTTTAATTTTTGTCTAACTCTAACTCTAACGTTCTTCTTCAATATATCATTTATTTAGATTTTTCTCTCCTTTTTCTTCCCCCATCTCTCATACCTTATTTATATTTTAGTCTCTCTTTATCTTATCTTTTTCATTCAACTATTTATCTCTTCTCTCATTTCCTTCTATTTTCTTTATTTTATTTCTTTTTCCCACCATGTATTGTTGAGAGATTGTGTCGATCGTTGCCTTCAAAAAATCATCCATAGTTGTTGTAAATCTAAATAATTCATGGTGGTGATGTTCTTTGCGTAGCTCATGTTGGCAATATTTATTGAATTCATTGGTAATGACCATGTGAGCTCATTTTTCTCTCCAAATTAGGACACAAAAAAATGCAAAAAAAATAAGATAGAACTTTCATAATAGATGGAGTCAATGTGGATGTCACTATCCCGAGGATAGTAACAATTGAGTATTTTCACTATCCCATGACTAATAGTGGCATTGTCATTGTCCCGGAGACAGTAACAGTGAAGTATTTTCACTATCCAAGACAATAACAGAAGCACTATCACTATCATGTGGACAGTAACAGTGACGTTGTCAAATGTTCCAGGCAGTGATATATATATATATATATACTATTTTAAAATGTCAACATACTTGAAAAAACATTTATTTTTCTTTTTTACCCTCAAACAATAGTATTAGGACATTTTTATCATATATTGAAAGATGATAAGAACATGTGATCTTCAATAATAACCTTTAAAAATACATAATGACATTATTAAATTAAATTTTTCATATTCTCCATTCAATTACCATTTAAAGATAACTTTTGAACTTCTACATGAATAGGTGATCTTGCTAATTGGCTCTAATGTTCATATATCTATCTATTTATATCTATAATATTTCTAAAAGTGTCTTGACAAGAAAATTTTTTATTTTTCTATTTTAACCCTACATAACTCTAGAATATCTATGTTATCCCTATTCAAGAATTTACATATATTTATTGATGAAATATTTCAATTTATGGCTTTTGATTATCTTATTCTAAAATCTATATTTATTATATCTATATCTATATCTATACTAATATAAAATGCCAGTTAATCTCAAAAATTTTAATTTTTTTCACTCCTTAATCCCAACATCCAATTTTTAATTTCTTTTTTTAATCTCATTAAACTTATTGCATTAATTAAGACACAAAAACAACTGCATTAAGCTCTCTCATGGCCACCTCTTCGTCTCTTTTTCTTATAAAGTCAATCAGGCCCTTTCTATATCTTCTTTATATGTGTTAATTTTTAAACTTTCATCAATATTCAAGTAATCACTACATAAGTATTTTAGCTCAAAGACCTTTGCCATTAGTAATTTTCACGTAAGTGGCATCCCTATCTCTTTATTCAATTTCAATTTCAATTTTATGATTTGCCTCACCAATGACATGCCATGTGCATTTTCTGCAAATTAAAAAAAAAATAGACAGTGAGAATGGATGCATTTGTACATATTACTCCATGTTAGGCCTTTACATATGAGATGGATTCTAAAGGAAATCTTTTATTTGATCTTAATGAAACCTTTCCTAAGGGTTAGTAGGAGACTGATGTTGTCTTATTCTTCCAGGGGTCAAAGGGCAATTCCTTTTTCAGATAATCAGGGCTTGTTTGCAACTGGCTTTCCCTCAAGCATTTTTCTTTCCGGATTTCAGCCCTTTCTCACAAGGTATAGGACTCTCTAACTTGCAATTTAGGTATCGATCGAATATATTCTACCAATGTTTTTTGGTTTCATGATTCGTTTTTTGTTAGGTGATACTCTTTATAGGGACTTCATATATTTTTCTTCCTTCATATATATGATATGTTAAGCCCTAGATCGTTTTGCCCTATGATGTTATAGACACGTTCAATGCCTTTGTTTTTGTGTTTCACTTTCTAATTGAATATTTTCACTGGATTGACAATTTATTTTTAATCACATCTGTCACTTATATCTTTTTCTTGACAAAATAAAAATAGGTGTAAATAGATGCACAAGAGTTCGGGCACTACTCCTATGAGCATCTAACTTTTACACATAAGAAATTCAATTTTGTATTCATGGCATGGGATATTAATAACAACATGGAAATAAAATTCAATGGGTTCAATGGGTTTTTTAGTCATGTAAAATTATCGATGAACTCTATACAAATCCTATGTAGTTATCATATTTTAAATAATTTGTCATTAATATTATTGAATTTAGCATATTCGATCTTTTCCACGATCCCTTGAATTAAAATAAGCTCAATTCACTATATTTCACGGGTTGCAAAAAATAGAGGAAGGTTGTTTATTTTACTTTATTTTTTGTCGCAAAGTGATATTGCCAACTTTCATTGTTTCATTTTCAAACTTCATGCTACAGGGATTATGATCAGGGAAGTTGCATTGCATTATGAGCATGACGTACTGGACAATGTGTTTACATCAAATATTTTATGTAGTCTTGATTTAGTCAATAATCAATATTTTTGTAGATTTCCTAAAATCACATAATTTTTGGCTTGTTAAACACCAAGGTTTATTAGAATGGTGAATTAGCGAAAAAAATTTACGGTTTTAATTTACATATTTGATATTCAACATATTACACATGCAACGCATGTGTATACTAACTTTTATATATACTAGTTAGTGCACACGTGCGTGGCACGTGAATCAATATTGTGAATTATAGTCTTGGTTTTTTTTTTCTAAACAATTATTTTCATATCATAACCCACAGCTATAAACAAGTATTTTGATGCAATATTTATGCAACAACATAATAAAATGTAATAAGTGGCTAATCTAATTTCATATTCTACAAAGGTAAAAAAATCACTTTAGAAAAGCCATAGATTATTGTGGTCTATATTAGATGATGTAGAAATTTATTTTGTACACAAAAATTTCATCTTTTTGATATACAAAAAATCATTTTTTTTTATCAAGTAAAGGACAATATAATCAGAGCCTACATTTCCATGTTAGTGACTACTTCTTACTGCCAATTAAAACCAAAAAATTAAATTACCTTATTCGGAGTTATTTGTACTTTATACTTTATTTGGTATTATGGAAACTACCATCACAAATTGAAACATTAATGTCTAGAATTTGTAGAGTCTCTAAATAAAGAAATGAGAACATGAAGACAACTTATTTCTATGATCACAAAATAACAACTTTCCTACCACAATAATTTTGCCCCGTTTATGTATATTTGACACATACCTTTCAATGCTTTAACTCAAATTGATTTCTTGGATGGCAATGATACGCACAAAACAACTTAATTCTTATCTTAGCTAGTAAGAAAATGGTCATTAGATTTATAAAGCATTAGCCTGTATGACACTCAAATAAATTAATGAGAAAGGAAATCAAGCTTGATAGACAAAAAACTATTATTATGGTTGATTGAGATGTATGTAACCAAATTCATTGAGGCAACATCTATATAAAAAAAAAAGATGGCTTTAATATGAATAAGAAATGCACCATTACTACAATAAGACAACATTTTAGTGAAAACACAAATTATTATCACTTTGAATTGCGTTTCAGTAAGAACAAACCTAGATTTTATTCAACGTCAATCTCTATTTAGCCCTTAAAATGATGGTGATGTAGGAGGTGGTCGTGAACATGTATCATCCTCAAGGACATCACCACTCTAAGCATATTCTCGGCCATGCCTTTGCCTTATGTATAATGTACCACCATTTGCTACACAAAATCAGACTCTTGATGTAACAAAAAACTGAAATAATCATAATTTCTAGACAAATCTATTCTTATTGATAAAATAAAAAAAAATCAATTCTCCCAAGAAAAGTATACCACATAATAGATTTGTACTTCTTTATTAATCATCCACAATTATCTGGAGTGCGCTCAAATATGAATGATCAAACAACACCACTAGTAAAATAATATCAATCCAAAAATATACGAGTAAATTGAATTCATAAACCATATATTTCACTCAATTCAACGCTAAAACCAACAATTGATAACTATTTCAATCCCAAACTCACTTGCCCAGCACACCAAAATCAACCAACCATTCCATTCTCCAAAGGCCACATATATAAGAACAAACCCATGTAACAACTCAAATGGTTTATAAAATTGTTTTTCCTTTTTTTTTTATAGGATATATAACTTATTCCTTAGACTCTTATTTTTCATATTTCATCACAATCTAACGTTGAATTATCCATGTGACTAAGCTTTGTGGCAATTCCACCCTATAGGTGAAACCATTAGAGAACCTTTCGCTAGCTCAATTGCTATAGATGAAGCCAAAGTGCAACAAATTTAACGAGTATTTCAAGTTTTTATACATGGTAAACACGGCTCAAATAATTCTTCCCTATAAGATAAAATTTAGAAAGTAAAAATTATTCATCCCAATGCAAATGCCTAAGAACAAAACGAAAGAACAGACTCAAGATTTCCAAAGAATGTATTAAATTCCATCAAAGCATCCAATGAAGCAAGGAGACCACCTCATTTCAAAAGTACATATCTGAAAACAAATTAACAAAATGCTTTAGATAATCTTTTTTCAATTATCAAAGTCTCCCTGAGAGATACCTGAGGAGAGAAAGGGCAAGCCCTTGTGAATCATAGGCTATTTTTAACATAAAATAAAGACCTAAAGATTTTATGAAATTTTCCTCTTAAATTACAGTTACAGAATTTATATATTAATTAGTTTTAGACATACTTCCTAGCTGCAGCCTACATGACTTGCATTCTAAATTTTAGAGTCATATGCACAACAATAGCTCTGATAATATGTAGCGAATTTCAATTGAGACAATACATACCCCATGTAATCTTTTGGCAAGGCAGCAGGTAGAGTTTTGCTGCAAATTAGAGGACAAAATGTTGTATAAATGATATCCAAATTTTGTAAATGACTCAAATTTTATGAAAAAAACTCACTAAACTTATAAACAACAGTAAGATACTGAAAAAAAAAATGGATACCGTAGAATTCTCTTACCCACAGACTCATTTCATTGTTCTTCATTTTCTTCAAACCACAAGCAGTCTCTCTCTCTCTCTTCTCTCTCACCGCCATAACAATCGTTATCCATAGAACCATTTGGTTGATTCTGTCCCCTCCTCTGTTCTTTTTTCCTCTCTGTCTCTCTTTGATTCTTCTTCCTCACGACTCTCACCATAAGCAGCTCCTACCCAAAAATCCATCAATTTTACAGTCGTGCATGAGTAGTAATGATGCTGCCACTGAATTATTCATTTTCTTCTAATTTGTGACTGAAAAATTAGAAGATTTCTGACAATCTCATTCCATAGAGGTGGCTTAAGAATTCGAAATTTGTTTATGTATTCAATCATCATCAATAAAAAATAAACAAAAGAACACAGATATTAGAACAAAAAAAAAAAAATAGTACCTGTTGAAGTGGAATACCGCTCGTTCCGCCAGGTCAAGACCGATGATGTGTGTCTGAAAGAGAAAGAGACATTGCTGCTTGCACCATTAATTCATAGAATCTCTAGAGCCACAAAGATGAGCTGTTTATCACCACAAGAGAGAAGCCAAGGAGACACATTTGTGAGAGGTTATGCACCAATGACCGAAGGAGGTGAACTCAGCCAAATGCTTTTACTATTAAATGAAAGAGAGATGAACGGATACCGTTGTGGACCTCAAACGCCAAACGCCAAACGCAGGTAGCAACAATAGAATTGGTTTAAATGACCTAATTAAATATGGAGGATAAGTCTGGTATAATTGTAGTATTGGAGGGTAAAAGTAGAAAAAAATTGTTTTTCATAGATGCTGATATTTTAAAGTAGTATAGATATATATATAATAAAACAGTTAATTGTTTGAAATCTTATCACATATATATTTTCCCCTCTAAAACCATCTCATCACCTATTTCTATCACATGTTTAATCATTTAATATTTGATTAATTTGTAGTTTGACATAACTTTTATTTTAGACATTATTAATACACGATAATATACACATGTTGAGAAAATTTATCAGATTACGTATTTGTGTCGATATTTTTAAAAAAATAATGGATAAAAATAAATTTTAAATGATGTAATCAAATAATTGAAGGAAAAAAATTATTATTTAATATAATGAGATCAATTTTTTAGATGCTCGAATTTTGTATTTCATCGTGCATTTAGTCACGGGTTATGACTAATATATATATATATATATATATATATATATATGAAGAATGCATATTATGATATTATGCATATATAAAAATATTACACTTGAAAACAATGTATAACACAAAATATCAATCAATATAGATCTACTATTCAAAAAAAAAACGATAAAATAAACTCTAAAAATATGACCTTTAAATAGGGCTGTTAATCAAGTCAAACTCGAACATTTTTTTAAGCTCGTTTATGTGTAAATAGTCAAATGAGTCAGCTCGTTTATGTGTAAATTAAGCTTGAATTAGGTTGAATTCAGCTCGATTATCACCCCTACCTTTAGACAATATCAATTTGCATACACAATTTGTATAATCAAAATAATAAAGAATACATCACTCACCCGATAAAATCATAGATGAAAAAAAAAATAACTTCCACGGAATGCTAAAATCAAATGTGTCACTCTCGTTCATCAGTAATGAATTTAAAAATCATCAATGTATAATCAAAAAAACAAATATCCAAATACTAAAGAAAATAAATTAGTTACCATAGAAAGAGTGAATAAATTAAAGTAGACAAAATTTGGGAAAGATATGTGTCTGATTTAGTGGGATATTTGTTTTTGAATTAATGGGTGAATATGAAAGTCAAGGAACCATAAATGGAATGTGTCAATGGAAGAGCATTAATTTGGAGTAATTAAAAATAAAAAGTGTCTTACGCAAGAAAATAAAATTTGCCTACCAATCTAATCGGTCGAATCAATATTTTTGAGTTAATCTGAGCCACAAAAAATTAGAGATAAGATAAACCTTTGAATATAACTTATCTTTTGCTCAGAATTGATCTGAGCCACGAAAAACTCAAGATAAATTTTGGGATTCAAACTCAGCTCTACTTTATTATATAGAAATAAAAACAAAGACCACTAAAAAAAAAACACTAATTAGAAAAATAAAAATAAAAACATAGACCACTCAAAAAAAAAAGTTATTTTTTAGGTCAAATATGACTTGGAAAAAAGTTAATTGCTCACAATATATCAAATTTCTGCCATGCAAAACACATAGTGCTCATACAAATCCGTCTAAGACCTTGCATCGATTGACTTCATTTCAAGAATAAGCTTCTGGAAAAAACTTTCAAAGTATATATGTACAACAATTCTCATCATGTTGTCATCATCCAACCAAATCAAGCTCATCACTCACTAATATTTCAAAAGGTACCAGCTCATAGCTAAAGACATCAGCAAAAAAGCATAAATCAAACTCGTAGTAATTACGGGGGAAAACTATTTGTAGTAACAAAATATTCATGTGTCCACTAACTACACAACTAAGATGTTATTTCGGTTCGGATGTTAAGAATCTAATACTTGCTGGTATTTTGACAGCCTTAAAAATTGGTGGATTCTCGCTCTTTAAATTGAGAAAGTTCTCCTATTTTTTTTCCCTAAGATTCTTGAGAGGACCTATAGCCAGAGAACCCAATGGCATCGCTTAGGGAAACATTAACTTGATGGACACAAGTCACATACCAACCTCAAGAAACTAATAAAACAATAGTACTATCACAATAAAGAGTAACAAAAATTGGGTTTGTCAAAGAATAATTCTGAACAAATTTATATGCATGCAGAAAATAAAGATGTTCATGTGTTCATATTAGCGTTATATAATAAAAAGCAATAAATACCTTAAAATTTCAACCATAATCAGGCTGTTTCATCGCCCATGAGTGAGAAGAAACCATTTAGGTCTTCTCGAAAGTCATTAATTTGTTGTGTACCATCTCAAAATTCCATTTGCAGCAAAAAAAACATCTATATTATTGTGAAGTATTCCCCTATGCATTATAGAGACAACCATCATGCTATAGGCACATCCAACACACATTAAGAATTATATTGAACATGCATACTGTCAACAAATAATTATATTGAACATCTAAGATACAACTATCCACTGCAATGTTAGACGGGTGGGAGTGGGAGTGGGAGTGGGGGTGGTAGAAAAACTGAACATTTGAACATTTTTTTTTCTTTGAGGCAATACAACAAACACATGGTGGCACATAGAAAAAAAAAAATCCATAACACGGAAGCTCACAAAGAAAGTTGAATAGTTCAAACGTTTCTTAATCTTTGAGAAAATTAAACAAACACTTGGAGGCACATGTAGTGAACATCTATGCAAAATTGGAAAAAAATCGAAATCAAAATCCAGCACAAACAACTACAAAAAAAAAATTACAACAAAAATA
Organism: Ilex aquifolium; assembly: GCA_951799425.1. Lineage (NCBI taxonomy): Eukaryota > Viridiplantae > Streptophyta > Magnoliopsida > Aquifoliales > Aquifoliaceae > Ilex > Ilex aquifolium. The sequence continues at coordinate 17,491,768 of OX637399.1, forward strand.
ATCAGCATCATGCACAATACCCTCTCTTTTTTTAACGATCCCAAGCATTGCAAATTCAACTAATTGAACAAAGAATGCTCCTTTAGGTGCCTATTTTTGGCTGCCTCCTTCCTCTCGTTAGCCTCTTCCTCATGTACAAATCTAAAGCTGCAAATCATAATAACTTAAAAAAGAAGAGCCCAATTAATAAAAGACAAATACTATGAAGATTATCCCTTATCCAATGCTTTCTGCATTCAACTGCAAGTTATTCATATAGCCTGTAAGGAAGAGACTGCTCTGTTTGTAATTTCCCCGTAGTTTAAATATGAAAAATATAGCTAGTGTAACACCCCATATTTTTCTTTTATAGATATGTATATAGATATACATAGTAAATAATTGTTGTAAAAACATGGATATGAGTAGTGACGATAGGAATAAAAACTAGAGATGCGAATTGATTGGGAAGTTAAGCTTCGAAAATGTTTAAACTTGGAAAGGGTGAATAGACAAGTTTCTAAAGGTTTTTAGGTCAAAATAAGGTTTCCATTGAGTCCGAAAGGTCAAAAAACCTTGGGAGAGGTAATATGAGGTGTATTAGAAGTTAGGAGGTATTTTGGAGTTAAAACACATTTTAGAGAAAATTTGGGAATTTAAGATTTTGGACACTGCTTAGTATTTTGGCCATAACTTTTTATTCTTAAGTCCAATTGATCTGAAATTTTTACAGTAGATAGTAGACATCTAGGGCTACAAAAGTGTATCTCATGAAAATTTTCCAATTCGACCTCTAAATGGGTCAAAAATGCATTGGAAGTAGAAGTAGAAAATCTGGGTAGTGACTACCGGTAGCCAAATTCAGCTACCGGTAGCCAATGGTCCAGTAAAAATCAGCTACCGGTAGTCGAGTGTCCAGTGTGTCCGAGCTACCGGTAGCCAAAATCAGCTACCGGTAGCCACTGTAAAAATCCGAATTTTTCTGTTCGCAAACCCTTGATTTTTCCCCCACTATAAATACATCCTCTCACCTCCTTAGCCTTCATTACACCACTCCAAACCCTAGATAGCTTAAGAGGAGAAGAGAGGAAGAGAAAAACACATCCAAGAGAGAGATTTACATCATTTGTGAAGATCAAACCCTAGATTTCTCAAAAATCTCACTTCCCCACCCATTTCTTTTCTTCTATTCTTCAATCACTCTCACCCAAACCTCTTGAAACCCTAGGAGGACGAAATTAAGAGGAAAAAGGAAGGAGAATAGGAAGATTTTTAAGCTTGAGTCTTAGATTGAAGCTACAACTAAGAGGTAGGGGATTTCTTCCTAATCTCTTACATTGAGGCTAGGGTTTATGTATATATATATGTTTTTCACTCTCATCCTTATATACATGATAAGAAATACATGATTCTTGTTCCTCTTGAAATAAATGCCATGCTTTGAACATTGTGATGGTTGGGTAACTATTAAATTTCTCTTTTTCATCTTCAAACCTTGGTTTTAAAGAGAAATGGACTTTTCCCTCTATTTTTCCTTGGTATTGCTTTCAAAACTCTAGTGTTTGATATTGTACACCAAAATGTTACTTATGATGATCTCTTGCTCATTTTCTTCCATCATATTATGAAACATTATATTAGAAATTGTGGAATTTGATAATTCCTTGAAATGTTGATGAATTGAGAATATGTTGGTTTTCTCAATTGTATGGTTGTTGTGAGGGACTTGGATTGCCTTCGAGAGATGCCGTAGAGTGTTAGAGGTTAGTCTACCCCAGTGGGGGGTGAGATGGTTTCCTAACACTTGTAGTGGGTTGTCATTTGGTAATGAAACCACTATCGTTCACTGGAGTTCGAACAAGGGATAGTATACTTTTCCTAGGAAGGGACTCGTCACTGCCATTGGGATGGTAGACGCCCTTTCCTATAGTGCTTGTGATTATGATGTAAATAGGTGGACTAGGTATAATCGTTGGGTAGATTCATGAGAAGCAATCAACATACATGGTACGGGGATGAATCAATATGCATAAGAACCTGAGATTATTATTATTGTTACGGAATGGTTTACAACAAGTGTTTGTGGAGGTATGGGACTCCACAAGGACCTGTTGGAAATGGTTATGGTGTTAATTGTGACTGAGTTTTACGGTTCATTTAAATTATTGCGAACATTTAAACTTGAGATCTATTTAAAATATCCTACTTTTCCTTCAAAATGGTATATATGCTATTTGTGAAAATGAGACCAACCGTTTTATATGCTTTTCTAAACCTTGTTTGAGTTTGGGAAGATTTTGCTACAGAGCTTCGTGCTCATCCCCTACAAATTACATTTTTCAGATTTGGTGCTAGAGGAGGATCTCGACATCGACGAGTCAGGGCATTGGGAGGCTCCACTCGAGGGGAACCTTGATCCCGAGGTGGATATGTAGAGATGTATCTTCTTTTGTACTAGACTAGGTTATTCTTTTGGACACTGTAAGGTCTAGTTTCTTTTGCTATTCCGCTGTGCTACTTTAATTAACTTTTGAGATGTAAATGTCTTGGTTGGGCATATTCTTTTGGATAATGATGTAAATATTTTATGGATGATGAATGAAGTTTAATTTATTTATGGATGATATTAGTGCTCTCATGATGTAAATGGTTTTAGTATGTAATGTCGTCCAGGGTGTGTTTTGGGGCGTTACAGCTAGCAAGTCCTGGAAAATTGGGGGGAAAAAAGAATATTTCAATGCAACTTTGAAACAAACAAATGCAAGTAACTACTAAATACAATACTTTATGCAATTAAACATTAAATCCTTTTGAAGAATAACTACAGTATACTACTTATCAAGTCAAATACCCCAAGAAAGTTAAATGACAAAGTTCAATGAACCAACTGTCGAAGAATCCAAACCTTGACAACATACGACATCACCCTACCATAGACCCAAGAAGAGTGTGATGGAATGATTAAACCGAAATCGCTTCATTGCGTGAGGTTGAGGACATAGAACGATAGTTATTTCGATGGCATAAGAGATGGGTCCCATCATAACCGCCACCACCTACTAGCACCAACCGATAAACAAATCAAATACCACATTGTCAACAGAAAATCAACAACCCATCACAAATCAAAAAATGGAAATTACTTTGAGAGAGAAAAAAATATGTATTGCAGACAGGACGATAATGGGAAAACTACCAAGATCAAAATCATAGAGCCACAATTGTAATAGAGATAATCCACCGAAATTGAAAATGCGTGTGAGTGAGAGTCAGACAGGGAGAGAGGGGAAGACAAAGAGATGGAGGTAACTGGCATGGGTGTCGTCAACGACATCGATTTGTTGTGGGTTACGGTTGCTGCCAGACGTCACTGGCTGGCTGGGTCGCTAGTGCCGTTGCTAGGTGGCTTCTTTTTGGGGAGTGGAGGCGAGTGAGAGAGAGATAAGGGGACGATTAGTAAAGAACAATCAAGATGCGAATGCAAGTTTGAAGGTTGGAGATGGACTGGGCAGCGATAGTGGCTGGGCAGCAGTGATGAAGGAGAGATGGGGGTTGTGTGTGAGAGAGAGGGAGAGAGAAGAGCTTGAATTTGTGTGCTAGAAAACAGAGAATGGGGCGGATGGAAGGAAAGACAGGAGATTTGGGAGGTTTGGTTTATTTGGGGGAAGAGATGGTGAGAGGCTAATTTGGAAAGAGAGAGGGAATCGCTTGAATTTGGGGATGTAGTGGCTTGAATTTGGAAAGACAGAGAGATGATTTGGGCGTGACTGTGGGGAGTCATAAAAGGAAATTCTATTGAGCGGGAAAAAAAATTCATTGGTTAATCTTAATCTGATCCGTCAAATCAGCATTTTTGAGTTGATATGAGTCTTTAAAAGTTAGAGATAAAATAGACTTTTAGATATAACTTATGTTTGTTTAGAATTGATCTGAACCACAAAAATCTCAAAATAAATTTTAGAATTTAAACTCAGCTCTACTTTATTATATAAATATAAATTAATAAAGTTTAAAATAAAAGATATTTGAATATATTTTAAATTTTGAAATGTAAATTTTTCAAGGATAGTTTAATTATGAAATCTAAAATTAAGGAGATTTAATTTTATTTTATTTTTGAATTGTGTATTTACTTTTGTTTAATTTTAAATTGTATATTGAAGGAAAATAAAATATTTCCGTCTTTACACTCGTAACTATCTTTAAAGTCCCAAAAAATTTCCGCCCAGACTTCTCCTAAAAGTCCACAACAGTGGACCTACTTCTAAAAACACCTTTAATTCATTTTAAAATGTAAAAGGCCCTTTCAAAAAGTATAGATGTGTGCAATATAGAGAATTAAAAATATTTTATTATAACTTTCCTTTTCCCAATTATAGAAAGAAATTTTGTTACAGCTATCTAGCAAATACTTCATTCTAATCAAACGCATCCAAAAAAATACATTTTCGTGTCACTTTCTATCACTTCCAACTTTCTTTCTTTTGGACACCGAAAACAAATAAAAAAGCCGCCCAAATTATGAGTGGTATCCCAGTCTCAAACTTAGTACCATCATTTGAAGGTGGAAATCCAACTCATGAATGCTCATTCCGACTTTGTTCTTCCGGTTATAGTGGCTTAACACAAACCCAAGTTTTCTACCATTAAGAAACCACGTAAAGATGAATTGAAAACAAGATTTCAACGAGTATATAAATGCATCTTCTATTACATATCATGTAATACTTGTCGATGATAAGAAAGCAGACAACCAATTAAATATGACACCTTTTTCACTAGGCATATTCCACCGGAAACTTGCAACGTCTAGGAATTTGGCAGACACAACACGAATAGGAACATGCAGAAACTGAAGGTTTTCTCATTCTTCAGCAGCACTGGCAGCACTTAAATCAACGTTGAGGTCCAGAACCTGCACACACAAAATGGGTCCTCAACATTTATCACTCAGAAATGCAGCAACAAATAGTTCTCTTTACTGGTTTTCGGACTTGGTTTGAAAGCAACTTTACGAAATCATGACCTATCATGGCCCCAAGAAGATTTTTTCATAGACTTCTCCAATGCCCACTTATGGGAAAAAAGGGAAACGGGTACGTTGAAAGTCATAGTCTATCTAGGAACTAACTCTGCCATATCGACTGCCAAAGGGACCCCTTGGCTTCTCTTTGAGGTATGCACATCTGCTCTTCAAGAATTGTGCACAACCACACACAAGAAATACTCTAAAATAAAAGATCTCTCAAATGTATATAATACCTAGCATAAAATTTCTACCAAGCATGAAATTCTGGAAGTTCAATATGGAGTTTTATCATCAAATAAGAAACATCATGTGTCACATGAACCTATTTCATAGACACTCCTGAACAGAATGATACAGATCAAATAACAAATAGAAGAAAATAGGTCACAAAATAATCATTGCACAGATCATCATATTAAATCCAACCAATAGCAACTTCTATGTTGCTGCTTAGGGGTGTCCATGGGCCGGGTTACCCACAAGTCCTATTACCCGGCCCGAAAAAATAAGCCAAAAACCCGACAGTTGGCCTACCCAAGCCCGAGCCCAGTATCCTTAAAAAGACGGCTTGGATTTGCCCCCAAACCCATTCCCCAGTCCAATAGCCCACCTAAAAAAATTCATTCTTCATTTGAAAAAAAGTTATACTTTTAGACCATTAAATTTGAAACTTTGAAATAAGTCTCCTAATGTCGGAATTTAAAATTTTAAAAATTTAAATACTATAAATAATGCATTTTTTTTCCATGTATTAAGCATACAAACATAGTTATCAAAATCGTACGATTCGCGATTCGATTCGTACAATTCGGTTCGATATAGGTACAAAATGATTCGTATCTTATAAGAGAATCGTTTTAGAGTTGAATCGCAACTGAATCGTACGATTCGTACGATTCAATTCGTATTTCACGAATCGCACGATTCAATCATTTTTTTTTAAAACCAATTTTTGGCAAAACGACGTCATTTTGTCCTCTAAACAGTAAAACGACGTCGTTTTGTTTGCAGAGGAACTCATGTTCTAATAAAAACTCAACCTCTTTACTCGTTCTCTCTCTGACGTCGTCTAAAACTCGTCTTGTATTGTCTAAAGTTAAAGATCACGGCTAACGCTCTCGCATAATCGGTTGATTTTTGCTCTCAATTTTTTCATGGGTAGTTTGTTAGGTTCTAATTTTTTATTTCAAGATGTTGGCCCGTATGTTTTCTCCCAATAAATTTTCTTATTTGTTCTTTTTTCATTCATGTTTTTAACCTAATCTATACTGTGCGTCACTATTTTGGTACTTAAATAATCATGGTTCTTTTATGAATTTTTTTTCCAAGTTGTTGAATTTAAAAATGATTAAGCAAAAGATAAAGATGAAACAAAAGACTAGCGTCTTTCCATTTAGACGACGTGATTATGTCAATTGATTATTTTTAGAATACAATAATGTTCAATATTCAATATTTTATCTATTTTAAATGTGTATAATTATTTTTTATTTTTGTTCAAATTTTGTGTCGAATCTTATGATTCACGATTCGATAAAATTCACGATTCTCAAATTTAGGATTTCGATTCACGATACGAATCTCGATTTGACAACTATGCATATAAGTTTTAAAGGGTAGAATAATACAAATAATAGATAAGTGAGTATGTGTCAACCTAGTTTGGATGTATTCATTATATTTGATGTAGTTCATCCCCTAATCAAAAATAAAATTATTCATTATTTTTTTTATTCATTTTGACTCTATTTTTTATTCAAAAATATAATTTACACCAATATTAAGTTACAAAAATATTCATTATTTTTAAATGAAGTTGTATATAAAAAAGCCCGCGAGCAGGCCCGCCCAACAGTTAAGAATGCGAGTAGCCTCTCCCTAGCCGTTGCCCAGCCCGGACCGCCCGATAATTCACTTAGGTAAGGGCTTAGGCCTACACTACCTAGGCCCGGCCCATGGATACCCTTATATGCTGCTTAAGAAATCTCTGAAATGTACTATCCAGAACAAACATTGGAACTATGGTACCAATGTCAAGGAGTTTTTCCTAGGTTGAAATGGTGCATACCTGATAAAATTGTTGAAATGGTGCATACCTGATTCCTAGGTTGAAATGCAGCAGCATTTCATAAAATTGTTGACAAAGGTAGTACCAACACATCAGTGGCTGTAACATTGAACTAAGCCCTAATATGGTGATTTCTCCTCTTTTATAGTGCAATTGCGCTGTGGTAATTTTATTTAGTGACGGATACTCTTTGAAAATGATTAAGCAAAAGATAAAGATGAAACAAAAGGCTAGCGTCTTTCCATTTAGACGACGTGATTATATCAATTGATTATTTTTAAAATACAATAATGTTCAATATTCAATATTTTATCTATTTTAAATATGTATAATTATTTTTTATTTTTGTTCAAATTTTGTGTCGAATCTTACGATTCACGATTCGATAAGATTCACGATTCTCAAATTTCGGATTTCGATTCACGATACGAATCTCGATTTGACAACTATGCATACAAGTTTTAAAGAGTAGAGTAATACAAATAATAGATAAGTGAGTAGATGTCAACCTAGTTTGGATGTATTCATTATATTGGATGTAATTCATCCCCTAATCAAAAATAAAATTATTCATTATTTTTTTTTATTCATTTTGACTCTATTTTTTATTCAAAAATATAATTTACACCAATATTAAGTTACAAAAATATTCATTATTTTTAAATGAAGTTGTATATAAAAAAGCCCGCGAGCAGGCCCGCCCAACAGTTAAGACTGCGAGTAGCCTCTCCCTAGCCGTTGCCCAGCCCGGACCGCCCGATAATTCACTTAGGTAAAGGCTTGGGCCTACACTACCTAGGCCCGGCCCATGGATACCCTTATATGCTGCTTAAGAAATCTCTAAAATGTACTATCCAGAACAAACATTGGAACTATGGTACCAATGTCAAATGAGTTTTTCCTAGGTTGAAATGGTGCATACCTGATAAAATTGTTGAAATGGTGCATACCTGATTCCTAGGTTGAAATGCAGCAGCATTTCATAAAATTGTTGACAAAGGTAGTACCAACACATCAGTGGCTGTAACATTGAACTAAGTTACTTACCGAAAAAAAAAAAAAAAAAAACATTGAACTAAGCCCTAATATGGTGATTTCTCCTCTTTTATAGTGCAATTGCGCTGTGGTAATTTTATTTAGTGACGGATACTCTTTGAAAATGATTAAGCAAAAGATAAAGAGGAAACAAAATGCTAGCGTCTTTCCATTTAGACGACGTGAGTATATCAATTTATTATTTTTAGAATACAATAATGTTCAATATTCAATATTTTATCTATTTTAAATATGTATAATTATTTTTTATTTTTGTTCAAATTTTGTGTCGAATCTTACGATTCACGATTCGATAAGATTCACGATTCTCAAATTTAGGATTTCGATTCACGATACGAATCTTGATTTGACAACTATGCATACAAGTTTTAAAGGGTAGAGTAATACAAATAATAGATAAGTGAGTAGGTGTCAACCTAGTTTGGATGTATTCATTATATTGGATGTAGTTCATCCCCTAATCAAAAATAAAATTATTCATTATTTTTTTTATTCATTTTGACTCTATTTTTTATTCAAAAATATAATTTACACCAATATTAAGTTACAAAAATATTCATTATTTTTAAATGAAGTTATATATAAAAAAGCCCGCGAGCAGGCCCGCCCAACAGTTAAGACTGCGAGTAGCCTCTCCCTAGCCGTTGCCCGGCCCGGACCGCCCGATAATTCACTTAGGTAAGGGCTTGGGCCTACACTACCTAGGCCCGGCCCATGGATACCCTTATATGCTGCTTAAGAAATCTCTGAAATGTACTATCCAGAGCAAACATTGGAACTATGGTACCAATGTCAAGGAGTTTTTCCTAGGTTGAAATGGTGCATACCTGATAAAATTGTTGAATGGTGCATACCTGATTCCTAGGTTGAAATGCAGCAGCATTTCATAAAATTGTTGACAAAGGTAGTACCAACACATCAGTGGCTGTAACATTGAACTAAGCCCTAATATGGTGATTTCTCCTCTTTTATAGTGCAATTGCGCTGTGGTAATTTTATTTATTTATCATAACGGCATCACAATTGTCATAATCCAAAAAGTTTGATTAAGGCAGATTTTTTGTCAAGGTCAACAAATCAATATGAAAGGAATTTTGTAGTAAAGTTTTTTTCAAACCTTTCCAGTAATCATGGTGTACATGTTGAGCACATCCACAACGGTTGACTCAAAGTGAGTGGTGGCATCATAGCTCTGTTGAAATGGGTGACATAATTACTAATTCTTATTATTGAAAGCTTCGTGTTAAAACTATGTTTCAAAATGGCAAATAAAAGAAACTCACAGTCGATATGAAACAATTGTCCAGAGAGGGCTCATTGACTGGTTCATATCTGTCATAAACATCAAAGAATATCTCCTCCACTTGCCCTAGAAGCTCAATTCCAGGCTTTAGTTCAATCTCAGGCTGATCAGTCTCTGCCTCTGTCGAGACGAATGCAATAAACTTCCCCTTTGGAGCAACATTGTGCGAGTAAGAACAACAAAAAAGATACCTGCAAACACACACCATAAGATAACAACCAACTGGCATCTAAATTCGCAGAAGTTGGAAATCCCTTATCCAGATAGTGACGGATACTAATTTAGACAATTAAACTGACCAGTTGCATGGACAACTAGCTAGTTGATGTCTAAAAATCTCAAATATTGGAAATCGATTCTTGGATACTGAGCTAAGCAACAAAAAACACAAAGGAATGACACAAATAGTTCAGAAACCGATTACAGGCACTATAAAAATTAAAGAAGTGGTTAATCAACTGATCACTCATTGCAACCATAAACGTAGATTTCTTCATTACTCTCTGGAAGAAGTTATAAATCTGATGGCTAATTTTCTTATTATTTGGCATATAAACTATTCTGTTTCTTATTTTAATTGCTAATTTTAATCCCAAATAAGACAATAATCCAAGACTACAATGTTGGTGTTTCTTTTGTAACAATCAGTTGACTGTTTTTGCTTTTCAATGTCCCCAAAATAGAATATCCAGACAAGACCCTACTCAGGAACAACGTTACTACCCAGCCATCCAACTGGAAACCTAGGGAACAGGAGCCTCAGCCTGAGATAGAAAATCTAAACCAAATAGCTATATCATACTAAAGAATATAAATATGTATTTAAACAAGCATGCATATATGATTGCAAATCCCTGGATAGATCCTATCTCAAGAACACATTAAAGAACTCACATATCTGATTTGCGACCCAATTGCTTTTGTGGTAGAATAACCTGCACCGAGTGAGAATCATTGGTATTTGGGATTGGGTGGCTCATAATGCAAATTGCCCTTGCAACCCTCCAACTTTCCTAACCTGTTACACACGGCACTTCACATTACTTTCAATCAAAATGACACTTGGGTGGTCGAGTAAAAAATATTTACGGCAGCTAATTTTTCTTTTCATAATCTAAAGCCGGCACAACTATGACATAAGTTGCCTGTGAAGAAACATGACATATACACACACTTCCAGAACCTTACAAAAAAAAGATATATTCATAGAGGTGCAAGTTCAAGTGCTCTTACATCAGCCCAATCAACACATCAACAATGACATGGTCAAGCACCAACTGAAAGGCCAAATAATGTTGTCAGGTGATGAAAACATTACCTTGTTGGGCAAGTAGGAAGGATCACATACAACTTTCTTGCACTGAGCAGTTTCGCCTTCTGATGTGACACCAATAACTTTGCCCTCCTCATTAAACTCTACCTAGCATTTAAGTAACTGTGTCAAGCCTCAATCTAAAATTTAATCTAAATACTCCGCTAGTCAAAGCCAAAATTAAGATAAGTGCAAAGCATGAAAATGAACATCAAAGCTTCTCTTTATTTTTTTTACTATTTTTTGGTTGTGCCTTTATGTGCATGGGGAATTTGATACCTTGCACTCAGGTTTATTCAGCATGTACGTCCCACCATACACAGCACTAAGCCGAGCAAAAGCCTGAATGAAAGATACAAACAAACATGAAGTAAGTGGACGATTATTCAAAACATTACCAATGCTTCCCCCCAATAAAGACAAAAAAACAAATGTAAAAAGCAGAGAGAATGCAAAACAGAAACAGAGAAGAGGGAGAGGAAAGAAAAGACGAAACAAAACATGAAAGAAACCAGGAATTGTAAAAGGAAGAACCTGAGGGAGTTCTCCTAGTCCATACAAAGGGTAAATATAAGGTGATCCTCCTTGAAAACGTGCAATAGACTCCACATAGAGCTATCACATGAGAAGAAATAAATGTTTTCAAACAAGGGCACAAAACGTTGGAACGTTGTTTAAGAATCCAAAAAAGGGGAAGGACCTAAACTATGGGTCGTATGCATTCTTCACCTTCATTCTCTTCACAGTATCCAATGCAGGTTCATGTAAGTAGCAATCATCTCGGTGGAGGGCCAATGCATGACCAATACAGTCCACAGTGTTGTCATCAAGACCATATTGCCTGTCAGAAAGTCAACTGTATATAAGCAGAATGAACTTTAAGTGCTGAACAATTCTGTTACAACGAATATTATACGGGTGAAAGCAGCTGAGGTCATTGTACACATTTTATCTTTCTGCACCATAGAGAGGTGAACCACATATAACCACACATTTATCTTTTACAGCATAATCAAGCTGTTTGAATACTTCAAAGAGATAAAATGTTCTAAACATGAGGCTAAGGGATTTAATCTGATATAACATCCTCTCACGAGCAATAATTAGCGCTGGGTTCTATTTTTCTGTATGGTAGCATCCGGTGATGCTAAACTATGCTATAAGCACAAGAAATTGTTGGAGATGAAAGCTAAATTTCCAGTTCATGCGTGCAAAATAGATTGATGGGTCACTTTAGACAGGTAGCAAACCCGCTCCAACCTTCCTTTATTCCACATCCCAGGAAATTTTTCGTAACTCATTGCTTTCCCTTCCTTAGCTGTCCAGCTCAGAAAATAACACTTCGGATCCGATAAAAGATAGAATCCAGGCTCTGGGTGCTGACATTGAAAATCACAGGCATATCATTGACCACCATTCTAAATTAGGCATCCTTACAATTTTTTCTTTTTTATTTTTGATAGAAAACAAAACTTACATTTCATAGAACGGAAGATGTAAAAAGAATTACAGAAAATGGTAGATAAGAAATCCAACCACGAATCAAAACACAAAGAAAAACTAATGACTACAAGCAGCCTTCCAATTGAGTTGCAAAACAGCCAAAGGGATATCACAAAAATCCTTGGTAACCTTTGCCTCAAGAGATGCCAAAAACTACACTCTTTCCCATAAACATTATTTTTCCTACTCATTTCCTTCAAAAATTCTTCGATTACACTCCGGCCAAACCACCCAAAAAATAGTCAAAGTAACACATCTCCATAAAATGGAAGCTCTCTTATCACATCCAAAACCCTCTAAATTCATCGTAAATAATGAAGCACTTTTGCAAGGTATTACTCACACCAAATCCACTTCCTCCAAAAGCTTAAATCATAAAAAAATGGAAATACAATGTAGAAACAGATAATCAACACTTTCATGAGAAAGCTTACGCATAATACACCATTGAAAATAGGGGTGGTATCCATGGGCGGGGTCAAACTAGGCTTGTGAAATTTTTTTCGGGTCAGGCCTAGGTAGTGTAGGCTCAAGCCCTTACCCAAGTGAGTTATCAGGCGGGCCGGGCCGAGCTTCAAGTAGGGATAGGGTACCCGCAGCCCAACCCGCAAGCCTATTGGGCAGGCTTGCTCATCGACTTTTTTATATACAACTTCATTTAAAAATAATGAATATTTTTGTAATTTAATATTTGTGTAAATTATATTTTTGAATCAAAAGTAGAGTCAAAATAAATAAAAACAAAATAATGAATAATTTTATTATTGATTAGGGGATAAACTACATCTAATAGAATGAATACATCTCAACTACGCTGACACCTACTCACTTATCTATCATTTGCATTACTCTTCCCTTTAACACTTGTATGTTTAATACATGGAAAAGAAAATAATACATTACTTATAATATCTAAATTTTTAAAACTTCAAATTTCGACATTGGAAAACTTATTTCAAAATTTCAAATTTAATGGTCTAAAAGCATAACTTTTTTTCAAATGAAGGGTGGGCGGGCTGTGTGGGTGGGGTGGGCCTGGTGGGCAAGCTCTTGAGCCAGGTTTTAACAGGTTTTTTCCGGGCAGGCTATTGGGCCGGGCTTCGGGCCGAGTAATGGGATTGGGAGCAAACCCAAGCCCTCTTTTTAAGGGTATAGGGTTTGGACTCGGGCTCGGGCGGACTAATTATCGGGCCTATCGGGTTTCAGGCTTATTTTTTTCAGGCCGGATAACGGAACCCGTGGGTAACCCGGCTCATGGACACCCCTAATTGAGGAGAAAAAAAAATGTTAGGGCTTTTCTTTTTGCAATAAATCACAAGTATTCACCTTTCCATGAGCAACCAACCAAGCAGTCACTTGCACCTTAACTGACACTCTTGCCTTTCAAATCATAGAATGAGGATCAAAAATAGAATCATTTAGAATATCAATCAACCATTAAAAATAGGAACGGGAAAAGATCCCAGAAGAATCAAGAGACTAAAGTCTTCTATCACAAACCAATGAGTGCAAGAAAACTGATTCAAGCAAAGAAAGCAAGGAAAAACACTCCAAGATATCCCGATCATTTAGATTACAAAAAACATGGAAGTTCCATAACAATCCGTAAAAATACTAGAAACCCTTGCAACAGGAGAATTATGAGCAGCCAAGGAAACAACAAAGTAAAAGATGACTCACCAACCCAAATATCCTCCCAAAAACGTACTCTTTCCCCATTCCCCACTTTTAAAGAAATATACTCTCTAAAATCATTCAAACCTTGAAAAATAAACTTCCAAGGATTACGGAATGAGCCTTCTAGCCACCACATTAGAGTCTCATCCATTACCATGGATACCACACTTACTTTTGATAATAGAATTCCACAAGGAATCAGACTCCAATAGAAACCTCCAAAACCACTTTCCCAACAAAGCCACATTCCTCTTAACTAAATTACCTATACTCAACCCCCCTTTTGTTCTAGACTTTGAAACAACTTACCACCTAACAAGATGATCATTATTTCCTTCTCTACTACCCTCCCATAAAAGATCTTTCATCTTTTTCTCTAAAATCTTAGCCACCTTAATAGGAACCTTAAAAAGGGACATAAAATAAGTAAGAATGCTACCCAACACCGCTTGAATTAAAGTGAGCCTCCCTCCCCTAGACACACAACTCTTTCTCCACCCATCCAATTTTTTTGCACATTACCCCCCCAAAAAAAACAAAAGACCCAGATACTTTAATGGCCACTCACTCGCCTCACACCCTAACCACCTAGTCAAATCTTCTATCTTAGACTTAAAAATCCCAACAATTTTCACCAAATTCTGAAATTTTTGCTCGTCTCCAGAGGAGGAAAAAATGGTGTCATCCGCAAGCTAAAGATGAGAAACTTTAATCCTATCATCCCCCACTTTTAGAAACCTTCCCCTAAATTATGTTCCACTCCCCTCTCCACCAATCTACTCAATTCATCAACTACCAAAGTAAAAAGAAAACGTTAGTCCTTACAATTTTTTAGTCTCATTCTAACACTTCCAAAATAAAATAAAATCTTCAAGAGACATTAAAACTAAGAATCTTGCAAATGAGTAACTTTTGTTGTCCTACTCAAGACTAATTTCATGTAGTACTCCCCAAGTCAAATGCCACAAGGTTTCAGCAGCAATCCACCCCGTGACCAGGAGACAAATGAGGCAGGCACCAACCCAAGGAATCTCCATATCAGCATTCCAACTATTGAAGTCACATGTTGACTATTTTAACTCACCTTCTCAGTCCATAAAATGCAAAAGAGACATGTAAAAAGAATGAAAAATACAGTTGATGAAGGTTTATCAGAGCAACTTACAACAATAAGGCTAACTAAATCCTTTTTTATACTTTCCAACATGTAAGGCACACATAATCCCTCTACCTACCATCTAAGACAAACCATTCACACACAAATGGCAAGCCCAAACAATCCTATTTCATAATACAAAGAAAGTCCAAATTGGTTATTATAATTTCTACTATTAAATAACAAACCAGTGGAACTAATACTTCATGTCAATAATCAACATTTCATTTCCCTTCTAAAACTCTTCACAACTTTCAAAAAAAAATAAGCAAACCAGCCATCAACTTTTATCCCCAGAAATAAAAGATACTCAACTTCCACAAATTATGATGAGCATTTTAACTTCATTTATGACCTCTTATTTATTGTAACACAAAAAAGTGATTCAAATAAAATAAAATGGAACATAGTCGGCCATGAAATCGTTTGAACACAGGGAATGCTCCTAATATATCCGAATGATTAGAAAAGAAAAGAAAACGGGGGAAAAACAAGAAAAGACTACTCAACCAATATAAATAAGTTTTTATTCAGAAGATAAAACATGTTAGGAAATAGGAGGATGCTTATTCCATTAACAATTGTCTCAAGTTCACATAATCCAACCAAAAGATGATTTGGGCACTAATTTGAACTAAACTATATTTCTAGCTTTTAAGGAACTTACAAGGCGAAGTCAATTTTATTTGTGACATGGATCACTGTGATGCATGGAACTGTAACTGTTTTCTGGCACACCATTAAGCCAGATCAATGAAAGGGTGAAGGGACTACAAAAGCGAAGGAGTCAAAGGGCCGCATAAAACACATAAACATTGCTTATGTTAGATGATGTCCCCTGCCTGATTAGCAACATTCCAGTCTGAGGCAAAAGCATAACCATAGTTTACAAACCCTAACCTCATCTCCTTGCTTGGATTGATAAACACACCACTTCACACTTAAACTTCAGCACTAGAAACACAAGAACTAAAGCTCCTCCAAAGAACTAATTCGAAGATCCAGCATGCACCAAGAGAAGGAAAAGTTTGTCCAAAAAGTCGGTCGAACTCGGGAGGACAGCAGCTTGAAGAGTTTGTCTATCTGGTGCAACCACCAACTGGTGCTAAGGTTCTGCATTTAGCAGACATGGCTGGGGTTGACTTTGAAAGGCCGTTTTGATTACATTAGCTATACTGTTTCCATATAACCAACAGAAATAAACAAAATCAAATAAAACAAGAACCAAAGTTGTTTTGCATCAGTGATGTCTCATCCCTAAGATATAATAGCTTATGAACCTAACCATAATATATGATCGACTAGGCCAAGGGATTCTGCTTGAAATACAGAGGGGTCACTCCTCGATGTAATAAAACAAGAACCGAAGTTGTTTTGCATCAGTGATGTGTCTTCCCAAAGATGTAATAGCTTATGAACCTAACCATAATATATATTTGACTAGGCCAAGGGATTCTCCTTGAAATACAGAGGTGACACTCCTCAACCTGTCCCTGTTCACTCTATTCTTCCTATCTATATCCTTTACTATTTGCAGCTTTCCCTTTCTTTAATATTTGCTTCATTACAATCTGTTTTTTTAAAAGGTTATTGTCGATCATGGTTCAAGATCATAATATCATCCATCAGCCCAAAAGGCACTCAGATGCATTGGTCACGGCATCACGGAACAATATCAGGCGATATGCTCGAAATGCTACCTAGAAGAAAAGGTTGAACATGATAAAAAATTCAGGTCATACCGCAACATCGCAAAACAGTATTGGCCGATTCGGTGACAATGACTCAGACAGAATTGGCTTGGAAACGTCTTGGATGACTTGGCCGAATCTCTTGAGACTCTTATATTACACGAAACATAGAATTGTATATTGGATCAAAATATGATGAGTCAAATACAGCTCGACCAAGTTTATATCATTATCAGTCAATACCCTGAATCATGCTCTTGATTGCCAAATACATGCTAAACCAGAAAGTATCATGTGAAAATCCCAAACCCCGAACTTAATGTGAAACACCAAGGATGTTCAAACCATCCATAGTCAACGGAACTTATCAACAAATACAAGAGAACACAAAAAAGTAAAGATCAAAAGACCATACGCAATAAGATCTCTAGTTGTCACTCTTGTCAAATCCATCCCTTCATGTGTTTTTGGATCATTTTCATCATAATCTTGGACATATATGAAGAATTTCCGAGAACGGCGCTTTTCGAAAATGCCCATGAGAGGAGATTTGAGAGCTTCCATGTCAGTTGATGGCACCTTGTGAACCTATTGGATTAAGTTTACCATACCTCAAGGTAAGCTAAAACTACTAAAATAGAAAGCTGAATAGAAACACCTTGTACTAGGAAAAAGAGGGGGTGGGGGTGAGGAACTATTTTCTTGTCACAAACTTATCATACCCTTCCTTTGTTATAAACATAGCTTCCATCCACGGCTTTAAAGTACAGATATTTTGTAACATCGGTGTGTATGAGGACTCGTACAAGAGCACCATTTGCCATGATAAACTATCAAAACAAATATCAATTAGAATAGCACAAAAGTTGAGAAGGAATAAAGAAAATGAGAATGATGGTCACTGAAACAGCGTGCAACAAAGTAAAGATGATAAAAACCTTTGGGATCATGTCCACATTATAATCCCTACTAGATCCCAAATGAGCTGGAGGTTTATCACTTCCTCTAAACCTCTTCCAAAGCTGTAAATTGAAGACCAACAAGAAAATTGGAATTTTTAAATGAATTTGAAATATTAATCACATGTGTTGCACAAGACTTTGAGAATATGCATATAAACCTGAATGAGATTGAGTGAAGTTGACTCTCCTCCATAATAGTAATTCCTATCCATGTGCAGTACCTATATTCACCTGATGTAGAGTATTAACAACTAAAAAACTTGTGCAACAAAGATAATGTATTCATTGGTTGCCTAAAATATATTCATCATAACGTCCCTTTAAAAATGGCAATATATAAGAGTATCTCCACCCTTGACTCAAATTTGAGTAAATATCGGAGTAAAAAGCTTGATTTGATACAAAACACTCCAATGGCAAAACTCAGAGTTAAAAGACGACAAATTCAAATTTAAATAAGGACTAATCCAAATTTAAAATATGATAGAATATGATCATTAGATCCTTAAAAGCGAATGAAATCTAATAATTAGTGATTTGAGTAAAGATTTCAGTCTCCCTTCCCTTGATTTGAGTAAAAATTTAAGTTTCGCTTAATTTGGTATGGGTTTTGGTATAACATTGGAGAAGGTTTTTAATAATATTTTACCCAAATTTAAATTTTGGTTTAAAAAAGAGTAAAAACTGAAGATGCTCTAAGAAAAATATTCATCAAAAGTTTTGGATCGAAATATCGTGTCGAAACGTCCGAAACATCCAAAACATTTTAGATTTTCAACACATAGACATGAACCTGGGGTGGAAAACAAAAATTCTAGTATGAATATAAGTGTAAATGGAAGTGAACACCATGGTATGGACGCAATTATGCATGGAGTTGATATGATTAATGTTCGTTTTCCTAGTATGAGTGTAAGTGGAAGTGAACACCATAATTATGGTTCTTCGTCTTCATATGGTTATGGTTCTTGATATGGTATTCCCGCATAAGATTATGGATAGGGGTATGACTCACGAGGATCCAAAGATAGATCCTCAACATATGGTTATGGATCTATCCATGACTCCCAAACATCCTCGTCATATAGACAAGACGAAGGTTAGATAGTGACTGGTGCATTTGCTTCCCAACAAATTGGATATAGTGAAGCAGACTATCAGAGGTTCAGGACAGAGTATGATTCATATTATCGTAATTATATGAGTTGGACTAACTATTGTCGTCATGTTTATACCACATATGGAGTTCTTCCAAGTGACTTTCCAGAGCCAGAACCAATTTATGATAAAGTCTGCTCGACACTCCAAAGCGGAATGGATGTAGTCATGTACTCATTATCACTTCATTTGTATTATGAGACCTTAACATTATGTAAGTTGATTACCAAATTCTTACCCACTCATACAATGTGATATTCATAAAATCTTGTCCAATAGTAATATGAACTCTTATAATTATCAACCTTTTCAAGCTTCAAAGTTAAAGGAAACATGAAAGGCACAAGACAAGGTTAAAGAAATACATTAGTCTATGAATTACTTCTTTCATATAGTAGCCCAATAATCTATAATATTCACGCAATAGACAACACTAAATATGCCAATTTTCCATTGATATTGAAGAAATTTATTGGACATTTATACAGCATACCTACATGTGGTCTATCCATATCTATATCACGATATTTTCATAAAAGTTCAACAATCAATTTTACCATTCAAATCATCACAATTGAATTTTACCATTCATAAATATGTGATATTTGACACAAAATTTGAACAAAAATAAAAAATAATACTACATATTTAAAATAGACAAAATATTAAATATTGAACATTATTGCATTATAAAAATAATCAATTGACATAATCACGTCGTCTAAATGGAAAGACGTTAGCTTTTTACTTCATTTTCATTTTTTGCTTAACCATTAAAATTCAACTTGAAAAAAAAATTCATTAAAGAACCATGGCTATTCGAGAGCCAAAATAGTGACACGCAGTATAGATTAGATTACAAACATGAATGGAAAAAGAACAAATAAAAAAATTGATTGGGAGAAAACATACAAGCCAACCTTTTGAAACAAAAAATTAGAACCTAACAAACTATCCACAAAAGAATTGAGAGTAAAAATCAATCGATGATGCAAGAGCATTAGCCGTGACCTTTAGATTTAAACAACGCAAGGCAAGCTTTAGACGACGTCAGAGAGAAAACGAGCAAAGAGGTTGAGTTTTTATTAGAGTGTGGGTTCCTCTGCAAACAAAACGACGTCGTTTTACTGTTTAGCAGAAAAAACGACGTCATTTTGCACAATAATTTGGGTTTTAAACAAAAAGTGACTGAATCGTGCGATACGAATAGAATCGTACGATTCAAGTGCAATTCAATTCTAAAACGATTTTCATATAAAATACGAATCATTTTGTACATGTATCGAACCGAATCGTACGAATCGAATCGCGAATCGTACAATTTTGATAACTATGGTAAGAATAGATTTATGAGGAAGTTGAAAACTGATAAAGAGAGTAAGAGACTTTCATGTGTAAATTAAAATGAATTTAAAAAATCAAAAATTCTGAAAATTAGTATCTAACATTTAGAGCTCATACAGCCAACTACATTTAAATAGGATATAAAGATATCCATATAGTTTATGCGTGTGTATGTGTATTTGTGTGTGTAACCATAAAGCACATATTGAGATATCCACTCAAGACTTCTTCCTGGTTTGCAATTAATATGGGCCTTCAATGTAATGTAGGTTGTAAACACAATAGACAATGTGACATAACATGGGCAACCAACAACACAGAGGTTAACCTATCAAATGAGGAGAAAACAATTTCACTCCTTAATAATACTTCAACTATTGTAGGAATCATCCCACACCTCACCCTCCTACCATCAGCTTGATTCTTCATTCCTATATATACGGTAAAGGAAAAATAATTATTATTTTTTCCTTTCCTTTGTTCTCTCCGAAACAAAATAAAGGTCCAAATAGAGAGTAGAAGAAATGGAACTTTTTCTCATTGAGATGCATATATAACTGTGCATCTCAAAAAAACCCCTCGCAATTAGTATCATCTGATCACAATTAGCAAGAGTGGATGCAGTGCTCTCCCTGCATCCACTCTTGCTAGCTGTGATCTGATTTTCACTTGCATTTCAGGAAAAAGTCCCCAGCCTACCGGTTTTGGTTAGTCAATATTATCCCCAAAAATAGCTGAGAAAATGCTGCTGCTTCCCAATGCAACACCCATCACATGCCGCACATTACCAAGTAATTCAGTAAGATGTAAGAGAGAGAGAGAGAGAGAGAGAGAGAGAGAGTTTAGTAGACTGAAAATTTGAAAAGAAATCAACTTCCTAACTTTTAAATGTACCCTCGCGAGTGCACAACTAGCAGCAAACAATTCACAAATCTCAACCAGAAAAAGAAGAAGAACCGAATTCAGTACGAAATAAACAAGAGAACTGCGCAGATTCAAGACATGACTACACATAACAAGTTTAAGAGTTGCTATGTAAAGTGAATATGATCAGTTATCGTAGATTCTGAGAAGAAGTAGAAGGCTAAAGAAATAGCTAAAGGGAGAGACCTTAAGGCCGTCGACAGAGAGAAGACCGCTGAGGATGCATTCTTTGAGACCCGTCCCTAGCACTATCACATCGTACGTTTCATCCATGTTGCTTGTTAAATCGCAGGCTTGATGAACGGAGCCGCTGGGGGCAGAGAAATGAGTCGGAGAAAGTCAGTGTTAAGGGTTTCTGGGTTGAGAGAGAGATGCTTTGTTTGTCGATCGAGGAAAGGTCAAAAAAAAAAAAAAAAAAACAAGGAAATGGTTTCCTTTGGTAACGTTTTCGGTTTCCAGTTTTAAAAAAAATTAAAAACTGAAATGGTTTTCAGTTTTCAGTTTATAAAAAATGAAAACCGAAAACCTGTTTGGTATATATTTTGTGTTATAAAAAAAATAAAAACAGAAACAAAAAACTTGTTTGATAAACACTTCTAAATTATTTTATGAACAACTATTTACACCATATATTTTCATGCTAGTTTAACTCTAAAAATAACAGAATATAAGGATAACATATTAAGGCATAACATAATTCATAAACATTCAAACTACAAATATATCTCATAATTTACAAACATCCAAGATAACAATCCATATACACCAAAAACCATATGTCTCAATGTCCAACACTTGCCCACAACTCATTGGCAATGCAATCTCGCACACGAGCCATTTGACGAATCTGAGTTTGACTGATATCTACTTCAATCGGGTTCTGTGAAGTTGATCATGCATTATCATTCACCCTTTCTTCATTACTGAACTCATCAAATAATTGATCTTGAGTAGCGTGCATTCTAATGAAATTGTGAACTGTACAACAAGCTGTTGGAATGTATTTTTGTGTTCTTATAGGGTAAGGGGGCATTTGTTTGAGAATGGGAAACCGAGCATTTAGCACTCCAAAGCAACGCTCAATGACATTCTGAAGTGATGAGTGACAATAATTGAATAGTTCTATCTTACTCCTTGGACGTCGACCACTACCTCTATAGTCACGTAAATGATATCTCTCACCACGATACGGTGACAAAAACTCAGGCATGTTTGTATATCCAGCATCAACAACATAATACTTATTTGGCAAATAGTACACATGTACAGTAAGTGATAAGTTATAAATTCTACGAATGGAACAAAAGGTTACAAAGAAGAATATTACCTCCTTCAGGCATTGGGAAATTATTTTCTGGATTGTTAATGGACTCAATAAATACTCTCGAGTCATTAGCAGTTCCTTCCCAACCACTCATAACAAAAGTGAATCGCATGTCAAACGAACATGCACACATGACATTTTGTGTTGGTTCAACTTTCTTACCACGGTATGGGATTTGCTTACTCACTGGTACACGTGCGTCAACATGAGTTCCATCTATAGCACCGATACAATTCTAAAACATAATAGAATGTTAATATACATAATGATGTGTATAACAAATAATTAGAAATAGAAGATACATTACCTTGAAGAATGGATAGTAATTAGGATTGTGTCGAATCTGAGGTGGAACGATATGGAAATCAGGAGGTTTGATAATGTGCACTCCAAGTCGACAAACTGCTTTCAAGACTCGATGAAAGTATGTGGAAATAGAGTGACCTGAATGTTGGAATCTCTCTGCTACTAAACGGACTCTCTCATTGTGAGATATAATCAGTAAAAAAATAGCTACTTGTTCTTGAATTGTCACATACCTAGAGTTTGTCAAATTCCCTTTACTTTTTAGTTCTTCACAAAACAAAATAAATACATGGGGGTCCATCCGAAATTGATCATAGCACCTGTCCTCATGTTCATGCAATATTTCTAAAACATAGTCATGACCTTTAAGTACAGAGGTTCTACATGGTTTTTTATCAAAAATTCTATCAAGTTCCTCTACGAGTAATAACATTACACACA